>JAPVLO010000565.1:425000-1052758 GCA_027257055.1 Cephalopachus bancanus
GGCATGTGATAGATCTGGAAACTGTCTTAGGCCCAGGAAGATACAGAGACAAATTAGATATGAACCTTGCCTTCCGGAATCTCACCGTTTGGTGTGGAAATGGGAATTTAGATAGCTTGCCCTGTATTCTAATCACTTCAGTGATTAGTCAAATTTTAGCCAACAGTGTTAAGTCAAATTTTGTGGGTGCAATGGGAGCTATAGGAAAGCATAACAGCATGGAATTGTGGGTAATAACATGGTCTCTTGTAACAAACAATCTTGGTTTGAATGCTAATTTTATGAGTTACTAGCTAGGTTACTTTGGACAAAGTGCTGTCCTTTTTTATGCCACAGTTTCCTCATCTAAAAATTAGAATAATATATTGCCTACCTCATATGTTTGAAATGAGTTAATATATCCAAAGAACTTAGACTTGTTCCTCGCACATATTAACTGTCATATAAATTTTAGCTATCTTCATCATCATTATCATCTCTATTCCTGCAGAGGAACCATTTGAGTTGCACTTTGTGGTCCAAGCTAAATTTTCCTATTCATTTTTTCATTTAAAAAAAAAAGTGAGCAAGTTTACTTATCGAGTTTCTACTTTTCCCACTTCCTGTGAGGAATGGGTAGGAACATTCTCACCTATTTCTTTTTACAAGGTCACCTCCTCTGTAAAGTTTGTGTCTCGAGTAGTAAAGGCAGGAACTTTACAGGCAAATACATAGGAACATGAAAGGACAGAGGACAGTAAAACTATTGTCACTGGAGTGAATGGTGTGTGGGGGCTTGTGTCAACTGTGTGGAAGAGTTAAGCCAAGACATAGATTATTTGAATCTATTCATACATACACTTATGAAGATAAAACCCATTTTGTGTTGGTTTGAACAAAATCAGCTGAAATAGCTGGAAAGAAGCTATACAAAATGAGGACAGAGGTATGTCCCATTGATGGCATATAAGCCTGTTTTGTGGATACTTAGTAAATTCTGAATGCTCTGTGTCCCCAAGTTGTGAAATCACCCCGTCATGAAAAATATTTTCTAAAAAATTGTTTAATTATAAATTAATTTTGTGCCATAAAAAGTATTGACAGCTAAGAAGGAGGAATATGAATGTTAGCGCTATGGAAGAAGAACAGTTAAAATTCCCCCTTTGATTTGAATGCTTTAACCACCGGACAATGTATTGTAGCACGGTTTTATGAAACATGGATACTGTTCATCATTTTAGTCTTGAGATCCAAAATCAGCATTTCAAAGTGGGAAGCTGATGGTCTGTTGTTACTGGTGATTACTGTTTTATAAAATGTCCCAGCAGGAACAACATGTTTGCACTATTCATGACTTGGTCACTAAAATTTGGAAGGCTCAACAACTTCACTCATTGTCAAGTCCACCTTTGCTTCTCTGTCATCTAGGGGCCCAGTGAGATTGAGATTTTTTTGGGAAGCCCTGCATGTGACCCCATTGGAAGGAGTGGCATTGTGCATCAGGACAGATTTCTGGGCATACATTATGGGGAGCACAGGCCATATGGATCAACTGATTTCATGGTTCTATTTGAATTGACTTGCCTTCTGGAATTCTGATCCTTCTTTTAGTTTTATATGGCAGCTATCATTGCTTGTGCTTATCACATCTATCATTTTTCAATGAGGACACATTTATTTTTTACTAAATATAGAACAGCCATCAACTTGAACTTAAAAAATGACACAGCAGTTAGCTCAGTCAATGGTGCAGAAATATTCTTCTGTTTAGCTATGGTTTGAGTCCACTGTAGAAACTTTCATAACTAGTTTTGCCAACAAGACTCAATAAATGGCACTTTGTCCAGATTCCTATTAGGAACTAATAATATGAGAGGTAACACCAGCTTAATGTGTAATATATTTGTAGTTAGAGTACATAATGGATTTCAAAGGTTTTCAAAGTTAATGATCTATTAAATAGGCCACAGAGGTAAAAGCAAAAGTGGCTTGGATAAAACCCTAGTGGATCAATTTGTGTTAAAGTTTCTAGTTCACAATCTTGCTATCAGAATGTGCTTTTCAAGACAAGGGGAGACGACTTTTACCCATCTTTGTGACTCATTAACAAAAGTTAGCATGGTCTGCCCAATGTCAATGTGAAAAAATGGTTGAAAAAATATGAAGTTAAGGGACTGATGCACAAAATATATAAGAAGTGAAGATAAACAGTGTCATAATTTTGTCTGGGTAACGCATTTGCTGTTGTGGGTGCCACAATGTAGGAGTGCAGCATTGAGGGTGAAGCTTGAGGTATGGAAGTACCCTTTTCTTTTTTTTTTGAGTTGGAGTCTCACTCTGTCGCCCAGACTGGAGTGCAGTGGCCGCTCCCGGCCACCGCAGCCTCGACCTGCTGGGCTCCGGCGATCCTTCCGCCTCAGCCTTCCGAGTAGCTGGAATTACAGGCATGCACTACCACGCCTGGCTGATTTTTTGATTTATTGTAGAGATGAGGTCTCACTGCCGAGGCGGGTCTCGAACCCGCGGGCTCAGGCAATCCACTCACCTCAGCCTCCCAAAGGCGCGGGATTACAGGCTGAGCCACCGAGCCCGGCTGGAAGTCCCCTTTTCTAACAGGTATTCTCTCCTGTTATCTACTGGAACAAGGGGGGCTCAGATTGCTACAGATGTAGAAATAATAACAGCAATAGAGATGATAATATTAGCAACTCCAATTTCTAGAATGCTTACCCTGTTTAGGTGCTTTATATCTGTTACCACATTTAATTCTTGCTTTTCTTCCCAGTTGAAATCTTATTTTATTTTTTTCAAATCGAAGGTATTTTTAAATAAATTGTATTGTGTATATTTAAGGTATATAAAGATGATGGATATGCTAATATCCACTATAGTAACTATTTATATGTCTATATAAATATATGTATATATCTTAATTCTTGTTTTTATAAAGCCCTCAAGCATAGAGATTTTTTTCTCCCTAATGTAATATTCTAAAAACTTCATTAAAAATAAATGTATATGCTCTCAAAAGCAGGGAGAGAAAAACCTAACAAATCCACAGCAAAAATGAAAGCACTCTCTGCTTTTCACTTTGAATGTATTTGTTATCACAGTCCCCACAGAATTTAGCAACACTACCTTGATGTTCTAAATCTTTCTAAACTGAGTTTGCTCTATTTTTCCTGAGAGGAAAGTTGCTTTCTCTTCCAAAATCATGACTGTATCCTTTCTTCTTGTGTAGTCCATCCTGAAGTCAAGGAAAAACCAGAGAGCGTTTTCATGTGTCTCCCTCCACTAATTACTGCCCTAAATGCACCTTTTCCTGGAGGGACAGTATCAGGACAATCTTTTCTACTTTGGCTGTTAGTACACAAAGGCATCACATGTAAGGTTTCCAGATTTAGCAAACAAAAATAGAGGATGTCTCTATTCTAAGAACAAGATCATTTTAGTATAAGTCTGTCCCAAATATTGCATGGGACAGACTTATACTAAAAAGACACTCATGGTTTATCTGAAATTTAAATGTAACTGAGCATCCTATATTTCCTCTGGCAACCCTGAATGCTAATTATAATGTCTAGATTATATAATTGAGATCCAGCAGTAAGACCAATTTTAACTTGTTTCATCACAGTGGGAATCCTGCTGAATGATCTCCACTTCCTTAGAGACAAATGAGCAGCAGATGTCTGATTTGGTGAATGGGCCATCAGCTGAGTACAACCAACTTATATAATAACTTAAGCAGGTGATAAGAAATATGCTAGTTGTAGGTAGGCTTGCATAGAAACTTTTCTTAGTTTACTCATTTTAGACTTACCATGTTTCATAGTTTGAAAAATCTGTGGAGGTCAATCCATGCAATGTCCCCTCCAAGATCCCCCACTCCAGCCTGGGACCCCATTTTTTTCACTTCTGAGTTGCTGCCAAAAAGACCCCAAGCCAAAAGGGTCAGTTGGGGCCCAAGATCAATCCACATTCTGCTTCTCAAGCCTTGCCCCCAGAAGAAGGGACACCTCCCACCTTCTCCACTCATCCCATCCACACATGGACATATGTACCTTGCACCTGGCAGATCATGTACTCCGAGCCTCAGCCTTCTCACAGCAGGTTCCTTTTTTATAATTTTCATGAAGGCACTAGACACTTGGCCCTGATCCACAAAAACATTTAACACTAATTTGCAAAGCCAATACCAAGAGCCAAGCACCATGTTAAATTCTGGGAGTACAGAGATGGATGGGGCATGGTCCCATCTTTCTAGGAAATCAGAGGTGACATGGGACAGACTAGCAAAGAGATTATTTAAAATGTGTCATGATAGGGATTATGGACATGATGGAGGGAAAGCTATCAGCCTGGTGGCATGGAAATGAGACGGGTTCTCAGAGAAGTTAGAGATTGAGCAGAATTCAAATGGAAGAATGGAATTAGTGAGGCAGAAGGGGGTTGAGTTGGAGAAAAAGCATTCTAGGCAGAAGGTGAAGTGGCATGAGAAAAATTCACAGTATGAAACAGAATGTCATGCTTGGGAAACCTCAAGATACTCATTTCAGTTAGATGGAAATTGGAGGGTGAGAATGTGGCAAATCATAAAGGACCTTTACAGAGATAATGATTTGGAAAACCCTATATTAAACAGTACCCTGTTGGGTAGTATTATTCCTGCTATATTCTCTCCAGTGCCTACAATAGTGACTGGAAAATAGTGGGCACTCAATACACATGTTATTAAATGAATGAATGAACAAGTCATTGAATGGATGACAGGATTTATCAGAGCCTTTAATAAGCCAGTGTATATTACATATATCAAAAGAGGGACAAAGTATGAAGAATTCCCAATTTATTTGTTCACACAACTTTTCTTCACTGAATAAAATATCTCTATAAATTAGTTTTTGAAACACATTTGGAGTGACCATGCTCTAAAGGAGACATAAAAATTGATAACTACATGAATAACTATAAAGAGAGAACTCCATGATAAAGTTTCAGGGCTTATGATTATGGAAAATGTTGCTCAAATTTTCTTTATAAGAGTCTTCTTGGTACTGGGTGATTGTTGGTGGGAGGCCTGGAAGACCAGACACAAGGTGGGCTGGCCCTAATTTCAGGGGACTTTGCAAATCATCTTCAGAGACAGTAATTTATACTCATTCTTTATTTTTCTTCATTTACAAGTTCAGATTATACCGCAGCTAATCAGGAAAATACTTGCTTGCCCTGTGGGCCAATGGTCTCACACCAATGTCTCAGAAACAGTGGTCTCAAGGTAATAACAACATATCTCAAACATTAACTTTATTCCAGGCATTTTCTGCATTTTTACTTATTGATTTTCCATGACAGTTATGTGCATTGTATTGAGTTTTTATTATCTGCCAGGCAATGGCTAAGTAGACTTTACAAACATTATCTCATTTAATCTTCATATCAACTCAACCCATTTGTAACATTACTGAGGCACAGAGAGGTTAAATAACTTATGAAAGGTCACATAGCTGGCATCTGTCAAAGCAGGGACTTGAAACCGTGTCTGACACCAAAGCTTACATGCTTAACCACCCCCATCATACTGTTGTTAGATCTATTATAAATCCTGCATAGTGTATAACCAAGTAGAAGTTCAGTTCCACTCTTCTCTATGTTCACACAAACACATCTTCAAGAAAACAATCTTATCCTCAATTGCTACCATGATATAGGCTCTATTTATGCCTATTTGCCAAGTAGTCATGAATCAATTATATATGATTGCTGTGTATATGATAGATCAAGTGTATTGACAATGTTATTAAATTAGAATAGTAAGATAAGTTGTGTTCAAGTCTGATTCATAACTGGTAGTTGATGCAAGATGTTTACTACTCACAGCATAACACAATTAGACACCACCTGGGACAGACCCAAACCAGTCAGGAGTATGCTGTGCTGGACTCGAAACTACTTAGTCTTCTTCATTCTTCCCTCTGGGATTCTAGGGATCTATGAATCTGCTTTTTATATCCCCTCACACATAGATTGAAATAAAAGGAAGTAGGCTATTTGTGAAGATTAATGAGAGCTTCTAGGCTGTTGACACAGAGAATGAACCCTTGTGATTGTTTTTTAGTATACTACCTACTCTTATTTTGCATATAAAAGTACTCATTCATATCATCACATAGTCTTTGTAGATGTGTTACTAGGAATGGCTTTTTTTATTTTTTAGCGAAGTATACCATACATACAGAACAGTGCACATATTATAATTAAGTTTTACAAACAATAATACATACCTAAATAATGCACCCAAATGAAGAAGCAGAACATTGCCAGAAGAGCCACTGTGATCACTAACCCCTAAAGTTAACCTCTATCTGGATGTGAACAGTATAGAAACTAGAAGAAGTGAAACAATGGCCCAGCTACTAAGTGGCAGACATGGGATCTAGACCATCTGACTCTAGAGTTTATACATCAGATAATACATGCCTAAAACTACAAGATTTTCCAAATTTTGTGGAGGGAAGAATGCTTTCAGTGCAAAAAGGAAGCGTTTTATGGTGTTTGAAGATACAATGATAAATGTCTAGAATATCGAGGCCTGAAAGAGTGGCCATGGACATTGGGGAAGGTAGCAAAGGATGATGTCAGGCTTTCATGATGCTACCCCTGGATAGGCTCATGATAATGGATCTTGAAAGGCTAAGGGTGAAGTCCTAAACTTTTGTACCTCTGCAGTTTCTTCAGAGGCTTCTTTTCTGAGCAGGTATTCCCGCAAAAGGAAACTGCCAAAGACACAGCTTAGTTGGCCAGGCAGTGTAGGTCTTAATTGCTGCTAGGTTTTATGTGACTGAACAGACTACCTTTTGCTGTGCTGATCTAATTACTACCAGATTCTGTACTGTATCTCTAGCTTCCAGCCCTCTAAATGTTCCTCTGGTATTGGTATTCCCTTTTCACAGATAAGAAAGCTGATGTCCAGAAAGGTTAAATGCTCTGGCCACATAGCTAGTAAATGTATAGTCCAGGATGCAAAATCAGGTCTGTTTTGACAACAGCCTCTGCCTGCAGCCATTACATGCAGGGGGAACAGAAAAAAAGGATCCAGATTTAACTTTTATCTTTTGGAGGGCAGGCCCCTTGTAGAACAGGCTTTCCCCCTAGGTAAGTGTTCTAGGAACCCACTGGCATCAGTGTACCAGCTAGTGTACCAACCAGTGCTGTTGTGAGAGTCTGTGTTCGACTTCAGTGAATTTTTGTGTGTGTGCCCATTGCATGATGGATGATCTACAAGTGCACCTGCCAAACACTGTGCTGAGTGCTCAGCAGTTTTTGACAAAAGACAGCATGGACTCCATGCCCCACCCTCCCTATTCACCCAATCTCACCCCTGAGTGACTTTTTTGTTGTTGTTTCCTGGAATGAAAAGGTCCTCAAAGGGAAATGTTTTGCTAATATGGAAGAAGGGAAACAAAAAAACAGCAGAAACACTAAAAGGCATCAAAATCAATAAGTTCAAAACCCATTTTGGGCCAGGCACGGTGGCTTAAGCCTGTAATCCCAGCACTTTGAAAGGCTGAGGCAAGAGAAGGGTTTGAGACCATCTTGGGCAACTTGGTGAGACCTCGTCTCTACAGTATATAAAAAAAAAATTAGTCAGGCATGGTAGTGCATGCCTGTAGTTCATGCCACTTAGAAGACTGAGATGGAAGGATCTCCTGAGCCCAGTGGGTCAATGCTGGGGTGACCGTGAGCATGCCACTGCACTCCAGCCTGGGTGACAGGGTGAGACTCTGACTCAAAAACAAACAAAAAAACCTGTTCTGTGCAGTGTAAAAATCTTCTCAATAGATGTATTGCATCACACGGAGAGTACTCTGAAGGTGACTGAAATTTAAACCTGTAAGAATAAATATACTTTTTTTTTTTTTGAGTTGGAGTCTCACTCTGTCACCCAGACTGGAGTGCAGTGGCTGCTCCCGGCCACCGCAGCCTCGACCTGCTGGGCTCCGGCGATCCTTCTGCCTCAGCCTTCCAAATAGCCGGAATTACAGGCATGCGCTACCACGCTCGGCTGATTTTTTGACTTATTGTAGAGATGAGGTCTTGCTGCCCAGGTGGGTCTTGAACCCACGGGCTCAGGCAATCCACTCACCTCAGCCTCCCAAAGGCACGGGATTACAGGCTGAGCCACCGAGCCCGGCTAAATATACTTTTTTAATAAATAAATTCCGGTTTTATGCATACCCCCTCATATATCAAGTTTGCAACACCCTATAGCTTCTCAGAGAGTTGTTTCATTGGAGAATTCTTAAATATGGCCTTCAGAATTTCAGAATGATGTTTTGAATTTCTGCTCTTTTAGGATGATTCAGAAGGGATTTTCAGGACTCCAGAATGATTATTAATCAAATTAGTTACTACTGATAATACTAGAGAAAGACTAAAGTATCCCTTAGGGCCTTGCTTCTCAAAGTATGGTCCATGGACCAGCAAAATAAAATGAAGGATCTCAGGCCCCATCACAGATCTCTAGGGTGATAATTTGAATGTTAACAACATCCTTATGGGCATTGTACACACATTATACTTCCAGAAGCATCACTGTATGCCCAAGAATAGAACTCAGTACTTTCTGCTAAAATAGGCTATATGGGGCTTATATCTTGGTAAAAGACATAAAAAAATGGGTCAAATCATTTATCTTCTCATTTCAAGAAGAAAGAAAAAGCTGGCACCACTGCCTTGCTGAAGCAATGGGAAGTGGTGAGAAGATTCTAATAGGAGCAACCTCCCTTATTCACTTTTCTCCCTTTACAAGCATGTGCTATCATTAGCATTAATTGGATTTACAGTATTCACACACCTGCTGAGAAAATAGACACCTTAATTTGCTACAATGTAAGGAAACATCAGCCATCTCAGCTATGCCTTTGTAGACATTATAAATTATGTGCAATGTCAAAAAAATATTTCAACTCCCTAAATATGGGTTACATGGTTTGGCTTCTAATAGCATTCTGACTAGCGACAGCAAAGAGAAGTGGGTTTGCACAGAAACTGTGTCAGTGGGGAGGTTGAGACTGCCACTCTGAAAAAGTTCTTTCTGCTTTCCATGGCATTTTATCATCAGTGAGCTGACCACTGTGCAATTGTTAGCCTTCTGGAACTTGTTAGTTTTGTGAGATGATAAAGTTGATGATCTGTAAAATTTCACATTAACAAGAGCACATCACAGAGTTACTCAATCGTTTATTCAACAAGCATTTATTGACCACCTACTTCATAGCAGGCACGCATCTAGGGTTAAAGATAAAATGGTGAACCAGATCCAGTCTCTGCTCTCGTAGGTAAGACAGACATTTAATAAGTAATGCTCAATTTACACTTAAGAAATGCAAGTACCAGTGTCAAATGCCAGTACACAGAGACACAGGATGCAGTGAGGATCCATGAGGAAGAATTAAACCAGTTGTGTAGACATGTGGATAGAGTCAGGGAGGGCTTTTCTTATAGAAATGACATTCAAGTTGAGATGAGGTCTGAAAAGATGAATGGGTGTCAACAAAGTAAAGTGAGCAAGAGAGGAGAGTGGAAGTGGAGGATAATGTACTATTCCCAACAGAGGAAGTAATATAGAATCTCTTTGGTGGAAAAGAGCTTGAAACATTTTTGAGGACTGAAACATGTCCAGTAAGACCTGAGGATAAACAGAGAGACAGAACTGCACAAGACAAATGAGATTATGAAGGGCCTTGACAGTGGGGAGGATGGTGATGTTATCTTTAGACAATGGAGAAACTTCATTGGGTTGTTAGTAGACTCAAAGAGATTCAGTATCATTAGTTCCAGTCCTCACAGCTGCAAGGGGCAGAGGAGAGAGGAGATTCAAACTCAAGCCTATTTAATTGCTGAGCCAGCTCACTTAACCACAATATAGTTCTTCATTTTTATGTTGCTACACTTTTTCTGAAATCTCTTCCAAGGCCTTAAACTTCAGACCATCTCTAATTCAAACTGTGCCTTGATTTGTTTTGAAATATGTCTTGGGTATTTTCTGCTATATGACAAATGGGCACTGGGACAGGGTTCTTGGCATGGTACCAGTGGGATGAGTGAGTCCAGCTTTCCATGTCAAATAAACTGGAAGAATTTAGAAGAGGACAGAACCACAGAATCCCATCTGGAGAAAGACAACACCTGTAGCTAATTTCTACAAGGGGAAGTCATGGCTATTCAATCTGGAATTTTCGAAGGGGTGACAACCAGTGAATGAGTGAGAGAGAGAGAGAATACAAGTAATAATAATTACACCTCCATGCATGCAATGCATGTTTGCATTATAAAACACTTTGACATAGCTAATTACTTCTCTCCCTTGATTGCTGTGAACTTTAAATGAGATGATATATTATTACCCCATTTTACAGGTGAGGAAAGAGGCTGAGTGAGGCCACAAGACTTTTCCAAGTTAACATATTAAGCAAGTGATAGGACTCATATCCAAAGCACGATCTCTCCAAGTCTTGAGTTCTTAACTCTCTTTTTTCTTGCCATTCAGAGACTTCTTACATGCTTATTGTGTGGAATAGACCCTCGTCATTATTGTGGAGAAACTGAAAAGAGAAAGTAACAACCACTCCTCAATGACGCTAGATTTCTTTTCTGCTTCTGTGTTGCCTTTCACAACCCCCGAAAGGCACATTAATCTGCAACACCTAATTGGATCCTTAAAAATGTCTAAAAATAAAGGAACAGTTAACCACATTTTATAAAAGAGGCTATTGGAGCACTTAGACAGGTATTGGAAAACTTTTTGTGTGAAAGACTGGACAGTGAGTATTTTAGGGTTTGCAGTCTCTGTTCCAACTACTCAGCTTTGTTGTTAGAAAGCAGACACAGACAATACAAAACAAATGAGAAAGTTTATGTTCTAAAAAGCTTTACTCATGGACCCTAAAATTTGAATTTCATATAATTTTCATATATCATTGTTTTTAATATTTTTTTCAACCATTTGAAAATGTACAGTACATTCTTAACTTGCTACTATGCAAAAAAAGATGGCAGTGGGCCAGATTTTATCTCTGGACCACAGTTTACCAACTCCAGCACTAAGAGGTTAAGCTGCCTGCCCAAGGGCACATGCCTAGTAACTGTTATACTATTTGTAAAAAGTTGGGTGTTTATATCATCAGGGGTTAGAGGTTTACCCCATACCCAAATTTTATTTCAAGTGGAACAATGGATTTTGAATTTATTTAACTAGAGTATCAGAGGGTTAATTACACACACTTTCATCTGGAAAAGCTGCCAAGAGTCCATTGGCCCAGGTTCAGAGTTGACATGTTGCCTAATCATAGTATGTTCCTTAGATGCTAGTCTACTCTCATGGATCTCTGGAGTTGAGGCTCTCTGGGAATGGAAGGGGCTTCTCAACTCAGGCTCCAAACATGAAACAGTTAGCAAAGCCTACTCATGTAGTAGGATGATAAGCTGCTTTGGAATGATGGGATCTATGGAACTGGCAATGTCTTCCTTCCTACTGTGACTCAGGCACAGAATAGATGGCAAGGTATCTGGCTGACAACCCTTTGTTTCCTTCTAAGGAGCAACCAACTGGTGGTGTGAGCACTTATAAGTCCTCATGCTGCCTTGGTACAGCCATTTTCCCGGCTTTGTTTTCTTGCCATCCAATATATAAATACAAGAGTCACAGCGCGTGCCATTGCTGAAAATGTATTCTCAGCACTGGAGATAGCATATAACCACAGCTTGCCATGTAGAAAAAGAGGTAAAGGTCATGTTTTACAGTTGATGAATTTAAGGCGAGGGGAGAGTGGACACACGGGAAGAATACCAACTCTTTAGTACTCACGGAAGCAGCCCCTTATGTTAAGGTTCATGATTTAGAATAGAGGAAAACACTGTGCATGAGGATGTTAATTAACTGTTACCAGGACACTCAATCTGAAAACAAATGTTGACTTTAGGGTCTTAGCATCCAATTATCTTGCTTGCTGTACAAGAGACACAGTGTCTTTACAGATAAAACAGCCATGCTTTTGTGCACAGGCAAATGTATTGAATATGACATAGAAGAACAAAAAATAATTGTGGAGTAAGCTATGTATTTGTTCCCAAACCAGCAAGGACACATAGGATTTCCCAACTAAAGTTGTAGGTATTAAGTATTCACTCAAGTAGGGGAAACTTCTCCATATGTATAGACCATGTAGGTATATTATATATGTAATATATTTTTGTGATATACATAATATATATTTATATACTATTTACAAGATCTAGAGACAGTGCAGTTCCTGCTTCACTCACAGCAAGCTTGGGAAAAATAGATATGTATATATAATATAAAATATATATCTTGTATATGTATGATATAATACATATACATAAACAACGTTTTTCCAAGTTTGCTGTGAGCTAAGCAGGGGTGCTTCATTGTCTCTAGTTATAGTTAGATACAATAAAAAAAAACTCAGCCATTTTAGGAATGAACTTTTTAAGTCCAGAATAAGTTTCATTATTGTATATTTGGCTATTGAGACAAGTATATTAACTTGTGAGCAGCCCCTACGAGATTTGAAACCCCAGAGGCTGAAAGCACTCTGGACGTGAGTCTACAAGACTATGCCTAAAGCAGTTCTACTATTTAGAGCTTCCTGAACTTCCAAACAGATGATGTATACAAGCCAGGTTCAGTGAATACCGAAAGGTGTGATTCTGGTCAATATTAGCGATTATTATTATCAGTGTTACATATTAGATATTGCATTAGGTGCTATTTTATGCATGATCTCATTCATTTTTTTGGTTTTTGTTTTGTTTTGTTTTTTTTGAGTTGGAGTCTCACTCTGTCCCCCAGACTGGAGTGCAGTGGCCGCTCCTGGCTACCGCAGCCTCAACCTGCTGGGCTCCGGCGATCCTTCCACCTCAGCCTTCCGAATAGCCGGAATTACAGGCATGCGCTACCACGCCCGGCTGATTTTTTGACTTATTGTAGAGATGAGGTCTTGCTGCCCAGGCGGGTCTCGAACCCGCGGGCTCAGGCAATCCACTCACCTCAGCCTCTCAAAGGCGCGGGATTACAGGCTGAGCCACCGAGCCCGCGAGCATGATCTCATTTAATGCTCACACTAAGCCCATCAAGAAGGTACTACTATTTCCCCCATGTTAAAGATGAGGAAACTGAGTCATAAGCAGTTTAAGTGACTTGTTTACTGTTACACAGCTCGTAAGTGGTAATGACAGTATTTGCACCCAGACAGTCTGACTGCAGATACCAAGATGTTAACCTCAACACTATGCTGCCTTCTCAGAGGAGAGAATTGAACTCTTTAGGTCTTACATGTAGTGGAGGAATGTAATAAATTTGAAAAAAAAGCATAGATTTTTATCTTTGAACAACCAACCAATTATTTTCTTATTTGTGTGAACAGTCTTTGCCTCAATCCAAAAATCTAGTTCTCACAAACATGGATGAAATTAAAATTAAGTAGCTGTTCTTTGTTCATCCTTTCATAGAAAAAGTATTTATTGTATATGCTAGGATTGTAAACAGAGATTTTGCTGGAGGAAGCAGCTATGAAATTCTTTCACATATAGTTGGTTATCAGGTCAAAAGTGTCATGGGGGAGTTGGTATTAAGTCAAAGAACACTGAGGAGTCATTTACATGGAGGTGCTACCTAAAGCTATGGAATGAGATGAAACGGCCACATGCAAGTGTCTAGAGCTGCATTATCCAATAAGATAGTCACTAGCCACATGCAGCTGTTAAATTGAAACTAACTATAATTAAATAAAGTTAAAAATTCAGTTCCTCAGTCACCATAGCCACACTTAGGAATTGACTACCATATTGGACAGTAAAGGTATAGAACATTTCTATGATCACAAAAAGCTCTGTTGGAAAGCACTGATTTGGAGAAAAGGAAAAATGTGGAAGAAAAGAGAGATGTTGACAGACCTTGGTTACCACCTACATTAGGAGTCAGGAAGTGGAAGATCAATCAGTAAAGGAGACAAAAGAGGAGATAAAGTTGCCCGATAATGCAGGGTCGGGAGAGCCAAGGGTGGGGGAATATCAAATAACAAATGTGGTTCTCAATGTCTAGTGCTGGTGGGACGTCTTTTGGAGTTAAGGGCTAAAACATATCCTCTGGATTTGATAAATAGGTGTATACTTGGTGCCCCCTTGGTGGGCACTGATGATGGAGCTATGTTGTGACTGGCACTGTGCTAGAAAGTGGAGGTCCAAAGCCCCAGCTGCTGCTCTCAAGTTCAGTGCGCCATATATCACACAAAAGTCCACTATCGATTTATTTTTTGAGAGTCTGACTTGCAACTGGCTTTAATCCTGTGAATGGCAGCATAGCTGTCTACCTGCCTGCTGCCTCAGGGACCCTTTTAAGGCCTTTGGCCTTGAACATTCCCAAAGCAGTTCCAGGAGTGCTGAAGTGCTCAGAACTCTCGGAGTACTACTCAATTCATGACGATAAGAGTTGGTAATAAGAGTTAAAAAAAAAAAGAAAGATAAAAACCATGTCTGTGACCTTTGTCAAATTCGTAGTTGTTAATGACATCTGAATGGAAGGGAGAGAGGACCAGGCAGCATTATGTTACAGAAGGAAAGCTGGAGGCCTTGACACTATGATTACATTGAAGTGGAACCCTGGCTATGTCTTTTATTAGCTGCGTGACCTTGGACAAAGTAGTTAACCATTCTGAGTTTCACAGAGTTTTGTGACAGCTGGGTGAGGAGGACTGATATGAGCAAAGGAGCACCTACAAGGCGCTCTGTCTTCTAACCTGCAGTTAATTGTCTGAAAATATCATCCTTTGTTTTGTCAAATCCCCCAACACCCTCCTCTGTCCATGTTGTGGGGTTTGTAGAATTTCAGTTTTCTAAGGTGACTCCAATCTTACAGAATGGTGCTAACACTAAGGCAGACTTGCATCAGCTACCTAGTCCTTCTCCCAAGAATCAACACTGGAATTCCTTAAAAGTGTGTGTGTGGGGGGGCATTAATGTAAAGAAACCACGTTTTATTTATTTTTTTATAAAAGTTATTCATATGCTTCATAAAAATTTTAAAGGTACAACAAAGTAGAAGGCAAAATAATTACCACCTAGTGAAGAAACCACGTTTTAAACATTTACAAAGCATTTCTGTTTTTGCCTTCTCTTCTGCTCAAGTGTGCACATGCATACACAGATATTCAAACCACATAGTGTAACTTTCTGTATATTCAGTTTAGGATAAAGGCAAGGAATTGTTGAAAGAGTAAATAGAGTAAATGTGTTAGGTGAACAATGTAAATAACATTTATCTGGATTAACTGTGCCCTGTTAATGAACTCTGGCATGAGCATACCCAAGGTTAACAATGTTGCTAAGGGTGATAGAAGATCAGGAACTGGTTAATTCCTTTCATTATAAAAGCCATCTCCCCACTTACCCTCATGCTAGTGAGGACCCCAAAAAACAATTATTTTTGGAGTGTGGGACCCTTGTAGTACATGCTTCCCCCCACTAGGTAAGTGTTCTAGGAACTCATCAGCATCAGTGTACCAGCTAGCGTTGTGAGAGGCTGCATTCGACTTTAGTGAGTTTTTTTTGTTTGATTTTTGTTTGCTCACTCCATGATGGGTGGTTTACAAGTTCATCTTTCCATACTGTGCTGAGTGTTCAGCTGTTTTTGACCAAAAATGGCAGAAACTCCATGCTCCATCCTTCCTATTTACCGGATCTTGCTTTGAGCGATTTTTTATGTGTTTCATGGGATGATAAAAGTCCTCAAAGGGAAACGTTTTGCCAATGTGGAAGAGGTGAAGCAAGAAACGGCAGAAGCACTAAAAAATATCAAAATTGACGAGTTCAAAAACTGCTTTTGAACAGTGGAAAAAGCATCTCAATAGATGTGTTGCATCAAGCGGAGAATATTTTGAAGGTGATTGAAGTTTAAACATGTAAGAACAAGTACACAATTTTTTACAAACAAATTTCAGTTTTTGTGGGGGGGTTCCCATCATATACCCTAAAAGGGCATGCATAATATCTAGTAGAGTTCCTGGCATATAGTAAGGACTTATCAAAGTTTTTTTTTCATTCATGAAATCACTGTACTATTCCTTGTTAGGACTAGAGAAGAGGGGAAATATAGGATCCTGACCTTTAGTGTTAATAGTAACAACTGTCATTTACCAAAGGCCTATGATGCTTTACTCCTGTTAGCCTCACAACAATCCTGCAGAGCCCCAAGTTACAGATGAGGAACTAAAGTTCAAAGAGGTGACATGATTGCCTAAAGTCACGTAGCTTCTTTGTAGAATTGAACTAGGTCTCTGACTCCAGAGTCTTTCTTCTTTTCCATGCTGCACTTGAGAAGTAGGCCAGTAGAGAAAATGCAGTGCCAGGATTCGGCCACAGAGCAAGGCAGGCAGGACTGCACTGAACAGGGTTAAAGCTCATCTCATTTTCCTTGGGACACAGGGACTGGGAACAGTGAGCTGATCCTTTGCAGTTGCTCCACACATTTTCTTTCTCCTCAGCCTATATTAGGACTTCTTTCTTCCCTTGTTTGCTTGTCCAGAGAAACAAGTGAAAAACAAAGCACACTTGAGGTGTCTGTGAGAGCAGTGCTCTGCTTTGCTTTCTATAAATAGCTCACTCTCAGCCAATTACCAAAATGCCATTTTACAGGGAAGGTGACCAATTTGAAATAAGCCCTAAGGAGTTGTTAGCACATCAATATTTGTTTGATATATGCAGTGTTCCCAGTCCTATGGCAGAAGGTTAGTAGTCTTGAGATCTTAAAGCAAAAGTAGTTTTATCAGATTCATGATGTCATCCCAAGCCCTTGGTCAGGAGATCTACAATTAACCAGAAACCTCCTTCTTTACTTATGAACTGAAAGCCAACAATAACTCATACCAACCTGCAGTGGAAATTGAGTGCAGGCTATGTGCAGTAAGCATTCTTACTCTCTCAGCTCTCATTCATTACAAAAGGACTGTGATTTGCTTTTTGCTGCCCTGTTGGCCCTAAAGAGTTAATGTCCAAGGAAACTACTTACCTGCTGTTCAAGCAGACCTGAAATGTGAGCATATTTGTATAGAAGTGTGTGTAGACCATCTTAACATGATTAAAAAGGGAGGGGCATGAATTTATTCACATGAGCCACTTTCATTATTTTCCACTAGTAAATAGGCACATCATTGATTGCTGATCTATTATTTAATTAGCATAAATGAAATGACTGTTATATGGGATAGAATATATATATTGATTTTTGGCTGCATCCTTTAGCATGGATAAATGATCTTACTTCTGAGAGTTTTTGTAATCAAAACTCTTTTTGCTGAAAAATGAAAAGAGCTGGGACCAGGGTGCTTCAGGACAGGCTGCAGGAGGTAAGCACTTAAGGGGGCGGGGAGGGAAGTACATCGTGTGCCAAGGGCCTTGCATTTCCTGTGTGAGGGAAGGCAGACTGAACTCATCCCAACCATTATTTAGTGGTTACTGAGAAGAGACGTTCTAAGAGCCAGAATAGAGAGGATTGGAGAGTTTGAATGCTGGGCACAAGGACCTAGGATCCTTCTATGTTTATCTGTTCAGTTCAGTGGCCCAGTGGTTGAGGTCTTGGCTGTCAGTTGTTCTAGCTGAGCTGTGTCTGTAAAGGACTGTACATAGAAACGCATGGCCCTTGTTTGGAGAAGGTGTGACACCCTTCTCCAAACAAGGAGAAGGAGTAAAATTTGGATGCAAGAAAAGTGCACTGAGAGTCAGAAGGCATGCTGTGTGAACACAGGGCAATCCCTTTCCCCACTTCGCGGTACCTTCCCCCAATTTGTACATTGAGGGAGGAGGGCTAGACACGCTGAGCTCTGATGGGAGGAAGGAGTGTAGTGGTGGTGACAACTGGAGATTGCTCGGGCTTCTTCTCCATTTATTTCCCTTCCAAGTTGACTTGGAGGAGCACACACAGCTTCCTTATTCCTACCAAGATAAATTGAGTCACCTTAAATACATAGCAGAAACATTTATGTGAGGACAGTGTTCAGCACAGCATATGGCAGCTCAGCACAGCGACTAGCAGTACATTACCTAAAGTTCAGCTGACCTGAGTTTAAGTCTTACCCCTGCTACTTTTTTTTTTTGGTCTGCAGTTCTGGGGAAATCAATTAACCTTGCTTTTTGTCATATCAGAGATAGATATAATAACAGTACCAACTCCACAGAGTTGCTAAAGTAATTGAATGTAAAGCAGCAATCACAGACCTGGTATATAGTAAGTTCTCAGTAAGCTTTCTTTGCTTTCCATTCCCTTTTTGTCTTCTTGTTGCTCCCACATCTCGCCTATTCCTCACTGTAGCACTCAGTACATTGTCTCCCTTATTAATCTAAATACTTTACGGTGAGATATCCTGCATTGGGCATTTTATGATGTAAGCCTGCTTGTGTACCTTTGCCATATCTGGTATACCACTAACTCACTATTGGCTCACACACATTTCTAGACACAGAAAGAATAGTTCACAGAGAACAAGCCAGCTCTTCCTTCAAGCTCTTGACTGACATTCTAATGATGACAGAAAACAATGGCAAAATATTTATTTTTAGGTTTTCCTAGAAATTCACAGAGGTGTCATGCTGTATTTAAATTCATCTTTAAATGTATATTCAATACCTACTAAGTTCGGATCATTGTAAACAGCTGGAGCAAATACTCAGTGACACACACCATAGGTAAAGATCAAGAGATGAGGGAGAGGTGGGAAGAGGGGTGAGGTTGGCAGGGGAAGCCCTGAGGCAGCAGTGACCAATGCACATAAAATGTAACATGACCGAGTGAAACTATGATGCCATGCATGTTCCTTGGGCAGCAAGGATTAGGTACCAAACCAGTAAGTGCCACATTAGGTACATGGACTAGGTTGTTTCTCATGTCTTCCGTCCCCTACTCTGATGTCTCCCTTGCTGAGCTCCTTGTGGACAACTCTAGTATAGGTCTCTCATCATATTGCATCATTGTGATTCAGGGAAAGAGACCCTATTGCAGGTTGTAGTGCTCAAGGGAAGCATCATGGATGACAGGGGCATAGTGCAGCCTAGAAGTAGGTAAAGGACTGGAATTAGATAAAGGGAAGGAGGGCACTCCAGATGGTGTGTGCAGTAGGGACTCAAGCCTGGAGCCAGAAATATGCATGGTATATTGGGGAGGGGGACAGTAGAGGAAGGTGCAGGACTGTCTATTCAACTGGAATGGAAATGGAATGGAAATTTGCACCCCAGACTGAGCCATGCAATAGTATTATGGTCCCCCAAGCATCCTGGCATTCATGGAAGCTATGCTCTGCCGACGGACTGGGGCAGAGAGACTGCAATTAGCCAATAGAAAACAGTTCTTTCTAAAAGCTTTTTTTAGGGCTTCCCATTCCAGTTAGAAACATATGGCCTGGCAAGGGTCCTTGCTTTATTTGGAACCATTGCTTAGCCTCCCCTTGCCACCAAGTGCTAGGGAAAGAGAACGAAGGGGGAAAAAAAGGCAGATGTTCTGCCTGAAGGAGTAATCATTAGCTAATGCTGCCATCTCCAGGAGCCTTCCTGCTAATAACCAGCACACAGCAGGCCTGCTTCAAACTGGCAGCCCAGGCAGGCTCCTCCCCATCCCCACCCCAGCTCCCACTGGTTGGCTTGGCTTCTCCAGACTGAAATTTGACTGGGCACCTGGAGAGAGGGAGAAACTGCCCAAGGCTTCTGGAATCCTTAACTGCCAGCTGCCTTCTCTTTTTTCTGGTTTGACAGGGCTATGTAGCAAAGGTTGTCATCTAAAGAATGAGAAAGCCCTGGTAGTTTGCTAAGGCTGTCATAACAAAATAATGGTTGACTTAAATAACAGTAATTTATTTTCTCACTGCTCTAGAGGCTAGAAGTTCAAGATAAAGGTGTGAGCAGGTTTGGTTTTTCCCAAGGTCTTTCTCCTTGGCTTGCAGGTGGACACTTTTTCCCTGTGTTCTCACATAGGTTTTCCTCTCTTTGCACACATCCCTGGTGTCTTTTTGGATGTCCTAATCTCCTCTTTTTATAAGGACACCAGTCAGACTGGAATAGAGGTCATCCTAATGGCCTCATTTTAACTTAAAAGCACTGAAGACATAAGAGGAATCACACAAATGTACATGTCCTCACAGAGCCTACATTTTAGTACATGCTATATACATATGCTGAATTATACTACATCCATTTTACTGGAAGTTCTCTCTCCAGTTTCAAGCAGAATGTTAACATTTAAATACATTTGGTACACTTTCTGATTAGAAGAAAACAAGAGGATCCCATCTACCCAGAATTCCAGCTAAGCATGTGTTTAAATAACCTATTACACATACATATTAAATGCTGATAAAGTAGACATTAATTGGAAGCTATTTGTTAACACTATGATCAGAGGCCTTGGCATTTTGTCAGTTGCAAGTTCTATGATCCTAAATTCATTTATGTGTTGGCAGTTTGATTTTCTTGTTGTTGATAATTAGAGTGAGGAATAGCCTGTTAGCTATTCAGAGACCAATGAGATATAACCAGCCCAGAAAACAGATCAATCAGCTTTATTCAAACAAAAGAATACTGTTAGAAACCTAGTATCTGATCAATTTTGATTAACTCAACAAGAATACTTCCATTTAATAGACTGAACTATTCTCATTAACTGTCTAGTGTAGTACCAGGACACATCTCAATCCTATCTCCATATTATGTCACTGAGAGTAGCTCTCAGCTTCACTTGAGGCATTTCATAAAATAAAAAAAATTACTTTCACAGAGTTAAGTCTCACACTCAAACATTGCCAAATTTGGCCCCAGAACAAGAGAGGTCAGGATGGTTATAGAATGCATACACTCATCTCAAAGTTCCAGCAGTCTCATAGTTTGGCATTATTTAGTTTCAACTGAATTAGGCTCTCTTGGAAGTCTAGCACACTTATAGGACAGACATTTGATAAATCAGATATATCTTGATGTTTTTAAAAATAAAGTGTAGCTCATAGCCATCAAAATAGGAAACCACTTTTGGAACTGTGACATTATTTCTATCAATATAATAATTTCCTACATATTTGGTATATTCTTATCTAAAAATTAAAGCTGAATAACTAATAGGGCCTCCCTCTCTGCTGTAGGTAGCTCAGAAACAGCAAGAAAAAAAAATCCAGATAAGTAAATGTCTCCTTAGCATTTAGCTCTTGAAGATAACAAAATATTCAAAACATGGTAACATACAACTTGAATGACTGCTTGAATTCCTTAGTGACTAGAACAATGCCTGGAATTCAGTATGTTATCAATAGCTATTTGATAAATGAATGAATGAAAGAATGAATGTATTAGATATATAAACACAAAATAGTAATTAGGGACTATGTGAAAATTGAAGCTAACCTGTTTATGAAGAATCTTAAAATTTAAAATTCATACCCAGATAACTGACCCTGTAATATGGTCAGTTATCTGGGTATGAATTTTAAATTTTAAGATTCTTGTAATGTTCCAACTTAAAAAAAAAACCCTCATCATCAATAAAAATAAGTTATGGAAGGTGCTAATTTGGACATAAATACCTCTGATATTTTCCAACAAGAAATAGTCTCAGGATAAATATCTGGAAAATAAATTGTTCACAAAAATTATATTTTAGATAAACCCATGGTCTGTGCTTTGATCTAAACAATGCAAAGATTTGTGTACTTCAACAGTATAATAGAGTGGTTCAGGAACATAGGCTCAGAGAATAGACAGTTTGATGTGTAAATGTGTGAACTACAGGTCAGGGGTAGTGAGGTCTTGTTTACCACTATCTCTAGAATAGCAATCTATAAACTTTTCAACCACACACCTCTACCTGAGTGTGCATATGTATGTATAAAGTATGTATATGTGTAAATCTAATATGTTTAATATTTCAATGATTTATATTATGAAATACAAACACAAATTTAAAAATATAAGAAAAATAAATATTATTGATATTTCAATATGCTTTTCTCACATTCAGTTGTCTTGACCACTACTGAGGCTCATGCATCTCACTTTGGAGAACTCTTCTCTAACATATAGCCCATCATAGATGTTCAGTTAATAATATTTTTTGAATTATTAAATGGGGGATTCTGTATTAAGATGGCCAACATGAGGTAGTTAGAGTGTTTCTCCTATGGAGTAAATTAAGAGAGATTTTTCTCATCACCAAAGAATAGGCCTAGCAACATGCCCCACAGCTCTTCAAAGAAGTGATAATAACCACATAGTGCAACTAAGAAAAAAATTTATCTACCTGGAATGGAAATAGGCAGACTCTTGCCTGGATCATTACAGACCACCAGCAGCTTCCAGGTGCAGTGGGGAAGGTGAGTGAAAAAAATTCAGGTGTTCTGTGCTCCTGCTGCAAAGTTAGGGGGCCTCCTGAGCCTTGTGAGACTGTAATCCCCTAAGGAAACTGCCTTACCCACAGCCACACTCTGCCAAAGTCCACGTGGAGTGGTGCAGCAAAAAAGAAAGCCCTGAGCAACTCTCGCTGCCATATCCCAGGAATTCAATTCTTGCAGACTGAGTGGCTGATTCTAGCTGACCTGGGAGGGGATGGGCCCCAAGCGCAAGCTCCTCAGTAGCAGGCACTTCCTGGCAGGGGCAGACTGCTGTGAGAATACCTCAGGCCCTAGGCTGACTGCATTTTGACATTTGGAAGACAAACTGCCTGAGGCTAAGACACTGAGCCAGGTGGGACTCATTGCCATAGTAACCTATCACTCCCTATCTAAGCTCTTCTGTGCCTGTCTTGCACAACAGCATTACCCCAGTGTCCTGGGACTTCCTCCTAATCTCCACTGGGGTAGCTAAGAGTGCACACTTGCTGGGTGCTTCAGCTCTTTTCCCCTGCACTCCCCTCAAAGGTTTAAAACAGAAAGAGAACGTGGGGACTCCCCAGAGCTCTGCCCTACCCGTAGCATAGCTGGGCACTTCCCTGAAGCAGCACTCGCCAAGGAGAAACCCCACAGCTACCATTGCAGCTGACTTTCTTTCAAAAATACCACCTCCAGAGCAAAGGTCAATGACACATTGGATACAATAACTCAGCTTTGTGGAAGGCCTGATACCAGACTTCAACTAGTAACACTTTCCAAGTCATTCCAGCCAGTAGAGGTACCACTAAAGCTAGCAATTGAGAAATTCACCTCAGTAAGGCTATACATAACTAAAGGAATTCCTATGTTCCTGAACCACTCTATTATACTGTTGAAGTACACAAATCTGAAACAAAAGGTCAAAATACACCAGTGGAAAAATACTGGAAATCATTCAGTTCGCAGGCTTTCTGGAACACAAACACAACAGAGGAAATAAATAAATAAAACCAGATAACCAGTATGATGAATGGAATAGTATCTTACATCTCATTTTTAACTCTGAACATAAATGGTCTCAATTCCCCACTAAAAAGATTTATACTGGCAGAATGGATAAATAAAAATTAAAATTAAGTAAGTAAGTAAATACAACACAACCAAAATATCTGCTGCCTTCAAGAGACCAACACAATGACTCCTACAAATTCAAGGTAAAGCGTCTGGGAAAAATATTCCATGTAAATGGAAACCAAAAGCAAGCATTAGTAGCCATTCTCAGATCAGATAAAACAGACTTTAAAATAACAACAGTTAAAAAAGCTAAAGATGATTATTATGTAATGACAAAGGGATCAATTCAATGAGAAGACATAACAATTTTAAACACATATGCACTAAACACCAGAGCCTCCAGCTTTATAAAACAAATTCCAGTAGACCTAAAAAAAGAGAAAGGAAGCAATATAACAGTATTGGAAGATTTCAACACTCCACTGACAACCATAGACAGTTCATCAACATCGAAAGTTAACAAAGAAATACTGGGTGATGAGTAGAATGTATATTCTGTAGTTGCTGAGTGGAATAATCTGTGGGTATCTATTAAGTCTATTTGGTTGAGTGTCAAGTTTAGGTTCTGGATCTCCTTGTTGAATTTTTGCCTCAATGATCTATCTAGGGCTGTTAGTGGGGTATTCAAGTCCCCTGCTATAATAGTGTTAGAGTCAAGATCTTTTTTTAGTTTACTTAATAGATGCTTTATAAACGCTGGTGCTCCTGTGTTGTGTGCATATATGTGTAAGATGGATATGTCTTGTTGATGAATTGAATCTTTTATCAGTATGTAGTGTCCTTTTGTATCTTTTTAAATCTTTTGATAGCTTAAAGGTTGTTTTGTCTGATAGTAAGATCACAACTCCTGCCTTCTTTTGTGATCCACTTGCCTGGAAACTCGTTTTCCATCCTTTAACTTTGAGTCTGTGGGCGTCCCTTGTAGTGAGATGAATCTCCTGGGTGCAGCAAATAATTGGGTTATGGTTTATTATCCAGTTTGCCATCTAGGATCTAGGATCTACAAGGAACTCAAACACGCCGAAAGGAAAAAACAAACAAACAGCCCCATTAAAAAATGGGCAAAAAACATGAAGAGAAACTTCTCAAAATAAGATATATGGGCAGCCAACAGACACAAGAAAAAGTGCTCAGCCTCACGAATCATCAGAGAAATGCAAATAAAAACCACATTGAGATACCACCTAACCCCAGTAAGAATGGCCATCATTAATAAAACAAACAACAACAGATGCTGGCGAGGATGTGGAGAAAAAGGAACCCTTCTACACCGCTGGTGGAAATGCAAACTAGTGCAACCTCTTTGGAAGACAGTGTGGTGATTTCTGAAAGAATTAGAAGTTGACCTTCCATATGACCCAGCAATTCCCCTATTGGGGATATACCCAGAGGAACTCAAGTCATTCTACAAAAAAGATACCTGCACACGTATGTTTGTTGCAGCTCTATTCGCAGTAGCAAAAACATGGAACCAACCATGCTGCCCATTGAAGCTGGACTGGATAAAAAAAAATGTGGTACATATACACAATGGAATATTATGCAGCCATAGAGAAGGATAAACATATGGACTTCACACCAACTTGGATAGATTTAGAGTCTATCATAATCAGTTTCTTTCTATCACAGAAACAAAGAACAGAGTACCATACGTTCTCACCCATAAGCGGACCTTGAACAATTATCATAATACTATAAGAAAGGGATTGGCAGTGGTGGGAAACTGCCAGGGGAGGGGGACTGGGATTGGCAGTTGAGGGAAACTGCCAGGGGAGGGAGGGGCATACCTTATCAACAAGGGTACCTGCATAATCAACTTTTGTATACTTAAACCTGAATTGTACCCCACATCTTTAAAATAAAAAAAATTGAAATAAAAGAAACATCGGGGTTAAACCAGACCCTAGAACATGTGGAACTAGCAGATATCTACAGAACACTTCTTCCTAAAACTGCAGAATATACATTTTCCTCATCAGCACATGAAACATTTGCCAAGATAGACCATATGACAGGTCACAAATCAAGTCTTACTAAATTAAATATCCATTGAAATCATATCAAACACCTTTTCAGACTATAGGGGAATAAAACTAGAAATTAACTCAAAGAAGAACTCACAAAACCAAACAATGACATGGAAGTTAAACCATCTGCTCCTGAATGACCTTTGAGTCCATAATTAAATCAAGATGGAAATTTAAAAACTCCTGAAAGTGAATGACGACAAAGAAACAAGTTGTCAAAATCTCTGGAATAAAGCCAAAGTTGTGCTCAAAAGAAAACTTATAGCTCATAAGGCCACATTACTGCTAGACAACTAGCTATATGAATTAAAAAACTGAGACAGAATCTGACTCAAATTAGCTCAATCAGAAAGGAAAATGCAGACATAACTGAAATGAAAATTCAAAAGATTATCTGAGACTATTTTGAATGCCTCTTTGCAAACAAACACAATCTAGAGGAAAAGGTTAAATTCTTGGAAACATACAATTCACGAGCCTTGAATTAGGAAGAAATAGAAATCTCAGATAGACCAATAACGATTAGCGAGATTGAGACAGTAATTAGAAGTCTCCCTAAAACAAAAAGTCCAGGACCTGATGGACTCACAGCTGAATTATTCCAGACCTTCAAGGAAGGAATGGTACCAATTTCACTGAAGCTATTCCACAAGATTTAAGAGGAGGAAATCCTTTATAAATATTCTATGAGACCAGTATCATTCTGATACCAAAGCCAGGAAAAGACACAACAACAAAAAAGAAAACTACAGACCAATATTCCTTATAAACATAGACATAAAAATTCTCAACAAAATATTAGCAAACTGAATTTAACAGTGCATTAAAAAGCTAATCCACCATGAACAAGTGGACTTTATCCCAGGGATATAAGGGTAGTCCAACACACACAAGTCAGTAAACAAAAATCATATGATCATTTCAATTGATACAGTAAAAGCATTTGATAAAATCCAGTATCCCTTCATGCTAAAAACCATCAGCAAAATAGGCATAAAAGAATATTCCTCAAAATAATAAAAGCCATATACAACAAAGCCACAGCCAATGTCATCCTGAATGGAGAAAAGTTGAATGCATTCCCTCTCAGAAGTGGAACAAGGTAAGGGTGCTCACTTGTACCACTCCTATTTAACATAGTACTAGAGCAGTCAGGTAAGAAAAAGAAATACAGTGTATCCAAATTGGAAAAAAAGACATCAACCTATCTCTGTATGCCAACAGTATGATCTTATATCTAGAGCATCCTAAAGACTCTTCCAAAAGACTCCTGAATTTGATAAATGAATTCGGTAAAGCTGCAGTATACAAAATCAACACACACAAATCAGTAGTACTGCTATACACCAATAGCAACCAAGCTGAGAATCAAATCAACAACTCAATTCAATTGAAAATAGCAGCCAAAGGACAGAAATACCTAGTAATATATTTAACTAAGAAGGTGAAAGAATTCGACAAGGAAAACTACAAAACTCCGATGAAACAAATTGCAGAGGACCCAAACAAATGGACAAAATTCCCATGCTTATAGATTGAAATAATCAATTTTGTTCAAATGACCGTATTGCCTAAAGTAATCTACAGATTTAAAGCAATGCCTATCAAACTACCAATGTCATTTTTCACAGAAAAAAAATCCTAAAACATGGGGAGACACCTCTTATCAACAAGGGTGCCTGAACGAAGCATATTTGTATACCTAACCCTTAACAGTACCCCACAATATCATAAAAATATTGATTAAAAAAATTCTAAAACTTATATGAAACCAAAAAAGAGCCAGAGTAGCCAAAGCAATCCTAAGCAAACAGAAAACAGCTAGAGGCATCACATTATCTGACTTCAAATTATACTACAAGGCTGTAATAACCAAAACAGCATGATACTGATACAAGAGCAGAGACATGGACCAAGGCAGCAGAACAGAGAATCCAGAAATAAACCCAAATATCTACAACCAACTGTCCTTGACAAAGCAGACAAAAACATACACTAGGAAAATGACATCCTATTCAACAAATGGTGCTGGGAAAATTGGATAGCTACAGGCAGAAAAATGAAACTTGATCCCTATCTCTCCTCATACACAAAAATTACCTCAAGATAAAGACTTAGATGTCAAACTAGAAACCATAAAAATTCCAGAAGAAAACATAGGGAAAACTCTTATGAACATCAGCCTAGGCAAGAAACTTATGGCTGAAACCCCCAAAACAAATGCAGCTAAAATAAAAATAAATAAATGGTACTTAATTAAACTAAAAAGTTTCTGCATAGCAAAATAAATAATCAACAAAGCAAAGAGGCAACCTACAGAATGGAAGAAGATATTTACAAACTACACATCTAACAAAGGACTAATATCTAGAATGTACAAAAAACTCAAACAAATTGGCAAAAACAAAACAAATAACCTCATTAAAAACTGGACAAGTGACAGAACAGACATCGCTCAAAATAAGATAAACATATGGCCAACAGACATATGAAAAAATGCTCAACATCACTCATAATCAGGAAAATGCAAGTTAAAACTACAATGAGATCTCACCTTATACCAGTCAGAATGGCCATTATTAAAAAATAAAATAAACGATGATGGTATGGATGTGGAGAAATGGGAACACTTATTTTGATGTATCAGTTAAGGGAGTATAAATTAGTGCAGGCTTTATGGAAAGCAGTATGGAGATTACCCAAAGAATTAAAAGTAGATCAACTACTGGATCTAGCTATTCCACTACTAGCTATCTACTCTAAGGAACAGAGGTCATCATATAAAAAAGACACCTGCACCCACATGCTCGATGCAGCACAATTTACAATAGCAAAGATGTGGAATCCACCTAAATATCCATCAACCAATCAGTGGATAATTAAAATATGGCATATATACACTATGGAATACTATTCAGCTATCAAAAAGAATGAAATAATGTCTTTTGCAGCAGTTTGGATGGAACTGGAGAACATCTTAGGTGAACTAACCAAGGAACAGAAAACCAAATGTTACTTGTCCTTACTTATAAGTGCGAGGTAAATTAAGCATCTGCAAAGACATAGAGAATGGTATAATGTGGTGGTCTCCAACATTTTTGGTATCAGGAACCATTTTCATGGAAGAAAATTTTTCCACAGATGGTGTGTGTGTGGGGGGGGGATCATCAGTCATTAGATTCTTTTAGGGAGCATGCAACCTAGATCCCTCTCATGCACAGTTTACAGTAGGGTTCGGGCTCCTATGATAATTCAATGCCGCCACTGATCTGACAGAACACGGAGCTCTGCTTGCCCCAGATGCTGCTGTACGGCCTGGTTCCTAACAGGCCACAAACTGGTACCAGTCAGCGGTCCTGGGGTTGGGGACCCCTGGTATAGTGGACATTGGAGACTCATGGGGGAGGGGAGTATGGATAGAGGGATGAAAAATTATGTATCAGTTACCATGTGCACAGGTTGGGGTGGTGGGTACATGTAAAGACTAGACCAAAAATTATTTGTACCCCCTAAAGGTACTGAAATAAAGAAAATAAAGAATTATTAAATGGGTTTGAATCCAGGTTCTACTACTTACTGTGTGAACCTGAGTAGGTTCTACCATCCATTTCCTGAACCATTTTCTGTCATCCATAAAATAGGGGTAACTAATACTAGATATATTTGGGGGTTGTGAATAATAAATTAAATAGTCTAGTAAATGTTAATTTCTATGATGTTGATAATGATAATGATAGCAATAACTAACAGGGTTAATTCTCCACATCTTAGATAAAATGATTTAGGCCCTGCCCTTATTACATTCGTTTTGACCATGAATACATAGCATATATTTCATTTGCTATAATGAATCCTATACACAGCCTTTTGAAGTAGGATATATTTCTACTGGACATCCTCTTCCATCTTGTGAACATAAATTTCTGGTAATGGACATGAAGAAATGCAAAAAAGTGAGACATGTATACCCTCTTTAAGCACATCTCCAAAAGTGATTCCTTTCAACAATATGTCACTAAAACTGTGAAGCAAAGTTGCTAGTGGAAATGCTATAAAAACAAGACCAAGAGACACTTAGAGGAATTAAAGAGTGACATTTTCTTAGGTACTAACTTTCCCATCTGATCAACTTTGAGACATAGAGTGACCCTCTGCCCACCTCCCTGCCCCTGCCTATGCCTGTGCTCTCACCAACAGAATCTGCTACACCTCTGAACATGGAACATTTTGCATTAAGGCAGAAATGAAGCCAGGAAAAATATGTGAGGACTCATATTTCTCTTCTGACCCCTTAAAGCTCAGATCCTGCTACTCTGGAGTATAGTGCATGGTTATTCTGTGGATGACAAGGGAGCAATAGAGGCTGCAAGGAAAGAGAGAGGGAAAATGAATGACTTCCTTACTTCCTTTTCTTTCCTCAACTCATTGCCCTCATCACTTTTACCAAGGTTGCACCAGATCTTCTGATTGCAAAAACCAGTGTATACATACAATCCTGAACTTACTTGACCTTTCTTGAGAAAAGAGGCCTTTCTTCTTTCCTGAAATGCTCTCCTTTCTTGGTTTGTGTAACACCACTGTTTCCTAGATTTGTCTGTTCCTCCCCTAGCCTGTTTGCTGACACCTCCTCCTCTGTCATAAATATTAGTGTTTCTAGTGGTTTCATCCTCAGCCTTCTCATCTTGCTCTATGAATTCTTTCAAAGGCATCCCATCCATTCCTACACTTCTGCCCTGACTGTCATTACCATCCCTTTGCTCAACATTAGAGTCTTTATATCCAGTCTAGGTCTGTTTCCCATATTCCAGACCTACCACTTCTAGGCCTTCTTCACTGCCTTGCCCTATGGGCATATACAGCACTGAATGTGTGTACATATGTGTGAGCATGTGCATGCATGTGTGTGCAGAGAAACAATTGGTTGACAGAGAATCAGAAAACATCAGTGTGTAGTACCGGCATCACTCACTATTTGAGTGCTGTTGGACAAGTTTAGTTTTCTCACCAAAATTTATTTTAAAAATTAAAAAAAATTGGAGAAATTAACTCCAAGGTTCCCTATCTCCATGAATGGCTACATCGTAACCATTCAGTTGTCCAAGTCAGCAATCCTAGAGTACTCCTTGACACCCACCTCTTCCTCACCTTCTTACTGCAGTCCATATTAAGTCCTATAGATTCTGCATCCACAGTTGCTCTGTTGTTGTTGCCTTTTCTCTATTCACAGTGTCATTGCCTTCATTAAAGATATCAGCACTGCTTTAACCTCAATGACCCTCTTCAAAGTTTCTCTGCTTGTGGTCTTGCACCTGAATCCTCTGCACTGGTCTTCATGCTGCTGCCACTGAGATCTTTTAAAAATGCCAATCGGATCAGATCTCTCCCTTGTTTAAAGCCCTGAATGGTTCCCCATGGTATACGGCATTGTGCCAAATCCTATCCTGTGGTCCAGGAGACCCTACATAATATGGCCCATAGCAATTTTCACAGCTTTATCTCTCACCTCATCCATAGAAATCTGTGCCCCAGCCATTCCATACTGCCTGCATTTTTAAGCCATACCAGGCAGTCTCAAGCCTGTATGTCTTTGTACTTGTTCCCTCTGCCTGCAATTTTCTTAGTCCAACATATTTTCACCCTCCCCCAAACTGACTTGATAAATGGCCACTGGTCTTCAAACCTCAGCTCCAAACACCTACTCTGAGAAAAGCTTCCATGATCTCAAAGGCTAGATTTGGTAGGTACTCTCCTTGGTGATTTTGCAGTGCCTTTTGCCACATTATTGTCGTTACACTTACCGCCTTGTCAGGTAATTGTGTGTGTTTTAGTCTCTTTTCCCTGGTACCCAAAAGCTCATTTAGGGCAGAGACTTTGTATGATTCTTCTAGAGCAGTTACTCTCGTCACCTGGTTACCTCTTGCTCGTCCATCAGATCTCAGCCTTACATCACTTCCTTTGGGATGCCTTCCCTGATTCCAGCCTCCCAATCTCCAACCAGTGTGTTAGATGCCCCTCCTCTGTAACACATAACTTCTCCTTTGCATTCTAAGTGCCTGTTCATTTGTCTGTCTCTCCTGCTAAATGATCAGCTTCTTGGAGAAAGAGACTAGGTTTTGTGCAAAACTGTGTTTCCCACTTCAGCCTTCTATAGCCAAGCTCAGAACTCAATACAAATTATGTACTCACTAAACAATTGCTTACTCATTTTTCATTTGGAGATTACAACGTTGCCTCTTATTTCTCTTTCATTAAGATTACATTTCCATTGTTAAATTTATTTTTATTGCAGTAAGAATATATACCATGGGAACTACCCTGTTAAATTTTTAGGCGTGCAATACAATATTAAGCACAATATTTTTTAGTGCATTTTCATTTTAAAATCACTTCAGAGTGCATCAACTTTTCCAAGCAGTATACAGTTTTATATGTTTGAACTGCTATCTGTCCTCTAGGTGGGGTTGTTTGAAAAAAAATGGGAAAGTTGTTTTATGCTTTAAAATAAATAAACACTATAATAGTATTCTAGGACTGCCACAACAAAATACCACATATGGGGTGGCTTAATAGAAATTTATTTTCTCAGAGTTCTGGAGATTAGAAGTCCAAAATCAAGGTATTGGCAAGGTTGGTTTCTGGAGAGGGCTCTGTTTCTTCTTGCTGTGTACTCACATAACCCTTTCCTCTATGAGTGCATGGAAGGGGGTTGTGCTTTGGTGTTTCATCTTCTTATAAGGACACCAATCTTATCAGATCAGAGCTCTACTCTTATGATCGTATTTAACCTTAATTACTTCCCTGAGGGTCTTACATTCAAATACAGTCACATTGGGAGTTAGGGCTTTAGCATATAGATTTGAGGGGACATAATTCAGTTCACAGCAAGTACACATCCAAAGGTTATAAAAATGTTGTGCAATTAAATAGAACACTGTATTTAAATTCCCTTGGAATGAAGCAGCAGAATTGGTTGTAACCAATGATCAAAGTCCCTATCCGTTACCTTATGTGTTGAAAAATGGGGCTTATGCTGTTGGACCAGAGTAGGGACTAGTGGAAGCCCCCGGGAACCCTTGGACTTGAGAAACTATATTTGAGTTCTCTCCCTTTCCATCCCTTCAGGTTACCACCTCTGAAGCCTAGAATCACAGTGACAGGCTAAGATACTCCATTCTTACCTGGTCAAGAGGACAGCTTTCTTCAAGGACTTTAGTTTTACTGTTTCCTAGGTACTAGGCATCCGAAAACTCCATAAGACAGCCTTAGCCTGGAAATCAAAAATACTAGAAGCAGTGGAGTTGGTCTCATCCTTGGAAACTTTGTGATCCCATCCCACTATGGCCATCTGACACATGGGTGGAAAATTCAGTGCCAACCTGGTATTAAGACCCTTGGGAGGCCACTAAGGGCATCTTCTCTGAATGATTCTGTCAGTCCTGGCTAGAGAGGTCTGTTCCCAGGAGACATTAGTGTGCCATGGTTATCACTGGATGCTACTATTGAGACGTTAGTAGTTACTGTGGAAATTAAAGGATTCTAGGGGTAAATTAGTATGTTTAACTCAGAGTTTCTCACATTAAGTAGGTTTCCTTACCATAGGCTTTATCTGAACCTTCAGCAAGTCAAATGTATAATATGACTACCAATAGTGGGGTGCAGTGTGTCACCTTTCTCATACTCACTGAACACAGGACCTTTTCAGTGAGAGAACTTTGATCAGATTTGTATTCTCTGGGATTCACTTTTAGGAAAAGTAACTATGGAAAAATCATGGGAAAAGCCATTACTGTGAGGTGCACTTTGACTCAAATAATTTATCTAAGCTTAGCCCTGCTGCTTTCTTCCCTGAACCACCTACCTGTCAGTTCCCAATAATGCCAAATCCACTTAGCTGGAACCTTGGCTGGGCTGCCTTCTCTTGTTAACCTTTTTCGTAACTGACTAAGAAATCCCAAAGGATTCTGCTGTCAACCTTATTTCCAGATTTCATGCTTTCAGGCGAGAACTGGTAGGCACACAGACCAGGCCCTCAGGACTGTGAGCACCTGGCTTGCTCCCAACTCTATCAGTGGGGCTTAAATTCTGTCCTGGTTAGGAGGGAAACAAACTGATGAAATCACCTGCTACCTTCAAAAAGAGGCTTTCCTTACAGCCCAGGTAGACTGCCCTAGGGAGATGTTAAGGGAGTTGTGTATTAGCCACCATACAAAAGACTAATTTGGCTGGCCACACTGGCTAAGGAAGAAAATGGAAGAAACAAATCTTTATCGACTGCTTACTATGTACCACTTACTGTAGTAAGTGCATTACATATATTATCTAATTGAATTCTTACAAACATCCTATGAGATAGAATTATCATATCCACTTTTCAGAAGAGGAAATTGAGGCTCAAATTGATGAGGAAACAGGCCCAAGGAAGCATAGATTACCACGAGCAGCAGAGCCAGGATTCAATTCTGTCTGTGTGACTCTGGAGCCCAAGCTTTGAACTACTTTGCTCTGTTGCTTCCTTGTGAATCTAGGGATGGATTGGAGCCCATCTGTATTGTGTTGGCCAAATCAAAGAGTAGATTAAAATGATCACTATCTGCCCTTTCCCCAACCCAAGAGACAACTGTGTTCAGGAAATTGTTTTGCAGTTAGACAGACTAGGTTCATTATACACAGTGGTTTGGGCTCTAGAAGGGTCTTCAGGAGGAACCTACAACTCGAGTCTTCACCTTCACAGTGAGGTACTAATTTAAATCCTCATCACTCTCACTTGTATCTCTTAACAGAGCTCCCTATATCCTGCCTCACCCCTCTCCCACATTCTCCACATTGCAGCCCAGGTCACCTTTCTGAAAGTAGTTTGAATCCTTTCTGGTGTAAAACCCAATCACCCTTGAGATAAAGTCCAAACTCCTTAGACTGGCTTCCTAAATTATTACCTGCCTATTTCTTCAGTGTACACTTCTTAAATTCTTTCCTCTGTGCTCATGCTCACTCTTTAGCCTGTGGCCATGTCAAAGGACTTCCAATTTCAGGTGTATTTTCCGATCTGATTTCAGGTAGCTTCACACATCTAAGTCTTTGCTCCTTCTACTTTTTCCACCTGGAATATCTTATCTTTTTCACCAATCCCATCTGCGTTTGGAACAGCTGTTCAACTTCAATGCTCAGTTCAACTATCATCTGCTCCGTGAAATCTATCTGGTTCCCTCTCATCTTCTCTGAGTCTTACCATGCCTGGTTCAGCCTCCAGGCCTTACAGTTTGAAGATGGCACTGATTGCCTTCCACAGGTGCCTCTCAGCTCTTGACCCAAGCTCTTTAAATAACATGCCTAGTATATAATGAACACCCAGAAAATGTTTGCTGAATGAACAAATGCAAAGGAAGTTTCCCTAAAATACGGCAAGTATTTGACATTATTTTTTTCTTTTTGACATTAATTTAAAAATTGGTCAAGAGAATCTTCAAAATTATTGCAGTGAACACGAAAGACTATAATTTTGTTTTTTGTTCCCATGGTCATGAGATACGAATCGAAAAATCTAAATATTTAATTTATTCTTCCGTAAAACTCTTGAGATGAACCTTTGTTTAAAGCCTGGTTGGTGGCTTAAACGGGAGGAGGCAGAGGAGGAATTGCATGCAACTGAAATATGCTAGCTGTCCACCAGGGGGAGCTATGAACACAAAAGAAACCATTCTTTATTAATTTGTTCTTCCTTAGAGGAACTGCAGAAACCAAGTAACTTTCCTATTTTCCCTGCATTGCGTACAATTGTACAAGAAATGAAAAACTCTCTATCATTTCTGGAAAATTATATATGTCTGGAACAATATTTCCTGCTAACAAGATGCATATATGTGTGCACACATGCATGTGTATACACACCTGTGCACATGCGTGAAACACACACACACACACACACACACACACACACACACGCACACACACACACACAACACCTTTAAAAGATGCAGGCAGGCGTCAAGTTTAAAAATGTTCAATTTACCGGGCTGGGTGGCTCAGCCTGTAATCCCGCGCCTTTGGGAGGCTGAGGTGAGTGGATTGCCTGAGCCCAGGGGTTCGAGATCCGCCTAGGCAGGGGAGATCTCATCTCTACAATAAATCAAAAAATTAGCCGGGCGTGGTAGCGCACGCCTGTAGTTCCAGCTACTTGGAAGGCTGAGGCGGAAGGATCACCGGAGCCCAGCAGGTCGAGGCTGCGGTGGCCGGGAGCGGCCACTGCACTCCAGTCTGGGCGACAGAGTGAGATTCCAACTCAAAAAAAAAAAAAAAGTTCAATTTGTGGTATATTCGGAATTTCCTGATTGAGAAATGTAGGTGTTAGGTACTGTGATGTCAGAAACAGCATTAAGCAGAATGAAAGCATGTGCTATGTTGCTTTTAACCCAGACATATAATACACTATTTTAGAAAAAAGAACCATCCAGGTTTCGGAGATGGGATATCAGTTAGCTCTTGTGATGGATTAGCACAAAGACACAACAGTACCAGCTGTCTACATTAGTTTAGATTTGTTTCAGATGAGACTATAACGGGGAGCACACACAACACAGTCAATATCTGGGAAAGTTGTAGTTTGTGTAACAGTGACTTAAGCAAATCATATCTTATCTTTAACATCTCCAGTTTCTGTCTTCAGCCTATGTCTGTGGCCTGGGATTCTGAGTGATTATTTTGAACCGTATTAATGTCTGTCTTCCCTGTTAGCCTAATCCCTTTAGCCTCCAGGCTTTGTGTGTATGTATGTGTTTTGTGCATTTCTAATTCAGGAACATGGCAAAAGTCCTGGTATGTTGTAAGTACTCAGTGTTTGTGGATTGCTTGCTTATTGATCTGTTTTCACAAAAATGCTGCCAAAAATGTTGGGAGTGATAATGATGAGATTACAGGGGAGACAAGTGAATGGGCAAAAAGAGACTAGGGGTAAAAGAAGAGGACTAACTTTCATTGAATACTCACAAGATGCTAGGTACTGTGCTAAGGATTTTATATGAATATATCACTTAATTCTTATAATAGTCCAATGAGGAAATGATTATCACCTTAATCCTACAACTTAGTTTTTGACATTATTGTGACTGTTATATCAAAATACTCGAATTAATGGCATTCTTGGGTACATACAAAAGTCTTCATCTGTGGCTTACCTGGGCTTCTCTGTTCTGCTACCTTCAGAGCAAATGAAAGAGAAGTGCAGCTCATGGTGGTTGGCAGAAATGAAGGGATTCCAACCTTCTAACTGGGACAAGAGAGCTTCCTGTGTGGCATTTCCTTTCCTTCCTGAGACTCTTTAGTATTGTAGGAAGTAAGTAACTTGGGCAGTGCTGACAGACTTCAAAAGTTAGACTCACTGGAGAATGTTTTATAGAGGAGGGCATCAAAGCCTTGAAAACTCTGGGTTGAGAGAAATCATCAAGGGCATCCAGTTTAACCATCAAGCAACTTTTGAAACTCCTGAAAGTATTCTAGCCAATTGCCAGTTATGTGTCCTTGGACAAGGAACGTCACCTCTCTTAGTCAATTTCTGCACCTGAAAAAAAAAACCAAGAAAAAAAAAAAAAACGAAAGGAAATAAACATCTTACAGTGTTATCATGAGGATTAAATGAGAAAACATGTGCTCCCGGAATATATTAGGTGCTCAGTACTTCTTTTGTTATTTAAATAGACTTTTTAGAGCAGTTTTAGGTTCACAGCAAAATTGAGCATAAAGCTCAATTCATATACCCTATAATACCCCACCATGGCCTCCCTGCTAGAAACATCCCTCATCGGAATGGGGCATTTGTTACCATTGATGAACATATATTGACATGTCATTATCACCCAAAGTCCATGGTTTACATTAGGGTTCACTCTTGGTGTCAGACAATCTTAACAGCAAGTTTGGACAAATGTTTAATGACATGTGTCCACCATTACAGTATCATACAGAGTCGTTTCACTGCCCTACAAATTCTTTAGGCTTTTTCTATGTATCCTTCCCTTCCCACTAACCCCTGGCAACCACTGATCTTTTTCCTGTCTCCATAGTTTTGCCTTTTCAAGAATGTTGTAGAGTTAAAATCCCACAGTGTAGCTTTTTCAGATTGGCTTCTTTCCCTTAATGATATGAATTTAAGTTTTTTCCATGTCTTTTCATGACTTGATAGCTCATCTCTTTTAGCATAGCATCATGCACCATTGTCTGCATGTATCACAGTTTATTTATCCAGTCAACTACTGATGGACTTCTTGGTCACTTCCAAGTTTTGGCAATTATAAATAAAACTGCAATAAACATTTGTGTGTGGGCTTTTGTGTGGATATTGGATTTCAACTTATTGGTACCCAGCACTTTTTAATGAAAAATGTATCTGTCTTCGCTCCCATAAACTCCTCTCTCCCATAACTGTTTCCCAAGGTGAAGGATCAGTGCAGCCAAGATGCCCAATTTGCAGCAAAATATTCTTATTAATTAGAAAAGAGGCTATGGTGGCACAGCAAGTAAACAATGTCCTACAAATCTGTTTACAGCAGCTTCTGCAAACATTTTAAAACAATTAAATTGTCAAAGGGGCCTGGAGACAGAGCTTTGCATTTTAATAGGAAATGATTAAATCTCAGGCATTATTGCCTTTGATATGTCTGGGCTCTAAGAAGAGGGCAGAGTATTGATTGTGGCCTCCAGGAAGGCAGGAAGCTTACTCGGGCTGCTTGACCACAATGCAATGAAAACTTGGAGATCTGTAACTTCTTGGGCTGAGATTAAAGGCCACTCACCAGAGAATCAACTAGATTTGTCAGCTTCTGTTTAGTTGGACTCTGCCTGTAGCAGTGGATGATGGATTTTGTTTTCAGAGGGGTACTATGGGTCGATTGGCAGAGAGAGAGAGAGAGAGAGAGAGAGAGAGAGAGAGAGAGAGAGAGACCCCTTGCTGATGGCATCTATTAGAAAAGGTTGAGTGACACAGTACCATGTGCTGACCCCAACACTAACTTTATCTGTGTTAAAACCATTGTAAAACCCATGAAAGCCACCCATGCAGTCACCGCCTAAGCCAACTAATGTCAACTACAGTGTACAACCTACGAATATTATGTTTCACAGTTATGGAAGCCATGAAGCCTCAAACTTCTAGTATAGTCATCATTCTCTATTGATTTCATTTATTTGCAAGTGCTTGCAGGAGCACAAGCGGTCCTTGCCCTCTAGTCACTCGCAGTTCAGTAAATGAGAGATCATGTTAGCTGCTGGATATAATCAAATTTAATAGTACAATGATAGATGTCTGTGTGGGGCACAGTGAGGGGAACCAAGGGGGCTTCATTCAAATGGAAGGTGTAAAAGGGCTGGCAGAAAATTCTTCCTAGAGAAGCTCTTACTTGAAAGATTAGTGGGAAGACAAGGGGAGAAGGGCACCCCAAGGTGAGGGAAGATCTTGAACAAACCTGTGGATGTCATTTTAAAGAATGAGGGGAACTTAGTCCTACGTTTTTGAAACTGAAATCACTAAAAATGATGAAGTTATTGAAGTATATCACCACGTAAGGCTAAATAGAACAGGTGAGTGCTACCATCCCCTGTGCCTGTCTAGAGCATAAAATTGTTCCATTTGTCACACTCCCCAAGATTTTACCAAATGGGGAACAAAAATATTTGCTTCCAAAATGAAAATACTTGTGTGAAAATTGACAAATCTGTGTGAATTTGTTTAATCAGATTGTTTTCCTCCATAACATCTGACCAAGACCAGTCACAATGAGGACTAGTAAAAGGAAGACATGGAAGGTAAGAGAAGATAGGAGTACTGGGTACTAGGGGGCAGGGGTTTACTTTTGTAGTGGAGCTATAGACTAGTAGAGAACACGAAGCCCTGAGTAGCTGAGAATTAGTTCAGGGGAAAGAAGAGAGGATAAGAGAAATAAATTTCACCTGCCTTGCAATTTGGCTCTGTGTCAGCCTTCATTTTTGTTTATTTCTGTGTCATCTAGACATCAATAGATTGAGTTGCTCCCATCTCAGGGGACCCTCTTTCCCCCTGCCCCGACCAGTGCATCCACTGCAGAGCCATTATAAAAAACTGTGGCACAGCTGAAAGACTGAGTCTCTTGATTAGACCTAATAAGACCACTCATATTAAGATGACTTAATTTTGTCCCTTGAGGAATTTTTTTTTTAAGAGCTTTTACGTTGGCCAAGGGAGACTGCCTCCATATTAGGGTTTTCTATTTTTGCTTGAAGGAAGTTGGCATCTCTCCTGTGTAAGGAGTTCACCGAAGCCTAAATTCTTCCATCAGCCATATTGGTTTGCAAACAGGAATCTGAGCATATGCCACTGTGCACCTGGTGGCCTGAGCACTAGCTCACCTTTCCAATCAAAGGGCAATGAGGAAGACTCCATGGTCACATTCTGAAGGTAACCATCTGCCTTCTAACATGACTGACTAGTTAACAAATGGTTTTCTAAGGGATAGGATTGGCTACATGATTTGCAGAGGTTAATGCAAAACAAAAATGCAGAGAACCTTGTTTAAAAGTTGTTAATTTCAAAAAAATGACAGCAAAGCATTAAACCAAGTGCAGGGCCCTCCCTGGAGCAGGGCTCTGTGCAACCGCGTGGGTCATGTGTTCAGGAAGTCACCCTCCTGAGGAACAGCTCTTTGGCCCTTTTAGATTCTAAAGGTTCCTGATGTTCATGACCCTGGGCTGTAGATGGCTGTTGGGGGATTTGAGGGTGTTTGATTTCAGAACAGAACATATTTTCTCCATCCTCTGCCTACTGCTGAAATCCCATCCTTACAGCTAAACCAATTTTGCTTGAGGCTGGATCCCTTTGGGAGGGGCTAACGTTTGCAGCTGTTGTCTGTTACACTCCTTAGTGTTGGATAAAAAAAGTGGAGGGAGAGAGCACAAGGCAATTTTGATTATGCAGAGAAGCTTAAGAAAATATATGTAAGTTCATGGAATGCTTTTGGATATACATAATCTTCCTTTCCATATAGCACTGAATATGGGTGATGGGACTCAATAAATATAGCTCTCCGTGGGTGTCAGTAATTCTTCAATATTCATTGATAGTGACAATATTCAGAACTTGAGGCAGATTTCCTTTCTCTGTGACTCAAGGGAAGTTTTCCCGGAGCCACACAGAAGGAGAATCCAATCTGTTCAATAGGAAAGACTCATTTGCTCCCGGAATAACTTAAATTTCCATTTCAATTTGAATTTTTAGCCAAAATAATGGATCTTCCATAAAGCAAAAGTAAAAAGTATGGCAATTTGGTTGGGGTTTTGCTTTTCCTTAAGATTTTGATTCCCATATTAACATGATTGAGTGCTTCAGTAAAGAGTATGGTGTAATACTAAAATAGTCTGCTTTTTCTCTTTATCGTAATTAGATAAGAAGCCTTTTCATAGGCTGCTCATATAGTCTCTGAATTTTTAATAAAGGATTTTGATATAAAAATGTAATTTTGGGGCACAGAACCAAAAGTTCAGGTAAAATTTCAACATTTTACAAGCAATTGTTACAGAAGATCGAATAACTGTAATTCTTACAAATGTCTATTTTACTTGTAGGATTTTCTATTCATCAATAATTCAATTTCAAAATAAAAGACATATTTTGACATCCCAAAAGCTATTGGGGAGCTTTTCAGACTACAAGGTTTCTGACTGTGGGAGAAACATCTACTAAATAAGGCAGCTAGCTCCAAAAGCTCTCCTCTAATGTGCTCAGGGATCCTGTTACAGACCATTTTTCGTAATTCTAGAAGGCAAAATAAAATTTTATGCTTGGAAATAACAAGTTTAAGCAAATAGTAGGGGCGAAGCTTATATCTGAGTCCAAGCAATGGTCTGATTACTGCCAGAACAATACTGCTACATGATGAATCATTAATGATCTGTGAGAGTCATAATGGTCTGTCACTAATGCCCATTAATGATCTCTCTATACCGCGAGTATGGGCTTGATGTTTCTGGCCAGTACCTTGGAGAATACTTTAGATATGCCTTAAACTTTCTCTGATCTCCTCTCTCTGTGTCTGCTCCAAATGTAGACAGCAATTGTCTGGGTAAGACCAGCTTATAAAGAAGCATGGCTTTGTTAAGGAAATCATATTCAGGTAAGATTTGTTTATGCAATGTTTTTGAAGGACATAGATTTGAAAGCTTATTCTGGATATTAATGCCTTTGTAAAATTTATGTAAAAAATTATGTTGGGGATCTTTCTTTTGAGATCTTTTTCTTTCCGGATGGGACAGGGGCTCTTGATTCCCTGTACTCCATGATGTTTCACTGTTGAGCATAGACTCTGAGAAATGCATCCTTTGTTTTTCTTTTCTAGGAAGAATTTAAAATATTAATTGTTACAGAGAAGTGAGTGTGTATTTCTGACTTTTAAAAATCCTATTTGTCTTTAGAAAACGGTAGAGATAGCGGATTCAAGAGAGATTTCCTACTTCTAGACTTGCATTTACTCTATGCATACAGTAAAAATCATTAATTTTAATTTCTAAAGAAAGGATAATAAATAAGTGTAATTGGCTTTAAATGTATAATTCTTTTAACCTAGTGAATGGAAAGAAAGAAAAGGTGACACCGAGCTAGGGAAAGGTGAACACAACACACATTAATTCCGAGAATTGTATTAGGTGTGTCTTCAGGGAAATCACAGAAGATATACACTCAATATATAAGTGAAACTAGAAGATCTGTTCCTCTATGGCAGCAAGAGAGATGCTGCAGATAGCTGATGGAACCAACGCCCAAGATGCTCTAGCTCATCGAGAAAAACAAGCTGAGAGGTTGCCGGAGCTACCAGTTTCAAGTCTTTTTGTAAAGAGCAGGGCAAGGTTTCTTTTGGGGGATTGAAATCACTCCGCTGGCTATATTTTAAAAGGAACTTTTAAACCATAACTAGTGAAAAATGGCATTCATTTCTTAGAAGACTTTTTGCCAATCTTTATATTATCTGAATAAAGTAACCACATCAAGCAAACATTTTCATTGAAACCCTCTGCACTTAGTTTATCATTGAACCTGAACGGATCCCAGACAATGCTCACCGTTCTAAATGTTTTATTTTGCTAGAACACTTTGTCATGGTGACTTTTTGTGTCTTCAAAATCCTTCCTCCATCCTGAAACTGCTGAGTAGTATGTGTTTATTTATGTAATTAACTGGGATTAATAGGCTTTCCCTTCTGAGTACTTCACAGATCTCCTGAGCCCCTTGGAGTTGTCCTAGAACATCCCAAATGCAGGTTTGAATTGATCTGTCATGTTGCATGAGCATCATTTATCTAGTTATTTTTCATTGGTCTCCTCATGAAAAGGAGAAAGAGGCACATTTGAAATGTTAGCGCTTTACGGGCAATATTAGTGATGAGAATCATTATAGAATTTGTAAGGTTGGTTTAGCATTTAATTTTCTGATAATTACCACAATTCATGCCTCTAATAAGCCTACTAGTGTTTTCACCTGCCAGATGGGGGACAGCTTATAATCACCCTTAAAGGAAGGAACTACAGACTATGCACCTTAACTCAGGGTACAGGATATGTGACTGAAACATCTGCATTCATCATTCTGCTTGTAAATGTTTGAATGGAATACACGCAGTAATTCTTTGCTGAGTAAGGTCTGTGACACATTAAATTCTCACCAAAGTATTACACTGACATGTGCATCTATTAATTAGAAATGGTCAGATTGCTATCTAAGCTTTTTTATTATTTCTCATAATATGCACTTCTGACTGCCTAGCTCTGGGTTTATGCTTAGCAGATACTCAGTGTTTGTTGAGTGATGGTATATATTTAAAATGGCTGCATAGAACACTAAAAAAATTTTTTAGTATATTTCTGTGGGCAAATGATTGAATAGTCTAAGCTGATCTTATAAAACAAAGCACAAATGACTGTCTTTAATTTGTGTCTTCCAAATATATAGCAGTAGGCTATATTTGCCTGTTACCATCTGCCTTAAAAACTGGAGGCTTTGGAGTTGACAATGCTATTGAAGTGAAGACTTCTTGGGTGGTAGGACAATTCATAGCAGCTGCTAAGCTCCCATGAAGGCAAAGGAGTAGTCACAGGAAGCAAGTGCCTTCTGGGTAGAAAGTTCTATAAGTTTCCTTTGGGATACCAGTCTCATGGAAGAAAAATGAATATGCCTTAACTTTTCTATTAATTTTAACAGTGCCACTGGGCATTGACTAAAAGTTTAGGCATATCTCAATTGGCAATATACAATATAAGTGTGTCTTGCTTTATAAAATAAAATTGTTTCCAGAAAATTGTATGTAAATCAAGTCCCATTTGGAATCTGCATGGGATTGTACAATATATATAATAGACATATTAAAAGTATTACTCGTTAATCTATCCATTTGAGAGTCTGGATTTTTTAATTCCAGAATGAAAATAAGATAACTGCATTCTATTCAGAAAAATATTATTGGAGCAGGGCTTACTAAGCTTATGTATGTTTTACTATGATAATTCCTCATTTGTGAAAATGTTAAAAATTGTTACATTTAAATCTGCTTATTTTGTTTTACAAGTTTCTGAATAGCTTATTAGTGTTTCTTACTATTTAGCAACTTTATCTGATATGACATGATACTATTGACTTCTAAAATATAATTTTGCAAAACCTTATCCAAAGGTATGGCCACTTATGTATTTAAATAGGGTGTACACATATCTCTTGGGCCCAAAACCTGTTTCAACATGCAGCTGATCACACAAACTAGACGAACAGGTTTTTAAAAAATGTAGCTGAAATGCCCAAATATTCGCTCTTTCCTAACATATACTATCCTTTACTCTGTTCTTAGACAACTAAGAGATATGATTCAGAAGCCTCTCTTTGCATGGCAAAAAAAAAAAATTGTTATTTAGGGATATACCAGGCCTCTGGAGAAGTAAGAGTTGGAGATATTTGTCAGAACTCTTCTTTGGTTGGATATGTGAATACATTGCTGTATAAATACCAAATGTAATCATATTCTTTGTAATAATCCTTGTTCCACTCCAGCTTAACTACATAGCTGAGTAAGAGATCTTTTTCCAGCTCTAATACTAGCTAATATAATAAAATCCAAATAAGGTCACCAGATGCCACATGTGACATTCATTATGTTTCATATATATATATTTCATAAATATTTCACTTTGTCAACCATTTGGAAGCAGAGGGTTGTTAATTTTATTCTGTAGGCACAGACCATAATAGTCTGGCTCAATATACTTTTATAATTTTATCTCCTTTCTTTCCTACAAGAATGACTTCAGCCAATCCAGTTACCTCTCTTGGACCTAGAGGAATGTGTCCAATTTGTTAATGTATACTCTTTGCAGTGCTCTCTCTATGATGTGCTAGACACCGAGAAAGCTGCCAAGATGAAAGAGTCATAGACCCTGCCTTCCAGGAAGGCACAGTCTGGTTGCCCAGCGAGCTTATCCCAGACACACAGTGATGAGTGCCATAATCAAAATACAAAAAAAGCCGCAGGAAAACAGAACTAGGATAGATGTCTTCTGCTGACTGAATCTGGGATGTTCTCATTGAGGAGATGTAATTTAAGCAGGGACTTAAATGCATGTGAAACTTTGGTTTGTGTCCTCTGAGACTCCTTTTCTCTCCCACCAACCAAATGTGATTTCTTGCCTCTAGAACTCTCATAGTACTTACTAGCTAAACCAATTATATTACACTCATGGTAAACTCTCTCGTATTTACCTTTGTGCTTATTTTCCCCACTGGGTTATACATTCCTAGGAGGCAAGGCCCATATTCAACACTATTTTCCTAATCAATAGTACAGGACTAATAATGATAATAACTACAATGTCATTTATGTGAAAAAATAAACTGGCTGGGTTCCGGGAATTTATTGACTTCTTAGTTAACTACTGCTACATAGTAGTATACCAACATAATCAGATGGAGAACAAAACTCATCAAGGTTACTAATACTAGTTGAGAGCATCATTCCAAACCTTAATATAGTCTCCTAGTGAGCTAGTCTGGACTACATACAAGCTGTGAAGACTCCTTTTGCCTTCTTTCATTCACTTAACAAATAAGTACTAGAGAACCAACTATATTCCAGGCACTGTGCTAGCTTCTAGGATACAGTACTGAATAAAACATGAAATCTATTTTGTCTAGAAGTAGTTTTGGGGTTATTTTTCCTTAGGCCATTTCATAATCCTGTAATATACATCTTAATACTCCATAAAACAAAGAAAAGTAAATCCAAGGACAAGAAGTCAGATTCTTATTTTTTTCCCTCTCCACAATATTTTATTCTCTAAATGTGTGATCTACTCGATTCTTGTTTTTTGTCAACAATTTCTTTGCTCCTCTTCATTAAGAAAGGGAAGCTTAAATAATCACCCTAGTGGTTAGACTGTGTGACCAAGAAATAACAACTACCATTTGTTAAGTATCAACTATGGACCAGTCCCCAGCTTAAATACTATGTGTACAACTGTAATTCTTACAACAATCCTGCAAGGTAGGTTAATATTTTCTCTATTTTAATGCTGAGAGAACTGACCCTCAGAAAGGTTAAGTAACATGGGAGGATCTCTGGTTAACGAACACCGGGACCAGTCTTTAAAACAGGACCATGTAATGCTATACTATCCCAGATATAGTAGATTTTCAGAAAGTATTGATTTGCTGGTCAGTTGATTGTCATTGTTCTGTTAAAAATATTTGTATTTATTTAAAATTGCAGTGAAAAAAGTTGGTAGTGTTGATTACTATCAATCCTGGGCAGATGATTTTATGTTCCTAATAGCAATTCCACAAATGGTTTATGCCTCACAGAAGCAAAGCTATTATTTTGATGCTTATACATTCCCTAATTATTTTTACAAGAATCCATATTGACAATTCAAGTAAATAACAGAAGGAAATTTAAAATTCCTGTTAAAGTTATAGTTTCTGTCAGATGCTCAAAGTTTTGAAGACCTAACTAAAAATTGGTGTCAAGTCATCTCAATAAAATAAAATAATCTGATTTATAGACATATGAAAGCTGACTCATAATACTCATAACTCATGAAAATATCCAAAATCACATTTTAAGCATTAGCTTCAATGTTGTCTAACTACACTATTTCTATATGGTAAAATTCTGTATTCTGGGCTGAAAATTCTGCAACCCAGCTGTTCCCAAACTTTAGTGTGTGCCATCAATATCCTCTGTGAAACTGGTTATAATTGGAGATTTCAAGCTGAGTTGGTTGGAATCCATGAATCTACATTTTAATAAGCATTCCATGTAATTCTGATACAGGAAGCCCATGTGCATCTCACTTAGAGAAATCTTCCTCTAAGTATTCTCCGCTAATGACTCTCTTACCAGTCTTCATTGTACTCCCCCCACCAACCTCACCCATTCACACATAAGAAGTTGAGTGCATATTGCTTTTACAAGTTGAGTGTACTGGCTTTTAAAAGTTTTTTTTTTTTTTTTGCTATTTAGATATAACTGATAAACAATAAAGCGCTCAGATATTAAGTAGTTTAATCCATTTTGAAAAATTCACACACTAATTTAATCCATGCCTCTGTTAAGATCTATCCTCTCTCTGTACCGTTGTTTTACTCAAGATCAAGATCTAGACGTTTTTAACACCCCAAAACATTTCTTCATGTCCCTTCCTAGTCAACATCTTCCTGCCACGAGGAGCAACTACCGAGCTTATTTCTATCACCATAGGCTAGTTTTCTCCATTTTAAAACTTTATAGAAATAGAAACATTGCACTGTGTGTTTTTTGTAAGTCTGGCTTCTATTACCAGAATCATGTTTTTGAAATCCACCCATGTTTCTGTGTATATCAGTAAGCCACTACATTTTATTGCTGAGTAGTATCCATTGCTTGAATATGCCAGTTTGTTCATCTTTTCTCACATTCAGAGACATCTAGATTGTTTCCAGGTTTTAGCTTTAATGAGTAAAAGCTGCTATAAACATTTTTGTACAAAATTTTTTGTGGACAAATGTAATTTCTTCTGGACAAATACCTAGCCATGAAATTGTTGAGGCATACGTTTATATAACTTTAACTTTTTAAGCTACTGTCAAGGAATTTCTCCAAATGGTTGTACCATTTTCTACTTCCATCACTGATATATGAAAGTTCTGATTGGTCCACGTAATCACCAACTTTCAGGGTTGTCAGTTATTTTCATTCTACCCATTCTTGTGTGTATGTAGTGCCATTGCATTTTGGTTTTCATCTGTATCTGCTCGATGACTAGAGATATTGAATAATTTTTCATGTGCTTAGTAGCTATTTGTATATCTTCTTTAATAAAGTAACTGGTCAAGTCTTTTGCCTATATTTTTAATGCCTGTAGCATCTCTAGTGATAGCCTGACAGCCTCACTTTTATTTATTATACTGTTTCTGTTTTTTCTGTCTTTTAAAAAATCTGTCTTGCAAGCAGTTTAAAATTTTATTAATCTTTCAAGCAACCAATTTTTGGCATTCGTTATTATCTCTATATGTTTTCTCTCATTGAGTTCTTTTCTCATTTGTATTACTTCCTTCATTCTATTTGCTTAGGTTTTAATTCATTTTTATTTTTCTAGTTTCTTAAGGTAGAAATGTAAATCTTTTAAAGTAATATTTTTATGTTTTGGTAAACGCATTTAAATCTAAATTTTTCTATAAGGACTGCTTTAGATTAATTTCATGTTTTTGAGATGTTGTACTTTAATCATTATTCAATTGAGAACATTTTCTAAACTCCCTTTTAATTTTTTTTAACTCATGACTTATTTAGATATGTTGAATTTTCAATTTGGTGGATGGTTTATTTACATTTTAGATATTGATTTTAAGCTTGACATTTTTGAAGTCAGATAACATTCTGTTTGATTTTGATTCTTATAAATTTATTTAAACTTTGTTGTGGCTCAGCTTATGGGTTAATGGTGAATACTCCATATGAACTTAGGAATGTGTTTTTTACTCTTGGTCAGATCTATACATCTATATCAGATCAAATTGATTTATAGTGTTGTTAAATTTTTCATATTCTAAATTTTTGTTTACAAAATCTGTTACTTCCTCAGAAAGGAGTATTGGAATGTCCAACTATAATTGTGGATTTTTCTGTTTCCTTTTAGTGCTATCAATTTTTGCTTCAAGTGTGTGTTTTTTGTTTGTTTGTTTTTTGGTTTTTGGTTTTTTTTGAGTTGGAGTCTCACTCTGTCACCCAGACTGGAGTGCAGTGGCCACTCCCGGCCACCGCAGCCTCAACCTGCTGGGCTCCGGCGATCCTTCTGCCTCAGCCTTCCAAGTAGCTGGAACTACAGGCATGCGCTACCACGCCCGGCTGATTTTTGGTTTATTGTAGAGATGAGGTCTCACCAAGTTGCCCAGGTGGGTCTTGAACACGCGGGCTCAGGCAATTCACTCACCTCGGCCTCCCAAAGCACTGGGATTACAGGCTGAGCCACCGAGCCCGTCCTCTTCAAGTGTGTTGTATCTTTGTGAGTAGGTGCACGCACATATAGGAATTTGTGTATTATTGAAAAATCGACTATTTTATAATTATGAAATGTCCACATTATCTCTATTCTTCCCTATGAAGTCCACCTTATCTGATATTCATATAGCCACCTTATTGTTTTTAGGCTCAGTGTTTGCAATGTGTGTATTTTCCATTCTTTAGCTTTCATCCTTTTTGTGTCTTTTTGTAAATAATATGTAAATATTCTTGTAAAAAATATGTAATTGAGTCTCTATTTTTCATACAACCCCCAAAATTTGCCTTTTATTTAGTTTTTTTGTTTATTTTTATTTATTATGTTTACTGTGTTTGGATATAAATCTTCTATTTTAGTATTTTAGTTCTATCTGTCCCATCTTCTCTGTGTCCTTCTGTTTCTCTCTTTTAGTGTTTTAAGGGTAAATAAATTTTTTTAATAATACATTTTTGTATTATTTTTAGCAGTATCTCAATATTACAATATGCATCTTTAAATTATCTTTGCTACTTTCAAAACATTCTATTACTTCACAAAGTAAGACCTCTATAGCATTATCATTCCAGTTATCCTCCTTACAACCTTTGTGATTATATTCTCATATATTTTATTCTATATGTGCTATAAACACTTTTGTTACATTTTCATTATTTTATTCTAACAGTCAATAGTCATTAATGTGATTTGTAGATACATGCACACATTATTTTCTAAAATAAAGGTCTTTTATATTTACCAATTTATTTACTCCTGTTTTTTTTTTCATTTCTTCCTGCAGAATTTAACTTCTATGTGGTATAATTTTCCTTCCATATAAAGAACACTTTTTGTGAATTTCTTTTAGTTCATATTTACTGCAGAAAAATCCTTTCAGCTTCTTTTATTCCTGAACACTTAGTTGTTTTACCTTCATCTTTGAAGAATATTGTTTTCTGGATATGTAATTCAGGTTTGACAGATTTTTTTTTTCTTTCAGCACTTTAAACATGAGATGGTCCACTGTCTTCTGTACATCACTGTTTTGATAAGTTATATGTCTTCCTTATCATTGTTCCACTGTATGTAGTGTTTCTGTTTTCTCTGAATATGTTCAAGATTTTTTCATTATCTTTCGTCTTCAGCAGTTTGACTATGATATGTCTAGGTGTTTTTTGTTTTTTTAGTCCTGCTTGATATTCTTTAAAATTCTTTGATAAATAACATCTTGCCTTTCATACATTTTGAAAAATCCTTGGTCAATATCCTGTCATATATTTCTTTTACCCGATTCTCCCTTTCTTTTCCTCCTGAGACTCTAATTAGTCATATTTCAGATGTTTTGCTATTGTCCCACATATATCAGGCACTGTTACAGTTTTTAAAAATGTGTTATTTCTTTCTGCTGCTTTTTGGATATTTTCCTCTCAAATATATTCATGTCACAATTTCCTTTTTCTGCTACATCCAGTCAACTGATTAGCCCTTAAAAATTCATCTCTGATATTCTACATTTCTTTCTAGTTTTTCCATTTTTGTCTATTTATAGCATTCGTCTCGATGCCAAAATTATACATTTATTCATGCGTTATTCACTTTTCTCACTAGATCTTTTAAAATATTTATCATAGTTATTTTAAACTCCTTGTTTGCTAATCCCTTCATCTAGGCCATCTCTGAGATGTTTTCTACTGACTCTGTATCTTTTGAGAAAGTTTCATATTTTCTTCCTTTTTTGAAAGTCTTTTTCTTGTTGTTCATCTAATTTCTATTTGAATACAAGTCACTATGTGTAAAAAGAACAGAAATTGAGGTAAATTATATCAATGTCCAAAAATGAGAATATAGTTTATTTGATTAGGCCATTAATATTTTATTTGGAACGAATCTACTTTTAGATTGTTCTGGATCTGGGCTTGTTGTTGCTTTAGTCACATTGAGTTCACCACAGGCTTTAATTATTTAAGAGGAAGATCACCACATTTTCTTTAGCAGTGTTCTAGGTCTGAGCGCCTTGATGGTTTGCTTCCATTCTCTTTCCTTAACCCTATATTTCTGTGTACCAGTATCCTGACAGAGGGGTATTTTCTCTTGTATTTTTTGCCCCCACAGCAGTAGAGGGCCACTAAGTGATATTCAGAGTACTTAAGGCACTCAATGCCTGTAGGTTTTCTCTCTTATCCCTGACCTTCCTGTACTATACACATAGGACTGGGAGAGGAGGTCTCTCTCAGCACTCCTTCCCCTCTCCAAATATTAGATAGTCACTGTTTCCTACTCATTGTAAAGCCTAGAGTTTGAGAAGGTTTTTAACCAATACTTTCTGAGTTTTGCTTACCAGCAAATCTTAGACTTGTGCTTGAGTATCATTACTAAAAAACTAAGAAAAATCAATATAATGTTAAAAAGTATCCACCAGTCACATAATATTCCAAAATTCTGTGCATACTTGACTAAGCAATAATTACACACATGGCATGATTAAACCCAGTTTTCAATCTGGATGTCAGATTTTGTGCATGGCAAATTTTAAAATGAAAATTCTCTTTGAAGACTCAAGGGACTATGGTTTAAGGGATAGGATATTTGGGAAAGGAAGAAGGGAAAAAACTTTATCTCTGTCTATCCACATTGAAATGCTAGATGAGCAATGGGCTCCATTCTGAAACTTTGGAAAACCTGAAATGATACCTCACAGAGCAAAAGAGGAAAGCTACAAAAATGTATCAGCTTACAGTGGAAATAAGCAAATAAGCATCCTATGATGGTTTATGGTTCATGAAAAGGCTTTGATTTAATATCAATGTGTTTATATTTTACTGTATATAAGAATCCTCAACAAAGTATGAAGCCATACATTTTTCCTCAGTTTTTGCAAACTTTGCCTTGAAAAGGATAGTATAATATTAAAATACTTGGTGGGTAAAAAATCACTATTAAAATATAAGTCTTCCCATCTGTCTTCTTTTTCACATTTATTGTTACAAACTTGTTGAGTTTAGGAGTCAGTTTTTACACAAAATTGAAATAAGAAGTTATATGAAAGTAATATCCAAAGAGAAAAGGATAAAAGTCACTTACATTTTTCCAACTTTTTATTGTTCACTATAATGCTTTTGGGTGCATACTTTGTGGGTTATACTTTTAAGCATCTAATAAAAGGCAGGCAAATATTAACCATTAATTTAATTCTGCATTTTTACTAGGTACATTTTCTTAGCAGATCACAATGAATGTATTGGCCTCATCGATATCCTATGTATTTCTAAGGTAAATCTACAAGAACTACTCTCCCATAGAATTAAATAGGGTGAATTTGTTCCACAGTTATTTCCTCTATGCATCTCATTGTATTTCATCATGTAAAAAGTGATGTGATTATGGGCTTTAGTCAGAGTGTTATTTTGTTCACTTAAGATTCATTCTCAGGAAGGTTGAACAAATTTGAATTTCATATGACAGCTTTCTTTATGTGCTTCAGTAACTCTTTTTATATAAGAAAAAAATCTTCTTGTTGAAGAGATCTACAAATCTCCCCATTGCACAAGGGACCTGAACTAGCAGCAGGGGGCTTCATTGAAGGCTACTGCTTCTTGTGCCTCATTAATAAAGGTGCTATGCATATTTCTCAGAAAGAATGTTGGTGTAGCAGTTATATAACCTTCCAGGAAATTAGATACTGAGTAAAATTTGCATTATTTTCATAAAATCTCTGTGTTTAAAATGAGGAATGAATCTCATTTCTTTTTGCTCTGTGATGTTGGGCAAGTTGCTTAGTCTTTCTGAGCATTACTTTCCATATCTGTAAAATTTGAGGTAACCCTAATACCTACTTTGCAGGGTTATTGTAGGGTTATAGACATGGTTTATAACGAACTTGGTACTTAGTAGGCATTTAACAAATATGAGCTATTATTATGGCAGCAAAGCAAAGTGTTAAAAGCGGGGACTCCAGAGCTAGAGTTTGAAATTAAATACATGCTAGCTGCCACTTAGGCAAGTTTCTTAATCCCCATATGCCTCGGTTTGATCATCCAAAATTTAGGGATAATATTAGTATCTGCCTCATCAGTAGGATTAGATTAATTTATACATGCAAAGGGTCAGTGATGCATAGAGTGAGTACAATGTAAGCATTTACTATTATATTTTCTCCATTCCAGACAGCTCAGACCAGGGCAAACTGAGGAGATTGGAGATTATTGGAGGTCTCAACTATTATTCCTTTTAGTTGGTCTGCAGTAGATGGGAGGTTCCCGCTGCTTCTGTCAAGATGTGTGTACAGATAAAGCTGGCTTTAATAGACTATATCAGCAAGAAGAATAACAAAAGCAACAACTACAATTCATTGAGTTTGTACTTACTATATGCCAAGTACATACTAAGTACTTTACAAATGCTAACTACTTTGTTCTCACAATTACCCTGCTAAGTATATATTATAGTTATTTTCATTTCACAGTACATGAAATTGAGAAACAGAGAGGTTAAATAGCATTCTGAGGTCACATGCTACTGAATCAAAATTCACAAAGTTCCTATTTACAAAGCCCTTGCTCTTAACTACTCTGCCACATAGTTTACTGTTTTCTGCACTAAGTGGAGAGCTTATCCCAGGGCTTCAAGATTCCTGTGCTTCATGGTTTTTTCAATTTTTTAAAGCCACTTAATATGATGGATAGACAGTTTTGTGGCTATGTGGTAAACTCCCATAACCATTGTATTTCTGATTAGTGATGGACTAATTGAATTCAAAAAAGTTTCATGTCTTTGGGTCTTGGAGGTTATATAATCTAGATCTTTCATTTTATAGTTGAAGGAATAGAAGCCCAGAGTATAGATAGAGCATTTCTAAAGTTTGACTAGTTACTAGGAAAACTGAGACTCAGATCCAGAATGCATGTTTTCATCATTCCAACAAGCCTGTAGTTTGAAGTGACAGTGAAAATTTACCTTGTATACAATTCAATACTATTACTACTTCTAGTTATGTGCAAACCCATAACAAACATTGCCTTATAGTAATGCCTAGTTTACTTTTGCCAATGCAAAAATCTTGCTTTGTTCATTACCAATTATATATATATATATAAACTTTTTTTTTTTTGGCAAAAGGGGGAAGGGAAGGAACTTCAAGCATTTCTGAGCATGTACAAAGTACATATCAGTAGAAGTACATGCCAAACATTCTCACCTAGGAAAGAAGCCATTATCAATACACTTTGCCCTAAATGGCATTCCTCTACCACAATCATGAGCACCATCTTCATCCGACTCCCCTGAAGAGGTAGACTTGGAATTCATAAAGTCTGTTGCTGTCTTCGTGCTGAAAAACCTTAGGGAGATCAAGGGTGCAGTTTCTGATGAGACATAACGGAGCGGTTCTTGACCTCTTGGTTTCTTGTGCACGGGTTGTTAGATTCAGGGAGTTATATCCCCTGGCAAATAACTATATGATGGGCTTGACTAGTCTTTATTTGTTGCTTTTCTATTAACAGTAGCAAAGGGTGTGCATGCTTCTCCTTTCAGACCTGTTGTGCAATATTATTTGTGTGCTCAAGAAAATTAGGAAGATAAATGAGTGAAAAAATAAGTCTCTTTTAGGCACATGTTTTCCTTCCCCATACAATCACATTCTTATTTCCCCATAGTTTAAATTATGTAGAATTTCTGCTCATACTACATGGCTTCTTAGATGGTTTCCGGATCAAGGGAAGAAATGAAACAAACCACAAATGGTGAAACATATTGAACTATTATTCAAAATATAGATAAATTGAAGCAAACCATGATGTGAAAGACAAATGAATCATAAAATGTTTTCAGTAGACTTTTAAAAAATGAGTACTTTTATATTTACAAAAAAGTTGCAAAGAAAGCACAGGGAGTTCTTATATACTCTTCATCCAGTTTCTCTTAAAATTAACATACTATAGTACATTTGTCAAAATTAAGAAATTAACACTGGTACATTATTATCAAGTATAACCCAGACTTTATTTGTATTTCACCAGTTTTCCACTAATGTTTTTGTTCTGTTCCAGAATTCAATCCAGGATAGCACATTGCATTTAGTCATCATGTCTTCTTAGTCTCCTCTGGTCCATGACAATTTCTTTATTCTTGTTAGTTTTTAGCTCAGACTGTTTTCACAGTAATTCCACATGGCTTATGTGTCCAAAAGATAAGACCACTGACTGTTTCACTGACTGTTTAGTTAGCAATTCTGACCTGAATTTATAAGAACAGTAGTTACACACTTCTGTTCTAAAATTGTGTCGCTAACACACACAAAAATAATAAATGCTTTAAGTGATAGATACCCCAATTACCCTGATTTGATTACTACACATTTTATGCCTGTGCCAAAATATAACATGTACCCCATAAATATATATCTATTATGTACCCATTGGTAATTAAAATATATTTTTTAATAAACTACGGTATGTCCAGCCCCAGTTTCTAACACCTTCTAAGTACTCTTTGCAAACTCTCAACTTTTGAGCTACTACTGTGACTCTGTCAAGGGGTACTTCCCCAATGCATTTCACATACCCAGCTTTGTATAACAGGATTCCCTGGTGGTCTTTGTGTGGGGACTTTGACAAATAGGGTCCATTATGATGCAATTCGATTAATCCACTAAATGCAGGAATCTCTTCCATAATATTTGGTAAGTGTTGGCACAGATCTGTGTGACCTCACAGCCTCTCAATGAACACTTCCAGTGACAGGACATTGATTACCTTCCAAGATAGTACATGCTACTTATTTTTTGACAGTTCATAACTGTTTTAAATGACTTTATCAAAATAAGCCCTAATGTATGTCCTTGCAGCTTCTCTTCATTAGCCCTATTTCTGTCCTCCAGAGAGTCAAGATATTGGATAGAAAGTAAGCTTCATATACAGTCCCACTTCAGTGATATGGAAGGAGTCAGACACAATTGGTCGATGGCCTTAGCTTTGTTCATATAGTGTCACTTGTTACTTGTCTTAATTTGAGCATACAAATCAACTTCTCTGGGCCTTAATTTTCTTACCTGCAAAAAAACTACCTACCTCATAAGATTGTTATGAAAACTCAATGAAATAATACTTATGAAAGTACCTAGCACACTGACAGGCACAGAGAAGAAGCTTAATAAGTGATAGTTACCTTTGGATCAGGATTATCATGTTCTGAATATCCAGGATGAATGAAATGTACAATTTTTGTTATACTGAATTATTATATTCTTTGTTTTACCTGACAGGAGTGAATTTTAAGTTTCCCATCTCGTTTACTAATTTCTTAAAAGGCTTAATTTTATTTTTCCGATGACTTTTTTTTTCCCTTGAGGTTTAATTAACTTGTTACTGAACAGAACCGAAGTGTTAAATAACCTGAGAGGATGGGTTTCTAACATTCATGAATCCCATATATCACCAACTGGTGAGATTAGTCATGGTAGTGGATGGAAGAGCTTGGCAGGGATTAGCAAATACCCCTGCTAATCAGCAGAATGTGCAAATTAGGCCCTAGCTCATGGCATTGATCTAAATCTCCATGGCAGCACCAAGGCTAGCTATATACATATGAAGAAGTGATTTCAAAGCTGTAAAGGATGATAGAAATCACTGCAATGAGCATAAAGGAGAAAGAAAACTGAGGAAAGGTGATATATTTTCATTTACTGAATTTCATACAACTTTCTATACATTTAGTAGTAATATCTTTACCTCTTCTGAGTCTCTACTACTGAAAAGTTAATTGATGATATAAACAGAAAAAAAGCAAGAGGGAGTAGAAGGTCAGAACAATTTATAAAACATAAAATCTATCCATCCATCTGACCAAATTACCATAAATTAAGACTGTGTAAATATCTGTGTGTAGCAGGATTGTCTGGGTTCAGTATCATCTTTCCACCTTTCATTAGCAGTGTGACCTTAAGCCAAGTTTTTAATCTTACTGTGTCTCATGTTCCTCATCTATGACATGGGGCTAATAAAAGTTTCTATCTCAGAGGGGTGCTGTGAGAATTGTTTAAGTTAACATATGCAAAGCATTTAGAATAATGCCTGGCCCAGAGTAATGCTCAAAAGAATGTTAGCTGCCAATGTTATCACTGTTATCATTATTCCTGTTATTTAGTCATGATTCTGTAATATAGACTACCTTTCAATTGTATGCCCTATAAAGAAACTACAGAGTGAAAAATAATATATTTTTCATTTTTAATTTTATTTGTCCACACTGGAGAGGTTTTATAGGTATTATCATTTTCCGCTTCAGTAGAAGACTTAGGAAAATGGTAACTGTGATTCTAGTTGAAGCATAGGATACATGTAAAGTCACTCTATTGTGGAAACTTTCATCAAAATCAGGGAGCAGGAGGATATCTTTAAAATGTGATGTGATTAAAATTGAAGTTATTTACTGTCGCTTTCAATAACGACTCTCACACGATTCTTCTGCAAGCTGCTTTAATCCCAGGTTACTACATCGTTCTTCTTCAGCTTCAGCTGTTTTTTTCCTCTTTCCCGTGACCTTAAATCTAGTATCTCTGCCAATCAATTAAGGTAACGCAGCACACACCCATAGGCCTGTGAGAGAGGAATGTATGCTAACATCCTCCAGCTGCCTAATTAGGGCTTGTTTTGTCTTGAGGTCTGGCCGCTTCGGGCGCCATGTTAGGGCGGAGGCGCTCCACAGCTCCCCTTTTTTATTTATTTTGGCAGGAGAGGGTAGTGGTCACAGCCCCATATAACAAGGACCATGTAAGACAGTCTATCTCGCGCGTGTAATCGCCAGACCGACTGCCCACCTGTCCGACACCGATTTTCTGGGGATGGGAGAGGCGGTGTCAACCCATATGCAGCTGGACATGCCCTCCACAGGATAACTCCTCCTGGGCCCCCGTGTGCAGTACTATTCTCACATCCTGCCCTGTTCTTATTTCCCTAACGCGGCAACCCGGACCTGAGGGGATTGATCCACCTCCATGGCAGCAAAGGCCTGCGCTAGTAGCGCACGGTCACGTGCATTGCGTTGATGCATACGGCAGAGACAATAGAGGCACAGGACACAACAAGAGAATAACAAAAAGGCCATTGAACCCATTCCCGCCCACTCTTTAAGGTGGTATGCCGCCTGGGCGATCCAGGAGGCCAAGGTTTGAGCGACTACTGGATCTACTCTGATGGCGCTGATGATTTCACGACGTAGAGCCTCCGTCAGGTTGTCAAATTCTTGGGACCAATTACCTAAAAGATGGAGGGAAAGCTTTCGAGAGAGGTTAGCAGCAATGGTCATATTGTGGTATGGGATGCTGGTTACGCATAAAGCAATAGTGTGCCATTCACACCCTATTTGCACCATGCACCAGAGAATGTCTACTTGTTCTTAGGAGAGTTTTAAGAGCCTGAAAAAGTGGGTGAGAGGAAGTAGTGCCCATGTTAGCAAAAAGGGGATCACCTCTACACCGAGGGCCCTTTTAGATCGCCTCTTTACCGAGGACCTTCCCAAATCGCCTCTTTGCCGAGGACCTTCCCAAATCGCCTCTTTGCCGAGGACCTTCCCAAATCGCCTCTTTGCCGAGGACCTTCCCAAATCGCCTCTTTGCCGAGGACCTTCCCCAAAACGCCTCTTTGCCGAGGACCTTCCCAAATCGCCTCTTTGCCGAGGACCTTCCCAAATCGCCTCTTTGCCGAGGACCTTCTTAAATCGCCTCTTTGCCGAGGACCTTCCCAAATCGCCTCTTTGCCGAGGACCTTCCCAAATCGCCTCTTTACCGAGGACCTTTCTAGTTTTTTCCCTCCCTTGTGGGATCTACATACCAGTCGACTGCCCTGAGCAGCTGCAGTTCTGAATCTAAGGATTTCGGCTTCTTCGAGTTCCCCGTACGGGCCACCACTTGTCGCTTTCAATAACGACTCTCACACGATTCTTCTGCAAGCTGCTTTAATCCCAGGTTACTACATCGTTCTTCTTCAGCTTCAGCTGTTTTTTTTTTTTCTTTTCCGTGACCTTAAATCTAGTATCTCTGCCAATCAATTAAGGTAACGCGGCACACACCGATAGGCCTGCAAGAGAGGAATGTATGCTAACATCCTCCAGCTGCCTAATTAGGGCTTGTTTTGTCTTGAGGTCTGGCCGCTTCGGGCGCCATGTTAGGGCGGAGGCGCTCCACAATTTACCTCAGATACACGGTCACCTTTAAAAATATATATGCAACTCTGAAAATAAAACCCAGGCCCCTGTCCTCTCATGGACCCATTTTCATGGACCCAGCTCAGTTCACCTCGCCTCTGTCTGTTGGTTGATTACATTTTTAGTTCAAGTAGGATAATTGCAGTAATTTAAGTCTGGATTTAATTTTCAGTGCTTACATTTGATGGGAGATTATTCACATAGATACTGGGCTACTTGTTTTGTGCAGTCAAAATTTCTACTGCCTTTTTATGAATGCCAACAAATCTCTTGCCAGACCACTCAGTGGCTCAAAAGCGTTTGGAGGCAGCCTTTTGGCCTGAAAGGGAGTAAGACTAGGGTCCAGAAACCTTGAGTTTGAACCCTGCTGGCCTCCTGTACCACGTGATCCTTCTTTCTTTACTCTGATGTCCTTTTCTTTGCATTTCAATTCTATTTTCTTGTGCATCTTTTTGTAAGCCATGGCAATTCTTTTTAGAATGAGGTACAGCCTACACTGCTGAATAAATTAATTTGTTGTGTGATGTTAGGCAAACCATGACCTCTTGGTGGGACATAGTTTTCTGGTCTGTAAAAGAGAGCCACTTGAAACCCATTCTTGTTACCTCACCAGTTCTCATGCAGATCAAATAAGACAATGGTTGTAATAGGGCTCTGTGAAACCTTTAAGTGTCCTGTACTTGTAAAGGAGTATTTTAATATCAGAACATGGCTAAGATGTGAACCAGTATAATTACTAACCTGATTAACTTTCCTTTTCACAAGGATCCAGTAGTCCCTGGCTTATACTTTAATGCCTGAACATTGCTTCTATCTGTCATTAAAACATGGCCTAATTCCTCCATGCTGTAATATGTATTGTACATGAACCTACACCATCAAAATGAGTCTGTCCTGCATTTCATTGCTTCAAATGCCTCCTGTCTGTTTTCCATAGGAAGAAGGGGCGAGTTAGCTGATTCACTTATTCATGAAGCTATCATTTACTGAGCTCCTACTCTGTCTAGATGTGGGGACCCAGAGATTAAGTCCAATCCCTGTCTCAGAAAGCTCACTGTTTTAATGGGAATGACAGACAAATAGACAGAAATTAATCTTATAGTTGTCATAATAGCTATATGTATAGGGGACTATGGAGCAGAAGACACTTTATGTGGGGGTTGTTGGGGACGGGTTCCTAGAGAAGATAATACCTGAGATCAATCTTGGAGACTTTGCTAGGTGGAAGAAAAGATAATTTTCAAGAATACAGCAGTTGGAGTGACTAAAAGGTATGAGCGGGACTGTTTGGGAACAGAAAATACTTTGGTATGTCAGAAAAACATTGTGTCAGAGGGAGAATGGCAAAAAGTAAATGTGACAAGGAAATCTGAGGCCAGATAATGGAGGGCTTGTACGTGATAAAGAGCCACTGAAGATGTTAACAGGGCATAGCATGATCAGATTTGTAGGTTAGAATTGTTGCAGTGAACACACTATTTTGATCACAAGTGAGAGAGGAGGCAGAGAAAGTAGTTAGGAGGCCATGATGAAACTCAGGCAATAAATGAAACAGGAATAAAAGTTTTAAAATTGGGAATTTAGAGGAGATATGAAGATGGTAGAATTTCAGTACTTTTTTACCCTTTAGAAGTAGAGTAGAAAGAAAGATTCGTTTGAAATAGTGGATGCATCCAGAAAGGAGTAGAACATGAGAAACAACCTTAATCACTACATGGAGTGAGAAAAGAGGAACTTGTATAGGGAGATTAACTGTGTAGATAATGACTGAGAACCAGTCATTGGATATGACAATAAGAGGGTTATTGATGACTGTAGAAATAGTAGTTTTAGTGCCATCGTGGAGGTAAAGAGTAAATAGAAACTTTTAGTCAATGTGTTGAACTAAGGTATTACTTGTGCCTATCTAATTTTTAATGAAAACATGCAAATAGTGGATAAAATATTGCCCTAAGTCTTTGATAATATACAAGAGAATTCAAAAGCAAAAAATAAAATCTCCAAGCAATAGAAACAAAAAAGTGATTCAAAGCCAAAACAAAGTATAGCAGTTGAAGCGCTAAATGACTTTTAAGAGCAGTTGAACTGGGTATCTGCTCTAGGGCTTAAGTTGAAGCCACAGCCCGGATACGTCTTGAGTTAACTGCGTAAAGCCAGGAGCCAAGAAGTTCTGTTCATTTCATGACAAGTCAGGGTCCAAGGTCTAGAAATGTAGAATACAGACGGGGTGTCCACTCTGGGCTGAAAGTGTAAGAAACTGGAGCCCATATATCAATTTATACTGTCAGTCTATACTGGTAATCAAATTAAAAACTGATCTGTAACCAGTGAAACCCATAAAGTGTTGGCACAGAAATAACACAAAACTATAGATGTACATAACATAATCCAGAATTCGTGTGGGGCTTTTATAGAGAACAATTCTCCTGCTGGAGGTAAACCCACAGTCAAATCTACAGAGCAAAATGAGAAATAAACTACCATGGAGGAGGCAACAGTGACATAGGACAGGGTAATTCAGATCGCAGAAATAAAGCAATATGAAAGAGACTTTAACATAAGTGTCTTCAAAATGTGCAGTGGGATGAAGAAAGAGATAGAATCTATATGGTATGAAGAGGACATTGTAAAAGAATAGCAGACATATTAGAAAAATACTAAACAGAAGTTGTAAATATATATTTATATATGTGAATACATATTTTACCTATATGTATATATGGAAGTTTACCATATACCATCCATAAAATATCACTGTATAATATATAGCATAGTATATGTGTGTACAAATGAAATAAAACCACAAACAACAGACTAAATCCAACTAAAAAAGGGATCAGTGAAGCACCCAGATTTTTCCAAGAATGATAAAGAGATGGAACTAGGAAAGAGAATTAAGGGATTATGAGGGAAAGAATGAAAGCTAACATATACCTAAAGGAAGTTTCAGAATAGAGAGAGACTTAAAGAGAGGCAATGGGTGAAGAGATGATAACTAATTTTCCAGAATTGAAGAATAGCAATTGAACCATCGACGAAGCACAATTGAAAAGGAATGCTGTGAATAGGAAGGTTTTTAAATATGGTTTCAATGTAGCCAAATACCATGCATATTCTATGTAGGAATATTGGAATCTATATAGAGAAATTACTAGGATTACCTAGCTTGGACAATTATTTTCATATACTCTTTAATTCGTTAGCCTAAAGTTTTATCATCATGATAAAAATTATTTAATGACTGCCCATGTGAACAATCTCTGGTCTCCAAGCTAACCCAAGTTATTTCAAGAAGAGAATGGCTGACTCACAGCGGCATACATTCCAATGTAATTTTCATTTTGATTGGCATCTTTTTAAAGGGATGATGTCTACTAAACTCTCTGCTGGTGGCAGTTGTAAATCAACAAGAACTGTATACTATTACCATTGATAATATGTGATTAATACGATCAGTAGGAAAGGGAAGATGATTGGTTTACAGCCAAGTGAAAAAAAAAACAAAAAAACTTACAAATGTCCATCAGAATATTCATATAGCACAGTTAATTTATCCCAATGCTTCATGATCATACCAGTGACCCATATTTCACAGAAAAGTACAATAATGGAGAGTAGTTAAAATATTAAACCAACTTATTGTCAAGTGATTTAAAGTGTAGGGATCTAAAAATCCAAAGTTAGCTGGGCCCAGTGGCTCATACCTGTAATCCCAGCACTTTGGGAGGCAGAGGCTAGAGGATTGCCTGAGCTCAGGGGTTTGAAATCAGCCTGGGCAACTTGGTGAGACCTCGTCTTGACAATAAATCAAAAGATTAGTCGGGTGTGGTGTCACACGCCTGTAGTTCCAGTTACTTGGAAGGCTGAGGGGGAAAGAACGCCTGAGTCCAGCAAGTCGAGGCTGTGGTGACCATGTGTGTGCCACAGCACTTCAGCCAGGGCAACAGAGTGAGACTTCGACTCAAAAGTAAAATAAAATAATATTAAAAAATCCAAAGTTTTGTAAGTTGTTTCAGCTGAGAGAAAGTAATACATCTTGGTAGGAAGCATCCACTAGCAGAAGTCAGTTGAGATCCAGGTTTTGTCTGGTTTTGCCTAATTTTATTTCCCAGATTTTGAGCTTCTTCTTATCTTCCCAAATTCATCTTCGGTGACATGATTTTTTTTTTCTTTGTTTTATTCAAGTTGAACTCAATTCCTGTCCCTCTCCCCACAGAGTTAGCTATGCCCTCTTTTGGGCTCTGTGAACACTTTGGACATTTGTTACCACTCTTAAAGCGCTCATCACTGTTATTTATTTACTTCTTTTTCTCCTCCACTTGGACAGTCACTGAAGAGGCAGTAGAGTAGTTTTAAAGAACGTGGGGTATAATGTCAGAATGCATGGATTTGAATCCTGGCTCCACTGCTCCCTATATGAATGAACTCATTACTTCTTTTAGTCTCATCATCTTAATCTGTAAAATGGGGTAAGCTCATAAGTTTGTTGTAAGTATTAACTGAGCAAACAAGGATAAAGTACAGTAAGTCCTCGCTTAGCATTGTCAATACGTTCTTGGAAATTGCAACCTTAAGCAAAACAATGTACAGCAGGTCCTCGAATAATATATAAGGAAAAGTCAATGTTGTTTTGTTAAAACGCTGATGAGAAAAAAATGGTTAATTATGTTATTTCGCTTAGTTTCTAAGACCCTATCAATGACATTAAGTAATGATTTACTGTACTTACAATAGTGTCTTGGGTAGAGTTAGTGCTCAGTATATAATAGCTATTAGTACCTTTTTATCCTTCAGGTCTTAGCTCAGTACTTGGCAAATAGTTCTCAGTAGATTTTGAATGAGTAAATGAATGGAAGAACAAATAAACAAATTGCCTAAGCCAAATGTATTTAATGTATCTTGCCTCAGATCTCTTCTCTAAGGTGAGATCATTAGGTGAGCATTAAGACCTCTGTTATAAAATCAGTTTCTAAAATTGCTTGAGGACTTCAGTGGTTGCAAGATAAGTTATTAAATAAGTTCGATCAGTTGATTGTACTTTTAACTGTTTGTCAGAAGGGGAACGTTAGAGCAAATTAGTTAGAAGGGATATTGAAGAAACTCTTGATTGCAAAAGGATAGTCATGGGCTTCCGACCATGGAAGTGAATACACTGTGTATAATATTTTTCTCTCTTTTGGCTGAACTCAAGCTTCCTGTAGCTGAAAGCAGATGGCACAAAAAAGCTTACAGTGTGGAAAGCCAATTTTTTTGTCTATATCAAAAGAACTGAAGAACTGAGTGTTGGGAGTGCTTTAACTTCTTGTCTCTGCTAAGTAGTGATGGAGAAAAATACCAGGAAGTGTCCTTTGGGTCTCATAGCATTCCAAAGTCCCAGAGTACTTGAGTTAAAACAGATCCTAATGTTGGAATGTTTCCTAGTATGGGAAATCCAGAATAACATTAAGCAGTGATTTATAATCATGTAATGTTAGCAATAAAGTAACAATGTTTTATTTACATATTGCTATAAGAACTTATTATTAAAAGTATTATAAACTATGTCCATAACTATGCTAGATCATGTCTATTCTTTTTAGTTCATAATTCACTTTTGTTAAAGAAGGAAGAAAACACAACGGAGTTTAAAATGATGCTATATTTCATCTTTTTCAGTCATCCAAGCCAAGGGATAGGCATATCCAGGCACCACTGTTCAGCAACCCAAATTCTGGACCCAGTGCCAAGGAGAAAAGAAGTAGTATTTAAAGGGCTGGCCCTGTAGACTTAAATTCTATTTGTTGGCTGAGGATCCTTAAATACTGGCACTGCCACTGTGTACTAGACCATAAGTGCATATACATCATGTAGTCTCTCTAGACCTCATTATACTCACCTTTGAAATGATAACTCATACCTTACAGGTTTTGTAAGGTTAAAGAAAATAGTGTTGCAGCACTTAACAAGTTGGTTGTCCCATTACAACCATGGTATTTATTGAATGTTACAATTTGAAGCCCCAGTTTTGGCCCCTCAAAATATAAAGCAGAATAGACAGTTTAAAAATCATCTGGAGCACCTGCACAGTTCTTAGGTGAGTCATGGACCTGTCCCTCATCACCTCCTTAGAATCTGGAGGATTCTGCTCCAAATACAGCAGATTTCCCTGCCCAAATATTGGTCGGTGTCTACAAAGAAATGTCTTAAGACGCTTAATCCTGAGAGAACACTAGAGTATTTTCCCATTACTGCTTTTCTTTTTTTTTTTGAGTTGGAGTCTCACTCTGCCACCCAGACTGGAGTGCAGTGGCTGCTCCCGGCCACCACAACCTCGGCCTGCTGGGCTCCGGCGATCCTTCCGCCTCAGCCTTCCAAGTAACTGGAACTACAGGCACCCGCTACCACGCCCGGCTGATTTTTGATTTATTGTAGAGATGAGGTCTCGCCAAGTTGCCCAGGCGGGTCTCGAACCCGCGGACTCAGGCAATCCACTCATCTCAGCCTCCCAAGGCGCAGGATTACAGGCTGAGCCACCGAGCTCGGGTATTACTGCTTTTAAAAATGGAAACTTTTGCTAGGAAATTGGTGGAAACAGTGCCATTAGGAAGTAGGAAATGTATCCAATGTTCCATATACTGGTTGTGAATCCTGCCTCCATATGCTAAATAATAATGAGCATTAGATCATTTGCACACACCACATTCCCTTCCTCAAATCCTGAGTTTAGGTCACCTTCTTCTAGCAGCCTTATCTCCTGAAACAACTTAGGTCTAGAAAATGTAGATAGTCTCCTTTTGCCTCAAATCCTCCATCATCCCCCCCCCCCAGCTTTTTATTTAGATTATTTAGTTCACTGGGCAAGAAACGATCCCAGTTTTATAGATATTTTGCCTGTGAATCTTGCACATTTTTTAGTCTGCCACAGATGTTTCACCATAGAAACACATCATTTATGTTTGTTAGCCACTAGTCAGTTCATAAAATAACAATTGTTCCTTCAAGATCTTTAAATATTATTGAATACAATTGAATGAAACTCAGAGAACCTGGTACTACTTTTGTTGGCTCGGGATGCTCTTTTGCCACTGAAGCCACCTATTTGGTTAAGAATCAATTTATTGTTTCTACAAAGTGTTTCCTACAAGTTAGAAGAGAGAAACTTTAGAAAATGAGTGTGACTGCCTTGACTCACACACTCTAAATTCATCCAGTATGTTCTTCCAAAGGCCAAGTCGCTATTTCCATGTCCTATTAGCCAGGACCTTTGCTTTCTCAATAATGGTGTTGCTGCCTCTTTCCACTTTCTCCTTGACCACTTTTTGGTGGCATGTCACAGGTATATAAATAGTAGTGTACTTTTTTTTTTTTTAACAGAATATGAGTCTTGAGGGAAACTAATCCATATACTCACCCAAATAGATACACCTTTTGGTTATTTCATAAAAAGAAAATCAACAATCAATTATGGTATTTAACAACCCTCACTGAAAATAATGATTTTCCTATAATGAAACTTAAATCTCCACATATTAAAGCTTAAGCTCCTTTCCTTGTGTTCTCTCCTTATGAACAAGAGAGAAGTCTCTACCCCAGCAATCTGATATTTCTCTGCAGGTTTTCTTGATTAAATGGCCAAGCAGGTAATCAGAGGCCTTGAACTCTCGATGTTGCAGCTGCCATGGTTAATTAAATGGCGAAGAACTGAATTCATGGACATGATTAATACCAGCAGGGTGTTTTATGGTTTTAATGTTCATAAATTATGACTGAGCAATGAAATTTTTATGTGGGTTACGGGATTTTTCTTCTTAAGGATCAGAATTAATCAGTGTTTTTTCAATTGATTTTAAATATAAATCAGAGGTAGTGTGAGTAAATTCTATAGCTTAAGTATTTAGAAAATGACCTCAGAGAGAGAACATAATGAAGATCAAGCCACCATCCTAGTGTGATGCAAGGTGAACTTGCCATGGCTTTTCATTCTGAATGCAATTCAGGAGAGCCAGTGAATTCCTTTTCTTTCTTTTTTTTTTTTGGGTTGGAGTCTTACTGTCGCCTAGACTGGAGTGCAGTGGCCGCTCCCGGCTACCGCAGCCTTGACCTGCTGGGGCTCCGGCGATCCTTCCGCCTCAGGCTTCCAAGTAGCTGGAACCACAGGCGTGCACTACCATGCCCGGCTGATTTTTTGATTTATTGTAGAGATGAGGTCTCGCCTGCCCAGGCGGGTCTCGAACCCGCGGGCTCAGGCAATCCATTCACCTCAGCCTCCCAAAGGCGTGGGATTACAGGCTGAGCCACCGAACCCGGCTCAGTCAATTTCTTTTGAACACTGGTTGTGGAGACCTTCATTTCTAAAATATAACTCCTCCAAAGTATTTGACTAGGAGAAACTCTTTGCTACCTAATAAACGTGTCAGGGAATGTTACAGAATACAGTAGTCACTCTTTCTGTCCCTAGAATTTTAGTGTGACATTAACAATATTTCTTTAAATTGCATTTTTCTTTTTTCCTTAGAGTTAAGTGGCAATAGTCTATTCTAATGACTTTTCTCCAATCTTCTCATTTGTATTTTTTCCAGTCGTTTTTCTGGGCTTTTGAACATAATTACATAGACCACAAAAGGTGATACTTAGCTGCTGCAACTCCTAAATACTCCTGCTGACCTACTCAGTGAATGGGGGAATCCTGGTGTTGCTTGACCTTGTTCCACTTGAACCTGCCTCCCTTTCCTCTTTTTGAGCTCATTATCAGTTCTCAATCTAGTAGCTGGCTACTCAGATGTTTTTGATAAACTGTGAGTGGAGATGGAGAGCAAACTGGCAAGTGGCTCTGATTGTGTTTATCTTCACAGAAGGGCGTTTGAAATCTCTCATTTTCAGAGTTTCAAAAAGACAGCCAATTCCTTCTTTCTCAAAGGGACTGGGGCTGCTCCTGATTAGGCTGTCTGAATTTTTTCATTTTTACTCATCACAGTCACATCTGTTTGGGTTTCGGTCTCTCTTCTGGAGATGCCTCTTGAGAGCAGGTACCCTCAGTTTTCTTACAGCTCATCTGAGGCCTGCCAAAAGAGACTGGCAGAGACTGGCATTCTATGCCCTGATAACTCACATAACTCTCTGAAAAGAATGTTAAAACCCAGTTCACGAGTGAACCCACGAGAAGTGGAGCCAAAGGGACTTTTATATTTTCCTTTCAAACCTAATTTAGAATTTATGTTCTGGTGGGGTAGGAAGGGAATGTAGATATGAAAAATAAGAGAAAAGGGGAAAAAAGTGGTAGAAAAAACAGGGGCATATGCAAAACAAACAAACAAACAAAAACATAGACTGCCAGAGCCAAAATGACTTTAAAGAATTTACCATCTAGTTTTCCAAACATTTTGTTTTTGATACTGGCATCTTTTAATTTTTTTCATAAAAACTAGAGTCTATAATACTGAGTGACCTCTCACAGAAACAAAGATCCGAGTATCACATGTTCTCACTCATATAATGAACCTTAAACATCCAATGCAATACTATACGAAAATGACTGACCGTACTGGGAAACTATGGTGGGGGGAGGGAGATGGGATTAACAGTAGCAAATATCTGTCTGGGTACAGGGAAACATCCTATATCAACAGGGTGCCTGAATGAAACACAATTGTATACCCAACCCTTAACTGTACCCCACAACTTCACAATAAAAATAAATAAATAAATAAATAAAAAGAAATAATAGGCGTGGTAGCGCATGCCTGTATTTCCGGCTACTTGGAAGGCTGAGGCAGAAGGATCGCCGGAGCCCAGCAGGTCGAGGCTGCGGTGGCCGGGAGCGGCCACTGCACTCCAGTCTGGGCGACAGAGTGAGACTCCAAGACTCCAACTCAAAAAAAAAAAAAGGAAAAAAAAAGAAATAATACTATGAGCCTTGGTATATAAAATAGATGGAAACAGAAATTGAAATAGTTAATTAAAAATAGTTTAAATAAGCCGGGCTCGGTGGCTCAGCCTGTAATCCCGCGCCTTTGGGAGGCTGAGGTGAGTGGATTGCCTGAGCCCGCGGGTTCGAGACCCGCCTGGGCAGCGAGACCTCATTTCTACAATAAATCAAAAAATCAGCTGGGCTATGGTAGCGCCTGCCTGTAATTCCGGCTACTTGGAAGGCTGAGGCGGAAGGATCGCCGGAGCCTAGCAGGTCGAGGCTGCGGTGGCCGGGAGCGGCCACTGCACTCCAGTCTGGGGGACAGAGTGAGACTCCAACTCAAAAAAAAAAATAGTTTAAATAGATGAAAGCTAAGGTTGAAACACTGGGTGCTGCAGAATACAATTTGAAAGCCACCAATCTTGTCTAAACTTTACTTTAAAGGGGTGATAAAACTTTAAAGGGGTGATAAAAAATTGTTTTTGTTAAGCACTGGCCAAGCCATATTTCCTAAGTTTTGGCCCCCTTCCCTACCTTGGGGAGGTAAATCTCCTCTCTCTCTTTAATTTACTTTCTAAAGAAACTATATTTTCCAATCTAAAAAAACGAAAGATTGTAAAACTGAGGCCTGTAGTATAGAGAAATGACATCCTCAAGGCCACAGAGTCGGTTAGTGAGAGAGATAGGTTTAAAACATGTCTCCTAGCTGGGCTTGGTGAATCAGCCTGTAATCCTGCGCTTTGGGAGGCTGAGGTGAGTGGATTGCCTGAGCCCGCGGGTTCGAGACCCGCCTGGGCAACTTGACAGACCTCATCTCTACAACAAATCAAAAAATTAGCCAGGCGTGGCAGCGCGCGCTTGTAGTTCTAGCTACTTGGAAGGCTGAGGCAGAAGGATCTCCGGAGCCCAGCAGGTCGAGGCTGTGGTGGCCGCGGAGCGTGCCACTGCACTCCAGTCTGGGCGACAGAGTGAGACTCCAACTCAAAAAAACAAAAACAAAAAAAACATGTCTCCTGCCAGCCAGACTAGAATTCTTTGGGTTAGAAAAAGGAGCTAAGAATGCTTTCTTCCTGAACATGGTCAAGAAGACAGCATGATGGGAAGTGCAATGCAAAAGAGGAATTCTGGAAAAAACAAAGGAGAACAGAAGAGTTGAAAGCACCAGGATTAAGCAGAAAGAACTGAAACTACAAATCTGGAGGAGATCCAGGAAGTTTCATAGCAAGGGACAGTGTGAACTGCTAGGAGTAAATCAAGACAGGAGAAAAGGAGATTTGTAAGTAGGTTTCAAAAGAGAGATCCCTATTCTCCCTCTTTCTAAAATGCTGTACTATTGGTCTGGGGTGCCAATGGTGCAGAAAGAAAAGGTAAAATATGCTTCTCCGGGATTGATTGCAATTCTTTCATTATTTCTTCCTAAAATGTATGAGACTTTGGCATGGTTCCCCCATTGAAGATTTTAGAACAATATTCATAGTCTTGACATGAGAGTTAGGAAAATATGAAATTATCTTCTTTATTAATGGTTACATTGATTGGTCAATATGATTTTGCCCAGGTTCAAAATTGTTTTCCTTCACTTTCTGCCTTAGATTGAACTTACCCCTCTTGTCACAGGCCTTTGTGAGTTATCTTAGTGAAGAAGAGAAGAGAATACATGTGGTCTGTATCAAAGAGAGTTACAGCCCCCTTCTCCAGTCTCATCTATAGCGTATCATATATTTTCACATCCATAAAGATGAAAATACTCAAGGTGGGGATGTAAAAAGGCAGAAGTACCATGTGTGAGTTTTAGGAACACATGGCAGGAGGAGAGTCTGGTTCTCACCCCTTCATACTCATTTTTCACTATTATAAAATATAATCAGAGAGAGAAGGATTAGAGCAAGAAAGGCATCCACAAACACCTGTAGAATCATCCGGTTGTCAGCTTTGGCCTAGTGGTTCTGTGAGTTTATGGTAAAGTTTAACTCTATCAAAAGAGGAATGGGTGGTAGATAGAAGTTAGAAACAGAAGGGTGTATTTACATTTTTTTGAAACTTTATAATAGTAAATGTCACCCCTCATTATATATTCCTAAATTATTCCCAGGGTCTGCTTACCTCCAATATCAACCACAGAGTGGCCATACCAATGATTCTATAGGCGTCTTGACAATACCCAATGAATGGTGTTTGCAGGATCAAACAGTAAGAGATATCTGGGAAGAAAAGTGAAAGAAAAAGGGTTTGAAATAGTCCTTCTCATTTTTCTCAGTACCATCCCTCATTTTTCCCAAAATATATCCCTTTCCTGAATCAGAATTTTGCCCTTTAGAGAGAAGCAACAATAGGAGCAAATGGCCCTTGGGGTTGGTGCTCAGCAGAAGCTGAAAACATGCAGAGTGAGCATGGACCTTTTAACTGCTTATCACACAGCTCAAATATTTAGCCCTAGTCAAAGTTTCTTCTGACTTCTCTTTTGGTAAGATTATTTTCCTTCATGGTACCTGGAATTAAGCAACAATCACCGACATTCTGAGCTGGAAAATATTCTCCTACCATTCAGACTCATATAAATCAGTCATTCATCAATTCTGTTCAACAAATTCATATTGGGTATAGACTATGTGACAGGAATTGCGCCATGCGATGGGAATATAGCAGTGAACAAGAACTCAGTCTTGATTTTTAGGGTGTTCAAAATCCAGTGAGAGCAGCCAGAGATTTTCTGCTGTGAATTAAAGTTTAAAGAAGTGAATACTTGTATTGTTTTGAGGTGCTAAAACTCTCAGTCTTACTTTGTCCTCCTTGTTCTTTTGGGAAAGCCAAAAGCACAAAGGAGTAGGCAGAAAATGTCAGACCCTGTGGCATCATTCTCCCATAACTATTGACCTCAGCCCCTGCAACCTTCACTCCATCCTGCCCTTTGCAGACACACAATGGTGAGTCTAATGGAACAAGAGTCATTTAAAGATTGGGGAGAAGTGAAAAAGGAGGCAGCAGCAGCTTACCCCGCTAAGCAATGAAATCCACAGAAGGGTCAGATGATTCTGCTCTCATGGGCTAAGAAGCCTGAAAGCTTTTCAGTGTAGCTAAGTATGGGCTTATTGGGAGGTCAGGCAAGAAAAAAGGGCTGGAGTCTAGGGATAAGCTGGACATTTGATTTTGCATCTACATCAATTCTGAAAAGAGAGTGAGGGGTTGTAAGAGTCCAGTAAACAGTGTAGTGGCAACTCCAAGATGGAGCAGCCCTACTATCAGGGCTTTCTTTCTGGCCTCAGAAATAAAGTAAAATTAGTATAATTATGTATGTTTGAAGGTAGGATGTGGATGGACTATTCTCTTTGTTGTATTCTTGGCCTCAAAACCCCTTCTTTCTAATCCAGGATACAATATAGCACAGGAAGAGGACAGAACTTGTGAACAGAGTGAGGTCAGCAAAAAGCCAGACTCGATTTCTGAATTGGAGGGAGGGAGGCTGCCTGAGTTTGAGGACCAGGAAAAAATAAGTTAGGAGACTGAAGATGAGCCAGAGCTTAAATAGAGGATTGGCTCTGCCTTTCCCAAATACCGTACTGCTTACCGTACACGACCCAAGCTCTCTGCTTGGATTCCAAATCCGAAAAACGGATGAGGGGGCGCAGAGGAAAAACGGGATTCGGACCATACAAATTGGCCTGAAATGAAAAGTCAGCAAAAACCACTGGGTGGCAGCGTGGTGTGCGGGCTCAGGCTCTGCAGTGCCTGCTGCTGCTGCTGCTGCCGCGGGGGGCCGGTCCGTCTGGGAACCCTGGTCTCCTCTCCTGAATGGCTACAAGTGTCGCCATGCAAAATACCTCAGCAGGGTGCATGAGGGTTTGGAGGGTGTTGGTGAGTCCCAAGCCTGGGGCAGAGGTCTGGCAAACTTCCCAGGGGCTCCAACCCGAGGCGCAATCTGGCCAACTCCAACACTAACGAAACACCCCAACCCCACCATCCCCCATCACCGAGCAAACCCCCGCCCTGTCAACCCAACTATCTCATTCTGGTGCCGCCTCCATCACTGTTTCCTCTCGAAGCTCCTTTCGGGAAAAGGAGGGGAGGAGGATTTGGGCGTTGGGGCAGTGCCTAAGCCCCTACAGGTGTTAGCTCCAGCTGCCGGCTGGGGACTTGGGGGGGGGGGGGTGGGGTGGGGCGGATGGGGGCGGCCTGCGGCCCGGAGCCAGTGGGCACGGCTCCGAGAGGGAGGGGCCACAGCAGGAGGGGGCTGCAGGGAGGCTGTCGCGCTGTTCCGGAGGGTGCCTGCGGCGGCTGAATTCCTGTGCTGCGACTGTGCCGCGCCCAGAGCAGCAGCAACAGCGAAGATGCGAGGCCATTACCTGTTTGATCCCTGTCGGAAAGCTGGCACGGGCCAACTTTTCCCGATTATCAGACCAAGAAGTTGCAAGGACTAGTCGAAGACTCGGAGGGACCAGGGCGAGGGCGCGCTCCCCCGCGCGCTTCCTCCTCCCTCCTCCCTCCGGCCGCCCGCGCTCCCGGCCTCTCTCCCGCCTGAGCTTACTCCCTCCGCCCGCCTCTCTTCTCTGGCCCCCTCCGCGCGGCACAGGGCGGGGGGTGCCGCGAAACTCCGACCCGAGCCACTTGGACTTGCACAGTGTCTTCGGGGCGCAGGGGCCGAGCGCACGCAGTCGCGCAGCTCTGCCTCCGCCTGCCAGTCTCGCCTGCGATCCCGGCCCGGGGCTGTGGCGTCGACTCGGACCCAAGCAGCCAGCAGCCCGCGCGGGAGCCGGACCACCGCCGGAGGAGCTCGGACGGCATGCTGAGCCCCCTCCTCGGCTGAAGCCCGAGTGCGGAGAAGCCCGGGCGAACGCAGGCTAAGGAGACCAAGGCGGTGAAGGCGCGAGACAGCGGACGAGCAGCGGAGGAGAAGAAAGAGGAGGAGGCGAGCCCAGAGAGGGGCAGCAAAAGAAGTGGTGGTGGTGGGCGTCGTGGCCATGGCGGCGGCTATCGCCAGCTCGCTGATCCGTCAGAAAAGACAAGCCCGCGAGCGGGAGAAATCCAACGCTTGCAAGTGTGTCAGCAGCCCCAGCAAAGGCAAGACTAGCTGCGACAAAAACAAGTTAAATGTCTTTTCCCGGGTCAAACTCTTCGGCTCCAAGAAGAGGCGCAGAAGAAGACCAGGTTGGAATGGGCTTTATTTTATCTTATTTTATTTTTATACTTTACAAGTATGGAGGGGGTGGTGGGGGACGGGTATGTAAGCGTAGGTGAGTTTGTCGTTGGCCCATCTTGTGCGGATGAGGCCACCTAGCTGGTGTGCGTGCGTGGGAAGGTGATTGCTTCCTCTCCTCCTTCGTAACAGTAACAGGCTTGCTGCATTGCAACTGCCCTGGGACAGGCGCAGAGCCTGGGTGCATATCCTGCCCAGGAGGCGCGCCCTCGGCTTCAGACATGTCACATGTGTGCATGCCCATGGCTTTAAATGTGTGTGGCATGGAAATCGCAGGCACGGGGCTGGGCAGACACCATCCGCCCTCCCTCCTCCTTAGAGCTTGGGGAATCCCTTTCTTGCCTTTATCTCTGCCTGTCAGACCCTTCTCCTCCAGCTTCCACCCCCAAGGGATGTGGGCTTCTGCTGTCTAGGCATTGCGTTTCTTTGATTACTTTTAAGCTTTTTGGGACAGGCTTGACTTGTGGTGCAGCTTTGAAATGTTTGCTGGGGCGGGGGTGGGGTGGATTTCCCGAACCTTGCGGCAAAGAGCTTAGTTATCTGGTTAGACTAGTAAAACTGTGGTTACTTGCTACTAAAATGTAGGCTTGAAGAGGGAACTTAAACTCATAGCTGGATTGTGGGTCCTTTTGAACCTTTTCAGTGATAAGAGTAGCGCGATATTCCGGTGACAGAAAATTCTGACAGCCCTAGGTGTCAGGTTGCGTCAAGGTAGACCTTCAGGGGAACATGCAGCTTACTTGCCATTCTTAACCAAATTCTCTACCTTTTACTAGATAAATATTTCAGGAAATCAGACTCACTCATCGATCTGTTATTTCTCTATTTATGTGTTCTACACGCCCGGGGATGAAAACGCAAACATACGCTTTCTGTTTGTACAAAGTTTTTAATGCATTAGCTTTAAATTAGGCTTCTTTTTAAAAGGTTTAAGTGGTTGCAAAGCATGATTATGTGACTTGAAAAATCACATAAATATTATTTCAGCGCCGGTGTCTGTATTCAGTAAAAGCAAATTTTGGATAACATGGCTGTTATTGGTAAATTAGGCACTTGATTAATCTATGGTGATTCATAATTGAAAATCATTTAAATTAAGAACTCATATTTTGGATAATTATATTGCTGATATTAAATTTGAAATTAAGTACGCACTCATTTTTCTTCCTACCAACAAAAACCCTACTCTTTACACCCATTTTCTATAATGATAATTAATATGATAGAGTATGGTGACAGTTGCTTCATCTCCTTCCTCCTTTTTTGTATCAAAGGCTCAAATTTTTAAGTATAGATCCTTTGTCGGGGTTCTGGGTCATGTATGCATTTTCAACCTTAGAATGGAGAGGATTATTTAAATTGTGGTAGTTCTGAAGGAAGTCTTTGCTAGTTGGTTTTTGTTTCCTGGTTGGCAAACAACTCTAAATGATTTTTGGATTTTTTCTTTTCCTTCCACATGAAAAGTGGAACATTGTTAAAAGGCAGAATATACCATTCTCCAATTCATTCAGAAAACTCAATGAGATAGAGTACCAGTCTGTAAGCCAAAGGGCAAGCTGTCAGAAACTATAGACCCTGCCATAAGCTTTAGTGCTTTACTAGTGTTTCCAGGCAGAAATCAAATGTTTCTTCCATTTGGAAATTTATTCTGAAACTTGGAGTTTGTTTCTTTGCTTTCTTCCTTCCAAATGACTCTTTAAAAGTGTAGTTTGACTTTTTCCACTAAAATTTGTAAATGAAATTACGATTGTAAATTCTGCATATTTTCAGTACATACGCACAATTTATCAATTGATCCAAACCATTGTTCTCTTTGCAGAGCCTCAACTTAAGGGTATAGTTACCAAACTCTACAGCCGACAGGGCTACCACTTGCAGCTGCAGGCCGATGGAACCATTGATGGCACCAAAGATGAGGACAGCACTTACAGTAAGTTATTGCAAAACAAATAGTATATGCCAGCATGGTATTGACATTGTGTTCTTTTGATTAATTTTTAAGTAAATTAACTCTTGCTAAATCCTAAAGTGAACGTAAAATGTAGTCACACTACATAATCTTGTTTACACAGGCTAACCTAAAAGAAATTGAACATGAAAATATCTAAAATAATAAACTAGAGCAAATAATGTTGACACCATCTGAAAAGCAATCCAAATGTCATCTCCATGGTAATCTAGATAGATTTGTGGCTGTCCTTTGGATTTTATTACTTTTTTCCCACAGAAAATTTACTCACCCACACACTGATCCTGAAATAGCATGTTATCTCTACTCTTAAGATCCGGTCTCAACCCAAGAGAGAGGAGTGGTTTCATACCACGAGAATTCATTATTACAAGCTTTCACTGCTACTCCTTCCACACACATACTGACAACTCTGAGACTAATGGGATTTTAACATTGAGATACCACTACAGGTGGGTAAAGGGATTTCTTTTAGTGCTTTATTTTTAGTCACTATATAAGTAAAGACCAAGTTGGAGACCATAATAGTGAACCTAAAAAGGAAACACATCAAAAATAACATTGATTTTATTTATTATTATTGAAGGAAGGCGATTCCATGATGTTACATAATCTTTAATTATATATGCTGTATTTATTTGAAGTAATACAGACATAAACTCTCAAATAGTACAGCCTTCTCTTCAATGATAATAATTAGTGTTTTCTTTCAATTTATAGATTTCTGGAGATCTATTGAATGGTCTAGGAGGCCAAAACACTTAGTTCTCACAATTCATTGTCTGTTTTTCTCAATTTCTACTGAATAGCCCTCAAACTTTGGTACATTTCCAATAATATTCCCATTGTCGACTGAGAAAACAGCTAAGGAAAGTAGGTCTGAATACTAAGGAGTACTCTGCAACTTTTGTAGAGATGCATGGCTACAGACAGCAAAGCCATTGACAACGGTCCCAACAGCAAAGCCTTTGACAAGGATTCCAATGTTAAATGTAAATAGTTTCATGCCTTTTGGAATACTTCCTGGGCTGACATCCAAGCTATGACCTCAAGAGCAAGTCACTTTAATTACCCTTGAAGAAAGCTCTGTTGGTACCTATGATAAAAAAACTTTCATACTAAATGGTTCCTCACTGTTTTGCAAAAATCCTGTTACTGTACTGTTGTGATATTAAAGTTTTATGGTGAATCCCAGTTGTTCTTTTTATGCTTACTCTTCTATGTGTAAGCAATTAGCTAAGTGTAACTAAAGGGCTTTACTGTAATCAAATAACAGACATGAGTACATGATGATGGGTAATAAAAGTCCCATAGATTATTTGTTCAAATGGGTGTTTGGGGAAGGAGTTAGGGGATATAACCTGCTCTGTTTTCCAAAGTGCTTCAGGAAAATTAGTCTGCTGGGCATTATTGAAGGAAAGTTCATGATTAGCTGCCAGTGAGCCTCACCCAGTCAAGTTTTCCCCATATAATTTTAAATATCTTCAGGTGCAAATCAGAGAGGAAATATTTTGCGTCTTGTGTTCATATTTGTCTCCTGAAAATAAAGAATAAAAAATAGGTAATTCATATGCTGTGTCTTATTAAGAGTGATATATCGAACTCATGAAGATCACACTACATATGATCATTTCAGGGGACCCACATACACACCCAAGTCAAGGCTCCATTTCTTACTGTGGAACTTTAAATAATGTAGTAGGTTTTATTCTTTAATTTTTACATATGCATAGCCTCTGCCTTTGGTTGCCTTATGACTCTGACTAATACGCAGGGTATTTCTGTGTTCTAATGACATTGAAAGACCTTTAAAGAACATAGCCTGATAACAATGATCTGTGTTTAAGCAGTTGAAATAAAGTGAGGTAAGTCAACCAAAGGTAAGTATTTTCATAACATGATGCATACAAATGGAAAGTATCTCGAAAGAAATACCAAGTCAGTGGGTCTTGGCTCTACCGTTGACACTAAGAGTGACTAGAAGTTGACACTAAGAGTGACTAGAAGTTAGTGAGCTAGCTTAGTTTCTCGATTGAAGATATTGTGGAACATAAGCCATTCATTATGAAAGAAAAGGGTTTCCTGCTTAAACTGATATATTAAGAACTTTAGTCAATAAAATTTATTTTTCCCTTAAAGTCAAGCAATTTTCTTAGCATTAATTTTTTTTTTTTTTGAGTTGGAGTCTCACTCTGTCACCCAGACTGGAGTGTAGTGTCCTCTCCCGACCACCGCAGCCTCGGCCTGCTGGGCTCCGGCGATCCTTTCGCCTCAGCCTTCTGAGTAGCTGAAACTACAGGCGCGCGCTACCACGCCCGGCTGATTTTTGATTTATTGTAGAGATGAGGTCTCACCAAGTTGCCCAGGCGGGTCTCGAACCCTCAGGCTCAGGTAATCTACTCACCTCAGCCTCCCAAAGCGCGAGATTACAGGCTGAACCACCGAGCCCGGATAGCATTAATTTTTACATTAATTATTTTAAGTGAGAAGAATTGTTTGTTTGTTTGTTTGTTTTGAGTTGGAGTCTCACTCGGTCGCCCAAACTGGAGTGCAGTGGCCGCTTCCGGCCACCGCGCCTCGACCTGCTGGTCTCCGGCGATCCTTCCGCCTCAGCCTTCCAAGTAGCTGGAATTACAGGCATGCGCTACCACGCCCGGCTGATTTTTTGATTTATTGTAGAGACGAGGTCTCGCTGCCCATGCGGGTCTCGAACCCGCGGGCTCAGGCAATCCACTCACCTCAGCCTCCCAAAGGCGCGGGATTACAGGCTGAGCCACCGAGCCTGGCTTAAGTGAGAAGAATTGTAAGTGACTTTTTCCCCCCCAACAATCATTATTTCACTTATATAGTATTTCCTTAATATGTATCCTTGGTATTGTTTCTATTTTTCTTACTTTACTTAATTTTTTAAAAAAATTAATTATATTTTTCCCATTTAGTTCAATTTGATTAATTTTCTGTTACTTTAATTTTAATATGATAAGCAAGATCATGATAAAACAAATCAGGTCATATTTACCTAGATATATCCATTTCTAAAAACATATTGATATTATGTATTTAAGCTTACCTTACGGAAATTTATTTCGATGGTAAATGTCAGTCCAATAAAATCTCATCATGAAAAAAATCAGTCATTATAAATGATGTATTTTCCTCTGAAAAGGAAAAGATGACAGACATTTCATGGTAGTATTTTTTCCATGTGGCAAGGAAAGCTATTTTAAAATAATAGTTTGTCCTTTCTCTTAAAATGTGCAGTAGCCTTAACAGTTCAACATGTCGAGTCTTTCCAGTCTACATTAATATATACTTTTATTAATTATTCCCTTTTGTGAAACTGACCTGAGTTCAACTGATGAAGAAGCATGACTTCAGTGTCATCTTCAGAAACACTGAATCCCAACTAAAGTTCATGGCTCTGAGAAAGAGGTCCTTCAAGGTAGAAGATGTTTGAATTTTTTTATGTAGACACAACAGAAAACAAACAATAAATAAAAACTCCTTTGTTTATTTCTTCAAAATTTTGAAATGGAAGAAGAGATTTTAGGTATTTAATGAACCTCTTTTAGATAAACAGATAAAATCAAGCATTTTCTTCTAATATTTAGAATATTTTAATCCTGATCAAAATAATATATTAAGTCCATGAGGTACTCCAGATATAGAGAAACAAAGACATATAGCAATATATTGATTCACTTTAAGTTCACCTCGATATCATTTATTTGCATTTTTATCTGGAAAGACTGTTTCTTTAGACAGATATTAAACCAGTCCCGTTTATGATCTATCTTGAATGTCTAAAGAAATAAAAAGATTAGTATGACCAACCACTCTCTACATTCACTACTCTCTTCAAATTTTTATTTTGGGGTGGTGTTTTTGTTTTTGAATCAGGTTTCATAGAAATTTATGTACATAGTGAAAAATTCATGTTATTCTATGTAGTTAGTATCATTATTCAGTATTAGATAATTCCAGGAATGGATTGCTGATTGTTGTATTTCCCTTCCTCTTCCTGTTGTCTCATATTTGAAATTTAAGCACTGCAATGCTTTTTAAAACTTGAGTCAGAGAGTGATTGGGGAACAAGGTGAAGATGAAATCAATCTCTCTTTGTTTTTTACTTCTGCTTTTTACAAGTGGTAGTAAGAGAACTAAGAAGACTCATAATATTGTGTAAAAGAAAGAAGTTTTAGAAATAATTCTGAAATTCCTTTATCATTCTTTGTCATCTATTACTATGACTAAATTTGGTTCTAAACATATGCTGGTATTATAGTTGTCAAGTGGTATGCAGTGATGTGGCTTTTAAACCAAACCCATATGGAAGTTTTGATTTGGTTTTTTAGATCTCAAAATTTTTCAATTATGAGTTTTTATATAAATAGGATTATGATCTATTGCTTTCCAAATATGTGGTGTCATGTTTTCACCATACAGATTGCTATCAATTCACAAATGTATGTTGAGCACCTGCTGTGAGCAAGGCATTGTCAATAGAAAGAGATATGACATATACATGACATGTTCAAAGATGTCAGACTTCATGCCTATGCATTGCATTGTCAAATATAGCATAAGATCCTGGCTTGCAATCTGTGCTATTACTTTCCTTTACGTCACATAACAGAAGGGCACAGCTTTTAATTTGACGAGTATTGAATGAAGTGCCATCAGTGGCATGTGTTAGGAACACTTGTCTTTTGAACTGTACAATATGTCCTAGCTCCTCTTTGGTAACACCCTGATTTTAAGGGAAAGATATATTGTTGGCTCACCATGGAATATTAGTTCTTCATTAGTATTTCTCTTCCATATTACCCCATCTACTACAGCAGAAAATATATGCACAGAGATAAGCGATCCCAGAAAAAACTTATTCTTACCCATGTGGTGACTCCTTTACGTTCTTGTTCACAGAAACCATAGCAGACTGATTTATCATTCTCAATAAACTTACAAAATAAGGCAAAAACCATCAACACTGGTCTACGACTCCTGAGAGAAAGGTGCACAGGCTATTTTCAAAATGTGTGTGTGGCAAGCACTACGTTTTAAAAATGTACCGTTTTATTTTTATTCACCGTGTGGGAGGGAGTAGACAGCTGGTAGTGGGAAGACACCCACTGGTTGTCTCCAGTGAGTGGTGTGTGGTTGTGAGGAAAGCCTGGGTGTAAGTTTCACACAGTCAAATCTTCAAATGGAGAAATGAAGTCCTCACTAGCACCAACTGGCTGCCCACTTGCAACTATTTTGCAAATAATAATAATAATAATAATAACAATAGTAAAAATAAACCCCTTTTTAGTTCTTGGAGACTAAAAACTAAAAGTACTATCAATTTTATATTGGAAAATGTTGGTTCTTTAAAAAATATTGTTATGGGGACATTAGACTACAAAATGACTTTTTTTTTGTTGTTTTTACAAGGCCTGGATTTTCGTTTTGTTTTGCATAGGAAACAATACAGATGATTTAGATAAAGGAATTGGACTAGTGTCTCTTCTGAGAGTCTAGGACTCTCTCCCTAACTGGTAGATTTTAACTATTCTTGTGAGAATTTCAGCAGTTAGCTAAGAGAGTAGTTTAAAACATTAATTTGTTGAGAATGGCACTATTAAATGTACAGACCAATTCCTGGGACTCTATCTTTCCAGGATTACAGAATCTTTCCAAGATTCTCCACATCCAGCACTGTAAAAACCATAGAACTGTGACCAAAGTCTTCCATTTTTCTCCTGGGTATTTGAGACTATGTGATTGCAAGTGTGGCTCAAGTATACTAAATGGTAGAATGAGGGAGGCCCTATCTATTCACTGTGTGTGTGTGTGTGTGTGTGTGTGTGTGTGTGTGTGTGTGTGTGTGTGTGTATCTCCTCATCAAGTATATACTACTTTTGGAGAACCGGACAGTCCTGCTGGATACTCTGAAAAGCTATGAAATTCAGAATTGTAACATAGTTTTCATATTGTTTTTAATTTCAGCTCTGTTTAACCTCATCCCTGTGGGTCTTCGAGTGGTGGCTATTCAAGGAGTTCAAACCAAGCTGTACTTGGCAATGAACAGTGAAGGATACTTATACACCTCGGTAAGCTTTTGACTGTTTGCATGTTTTGACTATTCTAGTTTTCATCTGATATGAAAGAAAATGTGCTATATGTTATCATTGCAGATTTCTGTGATGAGTTGACGGAAATATCTCATTGAAAGGACAAAGTAACTTCCTGTGAAAATTATATGTATTACCAATTAATCATTTGAAGCTAACATTTTAGCATATAATCCAAGATTCACTGAACGTTTTTGCATACAATGTCATTTGGGTTTTTTGATGTGGCATATAATGGTCTCTTACTGTTATGCTTTGCAGCTGTGGAAAACAAAGCCATTTCTATAACTCAGTTAAACACATATTTATTCATGTTTACTCCTAAAAAAAATTAATGAGATCTCTCCCTCATATCAATCCTAGGACATAAAGACCAGTTCTAGAATTGTCTCTGGAGTTGTATTTCTTATTCTCAATTAGGGCAGGATTGCTGATTTAAATACTATTTTCATCAAGTACAATTTAACTTTTCCTCAAATATAAATTCATGCTTGCTTTTCTATTACAAGTTTGGAGTGAGCAGAGTGAAAAATGGAACTTTTTTTCAGGCGAATGCATAGGCAAAATAGACTACAATGCAATACAGAAAATGGGGCTAAATTAAACTTTACATTTTTTAAAAAACATTTAAATATAAGGAAAAATGGTACAGTCTGAGGGTTAAGATTGTATTCTTATCAGTAGATCTAGTTTCAGATTACAGGAGACCATTTGATATATGATATTATTTAAATATCTGTTTTGAATTCCTATATTGTAAGAAAAGGATAGGAAGTTGAAAATAGAGAAAATTTCTTGTCAGACTTCCTACTTGCCAGCCTTGAAGAAGGCTGTTATATGTCCATTGAAATCTATTCCTCAAACTGCAAGTAAAACACTTACATTTAACAATTCTTGCTCTCCTGTTATCTGAATTTATTTCAAAGTCAAGTGTGCAGAAAGACTCTTGGCAGACATGCTGGAGAACATGTCATCACCCTGTTTTTCAGTGGCCAAGATGGAAAAGAAGTAGGAGAAGAGTAAGACCACAAAGGGTCTGTTCATTTGGTAAATCAGACACTCCATTTATATTATAATAAAAACTATGATAAAAAGATAATTTTCAGGATACACCTCAAACTTTGGTCACTATCAGCGTTCCTACTAGACCATTGCAACAGTCTGATTACATAATAATTATGGGGATTTTATTCTTTTTGCTAAATGATAGATTTAGTTTTATGGAAAACCAAGAAATGTGTCACTTTAGTAATACAGTGCTACTGTCAATGGTAGAAAAGGTGATTTATTTTGTAGATTTCTGCATTAAATGGTAGTATAATTTAATAAAAAGGATTTTGAATTACCTCATTTAGATCAACAAGTAACCTTATTTAGATCTTCCTCAACAGGACCAGATGCAAATGAAGGATTTAAAAAAAAATAATGCTTTCTGAAACTATTATACTGTCATAGTAAGAAAATGGAATATACTCGGAATAGTTTTGAGAAGACAAATCCCAAAGGGCTTAAAGAGTAATTACTGGCAAAGCATCCAGAATTTCACTGGGTTGTAGCCCCCATTATGGCGTTCCAACGAGAAAGGTTGACTAAATATAAATCTTGCAACAATACAATAAAAATAAATTTTTGAAATAATATCCAAGTAAGAATGGGGAAAACCATTTAACTTAGGTTATATGTCAGGTACCCCTACTCAAGGAAATCAGGACATTCAGCATTGTATTTAAAAATTTGATATTAAAAATGTGTAACCTACTTTCAACTTGATCATTATTCCACAAACTGAAAAATGTCAATTTGAGCTCATTTCTAAGACAGGCTTCCCAGGAGAATCTGCATTTTAGATTGGTGGACTTCCTTTCCATTATTAGTAAGCCATAGACAACCAAGTGTGGAATACCTTGTATGCATTTCTTATTAAGGGAAAAACACTTAAATAAGCATTTCAGATTAGAGAAAGGGTACCACGTTTTTGTTAAGGAGGAAAATGCCTGATTGATGATCTTTTTGTTCATGTAGGGGAAAAATATCCAAATTGTTCTACTATAGGATAAAAAGCCGAATTCTCTTTATGATTAACTTTCCAGTTCTTCCCGTTACTCCTTATTGCTTATGACTTGAAGTCACCTCACCATGTTGATTCCTATTCTCAGTGAGCACTTCATTTTGTTGTTATCTTATTTAAAGTGTGGTGCCCAGATTCTGTTAGGATGGAGGTCTGTCTTAATGACTTCAGCAACTAGTGTTGTTGAGACCACAAAGCTCAATAAAGTATCATGCTTCATCAAGAAGAGAAGGTGATCAAAGAGAAAGCGTCACTCTTCCTTAGCACAGAAGCACTTTTACTACAGAAATATGGTGTGCAGTTTTGCAACTGCCTTTTAAAGAAAGAATATAGGAAACTACAATGACCTAAGGAGAAAGCAAGAATACAAAAAGGAAGTGTAAGGGGCTACTGATGTGGACAAGTAAAAAAAAAAAATATGTGTTAAGAAGTTATGGCAAATAATCTTGGTGTGGAACGATTCGGGTCTTCCTTAAAGCAGTTTCAGTGGGGATGGTTAAATTAATATGGATTGCTGAATCAGTAGATTTAGTAGCAGTTTAGATTTGGGGGTAAAAAAGCAAGACCACCATTTATGGTTGAACATGTATGGTTGCCATTCACTGCACAGATGGAAATGAAGTGTCTTCAGGTACAGGTATTTCTTTAATATGCACAGTAGTGCTCTGTGGATTACCAGGGATCATGAGGAGGAGGGAGAACTTTATCTTTGGCATCTGAGTTGATGGTGAAGCTGTTAACCAAATGGGAATAAAGGGAGAAAGACAGATGTGGGGAAGAAGCCACCTGAATACAACTTGCAAGAAATATTTGAAAATATGGACCAAGCTCATGAGAAAGAAACGTGAGCTAGAGATAAAACTTGGGATTATCACATGAAGGTGGTGGTTGATTCTATGAGAATAGTTGTGAGAATATGCAGCATGAGAAGAGAGTTTGTCAAACAATATTAGAGAATAACAGCATGGAAGTGGCCAGCAGAACTACTACTTCTGGCACATATAATGATATTGCAAAAACTAAATGAAGAAAGAGTTTTAAAACGAGTCAGCCATGTCAGATGCTTCAGAGAAAACAAGTAAAATCACGGTCTTACCATATGAAGTTTTTAGGAGATCTTGACAAGAGTAGTTTCAGTGGAATAGTGGGAACAGAAGCCAGACTGTAGTGGCTAGAGGAGTGAATGGGAATAGAGGAAGTTGAGGCAGTAGGTATAGGATTTCTAAGGAAAGGGGCTAATTGGGTGAGTTTTAAAAAAAGGAGGATACAGTGTTGAGGAAGTTTAAGGATTATTTGGTTAAGGAAAAAACACTCGAATATGTTTGCTGAGTGAAGGAAAGAAACAAGTAGAAAAGGAATGATTAAAACATAGGAAATTTGCCGGGCTGGGTGGCTCAGCCTGTAATCCCACGCCTTTGGGAGGCTGAGGTGAGTGAATTGCCTGAGCCCGCGGGTTCGAGACCCGCCTGGGCAACTTGGCGAGACCTCATCTCTACAATAAATCAAAAATTAGCCAGGCGTGGTAGCCCGCGCTTGTAGTTCCAGCTACTTGGAAAGCTGAAGTGGAAGGGTCGCCGGAGCCCAGCAGGTCAAGGCTGCGGTGGCCGGGAGTGGCCACTGCACTCCAGTCTGGGTGACAGAGTGAGACTCCAACTCAAAAAAAAAAAAAAAAAAGAAATTTGATCCTTTATGGAGTGGAGCCCCAGAAGAGATGGAAGGATGGTGATGATGAAATTCCGAGTCCAAGTGAAAAATTTAAATTCATTTTGAAAAGAAGGGGTACTGCTTCTGTAATAGAAGGCACAGAGATGAGGACAGATGCAGACATAGTTGTATTGAGTCTGCAGGTGATTGATGAGGAAGTTAAAGGATTTCCTGCTGGATGACCTGTATTTTTCCATTAAAATGGAATAAGAAGTCACCTGTTAAAAGTCAGAGGCATAGGAATACATAGGCAAAGGGTTGAAACAGCTCTTTTGGGCAAGGAGAGATGAAACAGTTTAATTATAAGAGAGAGGTAAACTGAGGCCATGGGCCAAACCCAGCCCACCACCTGTTTTTGTAAATAAAGCTTTATTGGAGTACAGTCACACCCATTCATTTACATATTGTCTATGGCTGCATTTGCACTAGAACTGCAGTTTTGATAGAACCTTTGTGATCCACAAAGCCTAAATTATTTACCAAATAACTTAGCCCTTTACCCAAAAAATGTTTGCTGATACCATAATCAGACAGTGGTCCTCAGCCTTAGTTATCCATCAGAGTTACCTGGGGACCTTTAAAAATTCCATTGTCTATGCTATACTCAGATTAATTATATCAAAATATCTGAGGGTTGGGTCTGTGCGTGAGTATTTTCTAAATCTCCCCGGTTGATGCTTATAATAACCAGTGATCTGGTACTAAGAAAAATGATTGCTGAATACCACTGAGGATCATTCCTCTAATTAAGTCAGAAACCATGAATTTATATGCACTTTATTTCAAATTTTTGATGCCAATCTTTTTCTGCTCTTGCAAGTAAATTGCCTTTACTTTTCTGAAGGACTATATCTTGAGATGATGAAAAATGCTGACCCTAGGAAGAGCTTTCTTATTTTAATCTCCTTTTCTTTTTGCATTTCTTCCTTTATATCCCTCAGTTTCTTTTGAGTTCAGTTTTATATATTTTCAACAATTTCCCCCGCCACCCGTTTATCTATTAAATAAAGATACAACACCTCTGTGTTGTTACTGCTACCCAGACAGCAATTTACTTTCCATGAGTAATCTCAGAATCTTTGCACTGCACCCTCCCCTCCCCTTTCATTCTTGTTGCCACTGGGGACAGACTTGATGTAGGCTCAAGTGGCAGTGCAAAACCATCGGTGGAACAGAGAATCATAATTAGCCATTATTTCATAACATATTTACTTTTGTCTATGACACAAAGTATTTTTGGAATTGCAGGAAATTATTATTTATTGTTCATAAAGAACTTTGTACTTACCTTTTGTAATCAGCAATAATGAGTTGTACACAAGCCTTTGAGGGTTTCTCAAAATTTCACAGTATGAATATTTACTAGCATAAAACTATTATAATAAATGTTTCAAAACTGCTTAAAATAAACATTAACTATAGAAAATCAAATCTTAAATATGAAAAACTATTAATGTTCTAGTATTTATTTTAATAGAGTAGTAGTAACAGATACGGCAAACAGGATAATAAAAACTCAAAGTTAAACCAAGAGCATGTTTTAAATTTTTTTTGGAATATTCTAGAACTCCTTATCAGTAGCTTTACGCATATAATTACTTACCTTTCATCAAAACTAGTTTTCTATTTCCAGATTACACATTGTAGCTTAGGTTGAGTTTGGAGCAGCCAAAATGTGTAGATAAGTAGAAAATTCTTTGCTAGGTAAGCCTTTTTCACTCATGTATTTCAAAATACAGAAAAAAAAATTTGCAGGAGTGATTTTACTACCATGTTTTGTGTTCCTGGGACTACCACAGCAAACCAGATGCAATACCAGAAAGGAAGTCTTTTTCTGAGACTCAGCTTGATGCCATGGGAATGAGACAGCTTGTGTTACTGGTCTCAGGAGCTCAGTCAGACTTGGAATCTGAATTAAGGGAACATATTTTTCTTCACTACTGGGTGATTTTCACATACCTTAAACTTACCAAGTTTATTCTCTCATCACATGGTTTTACATACCACTCACAACATCTCATAATACAATCTCCTTTAACGGAATTGCTATCCGAATTAGTGACAAACGAAACAATCCTAGCCGAATGAAACAATCCCAACTTTAGCCGTTGTCACACGTTAGTTTTACCTGTTTTATTATTTGACAACTTGGATTTGCTTTCTTTTAAGATTAAGAATGTCATACACTTTAAGTTAATTTGTAGATTATAGTAAAACACATTTGGTTTAGTTGTTTAAAAATAATCTTATGAGCTGGGCTCGGTGGCTCAGCCTGTAATCCCGCGCTTTGGGAGGTTGAGGTGAGTGGATTGCCTGAGCCCGCGGGTTCGAGACCCGCCTGGGCAACTTGGCGAGACCTCATCTCTACAATAAATCAAAAAACTAGCCGGGCGTGGTAGTGCGCACCTATAGTTCCAGCTACTTGGAAGGCTGAGGCGGAAGGATCGCCGGAGCCCAGCAGGTCGAGGCTGCGATGGCCGGGAGCGGCCACTGCACTCCAGTCTGGGTGACAGAGTGAGACTCTAACTCAAAAAAAAAAAAAAAAAAAAAAAAAATCTTATGGATTTTTTGACACCCATGTCACAATTGTAAAAGAAATTAAGAATAACTGATTTAAACATACTAAATGTTAGAAATATAAATATGAAATAAAAAACTTATCCATGTGACCATGCCTCCAAACATACTTTAAAGATGTATTTAATTGCTTAGGTGTGTGTATGTATAAATACTTGGATACATTTACTTAGAATGCTTTTGCTGATGGGCAGCGATATGGCAGCCTGAGATGCAGCATTTACTGCAGATAATCCAATTAATAGGTGTTTTGTCGTTTTTCTTGTTCTCACAGACACTGAAATTGAGATGATTAGTTTTATGTTAACTGTTTTGGTAACTTCAGGACCCTTGTAGATGATCCATACAACAACCTGATCTCTGAGTTCCTTAACCTTTTTAGCTCTAATGTTTCTCAGCTTTCCCAGTCTCATGGCCATACTCTTGAACCTGGCCTCTGTGACAGACTACTTTCCTACTATCCATTACTTTTCTTTTTCTTTCTTTTCTTTAAACAGCTTTAATAAGATGTAATTAGCATATCAGACCATAAATTCACCCATTTAAAATGTACAATTAAATTGGTTTTAGCATAGTCACAAAGTTGTGTATCACCACCATGTAATTCTAGAATATTTTTTACCCTAAATGATGAAATTATGCCAATTAGCAGACACGACCCATTCCTTCCACTAGTCCTAGGCAACCACTAATCTACTTTCTGTCTCTATGGATTTGCCCATTTGGGACATTTCATATCAATGGAATCATACAGTATATGACCTTTTGTGACTGACTTTTTTCACTTAGCATAAAGTCTTCAAGACTCATATGTATTACAGAATATGTCAATACTTCATTCCTTTTTATGGCTGAGTAATGTACCACTATATGTTTGTATCACATTTTGTTTATTCATTATCAGTTGATGGACATTTGAACTGTTTCTTCAGGTACCTGCATAGCTGTTTCCTTCTCATTGTTCATTTCCCAACCTTCACTAAAGCAGTAAATTCATTGTCTATATTATCTGCATTTATCTGCTCTAAGGCCTTATCATTGTTTTCAGTTATTATTTTCCATGTTTATTCCTCATTTCTCCCACTAGAATGGAAGAATGTTGAGAACATGGATTCCATTTATTTTATTCATTACTGTGTAGCCCTAGTGCCGAGATGAGTGAATGCGATTTTTTTCTCAATAAATATGTTTACTTTGTTAAACTTAAAAGGGAAAGATAGATATGTCCTCATAAACTCAATTTTAATTTCTTTGCTAAAAAACTTGTTATTATTTGGAAATAATTTGAAGCTTACAGAAAAGTTGCAAGAGTAACACTAGAATAAAGAGCACCCTATACTCTATTCTCTAATTTATTTAACTCAATTTGCTTTATCATGTGTCCTATCTATCTATCTAATCACTATCAAACTTTTTGTGGCATTTGAGTGTATGTTATGTCCCGACCCTTTACTCCTAAATATTTTGAAGTGTATTTCCTAAGAATAAGGACATTCTTTTTATATAACAACAACAAACTGCAATAAATTTGACATTAATATGATATTGTATTAATATCTAACCCACTATCCATATTCTAATTTTGTCAAGTGACCAATATGTTCTTTATAGCATGCTTTCTTTCAGTACAAGATCCAGTATTGGGTCAGTTATTGCACTGATTTGGCATATCTTTTCAGTCTCCTTTAATCTAGAACATTTTTACAGCTTTTCTTTGTGTTTTATGGCATGGCATTTTTGACAGAAAAAGTCTACCTTCCCTTATTAAAAATGAACATTCCCAATGTGGGGTTTGTTTGATGCTTTTTCTTGATTCGATTGAGGTTAAACATTTCTAGCCACAATATTGCTTAGGTGATATTCTGTCCTTAGTGGTTACCACATCTGGAGACACACAAGGTCCATCTGCCCCTCATTGGTGATATTAATTTTGATAATACAATCAAAAGGGTATCTGATTTTCCCCAGTATAGCTCTTGGGATTTTGTTTGGTTTTGTTTTGCAAATAGTAAACAATTTATTGGGAAACACTTTGAGATTATTTAAATATTCTGCTATGAAAAGCTCAGTTTTTAATATTATGCTTTCAGGAATCCCAAACCTTTATAGAAAAGCAAAAGTCAATACATTGAGAGATGACCAATGACTCTCAGATGTGCCGTATAGAAATACCCACAGTTAAATTGAGGGAGAAGCAATTAACATGTACTTTTTAAAGTCAACAAGTGTTCTAAAAAATAGAACTCAGCAGCAAAGGATTTTCTGAATTCAACATTTTGCACCTTGGACTTACATACAGTTATTTAATAAAAGAGTTATTTACATTGTCCACATACATTAAAATAATTTCTGATATATATTTTAATTTCATACTTTGAGGTCAGAAGGTTTGTACATGTTAAGATGCCTCGGATGTTCAGTTTGTTTACCTGTTAACTGTGGACTTAGTTTGTTGCTGATTTATTTAGTTCTTCTGATTTCAGTGTGTGGAAATTTATGAACTATGTTTCAATTATATGACTTTACATATCTAGGTCTTACTGTAATACAGAAGGGGTGTTAAAGTTTAGATGAACTAATCAATCAATTCAGATTAATATACTCTTAGCAAATATTGGGAGCATGTAAAATATTTGGGTTATGTCAAATTGTATATCACCAAGTACATATAATTTAACTTCTAGGGTTATTATTATAAAGGATTACAAATGTAATATAATTGAATGGAGAGTTCTGGTTTAATCGTTAAAGCTCTCTAGGGAAGTAAGATTGACACAATTATGCAAGAAAATATTTTTAAAATAAACATGAGCAATACTACAGCCAATAAAGAAGAAAATGATTGTTATCAAATCAAAATATCAAAACAAAAAACATAAGCACAAATAAATTCTACCTTCTGATTGCAACTTTTGTTTATTTTTATATTTTACTTCATTAATAAATTGTTGTATTTGGTTTATTTAATATAATATTGGAAAAGTGTTGAGTATCAAAACATAGGTTCCCTGTTTTGGTGTATAGCATATATTTAATAAGTTTTTGATGAAATATTCAATGATTACAGTATTAACCATTTCTGATGGCATTTTCAATTTAGACTGATGGGTTGTTGGGTAATTATACACACACATTTCTTAGTGATATCATTAGAAATTCAAAATATAGAAAATTAACTTTTTACAGAAGTAAAATTAATAAAATAAGCAAATTTATTTACTACTAAATGGCTCTGCTAGCTTAAGGATCTAGGTTTTATGTTTTAAAGAGATGTTCAGTTACTGAGTTGGTGCTAGTGAGCTAGAAGTCATTAAAATTATTGTAGTGAAAACTATATAGAAGTAGCAGTATTCATCTTAGATTTTCCTTCAGAACACCAGTAAATTAGCATAATATTCAAGGCCAAAATACATTTCTTAAGTCACAGATTATTTCATGTTTAGTACTCTTTATGATTAGTAGAAATTTCATTAAAATTTGAAAGAAAATCTAGCTTGGAATTATTTTAATATAGAACTGGATAAATCTAGTTTTCTGTACCTTCAAAGCCAAGTATTTTCTCCCTTGGTTGTCTGTAAAATATATAAATAAATAACCAAAGGTGGTAAATTATTTAGGGTGATAGTCTATTTTATTAGGTGTAAGAATGACGGAGGATGGTACTTTCTCAGAAATTAAGGAGACAATAGTGATTGTAGCCAAATAGAGTAAGATTGGCTCTGTTTTCTGTTTTTAAGGCCAAGTTGAAAAAATACTCCAAATTTGAAGTCATGGGGCACTTTTGTTAGAGTGTCTCATGACTAACTCTGAAGCTAAATTCATATTTGTAGGAAAAAAACCAGACACTTGGAGCTAAAGAATAAAGTAATTGGCAAGAATGAGAAAGAGGAATTTTAACAAGTAAAACCCCATATTTACACACACACACACACACACACACACACACACACGTGCGCATGAACATAAAAGAAAGATAAATGGAAGAAACTAATCTTATATTCATTGCTCTACTGCTATGATGGCAGTAGTTATTTTGGAATTCCTAAAATAATTCTAAGTTTTAAATACAGAGGGTGTCAAAAAAAAGTATACACATTTTAGGAAAGGAAAAAACTGTTTTAAAGTTGTAGATGAATACAAGTCATATTTGACTTCTGCAATTACAAGAGGTGTTCAAAGTGGTTACCATCATCATCTAGACACTTCTGATTATGGCAAACTAAAAGTAATGCATAGATAATATCTCTTAAAATGTGTATACAACCCCGGTATATAACCTACATTGAACATTTGGCAATTGCTGTAGCGACATATTTGGTAATGCTTAATAGCTTTATCAAGGAGAAAAAATAAGAATTTTTAGCTTTATTTTATGTGGTTATCTAGTGAGTCACATGTCTTGGTGAAGACATTGTTTTTAGTCTCTACTTTCTTGTTTGTATCATATTAATCCACAACGTGATAGAAAAAAAACAAAGCTCATTATGGCATTTTTTTCCACGTTGCCCTTTTTTTCCATGAAACTTGTGCTTCGAAGTAGTTTGCCTACCAAATCCTGTACTCATTAAATAGTAATTGATTTGTTTTTTCTCTATTCTTTCCTTAGTCATTCAGTAGTCTAGCGAAAAGTATACTTTAACACATCTTTATAGAAATAATTAATAGAGATGTGTATAATACAACAGGCCCATTATATTATTTCTGTCAGGTCTTTTGAATATTTTAAATATGTTAAAGGACTCAAGTATACACTTCTGTGGATACTCTAAAGTGTTAAGATTTAAAGATTACATAAAGTGAATTACTGAGACACAAGATTTTAAAAAAAGAAGGCTATAGCACTGGCTTTAATGATTGCACCACTTAAAGGGAATTGTGACTTCAGAACAGGGAAACTTTAAGTGAAAACAATTTTTTCTGATCATTTAATAGCTGTAACCAAGGTTAATAACTAGCAAACCCCTGACTAATAAACTTAATATGTTTTGCCCAGGCTGAATGTGTGAATAGATAACACATCTGTGCTAAAATTCTGATTAAGTTATTCATCAGATACTCTGATACTATTTTCGACAGTTCTGGAAGTAGAAATACTGGGAAATCATCACTTGATTTCTTGGATGGATCTTGCATAAAACCAGTAGCCATAGTATATGACACTCTTTTTCATAAGGGCCTCAGATATGTATAGAAATTATGGCATAGCATATAACAATTATAATTAAAATTTGGGACCATGTTCATTTTTACCCACAAAAAATATTTTATAAACATTTATGTAAACACTTCAAAGTATTATGACTTAGGCTGTAATAATACAAACTCTGAAAAATGTTTGCTAGAAAGAAGGAGTGAATCATCTCAAAATACTTTAATAATTGTCAGTGAGGTCCCAGGAAATGACAGAGATAGCTTTCAGAAACGAATTCATGCAGGTAAAACTCCACTGTATATAGCAAATACTATAACAAAAAATTTGTTCATAACAAATCGATTGCTATATCCTGTACACAAAATCAGTAAGGCTAAAGCAACAAAAGTCCTATTTAGAGTGTTTGGTTATTGAATTGATTAAAGCTTTCTTCAAAATATTGTATAAAGTATTTCCTGTTTTCCTACCTATGTCATAACACTGATTCACTGTAACAAATGTGTTAATGAAGAGCATCTTTGCAGTGTTATTTGCACTGAAGAAGGTAGAGCCTAGGGAAGGCTTGAAGTCGAGAGCTGTATTTTTTCATAACGTTTGAAGTAGACATTTCCTGAAAACTCCCTTCATTCCTCTAGTCTTAGAGAGCCCAGTCACACATCTCAACTCCCAGATAAATTGAAGCATGAAATGGTCCAGGAACTTTGCCAAACAATTGATTAGCAGATACCTGTTGAATATCCACGAGGTACTAGGCACCCCGAGCCCTGATCACATTGATCCATATTGTCAGTGTCTAGTGTACATAAGGAGATTTACCCTAAGTTTAGAGTCTAATTGTTAATAATTGATTCACTACAAAAAGAATCGGCATAACCTATTTCATCCCTGACTTCTGTAGCTTGACAATGCTATTTTTAGTCCAGAACTCACTGTAAGAAGATTCCATTTAGGGAAACAATTTGAATGCCTTGGGGATGGGAGTGGGTGAGAGTGCATCATTGTGGAAATCTACCAGTTGTATCAAACAGTAAACATTGGTTGATTGGCACCACAATTTTTAGATCACATTAAGATCTTGTTTATATGTCATTGAGAGTTAAATTTGAATTCAGTGGAAAGTGGTTTTCAATTATATCAAGAAATAATATAGGGGGAAGTGCTTTAAAGTTTTTATAAATGTTTGACTATTTAAAATAAGTCTCCCACTTGCACAGCACAAGTGAATTACAGTAGATTCAATTAACCAAAGGTTTTAGGTATATCAAAGTGCACTTCAAATGTTTGACCAATGAGACAGGGATATCTTCTCCTCCATTTTTCCACAATGTGATGCTGCATAACAAAGAGAAACAATGCTGACCAATAGACAGAGATACAACTTCCTGAAACAATAACATGCAAGATATATTCACACCTGGTATTATGAGGAACAGAAAGTGCTTATTTTTCTGGAAAAGAATTATCATTTTTTATCATTGACTGACATGAATGATGAGGAAATTGAACAAGGTTTTGACCCTTCCATCTCCTCCTACTCTGAGATCCCTGTTACTCATTTACCAATTCCCAGTGTTTAGATGGTTAACTAGAGACGGTAAGTGGATACAAAACGTTATTTGTTAAAGCTGTTCATTACATTTATATTCTTAATATCTTTACCAGCAAGAGAAGCTGCATTCCCAACTCACTGTGTTTCTCTGTACTTTTCTATTCCCAATTGGAATAATTTGCTTGAAGAAAAAAAATCTGCTTTCTGTACGGCTATCAATACATCAGTGCATTTTTATGTCTCAAGAGTATTTTAATATAAAAATTATTAAATTTTTCAGAAGAAAGTAGGCTCAGCAAACATTTTAACTGCTAGTGTCCTGATCTAGGTATGAAACTTTATTCAAACCAATAACTAACCTGGAGAATGGAGATCCACAGAAATATGACAGATAGTTTTGTTGAGTTCTTTTCTTTGCTGTGCACCTTGACCTGATATAAGTCCACATGGAGGGTAACCAGAACAGCACTTTACTTTATATTGTTTGAAGGCCCTTTTTTCTCTCCAGTATCCCGCTTGCTTGAGGTATGCCTTCTCTAGATTTTGAGGTAAGGCTTTTTTCCTCTATATACCTCATCCTTTTATTTACTACCTCTTCTCAGTAGCAGCTATCTTGAACCTCTGAAGCCTTAGTGAGAGTAGTGGAGTTTCTGCATTCAATGAGATGTTTGGTGTTGTTTTATTTGTTTTTCAATATCTATAACACATCTAGTAATGTTCATCCATTTGCATGATCCACTCATGGTCCTTGCTGTCAACGAAGCAATGACTCTGCCTCTTGAGGCTTGTACCTGGGTGTGGACCCACAAAGAATGTTGTTTTGCAACAAGCTGCCTAAATAATAGTTGTGTGTGGTTTTTGTTTTTTTGTTTTTTGTAACTCTGTACAGTCTAAACTTTCAAAAGATGGGAGCTGACAGACAAGGGATAATATTAGTAAAAAAATATAAGAATTCCAGATGTGTGACACAATTCAGAACTATATTTGTTTCAGACCCAGTTACCTTTCTATTTGGTAGTTGGGATACTTTTATTGTGAGGAGTTTCAGAAGCCAGAATGAAAATGCAATGTAGTTTTTTCTTTAAGGATTTTAGTATTCTCTGAAATTCTAACTAGCCATCAGTGCTAGGCTCACCCCCAGAGTTCAACAGTGTGGGAGGTCCTGGCCCAGATGCCTAGTATTCCCTGTCTCATCTTTGTATTAAGAGATGTGCCATAAAATGGAGAAAATTCAATGAGTCAGTAAAGGAGATTATATGATGGTAGATATTTTCAAAGAAACTTGCCATTGCTTTATTTTCCATTTGTCCTAATATTCATATACATATATATGCAAATAGGCATTAAATGGTTTAATTTCATAAATAAAAGTCAGGTTTTTCTATTGTTTATTTAGCATTTTCCATCAGAATATTTAGCAAATTTTTTTATGGTAAATATAGAAGCATTTGAACAATAGTCTTTTTATATGGTCAGTCTTCTATTTGAATAGGGAAGCACTTGTCTTTTTATTGTCAGAAATATTGTGAACTTCCTTAGTTTAAAAATTGGAACAATAATGAAATTTGCTGCTGTGCTAGGTTATTTTTAAAATATTTGTATTGATATTTAACAGTTGTACAGATTTTGGGGTTGCATGTGATATTTCGATACATATATTCAATGTGTAATGATCAAATCAGGGTATCTGAAATATCCATCATTTCAACCATTTATCTTTTCTTTGTGTTGCAAATGTTCTAATTCTAGCTATTTTGAAATATACAATAAATTGTGGTTAACTATAATCTCCCTATTCTACTATTGAATACTAGAACTTATTCTGTCTATCTAACTGTATTTTATGCATTAACCAAATTCTCTTAATCCCCCCTCCCCTCTACTTTTCTCAGACTTTGGTAATCTCCAATCTACTCTCTATCTCTATGAGATCTCATTTTTTAGCTCTTACATATAAGTGAGAACATGCCATATTTGTTTTTCTGTGCCTTGTGTATTTCACTTAACACAATGACCTTCATTTCCATTCATGTTGCTTCTAATGCTAGGATTCTGTTCTCTTTATGGCTGAATAATATCCCATTGTGTATATAAACCACATTTTTTATGCATTTATCCACTGATGGACACTTAGGTTGATTTCCATATATTCGTTAGTGTGACTAGTGCTGGAAGTGCATATATCTTTTTGATATCTTGGAGATATATATATATCTCCAGCAGTGGGATTGCTGGATCATATTGTAGTTCTATTTTTAGTTTACTGGACAACTTCTATACTGTTTTCCATAATGGCTGTACAATTTTACATTCCCATCAACAGTGTACAGGTATTCTCCTTTCTTCTCATCTGTGTCAGCATCTGTTATTTTTTGTCTTTTTGGTAATAGCCATTGAGTGAGGTGATATCTTATTATGGTTTTATTTGCATTTTCCTGATGATTAGTGATGTTGAACATCTTTTCACATTATCTGTTATCCATTTGTAAATCTTCTTTTGAGAAATGTCTTTTCAGGTCTGTTGCCCACTTTTAAATTGGATTATTTGGGTGTTTCTTTCTCCCTTTTATTTTTTTGCTATTGAGTTATTTGAGTTCCTTATGTACTTTGGTTATTAATTCCTTGTCTTGTGGGTTGTTTTCAAGTATTTTTTCCCTTTTTTTTAATGTTGTCTCTTGATGTTGTCGATTGTTTCCTTGCTGTGCAAGAGCTTTTTAGCATGCTGATACCATTTGTCTATTTTTGCTTTTGTTGCCTGTGCTTTCAGGGTTTTACCCCCAAAAACTTTGCCCAGATCAATGTCTTTCCTGTAGCATTTCCTCAATATTTTCTTCGGTTAGTTTCATAGTTTTAGGTCTTACAGTTAGGTCTCTAATCCATCTTGAGTCGATTTGTGTATATGTTGAATGTGGTTATTGTATTGGTTACATGCTGACAAAAGCATGCTGAAAGAAAATAGATCATTACGTGGTTTGGATTTTTGCATTGTTTTTACCACTCATGCTTAATTTGGTGTATTATTACTACTATTTCCTGAAGTATGCAATATCGAATAGTGATTAAATCAACTTTTGAGAAGCCTTACATACACCGTTCTAGACTTTTTCTAAGTATAATTAATCCTTAAGTATAAGTGTCATTTACACTATTTGTTTGAGTTATTCCTTTAATGTGGTATAATTGTCTTAGGTGACATTGTATAGATTTGTATCGAATCTAAAATTAATTAATCTAACAAATTCTACCAAGACGTCAATGTCATTTATAAAGAGGTATAAGTATATTAATATCTCTCTATATGAAATGTGTCAAAAAAGTATGAGATGTTAACCCACTAATTTATTGGATAGATAGCACATATTAGTAGTTAAATCTTGCTTTTTATGTCTCAATACTCCTGATTCTGATGGATCTTGAATTTCGTATAGCATTTTCAAGTCACAAAAAATGAAAATTATGTCCATTGTGAAAAATCCTGGAATGTATCACCAGCAAGTTGCTCATTTCTGGCACATTAGTTAATTACTTCACAAATTGTTCATCATGTCCCCATTTCACCTTTTTTTTTTTTTTTTTTTAAAGTGGGAGTCTCACTCTGTCGCCCAGACTGGAGTGCAGTGGCCACTCCCGGCCACCGCAGCCTCGACCTGCTGGGCTCCGGCGATCCTTCCGCCTCAGCCTTCCGAATAGCCGGGATTACAGGCATGCGCCACCACGCCCGGCTGATTTTTTGATTTATTGTAGAGATGAGGTCTTGCTGCCCAGGTGGGTCTTGAACCCGCGGGCTCAGGCAATCCACTCATCTCAGCCTCCCAAAGGCGCGGGATTACAGGCTGAGCCACCGAGCCTGGCCCCATTTCACTTTTGTAGGCACAAAACACTTTCTTTTAATGAATGCTACCAACATTTAATTTCTTAATGAATCAATTACAATTTCATATGTTATAAATTAGAATATGGGCTCACCCAACTGAGTGGCTACACAACATTCTCAAATGTTTGTTGGAACATTAGGGAAAAATTGAAGCCAACTAGTATCAGCTTTGCATAAATAATACTTCTTTCCTCTTAGAAATTAAGGTTAAACTTTTTTCTTAAAGGTTAGCAGCAATATGTTAAAAAAAATGTTTTTCATGAGAAGTTTATCTAGGTGCAGTCATAGTAGAGAATTTATCTTTTTAATGAGTTTATTATTGAACTTTTATTTGCTGTTATTGTGGCTACCCAACCTATTACCATCTTATCGAGAAGGAACATTTCATTTATTGAGGAAATTACTCTTTCAGGAAGCTACATGCAAAGCTGCTACATCAGAATACATTATGGGTCAAAAATTCACGAGGGAACCTTCATATAAATGTTCTCACTATATATGTATGGGAGGATCTCATTTAAAGGAGTTTAGTTTGTGACATGCCTAGGAAACATTGCTATGAAAACAGTTTCCATTCTGTGTTGCCTCTAGGACTCTAAGGGTAAGATTATAGAGACAGCCCAGTATAATAATAATATTAAAATACGTAATATTAAGTATGATGGTTTGTATTATTAAAGCCTTATTGTCTGCGTTAGCCTACCTCACAGTGTATGCGCTTATTAAGTGATCAAAAAAACCTGCTGTATTTGGATTGCTTGTTTGTACTGTTGAAGTAAATGCAGGTTCAAGTGAGTATATTTTGCAATAACAAAAGAATAAAAAGTGATAATGGGAATTTCATCACTTTGTCTATTAATCTTTTTTTATTTATGACAGTTTTATTATAGTGTAGGGTCATGCTGAAAGTTTTCTTTCATTTTTGAAGTTGTAGGTAAAGTATATTTATTTGTTAGGCAGTACTATTCAAGAAACCATTAACTGACCTTCTTGAAAGAAGCATTAACCTTTCTTTAACTGTTTGGTGAGTCTCAATCTTGTACAGAATTCCAAAATCGCTGCCTCTGATATGATCTGGTGGCAGATTCGGTCTTAGAAAAAAAAAAAAAAAAAAAAAAAAAAATATATATATATATATATATATTTTTTTTTTTTTTTTTTTTTTACTGTTGTGATATTGACTGTGGTCCCCAAGGCAATTATGAACTTTTAGTGCTCATCCCACTTAAGGGAGAAATGTTCCTCTAGATAGTTTTAATGTATCTCTGTGGTTGCCAAACAAAGTATACCAACTCAATTGTAATTCCTGTTCTTAACTGAAATTTTCCTTTGTAAGAAAATCTAGTAGTTCATTCTCCTTTCAGGTGAAAGGAGAATTCAAATGAGATAGGATTCCTCTTTTGTTTTGCTTTATTGTTTTTTTCCTACAATAATTTCCTTTTCTCCCAAATGTCTCATGGGAGGACTCACTGTCTTCACATATTTATTTAGCAAGAGTCTCTTGCGTAGAGGTTGGATTGCATATCTTTAAGACAATATCCTGTTTGGGCTTCATTAAGTCAATTATAAATACAGAGATTAGAGATAGGAAATATCACATAGTATCAGATTATTTCCTTGTGATATTACAACCTCATAAAAAGCCTGCAGAAGTATCACAACGCCTCACTTTAGGTGCTCAAATACAATGTATGTAGTATTTTCACATACCTCCTTTATTTCCAAATCCCTCTTTCATGTCAATCTTGTATCCCTCAAGCTATTTTAAGCTATTTGAGGATAAGAGTGTTACCTTCTCTTTCTTTTATATTTCCCACTATGCTAAATAGCTGAATATCCAGCATGTATTCTACCAATATTTAGTAAATAGATGATATTAGAAAATGTTACTATATAAAAGCCAAACATGGAGAAAAAATGAATTATTTCTCTCCTTTGCATAATAAGAGATGACTGGATCCATAATGATACACTTTAGTAAAGAACCATTTGGAGATTCAAATTATGTGTGTTTCACAATATAGGCACACTGAACTAGAAATGCTAGAATGCAGCTTATAACTCCTATTCAAACGAATGTATGAACTTGGGCAGCTCCCTTCCTTTATCATGTTCTCAATTGCCTTAAATAGCAAATGATAGGGTTTATTTGATTCTTGTGACCTTTCAAATCTATTTTGCAAGTAATAAATACCTCAACTTTGCATCCATTATTAAACTTTAAATAAAATCCACAGCAATGAGATTGCGTAGAATACAGAACTAATGAGTGCTCCATGTTACTGGGTAGCCAGGGGATCAACTTTGAAATAGTTGGAATATACCTGGGAATGTGAACAATTATTTTCTACTTGTGATCACTACATGGACATAGGTTTCTAACGAATCTTCCATGATAGCGTTTTTCTTTTTCCTTTGCCTTTAATTATTTGGTTTATTTATATACAAGTAACATTAGAATTTCACTAGGGACAAAATTGAGCTTGATTAATAAAGGATGACTGCTTGTGCCTTCTAATTGCCTCCGCTAAATGGTCCTACTCTTCATCCTGCTGAAATTTGGAAAATGTCACATTTCTGTGGCCTATGACTCATATAACAAATGAATTATGAATTGTGTCAATATACAGCAATTTGCTGTATGTAAAGAGAGGTAGACAGCTTTTGAAAATGGCAAGGCATATGTTTCTAAACTGAAAAAAAATCTCATCTGGGCTTAGACATATGCTTTTGTGGTGCAGTCAGTTATTAATTCATCTAACGAAAGCTCACTTGCCTAGGCTGGGAGCTCTCTGCTCCACTGAGAATGGCCCAGAAAGTAAATCAAGTGAACTTAAAGCTCAGATATCATTACTCCATAAAAGAAAAAATACATTATTTCCTTCCTCTGTTAATGTCAGAGGTGTGTGTGTGTGTGTGTGTGTGTGTGTGTGTGTGTGTGTGTGTGCTGATTTGTTTAGTTTCCCCCATAGTACAGTCTTCCAAACATTTGTTATTTTTCCTTTCATGCAGTTTAAATTAATGTGGGTAATTGTGGTAGTTAAAGGCTTTACTCCCTCAGATGGTAATTATCCACTCTATAGTTCTATTCCAAACTCAGTAAAGCAGTATTGGAAAAGTTGATATTTATCAGTAGGGATCTCTGGACATAATAAAATATATGTAATCATAGGTCAAATTAAAATAATATTACTCCCCAAAGTAATTTTATTATTTACTATCTTAATAGGTTTTATTAGTGTTACTACAAAATGTCAGCAAGCTTCTGATATATTCATGGGAATCTTCTGTCTTCTATGAATGTAAAAAGTCATGGTTGCCTAGGACTTATATTGCTTTAGCCAACAAGGAAATATGCTTGAGACTTCTTCAGAGGAATTGTTAATAGATAAAACAGTCAAACTTTAGTGATCTAAAGTGAGAGGAAGGGTTAATGCACTAGGTTTGACTTAGTTTTGATTATTTATTCCTTTATATTTAATTTTACCGAGTATCTAAAATGCTAGTCTTTGAGATTTCTGAAAGTTAAACCCAAGAAGTTCTGTTCTATTCCCTCATAAAAGAGCCAGGAAAGGCTGTTTCATAGTTTATATATTATTTTCATCGATCTCTAAACAGCAAATGCAATTAAAGAAAACTTCTTCCCAGTAAGTGCAGGTCATAAGCTTGCACTGACAAAGTTAAAAAAAAATAAATAGAAAGAAAGAAAACTTTTAGAGAACATAAAGTCTGTCATAAAATTCCTGCTTAGGCACAAATTATTTTATTTTAGAAAAACACAGTAAGATCAATGATCCCAAGTTCCTCCTCTAGATATTTATTTGAAGATGGAGATTTGAATCATTCTGTTAGAAACTATGAAGACCTGAGTTCATTTAATTTGAAATATAATGCTGAGAAATTCCATGACACAACTTTACACTGTTGACACTTTTTTCCCCAGTCTTCAAGACACAGCTTACCTCAAGGGTACAAATTGTAGGGGCACCGTAAATATTTTTTACACATGTCAATGTTTGAAATTTTTCATCTTGCAATATATTCATGGAAATCTAGGCGAAAGAATTACAGTGGTAACCAAAACAACCTTGTCTTTCATGTATATAGAGTTACAGAAAATAGGGGTGTAAGGGAACTCAGCTGAAAACCCAACACAGGAACCTTAAGCATGTATACGTATATCTCATTTTATTATGCTTTGCAGCTACTGCATGCTTTACAAGTGGAACATTTGTGGCAACCTTTAGTTGAGCAAGTCTATCAGCATCGTCTTTTCAACAGCATATGTTCACTTTTGTCTCTGTCACATTTGGTAATTCTTACAATATTTTGAACTGTAGTATTATTATTACTATTATTATTATATCAATTATGGTGATCTGTAATCAGTGACCTTTGCTATTGCTTTTGTAATTATTTCGGGGCACCACAAATCACACCGGTATAAGATGGTTAACTTAATTGGTAAATATTGTTTATGTTCTGACTGTTCCACCAGGTGGCCATTCCCCTATCTCTCTCTTTTTTTTTTTTTTTGAGTTGGAGTCTCACTCTGTCGCCCAGACTGGAGTGCAGTGGCCGCTCCCAGCCACCGCAGCCTCGCCTACTGGCCTCCGGTGATCCTTCCACCTCAGCCTTCCGAGTAGCCGGAATTACAGGCATGTGCTACCACGCCCGGCTGATTTTTTGATTTATTGTAGAGATGAGGTCTCGCTGCCCAGGCAGGTCTCGAACCCGCGGTCTCAGGCAATCCACTCACCTCAGCCTCCCAAAGGCGCGGGATTACAGGCTAAGCCACCGAGCCCGGCTCCCCTATCTCTCTTCTTTCTTGGGCCTCTATTCCCTGAGACACAACAATATTGAAATTAAGCCAATTAATATTCCTACAATGGCCTATTAGTGTTCAAGTGAAAGAAACAGTTGCACTTCTCTTAATTTATATTTATGTTATTTTACTTTAAAGATGTGGGTACAAGTCAGGATTAGACACATAAGTAGCCTAGGTACAGGATTCTTAGAAAATGCAAGCCAGGCTCGGTGGCTCAGCCTGTAATCCCGCGCCTTTGGGAGGCTGAGGTGAGTGGATTGCCTGAGCCCGCGGGTCTGGGACCCGCTTGGACAACTTGGCGAGACCTCATATCTACAATAAATCAAAAATTAGCCGGGTGTGGTAGCGTGCGCCTATAGTTCCAGCTACTTGGAAGGCTGAGGCAGAAAGGATCGCCGGAGCCCAGCAGGTCGAGGCTGCGGTGGCTGGGAGCATCCACTGCACGCCAGTCTGGGCGACAGAGTGAGATTCCAACTCAAAAAAAAAAAAAAGAAAATGCAGGAGACACCCTTATAGACATTGGAATAGGCAACCAGTTCCTGAGCATAACCCCCAAACCCCATGACATAAAAGATAAAATAGACAAATGTGACTTCATCAAATTGAAAAGCTTTTGCAAAGCAAAATAAACCATCAAGAGTGTGGGAGAATGCTGGTCTGGAACCCATGAACTCAGGCCGTCCTCTCACCTCAGTCTCCCAAAGAGCTGGGATTACAAGTGTGAGCCACCACACCTGACAAGACAGGACCTTTAAGAGGTGATTAGGCAATAAGAACTCTGCCTCATGAATGGATAGTGCCATTACTGAGGGAGTGGGTTAGTTCTCTTGGGAGAGGGTTCCTGATGGAAGGATGAGCTCAGCTCCCTTCCCTTCTCTCTCTAGCATATGCTTTCTTGTCCTTCCACCTTCCACCTTCAGCCATGAGATGATGAAGCAAGAATGCTCTCAACAGATGCAGGCCCCTTGACTTTAGCATCCCCTGTCTCCAGAACTGTAAGAAATAAATCTCCATTCTTCATAAACTTTAAAAAAAGAGTGTGGGAGATAGCCCCAGAATAGAAAACAAAATATTTGTCAACTGTTTATCTGACAAAGGCCTAACATCCAGGTTCTACAAGAAACTCAAATGTGCTGAAAGGAAAACAAAAACAAAAACAAAAAACAAAAATGTAGGGAAAAAAAGAGTCCTATAAAAAAGTGGGCAAAAGACATGAATAGACACTTCTCAAAAAGGACACTTCTTTTATTTTAAATAGAAAAGCTACAAATGATTAAGCTTAGTGAGGAAGGCACATGGAAAGCTGAAATAGGCCAAACACAGGCTTATTGTGCCAGATAGTCAAGTTGTAAGTGCAAAAGAAAAGTTCTTGAAGGAAAGTAAAAGTACTACTCCAGTGAACACACGAATGATAAGAACATGAAACAGCCTTATTACTAATATGAAGAAAGTTTTAGTGGTCCAGATAAAAGATTAAATCAGTCACTACATTTCCTTAAGCAAAAGTCTAATCCGGAGCAACTCCCTAACACTCTTCAGTTCTCTGAAGACTTGAGAGAGGTGAGGAAGCTGCAGAAGAAAAGTTTGCAGCTAGCTGAGGTTGTTTCATGAGACTAAAGGAAAGACGCCATCTCCATAACTTGAAGGTGCAAGGTGAGGCAGCAGATGCTGATATAGAAGCAGCAACAAATGATCTAGGAGATCTAGCTAAGATTATTGGTGAAAATTGGTACACTAAACAATGTATTTTCAATGTAGACCAAACAACCTTCTATTGGAATAAGATACCACCTAGGATTTTTATAAATAAAGAGAAAAAAGCCAGTACTTGACTTAAAAGTTTCAAAGGACAGGTTGTCTATCTTATTAGGACATTATTAGGTGACTTTAAGTTGCGACTGATGATTATTTACCATTGCAAAAATCCTAAGGGCCTTAGGAATAATGCTAAATCTATTTTGTCTGTGCTTTATAAATGACACACCAAAGCCTGAATTACAGCACATCTGTTAACAGCATTGTTTACTGAATATTTTAAGTCCACTGTTGAGAGCTATTGCTCAGAAAAAAAGATTCCTTTGAAAATATAAATGAGCCGGGCTCGGTGGCTCAGCCTGTAATCCCGTGCCTTTGGGAGGCTGAGGTGAGTGGATTGTCTGAGCCCGCGGGTTCGAGACCCACCTGGGCAGCAAGACCTCATCTCTCCAATAAATCAAAAAATCAGCCGGGCATGGTAGCGCATGCCTGTAATTCCGGCTACTTGGAAGGCTGAGGCGGAAGGATCGCCGGAGCCCTGCAGGTCGAGGCTGCAGTGGCTGGGAGCGGCCACTGCACTCCAGTCTGGGTGACAGAGTGAGACTCCAACTCAAAAAAAAAAAAAAAAAGAAAGAAAATATAAATGCTCATTGACAATACACCTGGTCACTCAGGAGCTCTGATGGGGTTGAACCAGAATATTAATCTTGTTTTCATACCTGCTTGCACAACATCCATTCTGTAGCCCATGGATAAAGGAGTTATTTTGACTTATTATTTAAGAAATGCATTCCATAAGGCTGTAGCTACCATAATGATTCCTCTGGTGAATCAAGGCAAAGTAAATAGAAAACCAGGAAAGGAGTCACCATTCTAGATGTCATTAAAAACACTCGTTGCCGGGCTCAGTGGCTCAGCCTGTAATCCCGCGCCTTTGGGAGGCTGAGGTGAGTGGATTTCCTGAGACCGCGGGTTCGAGACCCGCCTGGGCAGGCGAGACCTCATCTCTACAATAAAAAAAAAAAAAAAAAAAAAAACTAGCCGGGTGTGGTAGCGCGCGCCTGTAATTCTGGCTACTCGGAAAGCTGAGGAGGAAGGATCGCCGGAGCCCAGCAGGTTGAGGCTGCGGTTGCCGGGAGCGGCCACTGCACTCCAGTCTGGGCAACAGAGTGAGACTCCAACTCAAAAAAAAACCAAAAAAAACAAAAAAACAACACTCGTGATTCATGGAAGGAGGTGAAAATATCAAAACTAATGGGAGTTTGAAAGAAGTTGATTCCAACTCTCATGGATGACTTTAAGGGTTTCACGACTTCAGTAGAGAAAGTCACGCAGATGTGGTGGAAATATCTAGAAACTATAAAACTAGAATTGAAAGTGGATGTGATTGAATTGCTGAAATCTCATTATGAGGCTTATGATACAATGAATGAAGAATTGCTTTTTATGATTGAGCAAAGAAAGTGGTTGCTTGTGATGGAATCTAATCTTGGTGACGTTGCTGTGAATATTGTTAAAATGACAACAAAAGATTTAGAATATTCAATAAACTTAGTTGATAAAGCATTGGCAGGATTTGAGATGATTGACTCCAATTTTGAAAGAAGTTTTGTGGGTAAAATTCTATCATACAGCATTGCATGCTAAGGAGAAATCTTTCATTAAGGAGTCAATGAGTGTGGCAACCTTTGTTGTCATTCTACTTTAAGAAATTACCACAGCCCCCCAAGCTTCAGCAACCACTATTCTGATCAGTCAGCAGTCATCAACATTGAAGCAAGACCCTCCACCAGCCAAAAGGTTCCAACTTGCTGAGGACTCAGATGATCATTGGCAATTTTTAACAATATAGTATTTTAAATAAAGGTATGTACATTGCTTTTTAAAAACATAATGCTTTGCATACTGAATAGGCTACAGTATAGTATAAACATAAATTTTTTTTTTTTTTTTTTTTGAGTTGGAGTCTCACTCTGTCGCCCAGACTGGAGTGCAGTGGCCGCTTCCGGCCACCGCAGCCTCGACCTGCTGGGTTCCGGCGATCCTTCCGCCTCAGCCTTCCAAGTAGCCGGAATTACAGGCATGCACTACCATGCCCGGCTGATTTTTTGATTTATTGTAGAGATGAGGTCTCGCTGCCCAGGCGGGTCTCGAACCCGCGGGCTCAGGCAATCCACTCACCTCAGCCTCCCAAAGGCGCGGGATTACAGGCTGAGCCACCGAGCCCGGCTAAACATAAATTTTGTATACACTGGGAAACCAAAATCATGTGACTCACTGTATTGCAATATTTGCTTTATTGAGATATTTGCTTTATTCCAGTGGTCTGCAGCAGAACCTGCAGTAGCTCCATGGTATGCCTGTATATCCTGTTATTTGCAAGCTGTGTGGCCTTGGGCAAGTTACCTTTCACAATCCTTAATAAAGAATGGAGCATTACCTGTTCCTGGGATTAATTGAGATTAGTTATGTGAATTATGTGTCATACATAGATAATCAGTGTTTGCATCTCCATCACCGTGACTGAATAAACCTTGGACTAAGGGTACCTTCTTTTATGTAAAAAAAGTTTTAGAAACATTTATTGAGGCTCACACTATTGTAGAATCTAAAATTTATTTTAAATTATAAATTCAGCTTGTCGTAAAGCAATCAAGATTTTTTTAAATTTTTATTTTAAAATTGTGGGGTACAATTCAGGGTAAGGTATATGAATTTTCATTGTGCGGATATCCTTGTTGATGAGATTTGCCCCCCTTCCCCAGGCGGATATTGACTATTGTCAATCCCACTTCCCCGCCCACCCCCCTACCCCGTAGTTTCCCACTACTGTCAATCCTCTTCTTATAGTATTATGATAGTAGTTCAAGGTCCACTTATGAGTAAGAACATGTGATACTCAGATCTTTGTTTCTGTGAAAGATCACTCAGTATAAACTCTAATTCCCTCCAGGTTGCTGTGAAGTTCATGGTTTTGTTCTTCTATATGACTGCGAAATCTTCCATTGTGTATGTATATGTACCACATTGTTTTTAATCCAGTGCTTTTTTGATGGGCAGCACGGTTGGTTCCATGTTCTTGCTATTGTGAACAGAGCTGCGATAAACATACATGGGCAGGTATCTTTTTCATAGCGTGATTTTTAAACTTTTTAATTAAACACCTTGTAAAGAAAAACATCTCTTGTGAATGTTTTGTTACTCTGTTTTATTTAGTTGCATGTACTCCTTTGTTCATTATAGGCTGAAAGCACTTCTAAGTTAAGCTGAGAATATCAGTGGAAAAAAATAACACTACACTTATTCAAATTCATGTTATACACGTTTGGGATCTTTTCAGAGCTAAGACTTTTCATGGTTGACCTATGTAGCAAGTAAAATATATGGTTCATTTGCAAATATGCACAAATAGGGTACTGTGATAGGCTCATAATTGTAGCTTTTAACTTTGTCGTGGACCCAAGATCAGTGAGAAGGGCTCCTGCCACATATCATAAAGGAGCAAAAAGGTCATTAAAGTTAATATAAGAAAGATCGAAGTGACTGAATCTAACAGTTTAGTTATTCATTTTTAGGAGAAATTTATTTGGAATGATATTTGGATATCATCTCATAGTTCATCACTATCCCTGCTATTCTGTTTTTCAGAGGTGTTCCATCAGCATATGACTATAATAGACAGCACATAGGAAACTTTCTCTGTGAAAGGATTAACTAAATTTGAGAAAGATCTAGTTTTAAATATTAATCTTGTTCTCAAACTTTCAACTTTCTTTTGACTGATTTATGGGAGTCTAGAGTATTGTGAATTCCTTATAAGGAAATCATGACAGTGTCCATAAAGATGAAGTACTCTTGAATTCAGATAATGTAGCCACTTACCATTTTTGCCTCTTTGTTTTATATATTGGGTGACCGTGTGCACAGCTAAGATTTTTATGAAGTCAGTGAGACATAATGGTGAAGAAAACATGTGTTTATGGAAATAAATCTTTACTGAACATTTAAGTATTTTTTTCAATTCTGCTAATTCCATCCATGTTTTTACATGCCTTTGAACCCTTAATTGCTCTGCAATTTTAACCTGTACAGTAGTTCCAACTCACCCTTATTTCTTAGGCTGCTGGGCTTACAAATCTTGTAGGATTCATAGGACCAGGGACAAAGTAGCTGCGAATTCCCTGTACCATCAAGAGTCTAAATTATGAAGTGTTTTCAGCCCATTTTCATTTTTTTCTTTTTTAATTTCTTTATTAAAGATGTGGAGTACGATTTAGGGTTAGATATACAAATGTTCATTATGTAGGTAACCTTGTTGATGAGGTGTACCCCCTTCAAATCCATCCAAGTTGCTGGGAAGTCCACATGTTTGTCCTTCTTTATGACTGAATTGTGTATTTTTTTTTTTTTTTGAGTTGGAGTCTCACTCTGTCGCCCAGACTGGAGTGCAGTGGCCGCTCCCGGCCACCGCAGCCTCGACCTGCTGGACTCCGGGGATCCTTCCGCCTCAGCCTTCCGAGTAGCTGGAATTACAGGCATGCACTACCACACCCGGCTGATTTTTTGATTTATTGTAGAGATGAGGTCTCGCTGCCCAGGCGGGTCTTGAACCCGCGGGCTCAGGCAATCCACTCACCTCAGCCTCCCAAAGGCGCGGGATTACAGGCTGAGCCACCGAGCCCGGCTGAATTGTGTATTTTTTACCACAATTTTTTATCCAGTCCAGTTTCAATGGACAACAGAGTTGGTTCCATGTTTTTGCTATTGTGAGTAGTGCTGCAGTAAAAATGCGTGTGCAGGTATCATTTTGTAGAATGATTTGAGTTCTTCCGGGGAAATTCCCAGTAGGGGAACTGCTGGGTCATATGGAAGATCAATTTCTAGTTCTATCAGAAATCGCCACTCTGTCTTCCAAAGAGGTTGCACTAGTTTGCATTCCAACCAGCAGTATAGAAGCATTCCTTTTTCTCCTCATCCTTGCCAGCATCTGTTGTTATTAGTTTTATTAACGATGGCCATTCTTACTGGGGTTGGGTGGTATCTCAATGTGGTATTGATTTCATTTCTCTGATGATGAGTGAGGCTGAACACTTTTTCATGTGTCTGTTGGCTGCCCATATATCTTCTGTTGAGAAGTGTCTATTCATGTCTTTTGCCCACTTTTGATTGGAGCTGGTTTTGGTTTTTTTTTCCTTTTGGCATGTTTTAGTTCCTTGTAGATCCTGGATGTTAGGCCTTTGTCAGATATATGGCTGGCAAATATTTTTTCCCATTCTGTGGGCTGTCTCTCTGCTCTTTTGATGATTTCTTTTGCTTTGCAGAAGCTTGTTAGTTTGATGAGGTCCCACTCGTCTATCTTTTCTCTAATGGCATGGGCACTTAGGGTTTTGATCAGGAATTGGTTGCCAGCTCCAATTTCTATAAGAACGTCTCCTAAATTTTCTAAAGTTCTTATATTTTGAAGTTTTAGATTTAGGTCTTTGATCCATTTAGAGTTGATTTTTGTATATGGTGATAGGTAGGGGTCCTGTTTCAATCTTTTGCATGTGATCAGCCAATTTTCCCAGCATCATTTACTGGCTAGTTCTTCTCTGTCCAGTGGTTGTTGGAGGTTTTGTCAAAGATAAGTTTGTTGAGAAATTGAGGTTTTGCTTCCGGAATCTCTATCCTGTTCCATTGGTCCGTATACCTGTTCTTGTACCAATACCAGGCTGTTTTGATTATTGTAGTCTTATAGTAAAGTTTAAAGTCTGGAAGTGTGATACCTCCTGCTTTGTTTCTTTTGCTAAGGATTGCTTTGGCTATTCATGGTCGTTTATATTTCCATATGAATTTCTGTATTGTCATCTCTGGGTCTGAGAAGAATGATGTTGGTAATTTAATGGGTATTGCGTTGAATCTGTAGATTGCCTTTGGTAGGATGGACATCTTAAAGTTCATTCTTCCTATCAATGAGCATGGAAAATTTTTCCATTTGTTTTTGTCATCTATGATTTCTTTCAGCAGTGTTTTGTTGTTTTCATAGTAAAGGTCTTTCACTTCTCAGGTAAGGAAAATGCTGAGGTATTTCTTTCTTTTTTTCTGTGGCTATTGTGAATGGGATTGTGCCTTTTATTTGGTTCTCTGCCTGCTTGTTGTTAGTCTATAAGAATGTGACTGTCTTTTGCACATTTATTTTGTACCCCAAGACTTTGCCTAAGTCCTTTATCAGTGCAAGCAGCTTTTTGACAGATTCTCTTGAATTTTCGATGTATACGATCATATTGTCAGCAAAGAGGGATAATTTGACTTCCTCTTTTCCTGTTTGGATACCCCAATTTCCTTCTCTTATCTAATTACTCTAACTAGAACTTCCAACACATTGTTTAACAAGACAGGTGAGAATGGGCAGCGTTGTCTTGTTCCGGTTTTCAGGGGAAATGTTTCCAGTTTCTGTTTATTTAGCAGCATTCTGTTAGCCCTTTTTCTTATGTCTTTTTCTGCTGTCTCTAATCTTTAGCCATTTCCCCCCGTTAGATTTTACTGCAGATTGAAAATGTTTCTATTCATTCAAAACAACTATTTCCTTTCCAGAACCAAACCCTTAATTAATAGTAATGATGCACTAGCCACTACCATCTATTTTCTCCATGATTTAGCAGAAGTCTGAATTACTACAAAATGCAAAGATTGAGAGGCTATGACAACAATACAAAACCTCTTGAAGGACTCAGGCATCATCACTTGACTCTCGTTCTGTACAAAAGATAAGTATACCCCAAATATTCAAAATTGTTATCATCACATGGTAGATTCGCTTATGATTCTTATTTGTATTCCTGTATAAACATTTCAAAAATTAATTTTATTGTATTATCTTTATAAAATAAAAATAGCAAAACAATGGAGTCTTTAGACAGTGTCTACCTTACCTCAATTTTCCACTATCCTTCACTTGTGTAGGTGTTGATTTCGTTTGTGGCATTGTCATTAAAATGCATATCAGATGATCAGAATTGTCTCAATGTAAAATTGTCTCAATGTAAAAAGGAGTAAAATAACTAATAATATTAAAAACAAATATAAAGTAAATGAAAACAATAGATATAATTTATAATATTTATTTATGTTTATTGTATAATATTTATATAAAACATACAATTTTAAAAGAATTTTTCTTTCACAGAATTTTTGTTGCATGTAGTATGCAATGTAGAGTTAAAATATAACTGATGACACTATTATGATTTCTCAAAATTTTCATAACAAGATCATGAATATTCAAATTGCAGGAAAATTTAGATTTAATTTATCCATTGCCTTGAAGTTGAGTAAACCCAATTTTTTGGTCAAGATAACCAGGACTTTAAAAAAATACATATATTTTTATCTAACAAACATTTTTGTTTGGAACTTATTACAACAAATGAGTTCTGTTCTTGCATCATAAAAAGTCTAGCTAGCCTTATTGGGGAAAAAGGAACACGAGAAATGGTATTCATAATTTAACAAGCTCACAGTAATAGAAGCTACCAAGTAACAAATTTATAGAAACTTGAACTTATTATAGAAGTTTATTGTTTATAGAAACAATGAACTTATTACTTGGGAAAGTGGCAAGAGTAGGGGACTCATCAGAACAATAACCATGAGAACTGCAAATATTTGTTCTTCACAATTAGTTTACCTTGTTGTTTACTACTACTTAGTTCTTTCTTGATTGTACTTCCTGTGAAGAGATAAAACTCTTTGAAAGTCTTTCTTTCTTTCTTTCTTTCTTTCTTTCTTTCTTTCTTTCTTTCTTTCTTTCTTTCTTTCTTTCTTTCTTCTCTTTCTTCCTTCCTTCCTTCCTTCCTTCCTTCCTTCCTTCCTTCCTTCCTTCTTTCTTTCTTTCTTTCTTTCTTTCTTTCTTTCTTTCTTTCTTTCTTTCTTTTTTTCTTTTTGAGTTGGAGGCTCACTCTGTTGTCCAGGCTGGAGTGCAGTGGCATTCTCATGGGCCCTGCAGCTTTGACCTGCAGGGCTCAGGCAATCCTTCCATCTCAGCCTTCCAAGTAGCTGGAACTACAGGCACAGGCCACCAAACTTGACTATTTTTTTGTTTATTGTACAGATGAGGTCTCACCAAGTTGCCCAGGCTGGTCTCGAACCAGTGGACTCAGGCAATCCTCTCATCTTGTCCTCCCAAAGTGCTGGGATTATAGGCGGGAGCCACCGCACCTGGCCGAGAGCCTTTCTTGTGTTTGATCATTCTCTTCAACACCACTATCCATTATCCCTTAAAAATTGTGTCTTCTAGTTTATAGTCTCACCCTCCAGCATTACTCTTGCTATAGATCTTGATGATTTCGGTTTCCATGTAGATGTTTCTCGAGTCCTCTGATTTCTCAGTTCCTTGAACTTTTATCTTCCAATGATCTTGTCCACACTATCTCAGCCATCCAGTCTTTGGAAAGCCTTAGACTCTTGTCAATAGTAACCTTTACCCTCCTCCTCAACTCAATTCCATGCATCCTACTCTAATACTTTCTGTCTTTTCAGTTCATTCCTTCTGGCTTCCAAAATCTTAAAATTTCTTTTATTCAGTTTTACAATTGTGAGGTATACTTGGGGATTAGTTACATAAGTATATTGTGTAAATGTGAGGTTTGGGCTTCTGACGATCCTCCCCCAGAAGGTGTGACTTTACATCCCTTATCCCTCCTCCCCCCTTCCTCTTTTAGGAGTACCTAGTGCCTGTTGTTCTGCCCTTGTGCCTGTGTGTGCCCAATGTATTGCTAACTTACAAGTGAGAACATGTGGAATTCAGTTTTTTTGTTTCTGTGGAAAATTTCTTGATCCCACTTGGAGACAGTATATTCACTCTAATACCTTTTCACAGTTCTTCAACCCCCACCTCCCACCATCTCCACTTGCTGCCACGTCCTCACTTCTCCCCTTCTCTAGCTTAGATGACAGAAACCTTATAACACTCACACTTTCATATGCCATTAATTCAATTTCCTGTCTCTTCCACTATCATTTATCAACTGGCAACACCCTAGCCCCAATTAAATCCATAGGCATGCTAATTCAGCATCTGTACTAGTGCCACTGGAGAAAAACATAACCATGCTAATCCCTCTCCTTCTCTTTTTAAAATTAATGGCCATTAGTGGATGATTTATTGGATGATTTGGCAGTGCAGCCCAGCAAACCTTCTACTCAAATGAGTTATTGACTTTACTTTGTTTTCCTATCTACAATATGGGGATAATAATAGAAAACTGTGGTCAAGGTGTTGGGAAATTTAAGTGTGTTACTACATGTAAAAAACTTTAGAATAGTGCCTGGTACCTAGTAAGCATTCAGTTTTTTTTCTTTCCCCCTCTTCCTTTCCTCCCTTTCCTCCTCTTTCTACTTCTTTCCCTCCCCTCCCTCTCCTTCTCTTTTTTATTATTAGTATATTAGAATTTCCATGTTTGAATTACTTTTATACCAGTTAATTATTTTGTATTTTCTGTCTCCTGGAATCCTGAATGTCTCCTTTTCCTCTTTAGGCTAAGGCTATTTCACAAAGAAAAAAGAAAATCAGAACAAAATTTTCTTATATTCTAACCACCATATCTACCAACTCATTTCTAGCTGTGCCCCCATACTCTCCTTTTTTCTGGTATTATGGATCCTTTTCCTTGTTCCTATATACAGCCAGCCCTTACAATATTGCACTGGATTCAACACCATATTTCTTACTCAAATTTGTCAGTCCAGAAGTTGTCCCCCCCCTTCTATATCTTTAAGTTTTCCTCCCTGCATGTTATTCCCAACAGCATACAGACATGCTTTTATTTATTCCCTTTAAAAAAGAAAAAAATCTCCCTTTATTATGCATTTCTCCCCAGTAACTACTCCATTCATTATTTTCTCTTTAGAGCAAAACCCCTGAAAGAGTTATAATCCTTATTTTTGCCGTATCTTATTCAATTCTCTCTTAAACCTATTTCAGCTACGTTTTCACTCTCCATTATTTTACCCAATTAGTCTTCTTGAAGTCAGTACTTACCTCCACATTTCCAAATCTAATGTCTAGTCCTCAATTTTCCTCTTTCTTGACTTAACAGTGGTGGTTAACGCAGTTTACCTCCCCTTCCTCCTGAAACTAGTTTATTCACTTAGCTTCTGTGACACCATAGTCTTTTAGCTTCTTCTCCCTCCTCACTGGCTGATCCTTCTAAGTCTTCTTTACTGGCTATTTCTCTTCTTCTTCACCTTTAGACTTTGGTGGGCCTCAGAACTCAATTCTTGAATTTGTTGTTTAGTCTGTCTACATTTACTCTGTCTATATACTGGTGATTCTCAAATTCTCCAGCCTGAACCTCTTAAAGCCAAGAATCATCTTTCCAACCGTGTTCTGGACATCTCTATTTGGATGCTTAATTAATATCTTTCAGTTAACATGTCCAAAATAGACATGTTCATATCCTTTCCCTAAATATCCTATGTCTACCATCTTCTCCATATCAATAAAGGACAACTCCATCCCTCCAGTTGCTTAGGTCAACATCCTTATAATTATTCTCAACTCATCTCTTTCTGTAACATTACACACCCAGTGCATCAGCAAATATTGACTTTTTCATCAAAATACATGCACTCCTAAACTAGGCCAGATCTCACCATCTCTCCTGTTACCTTCTAGGTCCACCCTCTCACACCTGAATTATTGTAATAGTCCCCTAATTAGTCTTGCTGCTTCCATCTTGTGCCTTCCTACTCTATGTGCCACACAGTTATCCTTTTCTTTTTTCTTTTTTTTTTGAGTTGGAGTCTCACTCTGTTGCCCAGACTGGAGTGCAGTGGCCGCTCCTGGCCACCGCAACTCGACCCGCTGGACTCCGGCAATCCTTCCGCCTCAGCCTTCCAAGTAGCCGGAATTACAGGCATGCGCTGCCACGCCCGGCTGATTTTTTGATTTATTGTAGAGATGAGGTCTTGCTGCCCAGGCGGGTCTCGAACCCGCAGACTCAGGCAATCCATTCACCTCAGCCTCCCAAAGGCGCGGGATTACAGGCTGAGCCACCGAGCCCAGCTATATCCTTTTCATAGTAAGTCAGATCATGTAATAACTCTTTGGTTCAGATTTATCCAATGGATTCCTCAAAGTTCAGAGTCTTTAGTATGTCCTGTAAGGCCCTCTGTGCCACGGCCTCCTATCTGTCTGACCTCATCCTTCTAACAGGCATTAGCTCCTCACTCACTACTCATTCCACTCCAGTAATATTGAATCTCCTACTGTTCCTTTATCTCATCATGACAAGCCCTCCTGCTTTAGAGCCTTTGCTCTGACTGATTCTTTGGCCTGAACTTCCTCCTTCTCAGATATCCCCGTTGTTCACTCCCTCACTACCATCAGGCCTCTATTCCAATACCACTTTATCACAGTTTTCCTTGATGAATTAATTTAAAATATCACTTTGTCACCATCATTTCCAAATTCCCGCAATTCGTTATTTATATATCCATTTTATGTGTTCATGATTTTTATAGCATATATAAATTCATCAAGTCTTGTTAACTATGTCGACTATAAGTTTGTTGAATAAATGTTTATTTGTATATTGTTTGTATTTGCACACTAGAATATATATCCTTTGCAGACTTTGCATCCTTTTGTTTTGTTTCCTCTTTTTGTTGAATGAATGAATATGTACTTTTTAACTTGTTGTCTCCTCCTAGTATGTCAGCTGCTTGAGGGCAAGGTCTTTATTTTGTTCTGTGATCTATCTCCAGTGCCTGGAATAGTGCCCGACACATAGTGGGTACTTAAGAAATGTTGCCTAAAATATTTGATTAATTGATTAATTAGGTAAGGCATTTAAACAGCTTTTAAGAGTAATGTGATGCATAAATATCCAAGTGTTGTCTTAGGAAAATGTATTGATAAGCATTGCCTGTGTTTTTAAGATTCTTTACTCTTTGATACAGAAATGCTGATTTTCTCATAAACAGGTAAATATAAATTTTTTTTTAAAACCCAGAGGTTTTGCTTGCTAAGTGTATTCCTCTATGTGAAGCAGAGATAGCCTTTGGCCTAATTTATTGAATTTGTATAGTCTGTTGATTCCCTTTACACTTGTTGAAATTTGTTGCTGGGAAACACTATGAGTATTTTATATATATATATTTATTTCCACTAAGAGTTATGTAAATTAATATCTTTTTAATTTTCTTTATAATGATGTAGATGAATGACGGAAATGACGATAATGATGATGGTGGTGGTGGTGGTGATGATGGTGTTGTGTGTGTGTCACAGCTAAAGAACAACATTGAAACTTTCTGTTCATTTTACAAACAGGCACACACACAAACCCCACTTACAACTAAAAATTATTGTGAAGTTGGTCAATTTTATAAAGTATTTTTTAAAGATAGGTAATTACACTTATTTCCTAGGTTAACTCAAACTATACTAACTCTTGTTTAGTAAGGGTCCTCAGGTGACCTGATTTAATGAAATAATGTAAAATTAATGTCTCAGTTGTTTAAATGTAAATACAAGTTGTCTGAATATTCCAGAAAAGTTTGTTCACAAGTACTTTTTATTTCTAGTTTTTATTTTATACTAAAATGAAAAGAAGTAAAACATCATCCCAAACTCATAACAGAGATACCAGTCTATCAACTATATGCCTTTCTATGTATGTATACACTTATATGAACTTACTGTACATAAATGAGATAATTCTATATGAGCTGTTCTGTTACTTGCTTTTTTCACTTACATGTTCTGCACACAGTTCTATGTCAATAAATGTACACCTACATTGTTATTTTAAAAATATTAATACTATTTTGTCATATATATATATGTACCGTAATTTGCTTATCCAGTTCTCTGTTGCTAAATTTTTTCCTTTGTTGGTGGTGGTGTATAAATCAATATTATGATTAACATCCTTATTTATGTATCTTTATAATTCGACTTGCAAGTATTTTAAAAGTTTCTTCTTCAAGGTCATTCTTTTATACTGTAGGTATAAAACAATATCTAAACAAAAGCAAGTTTCTTCCCTATTCTGTTTTAAAATTATTATAAATTCAAAGTAGTGAAAATTGAATAAATGTGATTTTACTCTGTACTTTGTCCAGAGCCCTCTCTTAATGTAGATTCAAAAGGAATAATAGAACGTATTATCAGGGAGTTATTTGAGTTAATGATCAAATCTGAACATTTTCACCTAAATATATCAACCTGATCTTCTTGACATTTTTTGTTATATTTGATGCTAACAATAAAAACTTTGGAATAAGCTATAATTTCTGCATACATGCATATTCAGGTCTGAAAATGAAAGGAGTTTGACAGGTTTGCATGTAGAACTTCCCACCCACACATTTCTTTCCTTTCTGATTCTGACACTTCAGCCTTTGAAACAGTTCCCATGAGCAATACTGGGATTCAGACTATTTAGATCTAAAGGAAAAAACACAATCTCTTCTGCTGCTTGTATCTAGCACCTGGAAACCTCTTTGAAGAAGTGCTGAAATGTAAATCATGCAGTCATTTGTTATGCACACAGGAGAAATCCTGAAGGTATTTTGGGGAAAAGGATAGGAACTCAAGAGATAGTAAAGACAGGGTTTGGGCCAGAGGAGAAAGAGGGAGATCCAATCTACATAATTAAAGTAGCATATTTTTCATCAACGTACATGTAGATTATATGCCACTTTCACACAAAGGTCACATTTTATTCTCCCCTTTAGAAGAAGCCAGGCGAGACAGGAAATGAGAGAGATCTTTGTTGAGAAAAGTCTTAGTTTAGCATCAAGGAGGTTATTGGTAGTTTTTTGTAGCGGAACATTGTTTTGTGCCATATCAAGGCACCCTAAACCCATGGGAGTACACTCCCTTCCTAATTTTCCAAAACTCACTACAACAGCTGTAGGATTTTTCCATCTTTTATCAAAGCACATCAATATTGCGAAGTGACTTACAGATAATTCAATTCAACTACCCTCTTCCATAAGAAGGGCTTCTCTTCATTTTCAGACTAAGCTTTCTATATTTCCATTGATTCTGTCCTTTCCTAAAGCCATGTGGACGTAGATACATCAATTATCCTTTTTACTGTGCCTTCACTATCTTCTCGAATACTGAATTGATCCCATTGGCACACAGATCACTTCAGGACTCCCCATCCTAAAAAAGTCCTCCTGGAACTCTATCTCTCTAAGACTGTTTACCTGTCTCTTTTCTTTGATAGACAAGATATTTCTTCATTTTCTCACCCATTTCCTACTCATTCAACTTTACTTTTGCTGTATTTATTTTCTCATTTATTCCTTAATTATTCAACCTTCTTAACTCTATCTTCTGCCGTCATTGCCATACTTATACTTTTCTTGCACAGATCACCAATGTCTGCCAAGTAAAATCCTTTGCTTCTTTCCATCTTTATTTCTTTTTTTTTTTCCTGCAGTATTGGACCATGTTGGTCACCTCTTTTTCACTGGAACCAACTCTTCTCGTGGCTCTCACAACCTTACTTTCTCTTTATTCCACACCACCACTGTTTTTCTTTTGAGTTTTTCTCTTTCTTCATCTCTTCTTAAATGTCTGATATCTTTCCTACTCCCAGTTTCCAGCCCCAGTGGTTGTCTTCTATTCTGTTTGCCTTTTCTAGATTATTAAATCTGTTCTTGTGGCTTCAACTACTATCCATATGCAGACAACTTTCCTCTTGGAAGCCAGACCTGTGCATTTAACTGGCTACTGCACACTAGCCCATCACTATGGCTCTTCAAACTCCAAAAAACCAACAATGGAAACATTCTCTCTATCTCTGAAATAAAACAGGATAACCCTTCTTCTTACCCTTTGCAAACATCCTTGGTTTGTCCTAGGTTAAAGCAGGCTCTAGCATAATTAATAAATGATGCATAATATTTGTCTTCAAAATGCTTGTAGTGGTTAAGAGAGAGGGCTCTGCATAATATGTGGTCTGAAACCCAGCTCAAATGCTTATAAGATTTATTATGTGGGGCAAAAATGTTAATTATTTTGTCCTTTAGCTTCCTCATCTATAAAATGGGGCTGATAGTAGTATAGACCCCCTAGGTTCTTAAGAAGATTAAATGGGATTATATATGCATAGTATTTTACAGTGTTGAGCACATTGAGTTAACACATTTGATATCATTGTTTGTTGTTATGGCCCATATAATAGCATGCTGACTTCAGGCCAACATTTAGCCACCTACAATTCTTGAAAGACTATTGGGATCATACCATATGTTAAACTGTCATATTTTGTTTTTTAAAAGAATAAATAAGTCATATAAAATCCAAAAGTGCAGTTATTTACAGGGTACAAACAAGACCACTGCCTATCCTCATCAGCCAGTGCCCATCATTGAAGTGGGATAATTCAAAAAGAAAAGGCAACTCATTGAGCCATCCATTTCCCACATAAAATTACAACTGAAGAGAGAAAATCCGGAATGGAATGTTGAAACAGCTGCTGTTGGGAGACCCTGGTCTGCACTCTATCTGTATGCTTATTGAAGGGAGTGCAGGGCAGGGTTTCCCATACAGAGGGCACAGGCTGCTACCACATGGCAAAGGTTGACCGGAGCTGGATTTCAAAGCCATTTCACCTGGAATCTACCCTGCCAATCCAGTACTACATGAAAATTCAACTGGTCCTCTCATGTGAAGAAACTCAACCCTGATAAGTCTCTTTAGTAGTTATTGAAATGTCTCTGTAATTCTCTTATAGTCTTAGGTTGAATAAGAATTTTAAGTTTTTAATTGAGTCTTGGTCTCTCTCTCTCTCTCTCTCTCTCTCTCTCTCTCTCTCTCTCTCTCTCTCTCTCCCCCTCTCTCCCTCTCCACCTTCTCTCCCCCTCCCCCTCCCCCTCTCCTTCTTCCTTCTCCTCTCCCTCCTCCTCTCCCTCTACCTCTTTCTCTGCCTCCCTCTCTTACCCCATTCATTCTCTCAAGGAACACTGATTTCGTATGCATTTATTTTCTTTTTACCATTGTAACATATATTATTAGTAGGAAAATTGGAAGATACAAAAAGATATCCATTTAAAACATTCCCCTTAACCAGAAAAAAAACATTAATGTTCTGTTGTAGATCCTTATAGTATCTGTTTGTCATTCCTACCTTCTCTCTCTCTCTCTCTCTCTCTCTCTCTCTCTCTCTCTCATATATACATATATATGTAGATAGATAGATATGTGCATTTTGGAATCACTCTACACATACTATGTTTGAAACCTGCTTTTTTCATTATTAGTAGTATTCCTCCATATATTAAACAATTATTCTAAATTATCATTTTAGTGGGTGAATATTAATAGTCTGTTTAACTGGCTTTGTTTTTGTAAACAGATAACTGTTCACACCTAGATGTATACAATCTTTGCATGTAGATCAGGCACGTAAATTCTTGGAAAAGTGCTAAGAAACAGAATTGTTACTGTTAATCCTTTACTTACAAACTATGTATGTTTTTGCATCCTGCTCATATATAATAATAGTAATTGACAAATGTCTAATGCTTCAAAATTTATAGATTTTCACATTTATTTCCTCATCTGACCCCTTCAACCACCTTGTGAGATAGATAGGAAAGGAATTATTATTCTGTCTTTGTAGAAAAGGAAACTGATGTTCAGAAAGATAAAGTGGTTTTCCAGAGGACACACAGTTAGTAAATAAGAGGCAAAATTGGTATTTGTCATTTGAAAGCAAGTCTTCTGATTCCAAACTAATACTCTTTTCAGTACGTTTTGCCATGTCCCAAATTCTCTACACTATTTAAGTGCTTCTTTTTAACACCTCTTATTCAGTTATTTTCTTGCACATTTTTGGATCATACCTCAGGAGAATGTAGCTTTCTCATCACTTTCTTCATAAGCAGAAAACTGAATATGGCTAGAGTCTAACAATAAAAATATTTTTAGGAATGCAAATGCAGACTGTGTATTATACCTAGAAATAAAAAACCTCTTAGATGTTGGATCCATTTTGTTGATGTTTATGAAATAACGTAGAAACTCGGGCATTTCTCAGGAAGAAGAAAATTCATTTCTTTCGTTGAACCTTGTATAGAGTCTAGACTGCCATTGTTCAGAGTTCAAACATCTATATTTCAAAATGTAGACAGGTTAAGAGAGACAGCGTAAGTGCCAGGGAATTGAATCTTAAGACAAAAAATTCCCTATTATAATATCTTAGCAATAGGATACATGCTAAAATAAACACACACACACACACACACACACACACACACACACACACACACACACTTGAAATGAGGTTTTTTCTCTACTGATTAACTGGGAAACAGATGATCATGTGCCTCCCAGACCTGTATCAGCCCTAATTGAGTGACTGATGTTATTGCTCCCTGCTCCCCCCCATCCCTGTCCCCGTCCCCATAGCAGATTACTGTTCTTTATTATTTTAAAATAGTACCCTTTGCTGCCTTGTTTTATCTGGTGCCTATTTAAAAAGTGGTCAGTCACACAGTTTTGCTACCTGTTTTTCATGAGGGTAAAGATTTTCTGTTTTCTTTTCAAGAATTAAGTGTCATTATATCTCAGCTAAATTGCCTTCATCTAATGAGCACTTACAGAATACTGAAACAAAATCTACTATAAAATAATTTGCATGTTTTTTATTAATAGGAATGAAATACTTTTGATATTATCCCTTTGCTCAGAATTAATGCCCAGGCATTAACTACAGTATGCCAGGTGCTTATGATACATTTCCAAAGGCCCAGCCAGAAGCAGATGTTTTAGTTACATGGATTATGAGTGTTTGTGAAATTTTTCAAAAGTATTTTGCCTCTGTTTGCTTAAAAGGCACAAGTAACAGCTGACTCACTATTTCCTCAAACCAGCCATTGACATTTGCAGTAAGTACAATGGTTGTTCAGTGCACAAGGGTGAAACTACCTTAATTACAGAGTAAGATCAATAATAACTTGAGATCATAAGATGGCTAGAACCAAACCCCAGGTAACTGCAGAATAACCATGTTTCTTGCAAGAGAGTTGACACAGGTTGTCAGACCTCACAGGGTCAAGGAGAGGCAGACAGCCTGGTTTTGTCTTTTCAAATTAGTTTTGAGTGGAAAAAAAAATGTAGGCTTTAATGAGACTAGGATCTTCCCTTGGAGTGATCTTTGGAAACACTGAGATAGAGTATACCCTCCAGGGATGTAGGGATATGAAGAGACTAAAGAACCAAACTCCAGGGCACTGAAAAACCCTTTCTTACAGAGATCTTGACTGTGTTTACTCACTTCTGGGGAGCTCCTTGGACCCAGCATGCCCTTGAGTGTTAAGGTCAGTGCACACTGAGTTTAAAAACAGCATAAGAATAAAACTCAGTGGTGAGGAAGGTAGAAAATCTTAAGATGGGCACTTCTTTCGTATACTTTTCTTTGAACTTCTCAGAGCCAAACTAGATAGTATATATTGCCTGAATACTTGGAGCCAAATTATTGTTGGCTATTGGTAAAGAGAGTTCCAAATTTTCCCCTTCTATTTTTTTTTCTTTTCTTGTTCCTTTGTCTTTCTGCCACTGCTGCTTTTAAAGTGAGGTAAACTCATTTTTCTTGGCCTTATGTGGGAAACCCTCCTGGTATTTTCTAACTGCCAAGTGTTCTATAACTAGCCATCTGTGGAATACTTTTTTCTTAAGCTAATTTTTAAAATTTATTTTACTTTTTTTCTCTCTCACACACACAATGCAGGCTAGTGTTTGAAGGTCAGCGAGCAAGTGATCTCTCTTGCAACAGCTTCATTTTTTAGCTGAACTTTATTGCTTGCTTTTTTGAATGCTTTCTCCTAAAATCACTTCAGTGAGCTAACTTCACAGAAACAAAGGAATAATGTATCTTTTAAGGATTGGCACAAGTATTGTGAAGAAAATTTCAGAGCTGACTAATAGTTTGCAATAACTTTGAGCTTTTAGAGGGCCCTGGCCAAAACCAAGCAAACAAAAAACATGTAAGATGGCCTTTCACATTTGTGTCCTCAAGGGAGTATGCTAGCCAAAATTTCTTCCCAATCTGGATAGGGAGCTTCGTGCCATAGCAATTTTCAGACTTCACTGCATCAATCAAACAGATTGTTCTTGTAGTGGTTACTTCCTGGGGAATTCGCCAGCTGGGAGATTGTACCATTGAGCCAAAACAGGGCACTGGAACAGCCATACTCTTTACTTATTCATTTATGGAGCCATTTAAGAAGATGCTCCAGCAGCAGCTGCCTGTTTGTAAGAGAGCCTTGGGGGTGTGCTAAATGAGACCTAAATTAGACTAGTAGATGAGCAGATGACAAAGAATACCAAAGAGACAGGTGAATAGCAGAAGATGTTATGGGGCTTTCTGTAGGGCTTCCCCACCGTGACTGGGGAATAACTAAAGTTTTAGCTGCAATTATGTTGAATGAAGTGCAAAGCACTGAAAATTTAGACCACAATGGCCCTGCTCTTCTCTCTCTCTCTCTCTCTCTCTCTCTCTCTCTCTCTCTCTCTCTCTCTCTCTCTCTCCTTCCTCATATACATCCCTACCCTGTATCATTTCTGATATAATGTGTTTCTGGATGTTGGGTAGGGGACCAGTTTGCATTTTAATAAAAGAGATATGTGCCTATTTATTGGAATGTCTGTCGCTAAGAATACCCACAACCACATGTCCATTAATTTATTATATGTTTACATTGTGGAGGGAGAGGGAAAGTAATTCAGGATGACTCATTTGGGGCTAGATATAGAATGTAAATATAACTCACATATAGCCATTCTTAAGATTTTAGTGGATGTCTGTACACAAGCACGAGTTTAGGAATGGTCATTCTGGATTGTGGTGTGGATTTTATGTATACCCTTTGATACTGGGCATCAGTTGCTTTGTAGATTTTGTTCCTTAAAACTCATTAGTCAACTTTCAATTAAAAGTATATAAATGATCAAGGCAATGTTAACTGTTTTATGGATTCTGTTGAGCAGTTTGACTCAGGATTGATTAGTGATTTTTGTCTGTAGAAATTTTTTATTTCTGGCTGGCTCAGCCTTAAAACACTTCTGATTTCCTCCTCCTTATCTGAAGAGGCTTGGAAAATATACAACCATTTTAATATTCACTTAAGCAAAATAAAACTAGGATGATATATCTCTGCCCTGAAATTTATGTTACACAGTAAAAATTTCCAAGAGAAATACATTTGAAGTATTTTTTTTTTACTTGAATAACTCAACACTGTTTTTTTTTTTAAAAAAAATTTCCATTAGACCAGACTCCAGACTTTGGGGGTAGAGGAGAACTAGTTTTCCTCAAGTCAGAGCTCCTTATAAATCACAGATAACTTAGAAGTCCCAAATAAGACTTTAAACCAGACATTAAAAAATGAAATGTGAAAGCTGAGAGCCTCCTAGAGCAAAGGGACGTTCCAGCTCTCATGTCTGTTAGCTGGCTGGTGACAATACTCAATAGCTACCCAGTAGGCATCAGAACCTCCAAACCATGGCTGATGCTTTATCTGGATCTCCAGAGACTGGGAGCTAGCTGAAAGCCATTCCCTCCTTCTTAATGATTATCCATTAGTACATCGTGCTTTTTTAAAGTGAAGAATAGATTAGAAACAATTAGCAAATGGAAAACTGAAGAAGTCCTTGCTGCTTTTAGTGTTTATATGCAATTTTTGAACAAAATCAAAATACTTTTTTCAGAGTCAGATGCACCATTTTACCTGAATTACATTTTATTCCTCTGCCATGGATTACATACTTCATTCTATCACAAAATGGAAATTTTCTGGACATAGATTCAGTATGTATTGCTGATTGATGCATTTAATTCAGATGTTTTTTAAAGCATTATTTAGTGAGCTAACTTTCTTATTCTGAACAATGTATATTAAAATGGTGATTGAAGAATATTCTAAAGTCATCTTTTAAATCACAAATATAGAACTGTATTGACCCCTACCGAGACAGTTTGATCATTCGTTGTTAACTAAGAACATTTTGTTTTTTATTATATTTGTCACTACTTATCACTGGGCAGTGAGACCTCATCTCTACAATAAATAAAAAAATTAGCCGGGCATGGTAGCGCATGCCTGTAATTCTGGCTACTCGGAAGGCTGAGGTGGAAGGATCGCCGGAGCCCAGCAGGTGGAGGCTGCGGTGGCCGGGAGCGACCACTGCACTTCAGCCTGGGCGACAGAGTGAGACTCCAACTCAAAAAAAAAAAAAAAAGAAAAAAAAAAAGAAACTATTATACAGGCAAAAATAATGAAATTAAAGGAACAATGGATTTGAGTTTGTCAGTGTTCAGGAAGAAATCATTCCATGCCAGGCTTATAGAATTCAGGGGAACATCATTAGGACCGCAAGATTTTCAACTTTACTAATGTGGAATTATTTATATTTCTCGCTCAGACTTAGATGAAGCTTTATGTAAATACAAATTCCCTTATTTCTTATATTAATGCATTGTTTTCTTGCATTTTTATTCTACTGCCTCCAAAGAGAAGCAAAACTTGGTTAATATGTAGATTTTGATTTTTATTGAGGATTGTATTTTATTTTTCACAAAAAATAAGGTGATAAAGAAGGTTAGAAGCCCCTGATGAAATTTGCTTCACATTTAAAGAAAAAGTACTTAGTGAGATTTTGTCATGAACATTTTCACAGCTTGAATCTATTTCTCATTATATCCCAATTATCAAACCAAATAAGACAAAGCTATTTATATAGAATGAAACACATGAAAATGGCAAAATGCCTGTGAAAATGAGCAAAAAAAAAATACCAATCTTCAATTATTCCTATATCTTTTTTTCTTACCTAATATGCCAAATCTCCTTTTGTCATTTTTAACACAGTATTTTGAGGCACAAAATTAAATTACTATATAATATTATTGATGAAAACAGAAGACTTTGAGAAACAGGGAAAACCTCCAAACAGAATTAAGGTGACTCCTGGACCTCCTGGTATGGAAAGCATTTAATATGGTTAACTAATGCAGCACCAGTAACATCATCAGAGTTTACAGTGAAATACTTTCATTCATCACCACTAGAATTCCAAAGCACCAAATGAACTCAGCATCAGAACTTAAAAAACTACAGCCTTCCTTAGTTGTAGGTCTCTTTGTAAGAATTTGTGTAAAAGGCACAAAATAAATCATTACTCTGCATCCACAAATGCCAATTGTAGAGAAATACCAAGCAACAAAAAAAGAAGGCTGAGTAAGAGAAATATGACAGGGATTGGGGGAAGAAAGAAAAATGACATGGGCATATACCAGCCAAGTAACCAATGTAGTTTGGTTTACTTGTTATCTATTAACTAGCCCTAACTTCTCCAATGAATGACTAGCAGTGGTAGTAGATTTCTGAAAGATCACGCAGTGCTTGTTATCTGTCATTCATTTTTTTCAAGCCATTACTCACGTCCTTCACATTTCACAAAGATTAGAGAGATAAGACCAATGCTGAGCTAGTAACATATGTGATACCTTAATTTTGACATTAACACTCCAATCATGCATCAAATTAGCACAATCGCATGGCTTAAAAGACCAAGAAGATGTTCAACCCTTGTGTAAAGCAGTGTGACATTTTCTTTTTTTTTTAATTTGAAAATTTTATTTATTGGCAAACTCTTTTTTTAACATATTTTTTATTTTAAAATTATGGGGAACAGTTAAGGGGTTAGGCATACAAATATGCATTGTGCAGGTACCCTTGTTGATGAGGTGTGCCCTCCCCCGTCCCCAGACAGATAATGACTACTGTTAATCCCACCTCCCTTCCCCTCCCTGCCCCCCCCATAATTTCCCGCCACTGTCAATCCTTTTCTTATAGTATTACGGTAGTTGTTCAAGGTCCACTTATGAGTGAGAACATATGATTCTCTGATCTTTGTTTCTGTGAGAGATCACTCATTATTATGAACTCCAATTCCATCCAGGTTGCTGCAAAATTCATGACTTTGTTCTTTTTTACGGCTGTGTAATATTCCATTGTGAATATGTAGCATATTATTTATTTATTTATTTATTTATTTTTATTTATTTATTTTTGAGTTGGAGTCTCACTCTGTTGCCCAGACTGGAGTGCAGTGCCCACTCCCGGCCACCACAGCCTCAACCTGCTGGACTCCGGCAATCCTTCCGTCTCAGCCTTCAAAGTAGCTGGAACTACAGGCACGCGCTACCGTACCCGGCTAATTTTTTTTATTTATTGTAGAGATGAGGTCTCGCCTGCCCAGGCGGGTCTCGAACCCGCGGGCTCAGGCAATCCACTCACCTCAGCCTCCCAAAGGCGTGGGATTACAGGCTGAGCCACCAAGCCTGCCTTAGACATTTTCTTAAAAACAAAACAAAATAAAACAAAAAAAAACAGCTTCCATATGATCCAGGGATCCCACTTCTGGGAATAGACCTAAAGGAACATAAATTGCTCTACCAAAAAGACAGTCACAAATATGTTCACTGAAGCACTATTCATAATGGCAAAATCATGGAACCAATCCAGATGTCCATCAAAAGTGGATTGGATAAAGAAAATATGGAGCCGGGCTCGGTGGCTCAGATGGAGCCAGATGGACTTAGAGTCTATAATACTGAGTGATCTTTCACAAAAACAAAGAACTGAGTTTTACATCTTCGCATTCATAAGTGGACCTTGAACAACTATCGTAGTGGTTTTAGAAAAGGATTGACAGTAGCAGGAAACTGTGGGGGTGGGGGTGGGGGCGGGGAGGTGGGATTGGCATTAGTGGGAATCTGCCTGGGGAAGAGGGCGCACACTTCATCAACAAGGGTACCTGCGTAATGAATATTTGTAAAACTCACCCTGAATTATACCCCACAGTCTTAAAATTAAAAAAAAACAGTTAAAAAAAGAAAATATGGTACATGATGGAATATTATGCAGCCATAAACAGAATAAAATCATGTCCTTTGCAGCAACATGGATGCAGCTGGGGACCATCATACTAAGTGAACTATCACAGAAACAAAGAACTGAATACCACATGTTCTCAATTATAAGTGAGCCCTGATCACTGGTCACCTGAGTACAAAGGTGGGAACAACAAATGCTGGACACTACTAAGGGAGGGAGGAAGGAGGAACAAGGAGCACACAACAGCACACTGGCTACCAGGTCCAGTATTAGGGCTAGTGAGAGCCTGCTAGAAGTCCAGACCTGGCCTGCACACAATCTTCTTATGTAATAACCCCTCACATGTACACCACAATTCTAAAATGTAATTTTTAAAAATTCAGTTTAGCAAGAACACTTGCCGTCCCACCTTATTGCAAAGATAGCTATTGACTGTTCCTTCAGAAGTTATTGCACTTCTTATAAAATTATGGTGTATTCAGATTGAATTATAGACAGAAAAATGTGAAATCATTTTGGGGAGCAAGAATTATATCTGCTTCACTGTGGAGTTCATTAGTATCATTCTCATATTAAAAAAGACCAAGAAGAATGCTTAAATTCATTATGTTTATTTTTACACTAAATTGTTTTAGAGGTGGGATCTCTCTATGTTGTCCAGGCTGGACTAGAACTGTGAGTTCAAGTGATCCTCCCACCTCAGCCTACTAAGTAGCTAGTATTACAAGCGACACTACCAAGCCAGGGTTTACTTAAGTTTCAAAAAATTATCTTTATAGAACATTTTTGGTTCAATGCTTTAGAGCATATTAATGTGCTGGTGAAGATCTGTCATTCGTTTTTTCTAGCCATTACTCATGTCCTTCACATTTCAGAAGGATTAGCAAGATAAGACCAACTTTCAAGATTATATAAGGTTTATAGAAAAAGTAAGCCAGTATTTTCACCATCAGCTTCAGTTAAGATCCTGTATTTTGACTTATATCATCGAGGTGTGATGTGGGTGAATTATTTTCAATTTGAGGTATTTGTCAGAATATGCAGGAGATAGTGGTTTACTCGCACTTAAAAAATAACTTTTTGTAAAAGACTAGTTTGAAGGAAAAAATCAAGCTGTGATTATGTCACCATGTATAAATAATATTTATCATCCCTTACCTTGTAACTGTGAAAAATTGGTATCACTCTTTTCATTGTTTATGAAACTCAAGGCTCAAAGTATTTGCCAAACTTGAGTAAGGGTCTTGGTTAAATCATTGACAAATCCAATGATCCTTCCTCACTAGAAATTCTGTATCTGATAATGTAACTGGACTTGAACATAAGCCACTCCAGATACTTGTGTGCTCAAACATTTTTCAGACGAACTGAAAAGTTATTTCCTGTGTTACTATATAAGAATGACAATTCTTTTATATTCATAAATTGTATTTGAACTTATCAGAATTGTAATTTTGAGTTATATACCTAACTTAAATAAAACTGTTTAATTTTAAAAGTTCAATTGGAATAATTGTATTAGCTAGTTAATTTCATGTATGTATTCATACAAAATAAAATAAGATTTCTTGCATGTGCCATGGAATCGAATTGATAACTGTTGTAGTGAAGATAGTTTCTGTTAGTAACTGCTGGTTGTATTTGCTCACACCCTTCTTTAAAGGAAACTTGTCTGTTTTGACAATCTCACATTTTTTTTCTCATTCTGAAAATGACTTAGGAAGATTACTTTAGTGCAGAAAGATTTATTTTTCCTCCTTTCTTAAGAAAAAAAACCCTTTATTGAACACAAATATTGTAGTTCTGGCGAATGCTAACTGCTTGAATTCATGTGTCAGCTTTGTTTCAGTAATGTTTTATAATTACAAATGGAAGCTTATTTCAGTCTTCACTTTTTCAACTGACCCTCAAGAAAATAAGACAACCAGTTAGGCATAATAAATATTTGAACTATCAACTTGGACATAGTCACTTAATCAAAAACAAATCAGTAAGACAGGATCTTCACTAGAGTTCTGTGCTGTCTCATGTCATTATTAAAGAAGAAAAGAATTATTAAAGGTCTACATTAATGACATATTTCAGCTTGTGATTTGTGACATCAGTGTAATAATCATACTGGGGAGTAGTTTTTTTGTTTTGGTTTAGTTGGGTTTTCCAACAGGCTAAATGCTGAGAAATAAATTGAATTACTGAGTTTCAGTTGTGGATTACCAGAATAAGCCTTCATAAAGCCTAGTCATCAGTAAAATATTAGATTTCCTTAAGTATACAGCCACAACCATGAAGTGGAAAATTGAGATAATCAAAGTAGGCAATGTAGTTCCACCATTGCATGCAATATAATTGTATAATAGTGGGCCTAAATTTTAAAATATTTTCAAATAGTTTAATCATTCCCATGTAGCTTAAAGCAAAAAGCTTCTAATATTGGCTCTTTGCATGTAAAGGCAAAAGTCCATTTTAAGTGCTTGTGCTGGTAGTAAGTTGGTGATTGCTAAAGGTATGTCTGTGTTTGTGGTTCTAATAAGATCATTGAAGAACATGGAGTGATTAATATAATTTTAATAGTAGACACAGTCAGGTAGACACTTAATCCTTAAGATAGTGGGTTGTGCTTATTCATGATAAATAAGATACTAGAGAATCAAAATTAAAAATAAAGATTTCACTAAATCTTTCCATTCATTTATAAGAATCCAGTACATTACCCTGGCCGTGGGCAATCAATAAATATATGTCAATTATTAGGTTTGTGTTCGCTAAAATTCATTTCCTATAATTCCTAAAGAACAAGGCTTCGTTCAAAAAGATAATATATAAGAGTCATTTTGCCAATCATTGGGAATTGAGCTCAGAGTGCACAGGTGTGATCTATGAAATGTCATTATTTCTGAAAATCTTTAGCAGGCAGCATTAAAAACAAGGGATTATTTCATTCATCTCTATCAGTCTGGATGAAAAAGTTAAGCTTTAACAATGTCCATAGCTGGCATTTTGTTCTTTTCTGTGTGCAGCTTTTTCCTAGTTATGATGCCTCACCAGGTTTCCAAATTAGAATCCCAGCCTTCTTTTTTATTGGACATCGTGTCTATTTTCCAAGGTTCAGAGGAGTCTGCCTGCCATTTATCTCACACTTTTGTAGTACCTACATAGAAGATTGAAAAGGTGGTTGTGCCCCTGCTGCTTTTCTGCAATTTTAACCTACCAGCATTAAGCTAATGACCTACCGGTGTCTGTCAGAAGATTTGTTAGTGTTAAACCCATGTGCTTCTGGTGACTGGCAAGGTGAAATAGTTATTCCAAGTCTTGTCATTCACTAGCTGTCATGAAAACCCCAAGGTGCTATGCTATGCTCCTCCAACAAGCTCAGTTGCACTGCTTGCCAACCGAGAGAGAGAGAGAGAGCGCCACAGATTGGCTCTGATTTGCTGTTACTATCAGCTCTGAGGAGCCACTGCAGCCTAGATAAAGCCATTTTTGAAAAATTCGAAGACAATTCTGCTATTCCTTCCCAACACTTATGGGATTTACAAATGATATTCCATTCTATTGCCTATGATAATGTATGTAAAACCCTAAGCCCATCACTGACATACTGTAAGAGCTCAATAAATGTTAGCCATTTCTGTTATCAAACATCCATTATTTTGACTGAGCCTCTCTAGTGGCCCTCAGGCTGAAGTGGCTGTTACACCTGAATCTAGGGTGCTCTTATTAAACAGCAGCTCCTCCCTGAATAGACAGCCATGTGTTCTCAAAGTTCCCATAGTGCACCAGATTACTCCTACTTCAGTAATCATCTTGCCAAACAGCACTTGCACAATTATCCTTCTGGTTTCTTTAACCAGACTATTATTTATGAAAAAACAGGAAAGGTATGACTTTTTGTTGCTGTATGCATGGTGTCTGAACTTTTTATGCATGTAGTAGATGTTCTGTAAGTTTGTTGAATGAATGAATAAAGTGCCCTGGTCTCACAGGTACTGAATGGGTACCCACAGTGTGAGAGTGGTTCCCAAAGAAGGTGTTCATTCTCTAGTTACACTCCCAAACCCCAGGTTTAGCATAACCAACTATGAATCAATGCAAAGCATTAATATTAGCAATTATGCTCCAAATATTAACCTTGGATTGGATGCACCATAATGGCAACACTTTGATATTAATTAAATGTTTTGATTGGACAATAAATAATCATCCTTTCACCATTATTATGCAATATCATTACTGATTGGCTAACGTCTTCTGAGGGTAACAGCCTCTAAACTGCATTTTTCCTCTGAAGTAACTGTCACCAACATATATCAACCCTGGTAGTCCTTAGCACATCTTAACCCTCTCTCACTTTTCACTTTTTCCACCACTTAATGATAATCTCACCAAACTATACACATAATCTCAGATTTTCTTGCTTTTCTTTAGCAAGTTAGTAAGATCCTGAATAGCTATGTTTCTTGATTTTTTTCTACCTTTACTCCTACCATTTTCAAGACAGCTTCCTATAGTATGTATATTTCTATCTGTCCATCAATCCAAACATTTATTCACTTAACAGTAACTCAGTAACTCACTGATTGATACTTCACAAGAACAGCCCCGACTTCTCTGAGCTTACTGGTTTATTTTGTTTTTGTTTTTGTTTTTTTGAGTTGAAGTCTCACTCTGTTGCCCAGACTGGAGTGCAGTGGCCGCTCCTGGCCACCGCACCCTCGACCTGCTGTGCTCTGGCAATCCTTCCGCCTCAGCCTTCCAAGTAGCTAGAACTACAGGCACGCGCTACCACAACCGGCTAAATTTTTCACTTATTGTAGAGATGAGGTCTCGCCAAGTTTCCCAGGCGGGTCTTGAATCCGCAGGCTCAGGCAATCCACTCACCTCGGCCTCCCAAAACGCGGTATTACAGGCTGAGCCACCGAGCCCGGCCTGAGCTTATTGTTATATGTTATATTCTTATATGTTATTGTTATCGTTATATGGAGGAAACATATTGAACTCTCTAGTGCCTACTCCAGGTCCCCTTCTTATTAACTCCTGTCCGCTCCCAAATGAAGATTACCAGGCACAGATTACTGTTGCAGAACAACATTTTGACAATATTTTAGATAATGGTATTAACAAAACTAAACAAAACCTTAGAAACTAGGATATAGACAAGCATGAGCACTATCATGAAATGCATTTTTAGGAGGTCACTATCAAAATTTAAGCTCTTGCAGTTCATTGCCTGGCAACAGACAAAGCAGCCTCACTCCTCAAAAGCTGAGAAAGAACCGAGGAGTGCAAAAGCGCTTCCAGAGAAATCCCCTGGGTATTTTTTAGCCAGATGTTCAGAAACCATTGTTTAAATTGTTCAAGGTGGAGGATCCTAGCCTATGCTCTGAGGAGGACTGATGAAAGACAGAAAGAAAAACAGACTTTACCCCCCAAAATGAGTTCACAGAGTTTTGGTACCTGTCACCACTCCACTTTAGAAACTAAATCATCCACCCTGAAGCAGATTTGATGCTGACTGCAGACATTGACTGTCAGTCTTGCTATGTTTATACACAGGGGCAATTATAACTGTGCTATTTTATTCAGGGACATAGTAATTTTGTTTGATATGAATGCAAACATTCTAAAATACTGCCATTCATTTCTGGATTTATAAACATCTGCTTTAGAAAATTCTATTCCTTACTATGGACTGGGCAGCCATTTAAAAATCATATCCTATTTTGTCCTTCCAACGACCCTATGAAGAATGTACTATATTTTTCCCATTTTAAAGGTGAGGAAACTGAGGCACAGATGTTACATTACTTGCCCAATTTAATCAGTTAGATCTGGGTTCTAAATATTGTTCTGCCACTTACTGATTTTAAAACATGTTCTCTTAACCAGTATGCAATGTTGCCTTAATATAGAATGTAAAATGAAGAATGAAAGAGTATACAGAGCCGGGCTTGGTGGCTCAGCCTGTAATCCCGCACCTTTGGGAGGCTGATGTGAGTGGATTGCCTGAGCCCGCGGGGTTCGAGACCCGCCTGGGCAACTTGGTGAGACCTCATCTCTACAATAAGTCAAAAAATTAGCCAGGCGTGGTAGCGCATGCCTGTAGTTCCAGCTACTTGGATGGCTGAGGCGGAAGGATCGCCGGAGCCCAGCAGGTCGAGGCTGCGGTGGCCGGGAGCCGCCACTGCACCCCAGTCTGGGCGACAGAGTGAGACTCTAACTCAAATTTTAAAAAAAAGTATTAAAAAAAAAAAGAAAGAGTATACAGTACAACAATCTGAAAAGCTATTTGTCATTAGTCTTTAGTTAGGATTGTCTTAAGGTCATGCAGTTGCTCTTATCCATTTTTTTCCCAGTGTGTCAAAATTGACAAGCCAAGACAGTTGATTGCAGTAGGCATATCTTAAAAACTAGTTTCTGTGAAAAGGGGGACTAGAGGACCTAATGTGCTGGTTGTCTTACTCGTATTGTGGGTTCAGTATCCAGTATGCTAGCTTATATCCAAAAATGACTGTCTTGCAGGGAGTAGAGCCAAACCTCTTCAGTACACTTGGATCAGGGCCCTGAATCTCTGCTTCAGATAAACTATTCCAAGCATTTGTTTAGATACAGTTACTTCTGAGTCCACTTATTAGCAAGGGACACTGTGATAGAACCCTGCTGCCAACACTTGCCTCATGAAGCCATGGCCAGCCAGTGAGTAAAATAATAGTACATTTTGTATTTACTGCTGCTGACAAATGTTTATTTGTGTAATGTGTAACATAATTTAAATCAATCTTTTTTCTTTCTCCTTCCTATACTTCCTTTCAAATTATACCGTTCTCCAGATAACATCAGAAGTGTGGCACTGAAGTGATTTTTCTGATCCATTGTTCTTAATTAGCAAGCTGTGGCATTTACTTCTTATTTAACATATCTTTTTCTAAAGAAAACAAAAGAAAACACAAAGCATTATCTTTGTTTTGGTAAATTGAAGATAAAATATGGTCCATGGCAAAAAAATAAAATAAAATTAGCCATAAACCCTTCTATACTATATGTGTTCAGCAATTTAAGCACGAGTGGTATCCAGTATTAAGCGCCCATGAAAAACACATGGGAATTAAATACGAGGTTCTTGGATAACCTCCTTTTGATACTTTAATGCTTTAATCTGTAATGTATTTTAATGAAATCATCAGACATTTTAGAATTTTCTTTGGAAAGATGTATTCTTCATTTATTCGGAGTTCAATATGATTAATTGACATTTTTGATATGTTGAGAAGAATATTTTACGTTTATATATTAATAGGATAAGTCCTTGAAATTTAGCCATCAGTATTTGCTGCTTTCAATGATTAATTACCTGTTGGCAAACTTTTCAAAGGTATTCTTTTTAGCTGGTTCCTTTCATCTTGTCCTACCTTTTTCATGAATAGCCTTTCATGTTTAGCTCAAAAGAGCATTAGTAAAGATTTATTTTGTTTCTTTAGATAGAAATGCAGTTCATAAGCATAGTGAGAATTAAAGCCCTGATAACTGTACCTTAGTTGGATTCTAAATATTTTATGATAAGTCTAGTTGTTTTATAATTATGCAAAGACCTTAGTAATCTGAGATAATGTTTTTCTTCAATGTACCAGGTCATCCATGTCTTTATTTAGTTAATTTTTATGACATGAATACAGAGCACTAGGTAACTATTGGAAATGCTTGAGTACAGCAATGAACAAAGAATAATCCCTGTCCACATAAAGCTTATGTTCTAGAGAGGGTAGACAGACATTTAGACAAACAATGTATAATATGCTTTGGAGAATACACAAGAATGTTCAGGAGTAGAAAGTGCTGAAACATAAGGATTTCTCTTTCATATAGTGTGGTCAGTGAAAGCCTCTCCATTAAAGTGGCATTTGAAGGAAAGGATGAGAGGGAGAGTTTCAGGTGAATATCAGGAGGAAATATATTCCAAGCAGAGGTATCAACAAGATAAAAAACAAGATGTGGTAATATGCTTGGCACATTCAAGAGACAAACTAGGAAGCCAGTGTGACTAACATAAATTGAAAAAGAGGGTAAGTGATATATGAGAACAGAGAAGTGATGGGGTTGAGACCTCTTGTAGGCCAAGGCAAGGTCTTTGTCTTTGACCCTGAGTGAGATGGTAAGCCATTGGAGAGTGTAGAGTAGAGGAATGGCATGATCTCTCTTACACTGCTAATTAATGTTTTACTACATATATGTCTTTATGGTACTAGTGGCCCACTAGCACAGTCAATTAGGGAATCCTATCAAGAGGAGTCTGCAATCTCCTCCCCATCACATGTCATCTTGTTACTTTGTTTTGTTCTACAGACACATAATGAGCCTCAAATATTAACCAAACATTATGGGCATTTATTCTGTGGGTCACTATGAAATTGGCAAGAAAGTGTAATTAGCTCAGGCCATTCCATCCATATTGCAAAAAGAAAATAACGAGTACATTCATTTAACTCAGCAATCAGCAGTGCAGCAAAAACAACTCCCACTGAAGTGAGTCAGTAGTATCTTCATAAACCAAGGCAAGCATATTGTGCCTTAAATGATGGCTCAGTGGCCTCAAGGAAGTAAAGTACCTTCCTAAGCACCTAATTTACTACCAGGCTATGACTCAGGCTTAGGAAAATTTGAACCTATTGTTGCTTACTCAGAATACAGTAAGCAACTATAATTACATATTGAAACTATTTATAAGAATAGAGAATTAATGTTGCTAAGAAAACCAATATAATCTGCAATCCTTCTCATCACCTATGTGTGTATGTCTGTCCTTCAGTGACTGCTGTTTGCACACCCATTCATTTGCCTTTTCATCAAAGTTGCATGTGTTATTTGTTATGTTTGCACAGAGTGGAACATTCCAATTCTCATTTGTCTACTCCTGTTTCTTTCTAATGCTAGAAAATTAGCAAAAGTTCCTGACAACTCAGCATAGCCTATGGAACGTACCCCAAAGATATGAGGTTGGAAACTATCTTAGTGCTTACTCAAAGTCTTTATACTATCTCTTATTCTTACAGTTTCCCTGTTCCTTTCTCTTCCTATGGTTTTCAGCAAATATCCAGCTTCTGTAAATATTCTTTAGTAGATCTGAATTGCAGAAAGTATAACTTACTTCAGTAACACCACGTTTCATAGCATGTTGTTTCTGGTAATTGAAATACTGGTAATCTTACCACGGAGAAAGGCAATTTTAAAATAGAGACTTATTATATAAAATTACAGCTAAATAGGAGGAATGAGTTCTAGTGTTCTGTGGCACTATAGAGTGAATATGGCTAACTATAATTTATTGTATATTTTCAAAAAGCTGAAAGAGAAGATTTGGAATGTTCCTAACACAAAGAAATGATCAGTGTTTGAGGTGATGGAAACCCCACTGACCCTGATTTGATTATTGTACTTTGTATGCATGTATCAAAATATCACATGTACCCCGTCAATATGCATAATTATTATATGTCACCTAAAAATAAAAGAAAACATGGAATCTTATTATATTGGCATATAGTGTACAGTATTGCTTGTAGTTCACTGTGATTAAATTGGCTCGTATTTGGCTAGTCATAGAATGTATGACTTGTATGTTCTTATAGGTACTCTCATGGTGGCAACTTTGTTCATTCTGATGTCTGATTCCGAAAGATCTGTTTTTAGGTTTCAACATAAGATATTTCAGTTTTAATCTGTACCTGACCTAGCATAGTCACTTTTGTTTTGAGATTGATAAATGCTTAGCTGCTGTTGCTGAAGATAATAGAACACTTAATTATAACACGAAATTACTAAATGAATCCCGTTGGAGTAGGATAAATGCCCAAGTAGGTTATTCCAATAGGAAGAGATTCACTCAAAGTAGGGATATGTCATGTTTGGCCAACGTAGACTGTAGAACTCAGTTTTGTTTTATTGTCTTCTTGCTACAAGTGCACACTTTGGGGTACGGCATGATTTCAGGTTGAGTCCTGGGTAGTGCTCTTTAAGGACTGTCTGGAGAAGGCACATACTATTCCCAAAGTGCTAAGCACTATGATTGTCAGAATCTAACTTAAGAAAACCAGTGCACATGATAGGCACCTAAGAAATCTTTGTTGAATTGAATGAGTCAGCATCCCATAAAATGGCATATAGAATAATCAGTCTTCATAAGTCAACCAGAGTGATACCACACATTCTACAAAAGAAAAAAATATTATATAAAGATGTTGTTTAGGGAAGTGCTCACTTTCTAGGCAAATAATGCATTGTGATTCCTTACACAAACCAATTCTTTTCTGGAGCCAGAACTCTTACCTACCTTACTAGAGAACAGTGTAGAATACCTAGGTTCATCTGAAAATGTTTTATTTGATATAAACCAGCACACATAATTGAATTTCTTCTTTCCTTTCTTGAAAAAGTGACACTTGAGAGATAAAAAACGAGCCCATTTTCCAAATGGTGAGCTTCAAAGCAAAGAAAGAATGGATCCATGATGGGATGAGGGAGCAAAGAATTGCATGTTAAATGCACACAAACCTCCCACTGTAGACATGACTTTGCCAGGAACGGAAAGGATGTACATCCGGTACACCCTATCTCCTTTAAAGTTGTCACCTTTCTGTCAACTGATTGTGTTTATTTTAGTTGGAAGCCAGCATTTAACTAGTTGTACCTGATACTGAGTGAGGCAGTTTAATACTGAGGACTGTGTTCTCCCTGAAGGGCCATATTCTCTTTCTTTTTGGGGAAGGAATGTTGTTTGTATTCTTCTGATGTTCAGGAATATAGTAGGTATCATCATGTCATAAAATCACAAATTTATTTTACCTGAGAGGTTTGAAATGAGAATCAACTCAACTGCCAATGTGATTCATGAATAGATGATGCAACTTATGAAGACTCTGATATTGATTTATTTTATACTAATTATGTATACTTAGAAGAACCTTTGTATGAAATCATTGTGAGCCTTAAGATTAAATACAAATATATTAGGAACATTTAAAGTTTTAGTCCCTTTGCTTATCTTTAAGGTCATATATACAGCATATTTGCTAGTATAGATTTTTCATCACCAGCCATCTGGTAAAAATTAGTATGAGATAAATAATTTAGCTTCCTTCTGTTCAGATACAGTTGCATTTTCCTCTTCCTTGATGCTGTGAAAAGCCTTCAGAAATACTCAATTGTATAGTGCGTTTGCATTCTAGCCAATGCTGAGCCTGGAGGTTTCTGATATGCTGACGTTTGACTCCTTTTCTCTGTGTACTGTGAAAAGATGAGGTGCTGATCATTAGCAAGTGTCCCCCAAAGAGTAGCATGTCTGATGGCGGCCCTTACACAAGCACAATGCCTGCTAAATCACAGTGTGAGGAACCATGACATGAGACAGCTGGGATGTTTAAGAACTGCAAGTCATTTTTCCGAATTAAAAAAAAAAAATAGTGCAGAGCATAAGGGAGAAATTTAGGAGTGATTAGTTATGTATTCCTCATGACCTAGTGATTCTCTCTCTAACCACAGAGAATATCCCAGCCTGTGGAAGCACAGTAATTGGTTTGTAGGAGATATTTTTCCATTCATAAGAAAAAACTCTTTGTACTTTTCATCCTGGCCTTATTTCTCCAGTCTGGCTTGAGTTGAGGAATCTTATGCTTAGAGTTGTAGGAGAGCAGGTGCCAGATTGTGGAGGGCCTTGAACGCCCGTCCAGGGAGTTTGGATTTTATCCTGTAGGCAGCAGAGAGCCATTAAAAGATTCTGAGCAGGAGGAATGTAAAAAATAGGACTTGATTTGGATGCATGTTTAGTATAAAAGTGCAATGATAAGATATATTAAGGGAGTGTTACGGTTCTGTTCACAGCATGAATATAACTGGAGGATTCATCTCTACTAGCTGACTAGTTCAGCTTTTATAGCATGCAAATTTTGAGCCAGCTGTAAGAGCTTGATGGTAGAAGAACAAAGTAAGAATTGATCATGTGAATGTAATTGTAAAGAGAGGGGTTTTTAGTGATCAAGATCACTGGTAACAGAATAATTATCAACTTAAGGGATGACTATAGAATTATTTATTCTGTTTGAGTTTTTTGAAACCACTTTTATTCTATATAATTATGTTAAGTTTTAAGTACTCCTTGTAGAAATAACTTGTGCATTTTGCATTCTCATGCAAATGCTTTAACAATTTACGCTGTCGAAAAAAGAAGCTGAAAATTATTTCAAATAGGTAATGGTTGGACAAAGCTTATGAAGTATTAATAATTTTATATATTTTCATAGTTTATATTATTGCATTTCAACTATAGTGATATGTTTTCAACTATAGTGATATGTAGGTAACAAATATTCGAAAGTTTAAATTGCAAATTTTTATTAAAACTGTAATTGGACGTTGAAAATTTAATGTCATCAAAACCCTTTTAAAATATTCATATAAAATGCTGCAGTATTTCAGGCAATACAGGACAAACCAAATTTAATTTAAACTAAGCTACTAGAAGCTCATTTTTGTATTGTAGTCAGATACATGGTCTAAACAGTTCAATAAAGCATTGCGTTTTTGGAATTCAGGCTTCACTGCAGTGGTTTCTACAGAACCCTAGTATAAGGTGATAATAATAATAAACAGCACCACAGATGATGGTGGTTTGGTCATAAGAAGAAAACCATTGTCTTGTTTACTGCGACACAGCTATGCATCTAAGCATCACACATCTGTTGTGAAAATGTGACTCACATTATGATAATAACATTGGTATTTTGAAGTATCTGGTTTTAATGAACTCCCACAGAACTTCTTTGCACTAATCCTGAGTTTCTCAAGAGTTCTGGATTTCCTTTATTTTCCTCCAGAAATTGATATGCATTGCACATAGGAAAGTCTGCAGGAAGAAATAGATTTAGGCTTCCATTTGGTTCTTCTATAGATACTGACTTTACAGAAGAACGTTACCTGCCCTGGACAGTCTCTTAGATTTCATCCCAGGATCTGAACACAGCTGGAAATTTGAACAAGAAACAGAGAGATCTTTTCCAATAGAAGGGAGGCAACTTACTTTCCCACCTTCCCACCTATGGGTTTGGGGGTGGACATTTTTCAAAGCCCACAGAATTATAGAATTAGAAAAGATAAATCACTACATTTTTAAACTTTCTTCATTTCCATCTCTGTTGTCTTTCCCTGCTTTCAGTTTGTCTGTTTTTCTCTGTTTCTCTTTGTCTTTCTCTCACACATGCACACATATACACACACATATGAATCTGACTAGATTAATTTATATTTCTTCTTACACGTGTTACCCATATCTGTACCTAAGAAGGCAGAAGCCTAAATTCAGTAAAGGTGCTTTGAGAACATCTCTTAAAACATCTAGAGTAGAGAGAAGGTCATTTTATATATATATATATATATATATATATATCCAAATTTAATTGTGAATATATAAAAAGTGAACTTTTAATGAGATAATTTAAAAGACTATTAAGTGAACAGATTTACATAAAGCTGCTGCCTGATGTGGTAGAGAAAGAAGAGACCTGAAGGACAGGCTACCTGGCTTGACTTCTACCCTCTGTTAAAACTCTTTCTTCCCTCTAGAACTCAGGGTCAGTGAGGGCTGCTGGATCTTCAGTGAGTTGTAGTCCTAGGACCATTTTAGAGATAAAGTTGCCTTAAAATAAGGGCCTCTCACAAATAAACACCAGCTTCCTTCAACAGATTCCAGCTTCCCCTAGAAGGAGCTGCTTCCCTGCTCTGGATTCATTCTCTAGCAGAAAACGATAAAACAAGGTTCCAGTGTATTAACACCTCTGGTGCCATTTCTTCAACTCTAAAAAAAGCTCTTTAGAGAATTTTTGTAAAAGTCTACCAAAATCCATTATAATAATTACCTTTGTTGTCATGATCATTATTACACTGTCCCTTACCTGTCACATGAATGCCATAACTATTCAAGCAGTTGCAGAACAGTTAAAAAGTAGGCACTGCTTAGACATAAATTACTATTCGATTTTTCATTAGAGTTGTTATTAGTTACCTATATTATGAAAGTAGAAGTAGTGAAACTGGTTTGAAACAAAAGGAGTGAGATAATAAGGTTGTACTTTTGTGGCATAGTAATTAAAATGAGACATGTAAATGTCATCGGGCTTATTAATACTGAATTATTTCACACATTCCTTTAATATCATGTGGGTTCACTGATACATATTATAGTAATTCTAGTTTTAGAGTCTCAGAATATTTTTAAGCCCTAAATCAAAAGCTTACGTATTATTATCCTTGAGAAGGAATCACTACTGACAGCAATTCCCACACATACAATTAATGTCTAACATTACCCCCTCACCAAAATGGAAAGGTATGTCTACATCTGTTTTAATTGACAATCACTCATTTTAATACTAGTTTCAAGTTGGGGGCAGGGTAGGGGGCAATACTGCATTTTCTTATATGCCACCCAGACTGAAAGTTAAGCCAAGGAAGTCCGGTGGTAATTGGGTATTTACACGTTTGCTACGTGTTGCCCATGCCTTCGGCAGTCCCCTCTGTGACGCACAGGATGCTATTCCCATTTTACAGAGGTGGAATCAGAGCATAGACAAATTGCCTAAAGTCAGGAAACTGGGAAGTGGAAGAGGCAGGTCTGAACTGAGCTCTTCAAAGGAGTAGGACACGCAAATAGGAGGGAGGGCTGCACCTTCAGCAAATGTTGGAACTGCATGTTTAGAGGGGAGTAGATATTGCAGCTATTGTCTACACAGTGACAATTATCTGGGTGAAAAGGTGCAGCTGCAATTGAGTTTATAAACAATTTATCTGTTAAGGGTACGATTTCTGTGGTTTTCTCACTTATGAGGTAGGGGGAACTCCCCTCTCAGACCATGGGGATGTAGATCCACTCTAAAGTTATTACAGAGAGATGTTGTCGAGATTAAAGCAGATAATTATGTATGTGCAAAAGGGGGCTGCCATATTACCTGGAACACAGTAGTCTCTCAGTAAGTTTCAGGTAAGAACGAATTCTTCCATTTAGGTCTTAAATGAATAAAGTGACTTCCTCCATTCAGACTTGTGGCAAGTGACTGCTGCTAGCCTCCTCTCGTTTAGCTCTTTTCAAGGGACAGATGAGAGCAGAAATGTGCTCTCTACACAGAAAGATTCCTTTCTTTACCACCGCCTGTCCTTGAAAATCATTAACAGATGTAATGTGACACAGTAGTTTAATAGCCTTCTGCAACATTATTTCATTCATTCTCGCCCTTGGTTTTTAGATGACGCCTTTGCACCTTGCCTTATCATACCAGGTTTTATGTTTTGCAGTGAAAAGAATGCATTAGTGACTTCCATTGGAGCAATTACTATTGTCTAGCATTACTTTCCTACCTATGCAAGAGAAATGATAAGGCTTTTCCTTTGAAAGTTTTTGAAGAAGTAGATTCCTGGTTGTTTTAAGTGACACTCTTCTTCAGAGACAGACCCTACCAAATTTAGCACAAACACTATCCAACACAAATCAAAATTATGACCCTCAAAATTTCCTGAAGTACTAGAACATCATATGCACCCACCTTAATATGATTTTATTTTTAATAGGGCTTGCCACAGTCTTTCAATTGATCTAGAAGGAAAGGACCTTTCTTTCTCCTTTGTACAACAGTTGATTGGATCTCTGAAAAATATTCAGAGCTCCTAAGCTTTGAATTTTTAGTCAGGTGCTTGCAACAGCTATTTTAAAAGATACAACCTACTAAGCGTGTTCTCCTTCTGATGACAGGTACTTCAAAACTCATTTTCTTGCAGATGCATTTCAATCCCACTTTGAAGTTACTACAGAGAAGAGTACTGTCACAAATTTGAAAGCTTCATAGTAACAAAACATAATTACCCAATGGGTGCAAATTAATTCCAGTACCCAGCTAGAACACAGGAAGGTTTATTTTTAGAAATCATTTCTGATATTTGATTCACCTTTCAAAACACATAAGTCAGTCCCACCATTTTACAAAAAGCCGATGTACCCACTTAGTGCACATAATAGACAAAAAAAGGTTTAGGGGTTATTCATCTTAGAGAAGTATTCTTGACCTGAAAAAAGTGCTTTTTCCATAGATTTTTGTTAAACAGTGAGATCTCTAGTAAGTTTTAAAATATAACTTGAGGGCTCATCAGAAGCCCAACCCTCGCCATCATGCAATATACTTATGTAACAAATGTTCACATGTGCCCCTTGAATCCAAATAAAAATTAATTTTAAAATGAGCAAAAAATGAGTAAATAAAATATAGTTTGATATTCTCATAGTCTCTTTAGAATGTATTTTATATAAAATGAATTATACCTTCTGCCACATAAGTAGATTGCCTAAACAGTCTGTATTCTTCCGGAAGGTTAATCAGACTAACACTGTCTTTGGCCAGTCACACAGTCTTGAAGATATGTGGTCCATCCCTCTTTGTCATGAATCTTAACAAGTTACTTCCATTTCAAAATGTATTTGCTGACTAGGATTGCAGCAGAGAGAGGGCTTGGGATCATTTAATTTTTATATCATGACAAAATAACCCCTTTTTGCCTCTGTAAGGGATGCATTGTTTTTGTTTGGTCTCATTCTTCTATTTTTAGCTTATGTCAGTGCGTTTTATAAAACAAATCGCTTTGTAAAATTTGACAGGATAATCCATTGTATGACACTTCTTTACAGAAATATATGAAAATCTAGAATGATCCATTACAGAGGATGAAATGAACTCCAAAGCTAAAATATGGCCATTTCTGGTTCCTAATTCTTTTTTTTAACAGGCCATCAGGTGGCAAGGTCCTTAATATTTGTTTTATTTTTGTTTGTGAAGAGCTAAGGAATAAAAGCAATACTTTGCTGGCAAATACTGTGAGTCAACATGAGGTAAATTAAAGTGTCTATGAAATATCTTGGAATAATGAAATGCTACCAAAAATTTCATTACAACCATATGAGGAAAAATAGTCTTATGTGCATGTTCTTAATTATAATTTGCATTTGTTTATAAATGGTTGCTAATTAACATGTGTACTTTTAAGTCATTTTGTGGCATGGTTATTTCATGAAGCCCCCTTTAAGCACCTCATTTCTTTAGTGCTATGACTTGAAGTACTGCAACCATTTCAACCTACTGCAGACAGAAATGAAAAATGAAAGGCAGCAAAACAGTTTTCTGGGAACCAAGCTTGGAGGGGAGCACTAAACACAAAGTGTAATTCATGTGCCATCCTAATTTTTGACAGAATGTGTATTCTTTTGTGTTAATAAAACACACATAGGCAGACCCTTTCTTTGTAAATTGATTCCATAGTGAAAAAGAACCTTGAAGAGAAAAGAGAATTTATTTATTTGGCTCTGGTTTCTGGGCCTGTAGCACCAGAAGTATTCCCACATTTCATGTTTATGGTGCTTTACAGTTTTCAGAGCTTCTTTCACATACATCATCTCATTGGATTCGCATACAGCAATGCAGTGAGGTCAACAGGACTGGTAGATTTTTTTTACACCATTTTACAAAAATCCAACTCATAGAATGTGATTGAATTGCTTAACTATTGCAACTGCAAAGACCAGGAGTATACATTTTGTGCCTACATTATGATTACGGGAATATCTTTATCCTTGAAGCTTTAGCATTGTTTTGATTTTGTTATTCTCTCTTTTCTTCCTTCTTCTTCCTCTCCCTTCCTCACTCCCTTCATCTTCTTCATCCCTCCCTCTCTTCCTTTCCAGTTTTTTTTAAAATTGAATTGATCAGTAGGCCACTTTCCTCCTCTATTCACCTTCTGTTTCTGTTCCCACAGGCAAACAGTCCTCTATTAATTTGAAAAATGTAATGCCATATTTAACCTTTTGAATTTGCACAAGAGAGCTTCCAAGATCTCTTCATGTAATAGTCCATTTTCATTTATTTATTTCATGAGATATGTATTGAAAATTTACTACAAGCCAGATCTTATGTTAGGAGCTGCCATCAAGTATCTCATAGTCCAGTGGATAGTTGAGTGACTAACCATACTATTTATCATGAATTAATAATTATGCTTAGCTGCAATGCACTGGGTAAATATTGATTCCTTTTTCTCCAACCTCTTGCTTCCTATGCTTTGATCGCAGTAATGATGAAGTTTATTCACATCAAATATACCCTGGGAGAGAACATCAAAGCCCTGAATATAATAATTAGTTCTGGATTTTGAAGTCACTGGTGGAGGGAAAGCCTGTATAGAGAATATAGGTAGTTACACTGTCACCCCCATGGGTATGATTTATGTTTTTAGATTCCATTTTTTAAACATTTTCTAACAGAGTTAAAAATCTAATTTTAGTCTGCGTATTGTTTTCATTAGGCTGGGGAATAATTGACGCACACAAGTCAGACCTGCTTAAATAACCTGTTAGCTTTAAATCTAGAAAATTAATTATCATCAGAACATGACTCAGGATTAGAAGTGTGACCCTGGCTATTGGCAGTAATTGTTAAATTAATTGGATGATCAGACTACTGAAAATGTGGCGGAAGAGAGGAGGGGAGGAGAGAAGTTGAAACCTAGAAATGAAATGTGGATTACATAAAGTAAGTTTCCAGAACCTGCTGAAAAGAGGAAACCGTGTGTTTTTAGGTTCATTATCAAACATTTCTTTTTTATTTTAGAATCATGGAGTGCATGTGAGGATTTGTTACATAGGTATATTGTGTGAAGGTGAGGTCTAGGCTTCTGATGAGTCCACTCTCTCCCCATCCAGTGGTGAGCATGGTACCAATTGGGTCATTATTGAACATTTATTTAAATACCTATGAAATACCTATAAACCATTTTTGTTTCTGTGTTCTATGATGCCTGCTTTAAAAAATGTTACATGTGAACAAAACAAAATATGTTGAGAAGCATTAATGTGTGCTCTTGGCATAACATACACACGTGAAAGGTTATACATAGTATGCAATATTGTTATTGCAGGCTTTGTTTGCCAGTCTGGAGACTTAGTTTTGACATTTTATGTATGGACAACTTCAGTAGACTCTGTTTCTATCGCTAGATCCAAGGGAATCAGTGCAGCCCATTTAAAAAAAATTTATTTTGAGAGAAATGTGTTAAAAGGAAATATTTACAGTCTACGTGGCAATCCTCAAAGCTTCCCATCCTGCTGCATACAGACTTAAATGAAACACTGTCACCCTATCAGTGGTACCATAATTGAAAATATAAGAACAGGAAAGAAAGTATGAAAATCTGTTATTAATGCCTATGTTTGCCAAATTACTTATTTTAATCAGGAAGGCATTGAGTCTTGATATGTATATTTTGGTATTGGAGATGTGTTTAAGACACTGAGATGACACAAATTATATACAGGTATATTGTAGCTTTCATCTTTTTGGTTATGGCTACTGAGGATGTAGCTACACATCATCTGCTGACTGACATGACTCTTACTTGGCTTCCTCCAGGGAAGTCGTTATCACAGCCCATGCTTCTTCTGACCTGGTTCCACCTCCAGGTAGCCAAAGAGGTACTGCACTTTGTCCATACATTGCCCTTGGTGCCAGGGGAACCCAGGGCACTGTTGGTTCTTCTGACTGTAACAGCATAGTGAAGGTTCCATGCCCTTTGTTCCAGAGCAAAGATGTTTTCTGGCACTCCCTTGGATCTTGGGGCTATTTGCATATTTTCAACTTTACTGGTTGTGCTAATGCCTTTTTACTTGCCTCTCAATGTCTGTATGGAGGTCTAACATGTTCTGGTAAGGGCAGCCAGCTATTACCCTCTGTGGCTGGAAGAATTCCCCAATATGTTCTATTGATGTGATGTTTACAGTTTTAAATGTTTTCTTCTTGTCAGTGATAGTTCACCCTCCAAAAAAATATTGTGTGAATAAATTAGTAAAAAGTAGTGTTTGATTTTGCTCCTGGGCCCACTTGTTCTCTAAAAGTAGATTCCTCATTCCTTACCCAGAATATGATCATTATAACTAACTGGCATGGATTCCTTAGATAAAAGGTTAAATGTCCATTGAGAAGAATCAAGCCTTGAACTTTGAGGTGAATAAAAATGATTATAGAGGGGGAAAATGTTAGAGACTGATTAATTATTTAATAAACTGAAAAAGATGGCATTTTTCTGAAAAATATAGATATGTGATAGGTAAACAACTCAAGAGAAATTGCTGCATAAAATGTTATAAGATATAAAAACCTTTTCTTTTGTACTCATGCCAAGTAATTTTTTAGTGACTGTGCAGGGAATGCATGACAACTTTTACATTCATTCATTATAATGGCAGATATTTGTCTAATACCTATTAAACCCAGAACACAGTGATTGCTGCCTTTATTTAGCACTTTCTATGTGTCAAGATCACTATAGTACCTTCTTCCAAAGCACTAGTAAGCATCTCCAGATCAATCAAAGTAAGTTGTTTCCTTGGCAAATGTCTACCTGGTCTCCTCTGAATAGGGCTTTCCTGGCTTGAGTCAAATCAATTTTTCATTATTTATACAAATTAATGCTAAGACATAGAGGTATCTGTCCTTTTGCCCACTTTAGTGGACCTTCCTATGTTGGATGGGATGCCCATATTTTTCCACATTTGAAAAAACTCAAGCCTCTTCTGCCTACTCATATCAACACTGAGTAAAATGGCAGTGATACACACAGAGAACAATACACTCCCTTGGTTGCTTCAACATTCTTTTTTTTTTTTTTTTTGAGTTGGAGTCTCACTCTGTCACCCAGACTGAAGTGCAGTGGCCGCTCCCAGCCACCGCAGCCTTGACCTGCTGGGTTCCGGCGATCCTTCCGCCTCAGCCTTCCAAGTAGTTGGAACTACAGGCACGCACTACCACGTCCAGTTAATTTTTGATTTTATTGTAGAGATGAGGTCTCATCAAGTTGCCCAGGCGGGTCTCGAACCCATGGGCTTAGGCAATCCACTCATCTCAGCCTCCCAAAATGCTGGGATTACAGGCTGAGCCACCGAGCCCGACTTTTAACATTCTTTTTTTGGCCTCATTTTTCTCCCTTTCTACCGAGAATTTCAGTCCAAATTTAGTGGTGATGACTAAGAAATTGCCAGGATGTGACAGAGCATTCAGTTCATTGAGTTCTTCTTTGCCATTTTCCAATAGTTGTAACAATTGACAAGTTTTTCCTCCTGATGTTGTAGGTGCCATGTTATTCTTAAACAGATATTAAATCACACTTGCAGGATCTGTCCATGCAGTGACAGCCTCCTTTTACATACAACTGATTTTGTGATATGATGTTACAGAAATTCCCTGTAGACTTTTTACTAGTTGATAATGCTGTGTAATGGAATTTCCAGTATTTAAACTGAATCTCTGAAATTCAAAGTCGATAAACAATAATTGAGTGGTCTGCCATGTGCTAGGCAATATGACTATTATTCATGGGAAAAGACTAAAACAAGATTCCTGCCATCTGAAGTTAATCATTGCACGTTTGTGAGTCATACTAGAGATGTAGATAGAGTCTATGGGAGCACAAATAACAAGTGTAGTCAGTTTTGATTGGCAGACATATACAATTCCAAAAACAGTCATTTTTGAGCTAATCCTTGAAGAGTGAGAGGGAAGCCAGTAGGTAGAGAAATAAAGGAATGATATTATAAGCAAAGGACATAAAGGGTATCTGTAGGGGGACACTTAGCTCTGTGATGGAGGATGACCCTGGAAAGCATGGTGGTGACGGAATCGGGAGATTTATAAATGTCCCATCAAGTTATTTGTTGTTTTTACTATGGGCAAGCTGAAACCATCAAAAGTTTCCAGAAAAGGAACTTTGCTTTAGGAAGGCAAACCGTCCAACAGATGAGGCCAGTTAGAAGGTTATTACAACAGTCCAGTGAAGAGGTAATAAGGCATAAAGTAGAGCAGTGGCAATGGAAATGGAAGGTGAAGATCATGGGTCACGGAATAGAAAGCATAGGAATTAATTTAAAGGTCCTCTAAAGTTTTAAGTGTTAGCAACTGCCAGGATGATGACTCCAGTCCCAAAGACAGGGAACACAGGAAAAATGGAGATTAGAGGAAGTGTGGTTCTGTGCTTCAAATATTATCCTTTTTTTTGCATTGAAAGGCTCATCTAAAACGACACCCTCTCTGTGTAGCACGTCCCAGTCTTCCAATCAGAATTAAGTCTGACTTTGTCTGTTTTCATCCAGTACCTCCTTTATGCCTCTCTTTCTGTACTTATGGTAGCATTCCTTGTATCTATGTCATTTGGGAACATGCCTGATTCCTTCAAATATATGGTAAGCTGTCTGACTCCACATATTATTTACCTACACATTTTTAGCACCATCCAAGAACATAATGGGCCCTTAGGAAATGTATATTAAATTAGTGAATTAATGCTGCTGTCATACAAGACATCAAGTGCAACCCTTTTCTAGGACCTGCCTTAGAATATGCGATGATCCCATCTCACCATTCTGTAGTCAGCCATATATTGTTTATATGGTTAATTGGTGTCAACCACCTTGATCATATGTATTAATCTCCACATTTATTTTCAAATGGGATCTGACCCTTTATGAAAAGAAAATCCACTCTGCAAACATGAAGATTTTTTCCAAATGGTGATTTAATTCTCAAAGAATTTTAACAATCTTCTATGCAGTTGTCTTTATCACTAGAGGAAATATAGAGACTTTTAGTCAAATTTCTTTGTACTTTCTTGGCTTTCCCTATGTTGGGAAATTCTACAAAGAGGAGTTTCACAGCCCATAAATAGAACATTTTGGTTCCTAACATGTGACAGTTGCCTTAGAAGTATATTTCTTCTTGAGTAGGTGGAATTTGTTTGAATTCCCTGAGTATCTATTAAATGTGCCCCTAGACCAAAATAACCCCAAGAGACACTCCAATTTGTGCACTCTGGAGACAACATGGGGGAAATCAGGCAGATTACCAGCTGAAACAGTTTGTGTACTACCTGAGAAAAAGAAATGCAAATTGCTTGTGTGCTTACCTTCAAGAGAAAAGCAGCCTCGCTTAAGGAATGTGTTCCTCTTTGATGAAGTGTGACTCTGAGAGTGCTTCTGCTGTCGTTGCTCAGCTAGCGTGTATTGCTTAGAATGACATTCAACATGAAAATGAAGGAAAGTAGGACAATGGAGACATTGTTTTTAAAAGAAAGCTTGCAATATTTTTATAAGGTTTGTTTTGGTAATATTATCAAATATATTCCTGATAACATCTCAGCAAATTACCAAAAATCTGATAGCTTCATTGCAGCCTCTATCACATGTAGCTCAGCTAGCAATTTCCAATTATCTTCTACTTCAAGTGGGCTCTTTGCTACTCTGTGGATTACATATAGGTTACAATGTGTGTTCATTTCACTTGGCTTAGGAATTATCATTTAAATGGCTATTTATTGCATGCATACACACACATATACACACAATCTTAAAAGAAGGGTTTTTTTTTGTTGTTGTTGTTTTCTCTGAAATGGTCTGTAGTGTCAGGAGCCTTTTATTTGAATGGTCTAGTCCAAAGAAAACATGGCCAGGTACATGGCAGAAAACCACATTCCTGGTTTCAAAGTCCCCTGCAATGCTTTCTTGTCTGCTTGTAGAATTGCTGTAAATTCTTTGCTTTTGTATTGATTTGCTTGTAAATGTTACTGTAATGTAAGGAAGGGGTGAGGGGAATTTTTTTTTTCAAGTCAAGGTCCAATGATCTAAAAAGAAAATCAATTTGGTTCACCTTAAAGTAAAAGGTAGCCTTTCTTTTTAGCAGCCTTTTAGACATATAGGCAGCCAGCATTTTAATGGAGGTTTCAGCCTTGAGCAGTTGATAATCATACCGTATGGTAAGTCGAGAATCCGTGAAAATTAAGTACAAAGACCGAATGTTTATTTTCTCATATTTAATCTTGAAGGGAACAAAACTTTGTGTGACAGCTTTATGTTTGTCTTTTCCCTCCTTGGCTCTTGTATTTGTCCAATATGTTACCCTTATGTGGCTGGTTCTAATGTTCCCATTACCTATTACAAAGAAAACTAATCATTGATCAGTAGTGCTTTCACTTAGGGCTTTTACTAAAGCATCATGGGAAATGTTATATACAGTCTGTTGTTTTCCAATGATAATAGTTTGTGCTATTAAAATAGAACACTGACCATACATACTTTAACAAAGTATGTCCTAAACTCCGGAAAGGCAGTAGCAGATGATTCTACCTGAAATTCTTAGCTATAAACATTGAGCTTTTGCTTATTTACTTTTGTTGCAGGAACATTTCACACCTGAGTGCAAATTCAAAGAATCCGTTTTTGAAAATTATTATGTGACATATTCATCGATGATATACCGTCAGCAACAGTCAGGCCGAGGATGGTATTTGGGTCTGAACAAAGAAGGAGAGATCATGAAAGGCAATCATGTGAAGAAGAATAAGCCTGCAGCTCATTTTCTGCCCAAACCACTGAAAGGTAAATTTGATATGCTAAGATCTAGGGATTATGGTACTAATAACACTAATGTAAATAAATCCTTTATCATATTTTTGAAAGTGAAACATGGTTCTTTCACATTAGGAAATTTATATAAAAATTTACAAACATTTTATGACAATTGAAAACATCTACTCTCTTGATTTTAATTTTTCCATAGTCCATCTACATATAATAACACCTTACTTATGTGGAAGTGGTTTAATTGCTAACTCAGGACAACCAAGAACTCCAGATTGTGCCAAAATGACCCTTGTAGAAACTTAGATGTTAAACTGTGTGCTCAATTAACAATTAGTGGAAAGTTCCTTGAGTCTTCTCTAAGGGTCCAACAATATTGTTTCAACATTTTTGCTTCTGATTTTCCACTAATTATTAGCAAAATAATAGCAAATTAGAAAGGATAAAGGTTAAGAATAGGCTGTGGGAGATAGGGATATTATGAATTATAGTGAGTCGTGGTAGGGAAGAAACAAAATGCAGGCAAAGCAGAAGACCTCAAAGAGATTACCAGCCTGGGGTTGCAACAGGAAATTAGAGAAGAGGCAGACTGCCCAGTTCAAATCAGTTTAGCACTGTGTAGAGCCCGACTACCTGGATTTGAGACCCAGCTTCATTTTTTACTAACTGGATGATCTTTACCTGTTTGTACCTCAAGTTCATCTACAAAATATGGATAAGAGTGCTTATGGTACAAGATTATTACATGCATTAAATGAGATAATGCATGCAAAGAACTTAGAATAGTATCTAGCATGTTATATGTTCTATAAATATAAGCTAGTATTGTTATTGACAGCCCAACAATAAGAATTTTCACCATTTATTGCACCAAGAATTGTGCTAATACTTAGACTCTCAGAGAGTTTCACTTTAAAGTATGATAGAAATCAGTATTTTAAAATATTTTAAATTTTAATATTTGGCTTGCACAGTATGCTGTAGATCATATTTAAGCTTCTAAGAATTTTATTAAATACATTTTTATTAATCCTCTCTTATATAACCATAAGTGATAGAAGTTATGCATTAAAATTCTTTATACACTACTGCACCAAGACTAGATTTCACTTAATCTGATCCAGTCCACTTTTTACATTATAGCATGACTCAATCAAGGCAATTAACATTTGAATACCTTGCATACTTATGGCTTTTGTGATGAGAACACTTAAAATTTATTCTTAGCAATTTTCAAGAATACTCCACATTGGTGTGCCCATTTGAAGGACTTTTACACCATCTTTATGTGCTTTTCAGTGGCCATGTACAAGGAGCCGTCACTGCACGACCTCACGGAGTTCTCCCGATCTGGAAGTGGGACCCCAACCAAGAGCAGAAGTGTCTCTGGCGTGCTGAATGGAGGCAAATCCATGAGCCACAATGAATCAACGTAGCCAGTGAGGGCAAAACAAGGGCTCTGTAACAGAACCTTACCTCCAGGTGCTGTTGAATTCTTCTAGCAGTCCTTCACCCAAAAGTTCAAATTTGTCAGCGACGTTTACCAAACTGGCAGAATTCACCATTCTATCTGCCGTTAGACCTTCTTATCATCCATATTAAAGCCCTATAATTCAGATTGAGCTTGTGCAAAAGAATGCCAAGCATTATCAGTGAACTAAATCTGGGAGAAGGACTGCCACATTTTCTCATGATCTCACCTATACTTTGGGGATGGCAAACCAAAAATATTTCACAGCACTAATGCTGATCAAAATTTACTCTCCAACCAAGAAATTTTAAAAGACCACAGTTGTTCTTCAAAAACAAAACTAAACAAAAAATAAAATAAAACAAAACAAATTAACTGCTTAAATGTTTTGTAGATGCAAACACAATGATGTGAACTGTGTTGTTTTCTTGGCTTAATGTTTTCTATCTACGCTTGATTCAAATGTATTCTTTACTTTGATATAGTGCAATTTGATTATTTCTGGAATTAAATGGTTCTACTGACTCTGTTTCACTTAATCCAAATCAACCAAATTCAGGGTTGAATCTGAATTGGCATCTCAGGCTCAAGGAAATAGTGTTCTTGTGATTTTACCAATTTTATTTATTTTTTTTAGAGTTGTAGTATTCTGGTCAAATTCTTCTGCTGTATACTTTGTGTGTAGAAATTGAGTTGTATTGTCAACCCCAGTTGGTAAAGATAACTTTATGAAAAAGATTATTCTCAAGTGTAGATTTCTCTTAATTCCATTTGTGTATCATGTTAAACTATTGTGGCTTCTTGTGTAATGACAGAAACTGTGGAACTGTGATGTTGTCTTTTGTGTTGTTAAAATAAGAAATGTCTTATTTGTATATGTATGAGTCCTCCCGTCATTGTATTTGGCACGTGAATATTGTGTACAAGGAAATGTTAAGACTGGTTCCCCCTAAACAACATATATTATACTTGCTACTGGCAAAGTGTTTAAGACTTAGCTAGGTTTCCATTTAGATCCTCATATCTGTTGCATGGAAGAAAGTTGGAATCTTGGCATAGAGTTGCATGATATGTAAGATTTTGTGCATTAATAATTGTTACAATCTGTGTTCCAAAAGTGGACATAGCATGTACAGGCAGTTTTCTGTCCTGTGCACAAAAAGTTTAAAAAAAAGTTGTTTAATATTTGTTGTTGTATACCCAAATACGCACCGAATAAACTCTTTATATTCATTCAAAGAAAAATTATTCAACATGTATTTATTGAGTGTCCATCATGTGCCAAACTGTAGTAGAAACTGGAGTTAAACACTGAATAATGTTGACAAGGTCACTGTCCTCAGATAATCTACAGTCTAGAGATTCATATTAACACAAACACTTTTTAAAGTGTGTTTGTTGTACTAATTATTGTACTTATACTTCAGATTGGTACGAAGGAAACCATATTCCCATTTAGTGATCGAATTGTACAAATGAGATCTGTGTTGTAGTATTTTCTCTGCCACTCAGTGTGTCATTTCTCCTCTTTGTTGCCCATTTTTCTTCATTGAGAGAGAATACACATGACTAAATATATAATGTCCTTTTTTATCTCTGAGAGCTGAAGGAAAATGTAAACATTTATTAACATCGATGACTTTTCTTTAGCTGCCATTGCCTGACAATGAATCCTTCAAGAATAGTCAATACAGATGTTCCTTGACTTATAATAGTTCAACTTTTGGTTTTTGGCTTTGTAATGTTACAAAAGTGATATTCATTTAGTAGAAACCTTACTTTGAGTACCCATACGACCATTTTGCTTTTTATTTTCAGTATTCAATAAATTACATGAGGCATTGAACACTTGTCTTTGTAGTGGATAATTTTGTCCAACTGTAGGCTAATGTAAGTATTCTGAGAACATTTAAAGTAGGCTAGGCTAGGCTAAGCTATGATGTTTGGTAGGTTAGGTTTATTAAACGAATTTTCAACTTTCAATGAGTTTATTGTGATGTAACCCCATTATAAGTTGAAGAGCATCTGCATATGGAGGGAAGAGTGGTATAACAGGTAAAACATAACTGACCAGTGCTTTTCAGGAAAACTGCAAAATGAAGCTACTGGGTCCCCAAGCAGCATGTTTTTGCAAGGAGGGAAAGCTGCTCATTTCTAAGATGTTAGAGCCAGTTTCAGCAAAGGCTCCTAACCCAGGACAGCCCAGCCCAGTCCAGTCACCTTGTGATTTCTTCTTAAGTACTACTCATCCTCCCTCATTCTGCCTGAATTCTAAAGCATACCTACACGAGATGAAGCTACCTGCTTGTCTTGGACTCGGGAGACTTTGTACCATATTTTAAACACCAGTAGATTCTCATTCAATCACCTCCCCCTATTAAGTCTTACCAATTTTCAATCAGTAGGGAAAAATAGTGCATTGTTTTCTGCTTCATGGTTTGGTTATTGACTAGTTTGTGTGCCCGCCTTGCTTTTCAGTTGTTCAGGAATAGTGTAAGTCTGTTGGTAATAAACAAATCAGCACTTTGGTGTCTCAAGGAAGCCTAGCATAAGTATGAATGGGTCAAAATACCAAGGAAGAATTCTTTTTGAGCATCCTTAAATTGTTTTGAACAGAATGAGATGTTTAAATAAATTAATAAACAAATAGTCCTCAAAGAGACCTCCCTACAAGCGCTGATACCATCACTTTCACATATCATTACTTTAGAAGCATTCTTCAAGGCAGAAAATATTAGCCTTGCCATCTTCCTGATGAAAGAAAAAAAATTGCTGTAGTCAAATAGTTTTGAAAAACACCACAAACACACTATTGGTTCTCAGACTTTAGCACACATCAGAATCACCTGGAAAGCTTATAAGACTCCAAGATTGCTAGACCTCACCTCCAGAGTTTCTAATTGAGTAGGTCTGTTGTGGGCCCAATACTTTGCATTTCTAACAAGTTCACAGGTGAGGGTGAGGCTGTTCGCCATAGGAACCACATTTTAAAAACCACCAGCTGGGCTCGGTGGCTCAGCCTGTAATCCCCTACTTTGGGAGGCTGAGGTGCGTGGATTGCCTGAGCCTGCGGGTTCGAGACCCATCTGGGCAACTTGGCGAGACCTCATCTCCACAACAAATAAAAAATCAGCCGGGCGTGGTAGCACACGCCTGTAGTGCCAGCTAGTTGGAAGGCTGAGGCGGAAGGATTGCCGGAGCCCAGCAGGTCGAGGCTGCGGTGGCCGGGAGCATGCCACTGCACTCCAGAAGTCTGGGTGACAGAGTGAGACTCCAACTCACAAAGAACCACAAGCATGCACTATTCCCTTCTTTAGAATTAGTGTGTTTTAGCACATTAAATTCTGAAAAACCCCATGTTAAGAAAGTCTGCTTAATTTTGAGAAATGCTGAGATAAACTTATTTGGCTGCAAAGCCATATTTTCTTGGTGCACCTATTATTAGCACTGAAGTAGAGTGGTGGTCCTCAAGCCTTTTGTGAATACCTGAATAACCTGTGATATCTTGTGTGTTTGTGGTTTTAGGCTAGGCCTGGAAATCTCTTAAACTTGATGCATATTACAGTTTGAAAACCACTGCTCTATGGCTTAGTATTTGATCTCATGTTTCCACCACTACCTGGGAATGTATATCGAATCCTTACACTGTATAAAGTCTAAGGTTGAATATGAAAAAGAAAACCACAACTCTCTTTAAGCGACTTGCTATTTTCTTAAACGAAAACAAGCTTTAGGTTTTGTTCCTCCAAGAGTTTTGCTTGTACCTGAAGAGAGCACATGCTCATTGGCATGCTTTTTTTGAAGGATTGAGGAAGTGGTCTATGACACTCCTCCTCACCTTCCTCTGTTCCAGTTCTAAGCCAGTCAAGCTTATTTAATAATTTTTCAAAGACCTCAACTACATATTTTCAACTTTTTCAAGCATCCATTGTCTAAATGAATTCTACAAGGGAAGATTAGTATCTCATAGGATAATCTCTTCATGTACACCAGCTGATTTTACCCATTCTGTAGATAAGAGGTGGTGAGATCAAAATGAATATCAATTTTGAACACATTTCACACAATTGTGCCTTAGAAGTCTCATTTAGTTTAAGTGTGTCATTCATGATAAAATTGAAATGTGCTTTCACTAGTAAAATCTTTATGGAACATCCATCCTTCTATTAACAGTCTCTTCAAGACAATCTACCCTTTTTCTATTATATTTCTCAAAGTTTTTCAAGCTCTGTTCAAAGCCACTGCCACATTTTAGGTATTGATTACAGCAAGACACCACTTGCCAGTACCAAAATCTGTACAGGGATATGCCAGTTGCATAATTGATGACCATTTCCAATTACAAAACAATTGTCAAACTGTAGCTAGGGCAGGCCACAAGTGTCCCCAAATGCTTAACTATGTTTACAATGACAACTTTTCTTACCTTTTGTTTTTCTATCCACAAAGATATGGTTCATACTTGATGTCTTTAGCAATCCCGGAATGAAAACACCTGACTGCCATGATAATTTAGTCCTATCAAATCAGGTGTGCCCTTTCACCCTAATGATAGGGAGTGCAACAAGCCATAGTACACTCAAAAGTATATGTCTCTAATTATTGACTGCTCTTTAGTTCTGAGACGGGGGTGGGGGAGTCCAACTTAGACAGAACAGCTTTTGGGAGTTACTCTTTCATGAGCCATTATGAATATCCTGGACCTGTTTAATCTCTAAACTTCGTGCCACCATTTAGAAGTTGGTTTGAATTTGTTGCACAGAGAACAATCATTTATGTCAAATCAATCATCCCTTTTACTAATATCACATGAGTATAAGTGTCTGATGAGTCTCATCACATTTACTATAATAAGGAATGCAGAAAAGTATATGGCACCATTTTGGGAATGTTCCAATTTCTTTTTAGTTGAACTCACTCGGTGGCCCAGGCTGGAGTGCAGTGGCACGCTCACATCCACCCCAGTGTCGACCTGTTGGGCTCTGGCGATCCTTCTGGCTCACCCTTCCAAGTAGCAGGAACTACAGGGTGTGGTACCACGTGGGCCTGGCTATTTTTTTTTTTTATTATAGAGACAAGGTCTTGCCAAGTTGCCTGGGCTGGTCTCGAACCCGTGGACTCAGGCAATCCACTCGACTCTGCCTGCCAAAGTGCTGGGATTAAAGGCTGAGCCAACAAGCCTGGCCCATGTGGGCATTCTTTTTTTTTTTTTGAGTTGGAGTCTCACTCTGTCGCCCAGACTAGAGTGCAGTGGCCACTCCAGGCCACCGCAGCCTCGACCTGCTGGGCTCCGGCGATCCTTCCGCCTCAGCCTTCCGAGTAGCTGGAACTACAGGCGCGCACTACCACGTCCGGCTGATTTTTTAATTTATTGAAGAGATGAGGTCTCACTGCCCAGGCAGGTCTTGAACCCGCGGGCTCAGGCAATCCACTCACCTCAGCCTCCCAAAGGCGCGGGGATTACAGGCTGAGCCACCGAGCCTGGCTTCATGTGGGCATTCTTAAAGAGCTTTGTAAACAGCTGTAATTTTGCCTTAATACAGCATGTCTTTCAGGAACACATAACATGTAACCTACAAACACCTCACATATACACACACACACATGCCCACATGTAAGTGTGCCTCCACAAGGACTCAGGGATGATCTGGTCCTCTGAGAGGATGATCATTCGTCTATTCAGCTGGAAGACTGAAACAGCCAAGTTTGAAATCTGGCTTTGGAAACTCTCCTGCCACCTATGACACATCTGCACACTAAAGAGGATTTTGCAGATTTGTCCCAAAACATGTTAACATAGCTGCATATTTTGTAGGCTAAATAATTGTGTATGCTCTTAAGTAATTTCTTTTCAGTGCTATATGAAGTTAGCAATTATAGTAAAAAAATGTATCAGGTAACGACTAAGTAAAAATTCAACTCCTTTAAGTCACTCAGTTTGTTGGGCCTATATATATTTATTGCCTTATAAATTGTCAATGCTGCATAGCACATTACTGAGGAATGTATAAAGCATTCACTCAAGGATAAATGGATTGACACTGAGTCGATTTTGTGGAAAAACATATGCTGGGGATATTTTATTTTTCCTTGATGGGATTACTAAAGTGGAACTCCAATTGGAAGTAACTATTCAATTTTATGTTCTTTACATATGTAAACTCTGTCACTAATAACCTGGGACAAACTGGATTATTGCAATTTAAGTATTATTTTCAAAAATTTCAAAAACAAATTAAACTGGTTCTCAAAGTCTGGTTATATTATAGTTATCCCTTTAATGTGTAGCAGCTGAAAAATAGCTTGAACAATACTGGAGGTTCGTGGGTTTTACGAACATTTCAAAATATGCCATTCCATTCACCAACATATTAAGTGTCAGATACACACAAAATACTGCCCTATTGTTGTGTGTGTGTGTGTGTGTGTGTGTGTGTGTGTGCGCGCGCGCGCGCGCGCGCGCGCGCGCGCGCTGGGGCAGGACACTAAGAAGTCTTGTTGTCTACTTTCAGGGAGGTTTGGGTAACAAGAGGTTCAAACCTCCTTGGAGTCACATGCAGTAATTATAATGTCTTGTAGCTAAACTGTGCAAAAAAAAAAAAAAGAATTTACAGGTTTTTCTTTCTATAATCTCTCACTCCAGCAAATCAAGCCTCAAACTTAGATTGTGATAAATACTATAATATAATCAGTGTACCAGGAGAACAGAATGGAAGAAAAATTTGATTAACGAAATTAAAACATTTTCAAAGAGTTCATTTTTCAGTACAGTCTTAAAAGACAAGTAGGAATTCAACAGACAGAAAACTACTGTAGACACTCCAGACCAACAAAACAAAACACACACAGTATAAGCAAAGACACTTAGCCACACATGAAAGGCACATGAAATAGCACTGTGTGTCTACAAAACATTTATTAGCCTAGTGCAGCAGGATGATGAGAGGGAGAGTCCTTAGTATGCAAGTGATATCGGAAAAAAAACAATCTCTCTGCCATGCCTTATTCCTTTATTTTTCTTACCCAAAAGAAATTATGAGCCACTTAGTTTTATATTATAAGAATGTCTCTGAAATCGAGTTGTTTTCTGTGATTTGTAGAAACCCAATAAGTAAATTATCTTCAGTAGACAACGCCACAACTTTGCCTGCTGAGTTGTAGTAGATTGACTTTACTAATTCTTCATTTTCTTCTGTTAAGCAACCTGTACTTAGCCTGCTCTAAAAAGAATTCTACAAGCAATATAGGTAGTTTGACAAGTACAATCATATAGAAAAAAAATTTCAACAAAACGATGAAAGGCAAACTTTCTCCCAAGAATATTTTTCCATCTAATATGCACATTTTATTTATTTTGAGATATCAAAGTTGTGTATAAACGATTAAAATTAAAATATTTATATCTTTCCATTACCCCAACCCCCAGACCCTGTTAACTTCTATTCTTGGTCTCCATAAGTTTAACTTTTTTTTTTTTGAGTTGAAATCTCGCTCTGTCGCCCAGGCTGTAGTGCACTGGCACTCTCCCGGCCACCCAAGCATCAACCTGCTGGTTCTGGTGATCCTTCCACCTCTGCCCTCCAAGTAGCTGGAACCACAGGCATGCACTGGCTAATTTTTTTTTTTTTTTGAGTTGCAGTCTCACTAGGTCGCCCAGACTGGAGTGCAGTGGCTGCTCCCGGCCACCGCAGCCTCGACCTGCTGGGCTCCGGCGATTCTTCCACCTCAGCCTTCCAAGTAGCTGGAACTACAGAAGCGCGCTACCATGCCCAGCTGATTTTTGATTTATTGTGGAGATGAGGTCTCACTGCCCAGGCGGGTCTCGAACCCGTGGACTCAGGCAATCCACTCACCTCAGCCTCCCAAAGGGGCGGGATTACAGGCTGAGCTACCGAGCCCGGCTATGCTAATTTTTTTGAATTATTATAGAGATGAGGTCTTGCCAAGTTGTCAAGGCTGGTCTCGAACCAGTGGGCTCAGGCAATCTTCTCACCTCTGCCTCTCAAGTGCTGGGATTATAGACATGAGCTGCCACGCCGGGCCTGTGTTTAACTTTTTAAGACTTTTTATACAAGTGGTATCACTCAGTATTTGTCTTTTTATGCCTGGCTTATTTCACTTGGCAGGAGTTCTTTCTTTATATGACAAAAAAATTCTATTGTGTATAATATGTATGTATACCATTTTCTTTATGCATTTATCTGTCCATTGGCACTTACGTTGTTTTAATATCCTGTATATTTTGAATAATGCTTCAATGAACATGAGAGTGCAGATGTCTATTCAACATACTAAATTTTTTCCCTTTGGCTATATAACCAAAAGTGAGATTTATGGATCATATGGTGGTTTCTACTTTAAATTTTTTGAGGAACCTCCGTATTGTTTCCCATAATGACTGTATTAATTTGCATTTCTACCAACAGTGTACAATGGTTCATTTTCTTTCTTCAACCTTACCAACACTTATCTTTTATCTTCTTAATAATATTATTTTTAAGTTATGTGCGGTGATATCTCATTATGGTTTTCTCTTATGATTAATGATGTTGAGCAACATTTCAGATATATGTTGACCATTTTTATGTTTTCCTTGGGAAAATATTTGTTCAGATCCTTTACCTTTATTATTATTATTATTATTGTTATTAATTATTTAGAGACAAGATCTTACTCTTTCATCTAGTTTGGATGGAGTGTGGGGGTGCGATCACAGCTCACCATAACCGCAAACCCCTGGGCTCAAGCAATCCTCTCACTTCAACCACCTGTTTTGCTAGGACTACATGTGCTCCCAACTGTGCCTAGTCCCCTTTGCTCATTTTAAATTGGATTATTTGTATATTTGCTACAAAGTTGCATGAGTTTTTTTATGTTTTGCATATTGACCCGTTATCAGATATATAATTTACAAATATTTTCTCACCTTCCATATGTTGTCTTTTCACTTTGTTGATTGTTATTTTTAGATGTGCAGAGTTTTTAATTTGATGTAGTCCTACTTGTTTTTTTGTTTGTTCACTTCTTTTGCCTGTGTTTTTGGTGTTATATCTAAAAAATCATTGTCAAGACCAATGCCATGGAACTTTTTGCTCATTCCTTTTAGTAGTTTTACAATTTTAGGTCTTATGTTTAAGTTTTTAATCCATCTTAATTTATTTTTGTATATGGTATAGGATAATGGTCCAATTTCATTCTTTTGTATGTGAATATTTAATTTTCCAATCACCATTTATTTAAGAGACTATCATTTCCCCATGGTGTATACTTATTGCCTTTGTGGAAGACTAGTTGATCATCTATGTGTGACTTTATTTATTTTCTCTTTATTCTATTTCATTGGTTTATGCACTGTTTTTATACCAGTACCATACTGTTTTGATTACTATAGCTTTAGGAGTATTATACCTCCAGCTCTATTCTTCTTTCTCAAGATTGTTTTAGATATTTGGGATCTTTTGTGTTTTCATACAAATTTTAGGATTTTGTTTTCTATGTCTGTGAAAAATTCCAATAATATTTTGATAGGGATTGTATTCAATATTTAGCTTGCTTTGGTTGCTATGAACATCTTAATAATATTAATTCTTCTGAGGCCGGGGTTGGTGACTCATCCTGTATCCCAGCACTTTGGGAGGCAGAGATGAGTGAATTGCCTGAGCTCGCGGGTTCGAGACTCGCCTGGGCAACTCGGTGAGACCTCATCTCTACACTACATCAAAAATTAGCCGAGCGTGCTACCGCATGCCTGTAGTTCCAGTTACTTGGAAGGCTGAGGCGGAAGCATCGCCGGAGACCAGCAGGTCGAGGCTGCGGTGGCCGGGAGCATGCCACTGCACTTCAGTCTGGGTGATGAAGTGAGACTCCAACTCAAATATATATATATATATAAACTCTTGTAATCTATGAACACAGGATGTTGCCCTATTTATTTATCTTCTTCAATTACTTTCATCAATATTTTACACTTTTTAATGTATAGATCTTTCACCTCCTTTGTTAAATTTATTCCTATTTTTTCTTTTTGATGCAATTATACATGGAATTGTTTTCTTATTTTTTAATATCTCATTGTTGGTGTACAGAAACACAATTAAATTTTATATTTTGATTTTGTATGCTGCAACTTTATGAATTTCATTTATCAGTTCTAACTTTTCTTTTGGTGTAGTCCTTGGGTTTCTGTACATGAGACCATGTCATCTGACAACACAGACAATTTTACTCCTTTCTTTCCAAAACAGGTGTCTTTTATTATTTTTGTCTTACTAAATTTCTCTCGGTAGAACTTCCGTTGTCATGTTGAGTAGAAATGGAAAGAATGGGCATTCCTGTCTTGTCCAGATGTTAGAAGAAAAGCTTCAGTATGATAGTTGTAGATTTGTCATATGAGGCCTTTATTATGCTGAGGGACACTCCTTCTATGGTTAATTTTTTAAGAGTTTTCATCATGAAAGAGTGTTGAATTTTGTCAAGTACTTTATCTGTATCTGTTGAAATGATCGCATGATTGCTGTCACTGATTTTATTTATGTGGTGTATCTCATTTATTGATTTGAGTATGTTTAACCATCCTTGCATCCTAGAGATAAATTCCTAATCGTGGTGAATGATCCTTTTAATGTGCAGTTGAATTCTATTTTCTAGTATTTCCTTATGGATTTTTGCATTTATGTTAAACAAGGATATTGGCCTGTAATTTTCTTGTAGTGTCTTTGGCTTTCGTAGCTAATAAAGCTGGTTTCATAAACTGAGTTTGAAAGTGTTTATTTTTCTTCAGTTTTTTGAAGATTTTGAGAAGAATTCGTATTCATTCACCTTCAAATGTTTGATAGAATTCATCAAATTCACCAATGAACTCATCTGGCCTTGAACTTTGCTTTCCTGGGAGATATTTTATTATTGGTACAGTCTCCTTTCTTGTAATCAGTCTGTGCAGATCTTCTATTCATCTTTTAGTTTTGATATGTTGTGTGTTTCTTTTTTTTTATTAAGACTTTATTTTTATTTTTTCTTATATTTTATTTTAAAGCTGTGGGGTACAATTCAGAATTAGGTATACAAGTGGACATCATACAGATTAAAGTTTGGTCCTCCCTTTGGTCCCTACTTTGCCTGGTTTGAGATCAGGTATCCTTATTGATGATGTTGTGTCCCTCTCCCCCCAACTCCAGTAGTACCCTGCTACTGCCAATCTCTTTTTTATAGTACTATGGTAGTTGTTCAGGGTCTGCTTATGAGTGATAACATGTGGTACTCTGTTCTTTGTTTCTGTGATAAATCACTGAATATTACAGACTCTAAATTCATCCAAGCTGCTGTTAAATCCATATGTTTGTCTTTCTTTATGGCTGTGAAATATTCCACCATGTATATGTACCACACTTTTTTTACCCAGTCCAGTTTCAATGGGCAGCACGGTTGGTTCCATATTTTTGTTATTGTGAATAGTGCTGCAATAAACATGCATGTGCATGTATCTTTTTTGTAGAATGATTTGAGTTCCTCTGGATATATTCCCAGTAAGGGGATTGCTGGGTCATATGGAAGGTCAATTTCTAGTTCTTTCAGAAATCACCACACTGTTTTCCCACCAGTCTTATGGGAACATTCCCTTTCTGCCTCATCCTTTCCAGCATCTGTTGTTGTTTCTTTTATAATAGGTCGTGTGTTTCTAGAAGCCTATCTATTTCCTCTAGTTATGCAATTTGTATAATTCTTCATAGTAGTTTCTTATGATTCTTTTTTATTTCTGTGGTATCAATTGCAACATCCTCTATTTCATTTCTGATTTTATTGATTTGCATCTTCTCTCTTATTCTTAGTTGCTCTAGCTAAAGTCTTTTCAATTTGGTTTATCTTCTAAAAAAACACACAACTCTTAGTTTCATTACTAATTTGCATTTATCTAACTTCTCTTTCATTTATTTCTGCTCTGATCTCATTTGCTTCTGCTGACATTAAAATTATTTTGTCATTCTTTTTATAGCTTCCTGAGGTGTAAATTTGGGTCATTTATTTTAGTTATTTATTTGTCCTTAATGTAAGCATTTATTGTTATAAATGTCCTTCTTAGCACTGTTTTTGCTACATCCCATAAATTTTGGTATGTTATATTTCCATTTTTGTTTGTCTCAATTTTTTTTAAAAAAATTATTTTGGTTTTCTCTTTGACCCTGAGGTTATTCAGGAGTGTGTTGGTTAACGTCCACATTATGTGAATTTTCAGCTTACCTTCTGTTACTGATTTCTACTTTTATACCATTGTAATCAGAAAAGATACTTGACATGATTTCAATCATCTTAAATTTGTTAAGACTTATTTTGTGGCGTACCATTTAATCTGTCATGGAAAATGTATTTTGTGCACTTGAAAAGAATGTGTATTCTGCTACAGTTGGATGGAATGTTTTGTATATGTCTGTTAGATCTATTTGGTGTAAAGTGCAGTTCAAGTCCAACGTTTCCTTATTGATTTTATGTCTGGATGATCTGTCTATTGTTGAATATTGAATATTAAAGTCCATTCCAACTATATTATTACATTCTATCTCTTCCTTCAGATCTATTAATATTTGCTTTATATATTTAGGTGCCCCAGTGTTGGGAATATAAATATTCAAAATTGTTATATCTTGACGAACCAATGCCTTTATAATTATATAATAACATTCTTTGTCTCTTGTACTAGATTTTGACTTAAAGCCTGTATTGTTTTATACAGGTATAACTATCCTTGCTCCTTCTTGGTTTCTTTTTTTTTTCTTCATTTTAAAGATGTGGGGTATAATTCAGAGTTAGGTATACAAATGTTCATTATGCAGGTACCCTTGTTGAGGAGGTATGCCCCTTCCTCCCCTGGCAATTTCCCTCAACTGCCAATTCCACCCCTGCCCCTTGCCTGGCAGTTTCCCACTACTGCCCATGCCTTTCTTATAGTATTATGATAATTGTTCTAGGTCCACTTATGAGTGAGAACATATAGTACTCTGTTCTTTGCTTCTGTGATAGATCACGAAGTATGATAGACTCTAATCTTTTGATTAAGTTTACCTCCATGCATATATAGAAATTTTCAGACACACTGAAAAATGTAAAGAATTGTACAATGATCTACCAATGCTTTTTGTTATTTTCATACAAATCTATTCATCAATTAATGCTTCTGTCCATATAATAATTATTTTATTTTACATTTCAAAGCAAGTACAGGCATCAATACACTGACATTTAAAACCTTCAGCATGCATATCAGTAAGTAGAATTAAGTATATGTGTACTTCTTTAGGAGGAAAGGAATCTAAAATTACATATACTATAATGAACAAACTTCTTGGTTGTGCCAATTAATGTGAGTGTATTGACAAATATATACACCATGTAATCCAAACTCTTTCATGACATGGAATATTTTCATCGCTACAAAAAATTGCTTAGTACTTAGTCAATCCCCATCCACCCATTGAGAATCACGGCTATGATTTATTTTTTTGGCTTTAGATTACTTCTGTCTTTTAAAACTTATTACAAATGTTATCATACTGTATGTATTTTTTGTATAAGACTTCTTCCACTTAGGAAAATATTTTTGAGACCCAGCAACATAGTAATATATATTAGTATTCCATTCATTTTTAGTTCTGAGGAGTGGTCCATAATGTAAATATATCACAGTTATTTTATCCATTTTCTAGTTGACAACAACTGTGCTTTTTCCAGATTTGAGCTGTTTTTAATAAAACTGCTATAAACAATCTTTGTGGAAAATATATGCTTATTTATCTTAGGTAAATACCTAAAAGTAAATTTTCTGTGTAGAGTAAGTGTAAGGTTCATTTTAAAAGATATTGGAAGAACTTTTTCTAAAGTTCTAAAAGTAGTTTAGAAAAATACACTGCTCATAGCAGTGTATAAAGTTTCAGTTTTTCCAGATCCTTGCCAATATTGGTGTGTCCAATATTCTAAATTTTAGTCATTCTTGCAGGTATATATGATATCACAGGTGGTTTTTATCTGTTTTTGTCTGAAGGTTAATGGTTTCATGCAAGTTTTTTTTTTTTTTTTTTTTTTTGAGTTGGAGTCTCACTCTGTCACCCAGACTGGAGTGCAGTGGCTGCTCCCGGCCACCGCAGCCTCGACCTGCTGGGTTCCGGCGATCCTTCCGCCTCAGCCTTCTGTGTAGCCAGAATTACAGGCATGTGCTACCACACCCGGCTGATTTTTTGATTTTTTTTAAATTAATCAGTATTTTTTATTATCGTTTTGTGGGGTACAGTTAAGGGTTAGGTGTACAATTACGTTTCATTCAGGCACCCTATTGATAAGAGGTGTTTTCCCAGTCCCAGATAGATATTAGCTACTGTTAATCCCATCCCCCTCCCCCCCATAATTTCCCAGTACCATCAGTCATTTTCTTATAGTATTACATTGGATGTTCAAGGTCCATTATATGAGTGAGAACATGTGATATTCTGATCTTTGTTTCTGTGAGAGGTCACTCAGTATTATAGACTCTAGTTCCATCCAGGTTGCTGCGAAATTCATGATTTTGTTCTTTTTCATGGCTGCGTAGAACACAAATCACTCTATAAAAAAAGATTGTTTGATTTATTGTACAGATGAGGTCTCGCAGCCAGGCGGGTCTCGAACCCGCGGGCTCAGGCAATCCACTCACCTCAGCCTTCCAAAGGCGCGGGATTACAGGCTGAGCCACCGAACCCGGCTCATGCAAGTTTTTATGTGTTTATTGGCCATTCATGTATTTTCCTTTCTGAAGTATCTGTCACCCTGTTTTGCCTGTTTATACTGAATCATCTTTTTATTATTTTAATTTGTAGACATTCTTTGTACAATGTAGATACAGTCCTTTGTCTAACATATGCTTTGTGACTATGTTCTCTAAGTTTATGACCTTTATATATGGTTTCTTAATGGTGTCTTTTAATGTGCAGATATTTTAATTTCAAAAAATCTAATTCAAAAAATTTTTATTTTATGATTTATAGTTCTGTTTACTGTCCTTAGCTTTTGTGGTTACATCTATGATCCAACTCAAATTAATTCTTGTATATGATTTAAGTTATCAATATAGATTTTATACACACACACACACACACACACACACACACACACACACACACACACAGAGTCATGTGCCATATAATGATGTATTAGTCAATAATGGAATGCATATATGATAGTGGTTCTTTAAGATTATAATGGAGCCAAAAAATTCTTATCATTCTGTGGCATCATAGCTGTGTACCATCATTGCACAACACATTGTTCATGTGAGTGTTGTGGTCCTGGTGTAAAGAAACCTTCTGCACTGCCTGTCATATAAAAGCATGGAATATAATTATGTACATTACATAATACTTGACCATGATAGTAAGCAATTATGTTATTGGTTTGTGTATTTACTATGCTGTTATTTTAATCATTATTTTAGAGTGTACTTCTCCCTCCTTCTACTTGAAAAAAGTTAAATGCAAAAAAGTCTCAGGCAGTTCCTTTAGGAGGTATTCCAGAAGAAAGCATTGATATCATAGAAGATGATAACTCATGTTTGTTATTGCCTCTGAAGACCTTCCAGTGGGACAAGATTTGGAGCTGAGAGACAGTAATATTGATTATACTGACCATGTGTAGACTTAGGCTAATGTGTGTGTTTTTGTCTTCATTTTTAACAAAAAGAAACTTAATAAGTAAAAAATATTTTTAAATAGAAAAAAGTTTATAGGAAAGAATATAAAGAAAATATTTTCATATAGTTGTACAATGTATGTTTTAAGTATTGCCACAGAAGGGTAAAAAACATTTTAAAAATCAAAACAACTATAAAGTAAAAGCATTATAGCAGCTAAGGTTAATTCATTATTGAAGAAAAATTTTTAAATGAATTTAATGTTGCCTAAGTGTAGTGTGTTTTTGAAGTTTGCAGTAGTGTACAGTAATGTCTTAGGCATTCACATTCACTCACCACTCACTGACGCATCCAGAACAACTCCCATACTTCAAGCTCCATTCATAGTAAGTGCTCTATACAGGTATACCATTTTTTAATGTTTCATACCATACTTTTACTGTATCTTTTCTATGTTTTGATATGTTTAGATCCATAAATGCTTACTATTCTGTTACAATTGTCTATAATATTCAGTATAACAACATGCTGTACAGGTTTGTTGCCTAGGAGCAATGAACTATACCATATAGTCTAGGAGTGTAGTAGGATGTATCATCTAAGTATGTGTAAGTACACTCTATGATATTCACACAAAGACAAAACCACCTAACGATGCATTTCTCAGAATGTATCTCTGTGATTAAGTGATACGTGACTGTGTGTACATATAAGCATGCATACCTTTCCAGTTTTTCCATTCTCATGAATTGAAAAATACTTTCATTTCCACATTGTATTGATTTGAAGTCTTTCTAAAAAATCAAATAACTGTGTAAATGTGTGTCTATTTGTGGACTTTTTCTGTTCTAGTGGCCTGTTTGTTGGTTCTTATGCCATTGTTATACTGTCTAACTTACTGTAATTGTACTAAGTCTTGAGGTCTGATAATAATTCCTTCATATTTTTCTTTTCTAGATTTCTTTAAAAAATTATAGGTCCTGTGTTAACAGCTGGATATGTCACTCAAACTCACTCTCTCTTTTATCTTCTCATTTCCTACCTATTCATTCCCTAAAGATCTCACCAGATCTCATGTCTTCACCTGATCTTATGTCTTCAGTAATCATTGATGACTAATACATCTCAAAATTTGAATCCCCAACTAAGTGCAAATCATGCCTTAAGTGTGTGTGTGTGTGTGTGTGTGTGTGTGTGTGTGTGTGTGTGTGTGTGTGTGTGTCTGTGTTTCTCTAAAGTCTGGACATTTCTCTATATCAACAAAGAATTGGACACCTTAGACTTACCTCAAGATAGTCCAAATCAAGAGTAAAGTCATTCTTACCAGCTTAAGCTCAGAAAAACAAGGTCTTTGAGTTGCTCTTTTGTGTCCTATCTAGTATGGACAAGAATTTATTTTATTTGCTTTTTCCTTTTTTTTAATTAAACATTTTTTATTATAAAATTGTGGGGTACAGTTAAGGGTTAGGTATACAAAGGTTCATCATTCAGGCACCCTTGTTAATAAGGGGTGTCTTCCCATCCCCAGACAGATATTGACTACCGTTAGTCCCTCCTCCCTTTCCCTCCCTACACCCCATAGTTTCCCACCACAGTCATTTTTTTAAGTATTATGGTAGATGTTCACGGTCCACTATATGAGTGAGAACATGTGATATTCAAATCTTTGTTTCTGTGAGAGATCACTCAGTGTTATAGACTCTAGCTCCATCCAGATTGCTGTGAAATTCATGATTTTGTTCTTTTTTATGGTTGCATAGTATTCCATCATGTATATGTACCACATTTTTTTAATCCAGTCCTCTTATGATGGACAGCATGGTTGTTTCCAGGTTCTTGCTATTGTGAACAATGCTGCGATAAACATTAGTGTGCAGGTATCTTTTTGATAGAGTGATTTGAGTTCTTCCGGGTATATTCCCAGCAGGGGGATTGCAGGGTCATATGGGAGGTCAATATTTAGAGCTTTTAGGAATCGCCACACTGCTTTCCACAGAGGTTGCACTAGTTTACACTCCCACCAATGGTGTAGGAGTGTTCCCTTTTCCCCACACCCTCTGCAGCAACTATTATTTTTTGAGTTATTGATAATGGCCATTCTGACTGGAGTTAGGTGGTATCTCAGTGTGGTTTTTGCATCTCCTTGACGATTAGTGAGGTTGAACATTTCTTCATTTGTCTGTTGGCTGCTCGGATGTCTTTCTTTGAGTAGTGTCTGTTCATATCTTTTGCCCACTTTATAATGGGGTTATTTGTTTGTTTTTCCTCTCAGCACGTTTGAGTTCCTTGTAGATCCAAGATGTTAAGCCTCTGTCAGACCTGGAGTTGGCAAAAACTTTTTCCCAGTATGTGGGCTGTCTCCCTGCTCTCTTGATGGTTTCTTTGGCTTTGCAAAAGATTGTCAGTTTAATGAGGTCCCACTTGTCTATCTTATCTCTTATGTCCTGTGGGTTTCGGGTTTTGTTCAGGAATTGGATGCCAGTTCCAATTTCCATAAGGGTATGTCTTGCATTTTCTAAGGTTCTTATGGTTTGAGGTTTTACATTTAGGTATCTGATCCATTTGGAGTTAATTTTTGTGCATGGGGATAGATAAGGGTCCTGTTTCAATCTTCTGCATGTGGTCAGCCAGTTTTCCCAGCACCATTTACTGAATAGGTTCTCCTCTCCCCAGTGGTAGGTGGTGGAGGCTTTGTTGAAGATGAATTGGTTGAGAAATTGAGGTTTAGCTTCTGGAATCTTAATTCTATTCCATTGGTCTATATGCCTGTTTTGTACCAGTACCAAGCTGTTTTGATGATTGTAGCTTTATAGTGAAGTTTGAAGTCTGGTAATGTGATACCGCCTGCTTTGTTTTTTTTGCTAAGGATTGTTCTGGCTATTCTTGGTGGTTTGTGTTTCCATATGAATTCCTGTGTTGTTTTTTCTAGTTCTGAGAAGAATGTTGCTGGTAATTTGATGGGTATTGCATTGAATCTGTAGATTGCCTTAGGTAAGATGGACATCTTCACAATGTTGATTCTTCTGATCCATGATCATGGGATATTTTTCCACTTGTTTGTGTTGTCTTTGATTTCTTTGAACAGTGTTTTGTAGTTTTCATTGTAAAGGTCTTTCACGTCTCTGGTTAGGAAGATGCCAAGGTATTTCATTTTTTTGGTGGTTATTGTGAATGAAATTGTGCTTTTTATTTGGGTTTCTGTTTGTTTATTATTGGTGTAAAGAAATTCGATTGTCTTTTGTACATTTATTTTATATGCTGAGACTTTGCCAAAGTCCTTTATCAGTGTAAGGAGGTTTTTGATAGATTCTCTTGGGTTTTCAAGGTACACGATCATGTCATCTGCAAAGAGAGATAACTTGACTTCCTCTTTTCCTATTTGGATACCCCTGACTGCCTTCTCTTCACTGATTGCTCTAGCCAGGACTTCCAATACTATATTGAACAGGAGGGGTGAGAGTGAGCATCCTTGTCTTGTTCCAGTTTTCAGGGGAAATGGTTCCAATTTTTGTCCATTTAGGAGTATGCTGGCTGTGGGTTTCTCATAGATAGCTTTTACTATTTTGAGGTATGTTCCCCGTATGCTAGATATTCGAGGGTTTTTATCAAGAAGGGGTACTGGATTTTATCAAAAGCTTTTTCTGCATCTAATGATATAATTATGTGGTTTTTGTTTTCACATCTATTAGTGTATTTAATTACATTTAAGGTTTTACGAATGTTGAACCAGCCTTGCATGCCAGGTATAAAGCCTACTTCGTCATGATGGATGATTTTTGAGATGTGTTGTTGAATTCGGTTTGCTAGGATCTTGTTGAGAATTTTAGCATCTATGTTCATCAAAGAAATTGGCCTGTAGTTCTCTTTCTTTGTTGGGTCTTTACCTGGCTTGAGTATCAATATGATGTTAGCTTCATAAAATGATTTGGGGAGAGTTCCATCTTTTTCAATTGCCTGGAATACCTTCAGTAGGATTTGTATCAGCTCCTCCTTAAATGTCTTGTAGAATTCTGCTGGAAAGCCATCTGGACCAGGGCTTTTTTTTGTAGGTAATTTTCTCATTACATAGTCAGTTTCCTTGATTTTTATTGCTCTATTTAGGGTCTCAATTTCTTCTTGTTCCAACCTAGGCAGGTTGTGTGATGTCAGAAAGTCCTCCATTTCCTTATGGTTTGCAAGTTTTTTTCCATACAAGTGTATGTAGTAGTCTCTAATAATCTTTTGTATTTCTTCAGGGTCAGATGTGACTTCATCTTTTGTGTTTCTGATTGTGTTTATTTGGGCTTTTCCTCTCTTTTTCTTGGTCAGTCTAGCAAGGGGACTATTGATCTTTTTTATCCTTTCAAAGAACTGGCATTTTGTTTCATTGATTTTTTTATATTATCTTTTTGTCTTCTATGTTGTGGATTTGGGTTTTTATTTTGGTTATCTGAGTTCTTCTGCTGAAATTAGGGTTTTGGTGGTCTTGCTTTTCCAGCTTCCTTAGGTGGCTTTTTAGGCTATTAATTTGTGATCCTTCCATTTCCTTCATGTGCATTTGTAGGGATATAAATTCCCCTCTTACTACAACTTTCATGGCATCCCAGAGATTTTGGTAAGATAATTCTTCATTTTTATTTGTTTCCAGGTATCTTTTAATCTCTGTTTTAATTTCATCATTGCCCCAGAAGTTGTTTAACATCATGCTGTTTAGTGTTCATGTCTTTGTGGGTTTTAGGGGAATCTTGTTGGTGTTGATATTTATTTTTATTCCACTGTGGTCTGAGAAGGTACATGATAAATTTTTGGTACTTTTAAATTTGCTTATACTTGATTTATGGCCAAGTCTGTGGTTGATCTTAGAGTACGTTCCATGCAGTGGTGAGTAGAATGTATATTCTGTGGGCTTTGTATGGAGTGTTCTGTAGGTAACAATTAAGTCCATTTGGTCAAGAGTCACACTGAGGTTTCGGATCTTGTTGCTGATTTTTTGTCTTGATAATCTGTTTAGGGTTGTGAGTGGGGTGTTGAAGTCCCCAGCTATGATGGTGTTGGAGTCAATATCTTTTTTTAGTTTACCAAGAATCTGCTTTATGAAAGTTGGTGCTCCTATGTTAGGTGCATATATGTTTAAGATGGATATTTCTTGTTGATGGATTGAACCTTTTATCATTATGTAGTGGTCTTCTGTATCTTTTTAAATTTTTAATAGGTTCAAGGGTATTATGTCTGAAATTAAGTCATTAATCCTCCTTTCTTTTGTGTTCCATTCACCTGAAAGTTTGTTTCCCATTCTCTTACTTTGAGTCTGTGAGTGTCCTTTCCAGTGAGGTGAGTCTCTTGAAGGCAATAGATTGCTGCCTGGTGATATTTAAACCATTTTGCCATTCTATGCCTTTTCCATGGTGCATTTAGTCCATTCACATTTAGGCTAATAACTGAAATGCAAGAGTTGATCCATGTAATAAGGTTCTTACAGAGTTGTTGTTCCTGTTTGTTTGTTGTGTTTCTTTTGGTTTTGGAGTTGGTTCATGTGTGTTTTTAATCTTTTGCCTGTACTCTTGTGAAGAATGTTGTTCTTTTCCCTTTTCTTCTGTGTTTAGTACTTTCTTAAGTGTTTCTTGTAGTGGTGGTCTGGTGGCAGTGTAGGTTCTTGGGGATTGGATACCTAGGAAAGATCTCAGTTCTCCCTCACTGATGAAACTTAGCTTGGCTGGGAAGGTTATTCTTGGTTGAAATTGTTTATCTTTTAGAACTTTGAAGATAGGGCTCCAGGCTCTCCTAGCCTGAAGGGTTTCTGTGGATAAATCTGCTGCTATTCTAATTGGTTTTCCCTGGTAGGTAGTCTGGCCTTTTTCTCTTGCTGCCTTTAGGATTTTTCCTTTCATAGCTACTTTGTTTAGGTGAATTATTATGTGTCTGGGAGTTGGTCTTCTCATTTGTTGTCTTGCAGGGGTTCTCTGAATCTCTTGTGTTTGAATTTTTGCATCACTGATGAGATGAGGGAAGTTTTCTTGAATGATTTCATGAAATCTTTGTTCCAGTGTGACCTCTGACTCTCTCTATGTCTCCAGAAGGCCAGTTACTCTTAAGATTTGGGTCTCTTGAAGTAATGATTCATCTCCTGAAGGTTTTGTTCTGACTTTTTAAGCTTCCTTTCTATGTTTTCGACAGTTTGGATTAGTTCTGTATTTTGGTCTTCAAGTTCTGAGATTCTTTCTTCTGCTTGGCTAATTCTGCTTTCCATGCCAATTAGTTTGTTATTTATTTCCATCACAGTATTCTTTACTGCTGTTATTTCTTTCATCAGCTCCTTCCTATTTTCCTCTTGTCTCTCCTTAATTTTTTAAATTCTCTCTATTAATGTCTTGATGTCTGGGTTTGTTGCATGTGACCAGTCATTCTGGGGGCTCTTCGTTGTTTGTGTTCCCAAGTCTGTTTTCTCAGTGTCTGACCTCCCAGGCGTCTGTGTGAGCCCTGTATGCTTCTTTTGGTTTTTCTTCTGTTGTGCAGATTTTTCTTCCCTACTTTTCCTTTCCCTCCACTTCCCCATCTTCTTTAATTCTGTTATTCAGGGGTGGAGGCATTTCTTTTACTTCTGTTTGTTCAATATCCTATTCTTCCTAATGTATTTTCTCTTGCTTTTTTCAGTTCTAGAGTTGGATTGTGGGTTGAGGGCAGTCTTTTTTGTAGTTTTGGGATTCAATTAAGGGAGGATCTGTGATTCAAAATCTCTCTGCAGATCCCGGTATTCGCCAACAGCTGTATGGATAGTCTGAAACCCACTTCCCACTGCCTTGTAGTCTGTCCATGCAGTGGGGCTGTAGGTTTACTCCCTGAAAGCAAAATGAGGTTATCAGAGGGAAGAGAATACAGCAGGCAGTTGGGGGAGGAGGGGGTGGAGACAGAGAGGAGCGAGAGGGAAAACAGATGAGTGTACCGACTGGTAAGTGAAAAGAGGCACAAAAACTGAAACAAATATAAAGAAAAACAATAACCATGACTGAAAACTAACCAAAAACCATATAAAAATCTAAAACATACAATGATGGTAATGTACACACTGATCAACCTCATTATTGGTGTGCTATTCCTTTATACAAAGATGGGGTTTACAGAGAAATAAGAAAAAAGGAAAAGGGGAAAAAAGAAAAAAGAGAAAAGGAAAAAAAGGGGAAAAGGGATAGATTAAAATCAGTAGACTAACAGAACCAGCCAAGCACACTCTGAGACTTTTCCTTTAAGTCCAATGTCATTTCAGCTCTAATTTCTAGCTGTCTTTGCAGGCTGATAGAATTGTTCACAGTTAGGGTCAGTTGCCCCTGACCTGCTATGAAGAACAGTTCAGATATGGGCCCCCTTCCCAATCTGTTACTGAGATCCGGTTTTTTCTATTTTTCTAGAGGAATGAGCCTCTGCCATTCCCGTTTTGATGTTGTTACCTTGGTTCCCCAGCAGGTGGTGCTATCTCACAGCTACAGTCCAGAGGGGAGTGAGCTGGTTCCGGATCCGGGGACCTGCGTGGCAACTTCACGGGGGGAGTTCCACAGGCCTTTCTCTGGGCTAGGGTTGTGGTGTGGCAGTGGCAGCAGCAGCCAGGCAGTAGCAGTCTCAGAAGATCCTGCTTGCGGGGGCTTCACGGTCTGAAGTCGTGGGTCACTTCAGGCATGAGCTGGGAATAACTGCAGCAGCATCTGCAACTGCAGGAGCAGCCCGGACCGCCGTGATATCTGAGTAGCGATGGTGGATGATGGTGGTGGCTGAGCTCCCTGTGAAGAGCAGGATGTGGAAGATGGGAGCTGCAGCCCTTGGGAGAGAGCTAGGGTCTTTATGAATGTTCTCTTTTGCAGAGAGTCTCACAGACCATGCTGCCCCATCGCCATCTTGTCGGAAGCTCTACTTGCTTTTTTCAAAACCATCCTTTCTGCAACTTTCTCTGGATTATTCCATCTAGATTAATGCCAATATCTCCCACTATCTAATTTCATACTCTAAATAGATAATCTTCTTAAGACTCCTTTAGTCCATATCATTCTCTGCTTTGATAATTGATTATCAATTTGAAACTTGGAATTTGGCCTCAAAGACTCTTTCACATGTGGTTTTTCCTCCAACTCATTCACCTCATCTACTAATATTCTTTATAATTTAATATGATATCTGAAATCTCGTTAAACCTCTCATCAATGCTATTCAGCATACTCAAAATGTAACCCTTCTGGATATTATAAGGTGTAATTAAAACAAATTTATTCAGATCATAAGAGAAAAACCAGTCCTTTTACTTAATAGTCACTGCACATTAAAGCTTTATCATCTTTCAATCATCATTCAGTTCAAACTCAAATTATTTAACAAATGAGACCTACCTTTTCAAAGTACTATAGGATTTGTTGATTGATAAAGCTCCCAGAGCCACTTTAGTTATTTTTATTATTTGATTACTTGCTATTCAGCATTAATCAAGTACTTTTTCAAAACATTAGTTCTGCTCAAGCTCACCAGAAGTTTTCTCTTCATTTTATCTCTAGATAATTATACAGGCAGAAAAGTTTAGATGTTCTTTTGTGTTGTTGCCCTGATTTCAGCAAGAAAGTTATTTTCAAAATGTAGTATTTGTCACTATTACAAGTTTCCGTTTTTGATTTTACATATGACTAATCTCCCACTGCATCCCTTCAATTTAGGCTCCACTTCATTCCAACTCATTGTCCCCTAAAGCAATACATATCATTTGAGAAAGCATAATTTTAGTTTTATTAGAATTTGGCAGGCATGTACTCTAGCTCTATCCCTCTCATTGACTTGCTATGGCCTAGAATAAGTCACTTCTCCTCTCACAAGTTTTTATTTGTAAAATGAGGAGTATGGAATAGGTGATGTTTAAAAATATTCCAATTTTCCTATTCTAGGATTATATTGAGGACCTTTTAGGTATCTGAAGGGAGAATTTATACATGAATAAAAGTCTTTCCCTCAAAGCACAGTGCCTAAATCATCCCTAATTTGTTGATACATTAGGTTGGCCCTAGATCTAGACCTATTTCATCGGATGGACCAAATTTGGACTTCAAATTGTGAAAGTAACGCTTCTCATGAAATATACTTCCCTTATTACCAATACTTAGAATGAAATAATGAACATCTTTCAAGAAAGATGGCTTTATCTACCACACTCAATATTTAATTTATCAAATATTTATTGGGTTCTCACTAGGTTCGGGTCTCATGTTACGTATGCAGAATATAGGGTATGCATGTTCAGGTCTTATGTTAGGTATGCAGAAACAAATATGTTTTCTGTCTTGGAAAATAATGCAGTCTAATGAGTAAGACTGGATATCTACAAATAAATTGCACTATTACCTGGAATGTGCTACAGTATTTGCAAAATGTTATCGGGCCACATTCTGATAAGCTGACAACCTTACAGAAAATAGTAGGGTTTTTGTCACCTATTATGGTACTTAAGTTAATTCAAGTTCATTTCCTTTGGCTGTAGGGTTTCTTAAGGAAAACTTATCTGCCATTTCTTCCCTGGCCTTGCTAGTGTGAAAACACATCAATGAATTTACATTTTCTCAGAACTAGAAATGTTCCCTCAAAATAAAAATAGGAAGAGAGTGGGAAAATGCCCTATATCTAAAACTACCTTTAGTAAGGTTGAACGATTATCATTCTGAAATCCCCAATTGGACATTAAAAGATTAAAGTTTTAAAAACAGCACACAGATGCGAATAGGCAAACCAATATTTCAACTGTTCCTGCTATTGCATTATCCCTTTTCTTTACCTTGTGGTACCAGAAGATAGTGTATTTATTTTCTTTCTGCCATGATACACACTCAAATGAGTCTATTAGGCTTTCTTTCAGTTTTCTAAGTACTATCTGTGACTTCTTCTCACCCATTATCTCCATATGAAGGGAATGATGAGAATGTAGTTGAGGATAGCAATACCACTGTAGTAATAAGCCTGTCTATTTCAAATGATTTTAAAACTTTCTATTTTGATTTTTTATAGATTCAGATAACATACAAAGAGTACAAGAAAGTGCTGTATACCTTTTACTTAGTTCCCTCAATAACAACTTATATAACTATAGTATCATATTTTCACAAATAAATTGACATTAGTCCAATCCATAAACCTCATTCAGATTGTGAGGGAGAGGAATGAAGAGCAATGTAATTTTATTACTTGCGTATATTTGGGTAACCACCACAATAATCAAAATACAAAATTGTTCTGTCACTACTAAAATCCCCTGTACTATTGCTTTATAGTCACATCTGCCTCCTATCTTCCTTCATCTATAAAAGCTGGCAACCACTAATTTGTTCTCCATTCCTATAATTTTATTATTTCAAGAATGCTATATAAATGCCATCATATAGTATGTAACACTTTGAGATACACTTTTCGCGCTCAACATCATTCCCTTGAGATTCATCCAAGCTATTGTGTATATCAGCAATGCATTCATTTTTATTGTTGTATACAATTCCATGGTATAAATGTACCACAGTTTAACTATCAACCTGTTGAACAATGTTTGTGTTCTTTCCACTTTTGGATATTACATATAAAGTTGTTTTGAATAGTCATGCAAATATTTTGTGTGTACATTGGTTTTCATTTTTATTGGATAAATGAATAAGAATTTCTCAGTTATATAAGGACCACATATTTAATTTTGTAAGATATTGCCAAACTCTTCTTCAAGTGGCTATACTATTTTAGGTTCCACCTTAAATATATGAGTGATCCAGTTTCTTTGTATCCTTGCTAACATTTGGTAGTCACTAATTTTTAAAATTTTAATCATTCTAATAGATTCTTTGATATATTTTTATGATTTTTATCGCATTTCCTTAGTGGCTAATGATGTTGAATATTTTATTTCTCTTTTTCTAGATTATTTTCCATTTATATAATCTGTTTTGTAAGATGACTGTTTTTGACTATTTTCTATTGTATTAAAATAATTTCACTGAATTTTGAGAGTCTGTATATATTCTAGACATGAATCCTTTGTCAGATGTATAGTTTACAACCTGTATTTCAGTGATTAAGAGAGATTTTCAGAAATTGCAAAATAGAAAACTCGTAAAACACTTTTCTCCATACATGCAATAAAAACTTAGACAAAAATTCTAAATTAACTTGTTCAGAATTTTGGAAATTAACCAAAGACTTGCTACAATTTGTGAAGTCTTTATTCTGGAGAATTTATTGAATATAAGTAAGAAAAATGAGGTTTATGGTATTTTAACTTGTCTTATTTTTATATTTTCCCCAACTCTGACATAACCTTGAAAACTAAGTGCTCCACAATCATGATGACATAAAATCAGCAGCCAATGAAAATGGCAGGATTAGTTGGAGACATCCCAAATGTCCATCCTCAGAGAATGGAATTAGCGACCTAACAGTTCTCTGAATATTACAACTTCTAAAGTTATCTTTGTCCTGATGCAAGCTCATTTAGTGTGAACGGCCTTTTGCTGAAATCAATCAGTGGCCATTGTTCAACCTTGCAGCTTCCTGAGGTGTCAGTTACAGGTAAAACAAACAAGAAGTTGACTACAAAGCTTAAAAGAGGAAGTTGGAAAATGATATTTCCATAGGATTTGAAAAGCTCAAACAGTTATGGGACTCCAGAAAAACACATGTATGGTTAGAGCTATGTGCATACATAGGGAAGACTTGAGACAGCCCTAATTTCTCATGTGTTTGAACTGATATTTGCCCAATTATAACCTGACCACTAGGCTAAATGAGCAGAGACTTCGGAGACAACACACTTCAAAGAATAAGACTTTACAGAATTAGTTGAAGGAAATCATTAAGCAAACTGCAACAACAGCAAACAGCAGCAACAACAATCTTTAGAAGGATGAAAAATCTAATTTTCAGTCCTGTTACATTGCATTATTTGAAAGGTTAAATTTTTAAAAACAGAAAAATTGTGACATACAAAGAGATTACAAACTATTGCCCATACAAAAAGAAAAAAAGCAGTCAACAGAAACTGTTCCTGAAGAAAGGCTACCACAAATTTGTTTAATATAGTTGTTATACCATCTGTTTTTTAGGCTTGACATGAGTTATTTAAAATTCAGCCATAGCTCATCACCTTTGGTCTATTTATAATTTCTCCTCCCTGTGTGATTTTTTTTTACAGAAATAGCCTGATTGTTCTTCATCTCACTGACTCAAAATGCAACACAATCTATGGCCACTGACCATGATAAAACCTAGTGATTATTACCAGAGTCATGTGAATAAGTTTTTTCATTTCCACTAGCCAATCTGGAACCCCTGTGGGAAATTCAAAGGAATAACACCCACAGATATAGTCACACAGATCCCTCCCACTCTCTCTCCCCCCATCCCAGGCTTTCTATCAGCCCTCATGGGTGTCCCTCTTCTCTCATGAATCTGGATTTAAAACTCTTTCTGTTAATTCAAGTATTGTGCTTGTGTTGCCTCCTTTGTGTCTCACCTTACCAGCACAACAAAATATGACTCTCCTTCTAGTCAGGCTGTTTTAGAGAATGGCCATCTTGGAAGAAATAAACAGAACACAGGTCAGATAGAGTCACAAAGGTATCTGCCAGTATAAACAAGTTTTCTAAGAGAGAGACACCTGGTCACGTGTTGACAACCTAGGCATTATGTTGTCTTCCAAAATAGAGAAGTATTCCATAAAAAACACACTGTAAACATCCACAATCACTGAATTCCCATCAGGGCAGGCTTATAATTTATAACTACTCTCCAGAAAGAGAGAGAACTCAAGAGCAAATGAGAGGAAAGTATAATAAGAGCAGACATTGTACTTAGCAGGAAAAGATTTTAAATCAGTTGCTTTGAATATGTTCAAAGAGCTAAAGGAAGTCACATCTAAAAAACTAAGTGAAAAAATGAAAATGATGTATCACCAAATAGAGAATGTCAATAAAGATAGACAGCATAAAAGATCTGACTACATATTCTGGATATGAAAAGTTCAATAGCAGAAATAAAATATCTCCTAGAGGGATTCAACAACAGATAGAAAAAAGATAGGAAAAATGCAAAATAGAATCAGCTAAATTGAACATAGATAAATAAGATTGTCTAATATGAACAGGAGACATAAAAAATAACAGTAAAGAAAAATAAGCAGAGTCTCAGAGAACTGTGATATACAATCAACCATGCTAACATATGTGTATAAGTTTTCTTTGGCTACTGTAAAAAACATTATCACAAACTTTACGGCTTAAAAACCACTTATTCTCTTGTAGTTCTGGAGGTCAAAAGTCTGAAACAATTTTTTTTTTTTTTTTACTGGACTGAAAGAAAATTACAATTATACTACAAGAACAGGATTGGCAGTAGCAGGACCCTGCCAACGGAGGTGGGGGGAGCATAATATCAGTAAGGGCACATGATCCCATTCCAGGCTAACTGAGGTCCAATGGCAGCCCAAACTTTACCTGTACTTATGTACTCAACCCTGACTTGTACCCCATATCTTTAAAAAAATGTGTTTGCAGTACCATACTCTCTCTAGAGTATGCAGAGAAGAATCTGTTTCCTTGAATTTTCCAGCTTCTAGCATTGCATTCCTTGGAACATTGTCCCCTCCTTTAGTCTTAAAAGGCAACAATGTAGCATCTTCAACTCTCTGTCTACTTCTACATTCATATCACCTGTCTTCTGTGTCAAATATCCTTCTGACTCCCTCTTAAAAGTACATTTGTTATTGCATTTAGGGTCCATCTGGATAATCTATGGTAACTTCTCAATCTCAAAATATTTAACTTTATATGGTGAAAAATCTATTTTGTCATATAATATGACATTCTAAAACTCCAAGGATTAGTGTCTTGATATCATAGGGGGCCATTATTCAGCCTATTATAATATGCAAAATAGACATCCTAAAAGAAGAGAGGGTGATGCAAAATAGACATCCTAAAAGAAGAGAGAGTGAAGAGAGAGAGAATATTAGAAGACACAATTTTCAAAATCTCACAAATTTGAAGCAAAGCATCGATTCGCACAACCAAGCTGAATAAGATCCAAGCAGAATGAACTGAAAGAGATTCATACTTAAACACCTCACAATCAAACTCTCAAAATTTAAAATAGAGATTCATGAAAGCCAAAAGAGATAAAGCATGCAAAAGAATGTATATTAGGTCTTTGATTCATTTAGAGTTTATTTTTGTGTATGGTGATAGATAGGGGTCCTGTTTCAATCTTCTGCATGTGGTCAGCCAGTTTTCCCAGCATCATTTACTGAACAGGTTCTCCTCTCCCCAGTGACTGGTGGTGGAAGCTTTGTCGAAGATGAGTTGGTTGAGACAATGAGGTTTTGCTTCTGGAATCTCAATTTTATTCCATTGGTCTATATGTCTGTTCTTGTACCAATACCAGGCTGTTTTGATTATTGTAGTCTTATAGTAAAGTTTGAAGTCTGGAAGTGTGATACCTCCTGCTATGTTTCATTTGCTAAGGATTGTTTTGACTATTCGTGGTAGTTTATGTTTCCATATGAATTCCTGTATTGTTATTTCCAGGTCTGAGAAGATTTATGATGGCAATTTAATGGGTATTGAGTTGAATCTGTAGATTGCCTTTGGTAGGATGGACACCTTAATAATGTTGAATTGTACTCCATATCTTTAAAATAAAATATATTAAAAAAATATTAACAGTTAATTCCTAATCATAAATCATGGAGGAAAGAGCACAGTTAGGGGACATTTAATGTGCTTAAAGAAAAGCATTGTCAACCAATAATTCTCTATTCAGTAAAATGATCTTTCAGAAATAAAAAAAAATTAAGACACTCCCTTATAAGCAAAAATAGAGAATTTGTCATTAGCAGATAAATCATATCCCCAAAATACTAAAAAGAGTCTTTCAGGTTGAAAATAAAAGACATAGACAGTAGCTGTAATCCTCATAAAGAAAGAGTGCCTGGAGCAACATAAGCAAATATAAAAGATAGTATATATTTTTTGTTTGTAACTTTCTTTTCCTATCTGATTTAAAATATAACTACAAACAACAATAGTTTTAAAAATCTGTTGATTCATATATAATGTATAAATATTGAATATGTATGGCAATGATAGCCAAGGGAAGAGGGAGAGGACAGAGATATAGTAGCAATGTTTTATATAGTAATAAATTTAAAGTGTACAGTAATCAACCTGGCACACACTACTATTAGTTAAGATATTCATTGGAACAGCAGCAGATGCTGGCGAGGAAGCAGAGAAAAAGGAATGCTTCTACACTGCTGATGGGAATGCAAACTAGTGCAACCTCTGGAAGACGGTGTGGCGATTTCTGAAAGAACTAGAAATTGACCTTCCATATGACCCAGCAATCCCCCTATTGGGAATATACCCAGAGGAACTCAAGTCATTCTACCATAAAGATATCTGCACTTGCATGTTTACTGAAGTTCTATTCACAGTAGCAAAAACATGGAACCAACCATGCTGCCCATTGAAGCTAGACTGGATAAAAAATGTAGTACATATACACAATGGAATACTATGCAGCCATAAAGCAGGACAAATATATGGACTTCGCTGCAACTTGAATGGATTTAGAGTCTATCATATACAGTGACCTATCACAGAAACAAAGAACAGAGTACCATATATTCTTACTCACAAGCAGACCTTGAACAATTATCATAATATTAAAAGAAAGGAATTGGCAGTAGTGGGAAACTGCCAGGAGAGAGAAGGGGGTGGGGTTGACAGTTGAAGGAAACTACCAGGGGAGGGAGCGGCCCACCTCATCAACAGGGGTACTAGCATAATAAACATTTGTATACCTACCCCTGAATTATACCCCACATCTTTAAAATAAAAAATTTAAAAGTAAAGAAAAAAAAGATTTTCATTGGAATCTTGAGGACAAATACTAAAAAATAATTTTAGAGTATAGTAAAAAATATAACAAGGGAATTCTAGCAGTACAGTATGAAATAACTATTTAACACAAAAGACATCTGAATACAGAAAGCTGAACTATAACTCAGTGACCTTACCAAAAATAGTGAAGATATTTCAAAATAAATATATTATGTGAGATTTTTTAAATCACCAACCCACTGTGAAGCAATAACTCACTTAAATATGGTCAAATGATTTAAATAGACGTTTATCCAAATACTACATAAAAATAGCCAATAAGCACATGAAGAGGTGTTCAACGTCATTCGTTATTTGAGTAATGCAAATCAAAACCACATGAGATTGTAATACACACAACCACTAAAATAGCATAAAAAGTAAACAATAATTCATAACATGAAGTAATTGGAACCCCCATGCAGTAATGGCAGGAATGTAAAATGTTGCAGCCACTTTGAGAAAGAATCTGGCAGTTTCTCAAAAAGTAAAATATAAAGTTATTATATGACACAGCAATTTCAATACTAGGTGTGCACTGAAGAGAAATGAAAATGTATATTCTCTTAAAAACTTGTACACGAGTGCTCACAGAAGCGTTATTCACAAAAACAAAAGTGGGAACAACCCAAATATCTACCAACTTATGTATCGATAAACAATATATCATATTCCATACAGTAAAAAACATTATTCAGTTATGAAAAGGAATGAAGTGTTGACACATCACAATATACATTAACCTTGAAAACGTGATGCTGAGTGAAAGCAGGTATACAAAAGGGTCACATATTGTATGATTCCATTTATATGAAATTTCTAGAATTGGAAATTCCATGTAGACAGAAAGTAGATGAATAGTTGCCAGAATCTGGGGTATAGGAAGATTGGAAAATGACTGATAATTGGTTGTGGGTTTCCTCTTTGAGTGTTGACATGATCTAGAATTAGATAGTGATGTTTGCTGTAAAATTTTGTGAATATACTAAAAACCACTGAATTGTACACCTCAAAATTTTAAAAAATCCTTAAAATATATAATTACTAAACTTCAGTCTTTGATCAAGTATTAGTAATAAAATATATCTAAAAACTCTCAGAACTTATGTGTCAAGTGAACACAATAAAGAACCACAGCTCTAGGGAACAAGGAAGGAAAGCGTGTCATAAATGCTCTTCTGCCAGAGAAGTAAATTTCAATTTTACAAAGTTCTTTCAGTTAGTGTGGTTCCCCTTTGCTTTTTCATTTGATGGTGTATCATTCTGTTGGTGTAGAATTCCATATCCCTAGGTTTCTTTATATATTAAATAGAGATTTTAAATAGTCCATTTTTATAGTTTTTTAATGAAAAGTAAAGAGGTTTGACCAGCGCCTAGCATACAGTAAATAAGAAATATTAACTATAATATATAACACAAAAAAAGGTATAAAACAAAAAAGACTTAAATAAGAGCTTAAAATTTTTATCATTATTATTATTACTGCTACTATTATTGTATCATCCCTTCTGGAAACGGATAGAAATATATTACATTTTCCATTTTTTAAATTAAACAATCCCCTACCCAAATGAGCATGTCATTATGGGACAATAATTTTCATTTTGTTTTATAAAATTTGTAATATGTAGTTTTGTATAAAATTTGAAAGATGCAGGAAAATGCAAACTTTTAAATTATAACAATCTTCAAATTAAAAATAACCTATCTATCTAGCCATCTATCTAATCTTTACTTAATAAGAATATGGAAGCCCATTTTTTTATGAAAGTGTGGTAATTCTAAGAAATGTCATACACTAAAATAGATGCTGTAGTAGAATATTAGACTAGAAGAATTTTTTTTTTTAGAATTATAAGGAACATATGAGGATTTACTACATAAGTATATTACATGAAGATGAGGTTTCAGCTTCTGATGAACCCTCCCCCTCCCAGTGGTGGGGATGATACTCAATTGAGTGGTTTGGTTTCCTTTATCTACCCTCTCTTACTTTCTCTTTTAGAAGTGCCCAGTGTCGTTCTCATCCTCGTGTTCATGTGTCCAATGTTTAGTGCCCACTTATGAGTGAGAACATGTGGTATTCAGATTTTTGTTTTGTGATAGTTCACTTAGATTAATGTTCTCCAGATGCATCTATGTTGCTGCAAAGGGTATAAGTTGATATTCTTTAGGTTTGTGTAGTATTCTATCATGTATATGTGCCACATTTTCTTTATCCAGTACACCTTTGATGGGCATCTAGGTTGGTTTTATGTTTTTGAGATTATGGACAGTGCTGTAATAAAGATATACATGTAGATGTCTTTTTTTGTAGAGTGATTTCTGTTCCATTTTGTATATTGCCAAGTGTGGAAGTGCTGGGTAGAATGATAGCTCTATTTATGGTTATTTGAAATATATCCAAACTGCTTTCCACAAAGGTTGAACTAGCTTATTATATTTCTTTTTTTTATTAATCAGTATTTTTTATTATGGTTTTGTGGGGTACAGTTAAGGTTTAGGTGTACAATTACGTTTCATTCAGGCACCCTGTTGATAAGAGGTGTTTTCCCATCCCCCGACAGATATTTGCTACTGTTAATCCCATCCCCCTTTCCCCCATAGGTTCCCAGTACCATCAGTCATTTTCTTATAGTACCACATTGGATGTTCAAGGTCCATTATATGAGTGAGAACATGTGATATTCGGATCTTTGTTTCTGTGAGAGGTCACTCAGTGTTATAGACTCTAGTTCCATCCAGGTTGCTGCAAAATTCATGATTTTGTTCTTTTTTATGGCTGCATAGTATTCCATCGTGTATATGTACCACATTTTTTTAATCCAGTCCTCTTTTGATGGACAGCATGGTTGTTTCAAGGTTCTTGCTATTGTGAACAATGCTGCGATAAACATACGTGTGCAGGTATCTTTTTTATAGAGTGATTTGTGTTCTTCAGGGTATATTCCCAGTAGGGGGATTGCAGGGTCATATGGAAGGTCAATTTTTAGAGCTTTTAGAAATTGTCACACTGCTTTCTACAGAAGTTGCACTAGTTTACACTCCCAAAAACAGTGTAGAAGTGTGCCCTTTTCACCACACCCTCTCCAGCAGCTGTTATTTTTTGAGTTGTTGATAATTGCCATTCTGACTGGAGTTAGGTGGTATCTCAGTGTGGTTTTGATTTGCGTCTCCCTGATGATTAGTGAGGTTGAGCATTTCTTCATGTGTTTGTTGGCTGCTCGAATGTCTTCTTTTGTGACGTGTCTGTTCATATCTTTTGCCCATTGTATAATGGGGTTGTTTGTTTTCTTCTTTTCAGAAGGTTTCAGTTCCTTATAGATCCAGGATGTTAAGCCTTTGTCAGACCTAGAGTTGGCAAATACTTTTTCCCAGTCTGTAGGCTGCCTCCCTGCTCTCTTGATGGTTTCTTTGGCCTTGCAGAAGCTTGTCAGTTTAATAAAGTCCCATTTGTCTATCTTCTCTCTTAAGTCCTGTGGGTTTCAAGTTTTGTACAGAAATTGGATGCCAGTTCCGATTTCCATGAGAGTATTTCCTTCATTTTGTAAGGTTCTTATGGTTTGAGGTTTTACATTTAGGTCTCTGATCCATTTGGAGTAAACCTTTGTGCACAGGGATAGATAGGGGTCCTGTTTCAACCTTCTGCATGTGGTCAGCCAATTTTCCCAGCACCATTTACTGAATAGGTTCTCCTCTCCCCATTGGTAGGTGGTGGGGGTTTGTCGAAGATGAGTTGGTTGAGAAATTGAGGTTTTGCTTCTGGAATCTCAATTCTGTTCCATTGATCTATATGCCTGTTCCTGTACCAATACCAAGCTGTTTTGATGATTGTAGCTTTATAGTAAAGTTTGAAGTCTGGTATTGTGATACCACCTGCTTTGTTTTTTTTGCTGAAGATTGTTCTGGCTATTCTTGGACGTTTGTGTTTCCATATGAATTCCTGTGTTGTGTTTTCTAGGTCTGAGAAGAATGTTGTTGGTAATTTAATGGGTATTGCATTGAATTTGTAGATTGCCTTAGGTAAGATGGACATCTTCACAATGTTGATTCTTCCGATCCATGAGCATGGGATATTTTTCCACTTGTTCGTGTCAGCTTTGATTTCTTTGAGCAGTGTTTTGTAATTTTCATTGTAAAGGTCTTTCACATCTCTGGTTAGGAAGATGCCAAGGTATTTCATTTTTTTTGCAGCTATTGTGAATGGAATTGTGTTTTTTATTTGGGTTTCTGTTTGTTTATTATTGGTGTAGAGAAATGCGATTATCTTTTGTACATTTATTTTGTATCCTGAGACTTTGCCAAAGGCTTTTATCAATGTAAGGAGGCCTTTGATAGATTCTCTTGGGTTTTCAAGGTACATCATCATATCATCTGCATAGAGAGATAACTTGACTTCCTCTTTTCCTATTTGAATACCTCTGATTGCCTCCTCTTCTCTGATTGCTCTAGCCAGGACTTCCAATACTATGTTGAAAAGGAGGGGAGAGAGTGGGCATCCTTGTCTAGTTCCAGTTTTCAGGGGAATTGGTTCCAATTTTTGTCCATTTAGGAGTATGCTAGCTGTGGGTTTCTCGTAGATGACTTTTACTATTTTGAGGTATGTTCCCCGTATGCCTAGATGTTCAAGGGTTTTTATCAAGGAGAGATGCTGGATTTTATCAAAAGCTTTTTCTGCATCTAATGATATGATCATGTGGGGTTTTTTTTTTAACATCTGTTGATGTATTTAATTACATTTATGGTTTTACAGATGTTGAACCAGCCTTGCATGCCAGGAATGAAGCCTACTTGGTCATGGTGGATGATTTTTGAGATGTATTGCTGAATCCGGTTTGCTAGGATTTTGTTGAGAATTTTAGCATCAATGTTCATCAAAGATATTGGCCTGTAGTTCTCTTTCTTTGTTGGATCTTTACCTGGCTTTGGTATCAATGTGATCTTGGCTTCATAAAATGATTTGGGGAGAGTTCCATCTTTTTCAATCGCCTAGAATACCTTCAGTAGGATTGGTATCAGCTCCTCCTTGAACGTCTTGTGGAATTCTGCTGGAAAGCCATCTGGACCAGGCCTTTTTTTTTGTAGGAAGTTTTCTTATTACGTAGTCTATTTCCTTGATTGTTATTGGTCTATTTAGGGTCTCAATTTCTTCTTGTTCCAACCTAGGTAGGTTGTGTGATGTCAGAAAGTCCTCCATTTCCTAATGGTTTTCAAGTTTGTTTCCATACAAGTGTACGTAGGAGTCTCTAATGATCTTTTGTATTTCTTCAGGGTCAGATGTGACTTCATCTTTTGTGTGTCTGATTATGCTTATTTGGTTTTTTTCTTGTTTTTTCTTGCTCAGTCTAGCTAGGGGATCATTAATCTTGTTTACCCTTTTGAAGAACCAGCTTTTTGTTCATTGATTTTTTTGTATTATATTTTTGTCTTCTCTGTCCTGGATTTGAGTTTTTATTTTGGTGATCTGGATTCTTCTGCTGAAATTAGGGTTTTTGTGGTCTTGCTTTTCCAGTTTCTTTAGGTGGCTTGTTAGGTTGTGAATTTCTGTTCCTTCCATTTTCTTCATGTGTGTTTGTAGGGATATAAATTCCCCTCTTACTACAGCTTTCATGGCATCCCAGAAGTTTTGGTAAGATGTTCCTTCATTTTCATTTGTTTCCAGGTATCTTTTGATCACTGTTTTGATTTTGTCATTGACCCAGGAGTTGTTTAACATCATGCTGTTTAGTGTCCATGTCTTTGTGGGTTTTGGGGGGACTTTGTTGGTGTCAATGTTTATTTTTATTCCACTGTGGTCCAAGAAGGTGTTTGGAAGAATTTCATGTGTGTTTTTAATCTTTTGCCTGTACTCTTGTGAAGAATGCTGTTGTTCTTTTTTCTTTTTCTTCTATGTTCAGTACTTTCTTAAGTGTTTCTTGCAGAAGTGGTCTGGTGGCAGCGTAGGTTCTTAGAGATTGGATGTCTGGAAAAGATTTCAATTCCCCCTCACTAATGAAGCTTAGTTTGGCTGGGTAGGTTATTCTTGGTTGAAATTGTTTCTTTTTTAGAACTTTGAAGATAGGGCTCCAGGCTCTCCTGGCCTGAAGGGTTTCTGTGGATAAAACTGCTGCTATTCTAATTGGTTTTCCCTGGTAGATAGTCTGGCCTTATTCTCTTGCTGCCTTTAGGATTTTTCCTTTCATAGCTACTTTGTTTAGGCGAATTATTATGTGTCTGGGAGTTGGTCTTCTCGTTTGTTGTCTTGCAGGGGTTCTCTGAATCTCTTTTTTTGAATTTTTTCATCCTTAATGAGATGAGGGAAGTTTTCTTGAATGATTTCATGAAATAATTGTTCCAGTGTAGCTTCTGTTTCTCTTTCTGCCTCAGGAAGCTCAATTATTCTTAGGTTTGGTCTCTTGAAGTGATCATTCATCTCTTGCAGGTTTTGTTCTGTCTTTTTGAGCTTCTTTTCTATACTTTTGACAGTTTGGGTTAGCTCTGTGTTTTGGCCTTCAAGCTCTGAGATTCTTTCTTCTGCTTGGCTGATTCTGCTTTCCATGCTTATTAGTCTGTTGTTCATTTCCATCACAGTATTCTTTACTGCTGTCATTTCTGACAACAGCTCCTTCCTATTTTCTTCTTATCTCTCCTCAATTTTTAAAAGTCTCTCCATTAATGTCTTGAAGTCTGCGTTTGTTGCATGTAGTCAGTCATTCTGGGGACTCTTTATTGTCTGTGTTCCAGAATCTGTTTTCACAGTGTCTGATTTTCTAGGGGTCTGTGTAAGACCTATATTCTTCTTTTGGTTTTTCTTCATTTGTGCAGTTTTTTCCCCCTCTCTACTTTTTCCTTCCCTCCACGTCACCGTCTTCTTTAATTCTGTTATTCAGAGGTAAAGGGATTGGTTTTACTTCTGTTTGTTCAATTTCCTATTCTTTATGTATGTCCTCTTACTTTGTTCAATTCTGAAGTTGCATTGTAGGTTGGAGGTGGTTCTTTTTGCAGTTTTGAGATGTACTTAAGGGGAGAGCTGTGATTCAAAATCTGTCTTCAGGTCCTGGTATTCGCTGACAGGCGTGTGGATAATGTGGAACCCACTTCCCACTGCCCTGGAATCTGTCCGTACAGTGGGGCTGTAGGTTTACTCCCTGAAATAAAATGTGGTTAGTAGAGGGGAAAGAATGGAGCAGATAGTGGGTTGAAGAGGGGAGTGGAGTGATAGAGGAGTAAGGGGGGAAACAAATGAGAGTGCCAACAAATAGAGAGAGAGGCCTATACTGCAACAGATAAAAACAGTAGACCACAGCTACAGTCGAACCAACTCTCATACAAACAAAAATAAAACATATAGTGATGCTAACATACTAGCTATCCAACCACCTTATTAGTGTGCTGTTCCTCTATACAAATACATGGTTTACAGACAGAAGATAAGAGAAGAAAAGGAAAAGGAAAAGAGAAAAAAAAGGAAACAATACAGTAAGAATAGAATTAAGTCATTAAACTAATAGAATCAATGAAGCACACTCTGAGACATTTCGTTTAAGTCCAATGTCCTTTCAGGTCTGATTTCTAGTTTTCTTTTCAAACTGGTAAATTAGTTTGCAGTTAGGGTCAGTTCCCCTTATCTGCTGTGAAGGACAGTTCAGATTAACCTTCCTTCAGCAGTTTGGTCTATGTCTTTATCAAGCTTATTTCTCCCGTTTCGGTGTTGTTACCTTGAATCGCCAGCAGGTGGTGCTATCTCAGCTGCTTGCCTCGGAGAGGGTGGGGCCGGACAGGAACAAGATGGCTGCCTGCCTCCGAGCAAGCAACAGGAACCCCACGCCAGGCGGGCAGCACAGTCTCGGATGCAGGATAGTTGGCAGCGATCCCAGCAGATCTTCCCTGAAGCGGTTTGTTGTGGATCTCCTTGAGCGCCGGGTGATGTGATGTGCTACCCCTCCCAGAGGCCGTGGCAGTGGCGGCGACGGCGGCGGCAGTGGGGGGAGTGGCTGCAGCTGCGAGTGGCAGCGGGACTTTTGTAATGCAGTAAAACTGTCCAGTCGTTGTGATGGCAACGGCAGAGCTCTGTCTGAAGGGCAGGCTGCGATACTGGGGTCCCCAGTATCTCGCCCAGGGCGAGAGTCAGAGACCCACTGCAGATCTCCCTTGCAGAGGGCTTCAGATGCCGGGTTGCCCCTTTGCCATCTTGCCACCTCTCTCAGCTTATTATATTTCTGCCAACAATGTAGAAGCATCACATTGTACCTGCAGCCTTGTCAACACCTGTTTTTTTTTCTTTTTTTTAACTTTTAATAATAGCCATCCTGATATGTGAGATGATATCTCATTTTAGCCTTTATTTGCATTTTGCTGATGATTAGTGAAGCTAAGTATTTTTTCATGTGTTGGTTGGCTGCTTGTATGTTTTCCTTTGAGAATTGTTTGTTCATGTCCTTTGTCCAATTTTTAGTGGGGTCATTTGGTGCTTTTTTTTGTTTTTTGTCCTGTCAATTCATTTGGGTTTCTTATAGATCCTAGATGTTAGCCCTTTGACAGATGCATAGCTTGCAAATATCTTTTCCTATTCTGTGGGTTGTCTCTGAACTCTCTTGATGGTTTCTTTTGCTGTGTAAAACCTTTTTAGCTTAATAAGGTCCTACTTGTCAATTTTAGGTTTGCTGCATTTGCTTTTGAAAATCTGAACATGAATTCAATTCCTAAGCCAATGTCCAGGAGTCAGTTCCTTAGGTTTTCTTCTAAGATTCTTATAGTTTGAGGTTCCACATTTAAATCCTTGATCTATTTTAAGTTAATTTTTGTATATGGTGATAGGTAGGGGTCCAGTTTCATTCTTCTGCATGTGATTAATCAATTTGCCGAACACCATTTGCTAAATAGCGTTTCTTTTCTCCAGTGCTTGTTTTTGTCAGATTTGTCAAAGATGAGTTGGTTGAAGGTCTGTGATTTTATTTACTGGATCTCCATCTTATTCCATTTGTCTATGTGTCAACTTTTGTATTGGTACTATGTTGCTTTGGTTACCATAGCCTTGTTGTAAAGTGTGAAGTCTTGGAGGTATGATGCCAACCACTTTGTTCTTTTTCCTGAGGATTGCTTTAACTATACAGTTTCTTTTTTGCTTACATATGGATTTAAATATTGTCTTTTCTTCGCATGTTAAAAAATTTTGCTGGCAGTTTGATAAGGATTGCATTGGATTTGTAGATTGCTTTGGGTTAAAATGAACAGTTTGATAATATTGATTCTTCCAATCCATAAGCATAAGACGTTCTTCCATTTGTTTGTATTGTCTTTGATTTCTTTTAGCAGAGTTTTGTAGCTGTCATGGTAAAGATCTTCCACCCCTTTGGTTAGATGTATGCTGAGGTTTTTCAATTTTTGTGGCTATTGTGAGTAGAATTATGTTTTTGATATTGATTCTCAGCCTGCTTATTGCTGGTGTATAAGAAAACAACTGACCGGGCTCGGTGGCTCAGCCTCTAATCCCAGCACTTTGGGAGGCCGAGGTGAGTGGATTGCCTGAGCCCGTGGGTTCGAGACCCACCCGGGCAACTTGGCGAGACATCATAGCTACAATAAATCAAAAACTAGCCGAGTGTGGTAGTGCACACCTGTAACTCTGGCTACTTGGAAGGCTGAGGCAGAAGGATCGCCAGAGTCCATCAGGTTGAGGCTGCGGTGGCCGGGAGTGTGCCACTGCACTCCAGTCTGGGCGACAGAGTGAGACTCCAACTCAAAAAAAAAAAAAAAGAAAACAACTGATTTTTGCACAATGATTTTGTATGCCAAGACTTTACCAAAGTTGTTTATCAGTGCAAGGAGGATTTTGGCAGACCCTCTAGGGTTCTAAATATAGAATCATATCATATGTGAAGAGGGATAATTTCGCTTCCTCTTTTCTTATTTGGATACCTCCAATTTCTTTCTTCTGCCTGATTTCTCTGGCTAGGACTTCAGGTACTATGTTGAATAGGAGGAATGAGAGTGGGCACGCTTGTCTTGTTCCAGTTCTTAGGGAGAATACTTTCAGCACTTGTCCATTAAGTATGATATTGGCTGAAGATTTGTCAGCAAGGACACTTACTGTTTTGAACAATGTTCTTTCAATGTCAAGGTGTTTGAGTGGTTTTATTAGGAAGAGCTGTTGGATTTATCAAATACTTTTTCTGTGTCTACTGAGATCATCATGTGGTTCTTGGTTTTACATCTGTTTATGTGGTGGATTATACTTATTGATTTGGACATGTTGAACCAGTCTTAACACTCTGGAATGAAGAACACATGGTCATGATGAATGATCCTTGTAATGTGTTGTTGGATGTGATTTGCTAGTATCATATTGAGAATTTTTGCATCTGTGTTCATCAGGGAAATTCGCCTGAAGTTTTCTTTCCCCGTTGGGTCTTTGGCATGTTTTCAGTATCAGGATAATACTGACATCATAGAATGACTAAGAATTTTTCCTTCCTTTTCAATTGCATGGAGAAATTTCAGTAGAATTGGTATTAGCTCTTCGATGCACGTCTTGTAGAATTCAGCTGAGAAACCACCTGGCTCAGATTGTCTTTTGTTTTTTGTTTGTTTGTTTGTTTGGTGGAGAGGCTTCTTATTACTGAATCAGTTTATTGAGTTGTTATTGTTCTAAGGTTTACATTTCGTCCTCTTTCAATCTTAAGAGGCTCTATCTTGTCAGGAATTACTACATTTCTTCTAGATTTTGTCATTACTCTCATTCAGATGTTTGTAGTAATCTCTGATAGTCTTTTATATTTCTTCAGTGTTAGTTTGAGCGTTGCCTTTTTCATATCTGATTGTGTTTATTCAAATTTTCTATTTTTTCCTGTTAATCTAGACAGAAGTCTATCAATCCTATTTTTTTTTTTTTTGGGGTTGAAGTCTCACTCTGTCGCCCAGACTGGAGTGCAGTGGCCTCTCCCAGCCACCGCAGCCTCGGCCTGCTGGGATCTGGCGATCTTTCCGCCTCAGCCTTCTGAGTAGCCAGAATTACAGGCATGTGCCACCATGCCTGGCTGATTTTTTTTAAAATTTATTGTAGAGATGAAGTCTCGCTGCCCAGGCAGGTCTCGAACCCGTGGGTTCAGGCAATTCACTCACCTCAGCCTCCCAAAGACACGGGATTACAGGTTGAGCCACCAAGCCCGGCTCTAATTTTCTTTTTAAAGAATCACCTTTTCAACTTGTTGATCCTTTGTATGATTTATTTGGTCTCTATTCCATTAAATTTCACATTTATTTTATAATTTTCATTCTTCTACTAGCTTTGGGATTGAGTTGTTTTTGTCTTTCCAGCTCCCTTTGGAGCAACATTAGACTGTTTATTTGAGATCTTTCTGCTTTCTTGATGTGTGTGTGTGTGTGTGCACATGCATGTGCAGTGTTAGAAACCTTCTTCTCAGCACTGTTTTCAGGGTACCCTATAAGATTTGGTAGACTGTGTTTTCATTTTGAGAAATCTTTTAATATCTATCTTGATTTCTGTGTTAAACTAAAAGTCATTCAGAAGCACATTTTTAAATTTTTTCATCTTTTAAAAATTTATTTATTTATTAATTAAAGAGTCATGGGGCACAATTGAAGAGATTTGCTACTTAAGTAGGCTGCATACAGGTGAAGTTTTGACTTCTAACTGGCCCTCGCTCACCTTGGTAGTGGAACCGCTACCCTTTGTGTTATCATGTGCCCCCCACCCTCCCCTTGCCCTCCCTTTCTCCTCTAGCAGTGCCCAGCGACTGCCATTCTCTCACTTGTGCTAATATGACTAATGCTCAAGACCCATTTATGATTGAGAACATGCAGTATTCAGTTCATTGTTTCTGATAGTTCACTTAGCATTATGGTCACCAACTCCATCCAATTTGCTGTGAAGTCCATGATTTTGTTCTTCTTTATGTCTGTGTAATAGTCCATTATGTATATGTATATGCCGTTGGTTCCACGTTTTTACTATTGTGAATAGTACTACAATAAATATACATGTGCGGGTATCTTTTTGGTAGAGCAATATATGTTCCTCCAGGTATATTCCCAGGAATGGAATTGCTGGATTATATGGAAGGTCAATTTTTAGCTCTTTTAGGAATTGCCACACTGCTTTCCATAGAGGTTGAGCTAGCTTGCATTCCCACCAAGAGTGTAGCAGCATTCCCTTTTCTCAGCATCTGTTGTTTTTTGACTTAATGATAGCCATCCTTACCATAGTTAGGTGGTATCTCCTGTCAAATTATTGTTATGAAGCTGCTTTAGGCCGGGCTTGGTGGCTCAGTCTGTAATCGCAGCGCATTTTGGGAGGCCGAGGCGAGAGGATGGCCTGAGCCTGTGGGCTCGAGACCCACCCGGGCAACTAGACGAGACCTCGTCTCTACAGTAAATCAAAAACTAGCTGAGCGTGGTAGTGCACGCCTGTAGTTCTGGCTACTTGGAAGGCAGAGGTGGAAGGATCGCAGGAGCCCAGCAAGTTGAGCCTGCGATGGCTGGGAGCGTACCACTTCACTCCAGTCTGGGCGACAGGGTGAGACTCCAACTCAAAAAACAAACAAACAAACAAAAAGGAAGCTGGTTTGCATTGTAGTTGTGTGGTTTATTTGTATGATCTGTAAATTCTGTACTTATGCTTTTGTGATGGGTGGAGCTATTCTTTCATTTCTATTTTCTTAAGGATCTTCTGAAGTGCTGGTCTGAAGATGGCGTGTTCTCTGAGAGATTGCATGTCTGAGAAGGATTGTAATTCTCCTTCATTAATGAGTCTTAGCTAGGCAGAGTTGGAAATTTTTAGCTGGAATGTCTTTTCTTTAAGAATGTTAAAGATAGTCCCCAGTCAGTTCTGGTTGTAAGATTTCTTCAGAAAGGTCTACTGTAATTATGCTAGGTCATCTTTGGTAGGGGTTCTGACCCTACTCTCTAGCTGCTTTTGGGATTTTTCTTTCAGGCTCACCTTTCTCATGTAATACTTTGCAGGAGTTCTCTGAATTACTTGTGTCTGCATGGCCTCCTCTCTAGCAAGACAGGAAGTTTTCTTGAATGACATCTTTGAGGACTTGTTCCAGGAAGTTTGCATTTTCTCTTTCTCTCTCGGGGATACCATTTTGCCATAGATTTAGTCTCTTTACTTTCTCCCAGATTTCTCATAGGCTTTGTTCATTTTGCTAATTCTTTTCTTCTTATTTTTTTTCAGAATGAGTTAATTCAGTGATTTGATCTTCAAGTTCTGAGATTATTTTCTCTGCCTGGTCAATTCTGTTATTAAAGCTTGCTATCGTACTTTGAAATCCCAGGAAAGAATTCTTAATTTCTAGAAGTTTAGTTTGGTTCTTTCTTTGTTTTTTTTTGTTTGTTTTTTTGTTTTGTTTTTTTGAGTTGGAGTCTCACTCTGTCGCCCAGACTGGAGTGCAGTGGCTGCTCCCGGCCACCGCAGCCTCGACCTGCTGGGCTCCGGCGATCCTTCCACCCCAGCCTTCTGAGTAGCTGGAACTACAGGCGCGTGCTACCACACCCGGCTCATTTTTTGATTGATGGTAGAGATGAGGTCTCGCCTGCCCAGGCTGGTCTCAAACCCGCAGGCTCAGGCAATCCACTCATCTCAGCCTCCCAAAGGTGCGGGATTACAGGCTGAGCCACGGAGCCCGGCTGTGTTGTTTTCTTACTTGACTTCCCCTCTCTGTTGTTTTCTTATTTGACTTCCCTTCTCTGATTTGCCTGTGGTAGGGGGCAGCAGTGAAAAGGATGGTAGGGACTGGGAGGAGAAACATCTGACATTGCTTTATTGGTGCTGTCTGACAGGGATGGAACAAGTACTTTCTTCCGGCTGAGAACTTTTCCCTCCCTCTAGTGCAAGCATCAATGGCCATGGCTAGCTGGTAGATTCTGCATCTCCCTTTCCATCCTCTATATCTTATTAGGAGTATTGACTGATGGCCAGGGGAGGTCCCATGCCTCTGCTCCAGCACAGAGGTTCTGGGGATATGAATTGCCCTCTCTGTCTAGGTGAATCAAGTCATTTCAGACAGGGGTAGATGGGAGGCCACTTCCTTGTTGAGATATACCTCCTCAGGCCACTGTTTGGCAGAGTTGTCACTATGCAGAGGTACACTACTTCTTAGTTCCCACCCTACTTCATGAGATGGGCAACTGCAGTGATGGTGGGCCCCTGAGGACAAGCTGCCCCCACAGTCCTGAACTGGGACTGCAACAGGTGCAGGTGTTGCTGGAGAAACATCCCTAAAGTAGGCACAGTGTCTTTGATGAAGGCCGGAGATGGAGGGAGGGAACACTTACAATGGTGCCGATCACCCCCATGGGGTGAACCTTATAGAACTTGTTTGTTGGAGGGGGTTGGTGGCTGTTGGCACCAGGACTTACCATGAGCTGGAGTCATCCAGTCCGCATTTGGGTTCTGCTGGTGTGTTTGTCCCAGTGAACCTGTCCCAATTCTCGGCAGCCTCCTGCACCCAGCTGGTGCAGGTGGGGTCTTGGGAGAGGACCTTGGCTGTCTTTCCCTTGACTAGGATTGCAGAGGCTCGCAAGAGGTGTGTAAACAAGTTCTCCCTTAGACTCACAGCTTCCTTCTTCAAGTGCATTCTTCTGATATTTAGCCACAGACACTCTGCGGGTGGCTAGGACTTGAGCAGTCTGTTCTTCACTTCCTCAGGATAATTATTAATAAACCCCAGGCTGGGATTCAAGCTGACCCCCAAAGCAACAATTTCACTCCTTTCAAGCTTCTTTGCTGAGAACAGCAGTCATTTGCTGTCTCCAGGTGGCCATCTTGGTTTACTCCCTTGGTAGAAGGAATCTTAGTTTATTGCCTATAATTTCATGCTTGAAAACGTGCCTCCTTCCATTACTGCCTTCTATTTGTTTATTCCTGAGAGTCACACTACAGGCATCAGATAGTTTACTATTTGTCAGTAGAACTTTTGTTAAAAACCATGATCCTTGGAAGGCTGAGGCGGAAGGATCGCCGGAGCCCAGCAGGTCGAGGCTGTGGTGGCCGGGAGTGGCCACTGCACTCCAGTCTGGGTGACAGACTGAGACTCCAACTCAAAACAAACAAACAAACAAACAAACAAACAAAACCCAAAAACCATGATCCAAACTTTTTTTTAAAGATGAGGAAATGAAGAAGTTGAAATTCTGTACCCCAATCACACATCAGGTAAGTGAACCTGTAGATTGCAAATCAGTGCACTTCACACTTTACTACACTGAAGTACATTAGATTTAATGCTGTGTCATTTACAGAACATTTTCATTTGGGATAAAGATAATTATTTTTTGTATGAATGGTTATGTGCACCCATAAGTTCAGAGCAAAGTTCAGGAACTCTACACACATTGGATTTAAATAAGTGTCTCTCTCTTTTTAATTTAATTTAATAAGATAAAATTTAATTTTTTATTTAATTTAATAAAATAAAATTAATTTAATTTATTTTTTATTATAAAGATGTGGGGTACAATTCAGGGTTAGGTATACAAACTTTGATTATGCAGGTTGTTGATGAGGCATGCCTTTCCCGCCCCTAGCAGTTTCCCCCAACTGCCAATCCCACCCCCAATCCCCTGACAGTTTCCTACTACTGCCAATCCCTTTCTTATAGTATTACAATTGTTCAAGACTTGCTTATGAGTGAGAACATATGGTACTCTTTTCTTTCTTTCTGTGATAGATCATTGAGTATGATTGACTCTAAATCCATTCGAGTTACTGCAAAGTCCATATGTTTGTCCTTCTTTATGACTGCATAATATTCCATTGTATATATGACCCACATTTTTTTTAATCCAGTTCAGCTAAATATCCACCTATTGAACAAGCAAAGGAATGAAAGGATGACAATAACAGAGGAATTGTTTCATTGCTGAAAATCAGATAAGGGAGCTATTTACATATGAGAAGTTTCAAGGAGTTCTTTCTAAATATTATAAACATGTTAGCAAATTGAAGAAAAGTACCAATTCCAGTGTCAATTCTCTTCTGAAAAGGCATCGCAGAATCATGAATATGTAGAAGCAATCTTAGGACACATCAACCATCACCACCTCATTTATAAGGGCAAGGGCTGTAAGCAAGGATGGACATCATGGAAGATATGAAACAACCCTCTTCAAGTACCCCTTTGCCAATTAAGAGTCATAATACCAACAAACACCTACCCTGAAAGCTCCAGAAAGCACAGAGCTATCATGAGCAAATAACCATCTGTACAGATGGCTGCATTTCTGGTAACAGCATCAGAAGGAAGGCCAGACAGAACCATCAAATAACTGGAATGGAGGCTAGGCAAAAAATACATCTGAATACAGAAAGCTGAACTAGAGTTCAGTGGCTTTACCAAAAGAAGGAAGCTATCATAGAATTATAATTTTTTTCAGTCTTCTAAAAGTGCCTACCCCTTCTCCATACTTTGCTCCATCATTAGTTTTTATATTTTATATATTTTAAATATATATTTCATCCTGGTGTACAGTTTAAGATCTGAGAAGGTGATTTCAACAGAAACCTAATATATATTGAATGTACACAAGAAATTTCTACTCACATTTTTCTCTTTATGAGAAAAATCAACTGATGTCTGAAAAGATGAGAGTCTATACTGTCCACTGATATAAAGATCAGAGAAAGATAATCCAGATCTGGTACAGTTGCTCAATTATGTCAACACAGATCTAAGATTTTTCTGTCTTCTTGTTCTGCTAGCCTTAGTGTGTAGCTTTGTTCTTCATGTTTGCAAGGTGGCCACTGTATCGCCTAGCTTCACATCTGAAACTCAGGCAGGAATATACAAAGGCCGTATCCAAGGGCCATTCTGATTTAGTATGTGAGTATGCTTACATACATACTTAGTATGTTCATATAACAAGTTTGCTGCAAGTTCTCCCAATAACATTTGTTTGTATTGACCAAATACCTGCCATATAGAAAGTGCGGATTAAAACTACAATGAGATATCATTTTACAGTAGTCGGGATGGCCATTATTCAAAAATCAAAAGACAATAGATGTTAGCATGGATGTGGTGAAAAAGGGATGATTATACACTGTTGATGAGAATGTAAATATATATAAATGTAAATACTATTCATTCATAAAAAGGTATGAAATAATGTCTTTTGCAGCAAATTGGATGGAATTGGAGACCATTATCATAAGTGATGCAACACAGGAACAGAAAATGGAATACTATATGTTCTTACTTATAAGTGGGAGCCACACTATGGATATATACAGTCATATATACAGTATAATGGACACTGGAGACTCAGAAGGGTGAGAGAAGGAACAGGGAAAGAGATGAAAAATTACTTATTGGATACAATGTGTACTAATGAATGTGATGTGTACACATAAAGCTCAGACTTATTCACCACTATAAAATGCATCCATATAACCAAAAAACCATTTGTAGCCCTAAACCTATTGAAATTAAAGAAAAAAAAAAACAAGAAGTGGGGAAAGAAGTAAGAGAATGCACTAACCTCCCCTTCTCCTCAGGAGATTTCTGTGCCTGTGGTACTCTGAAGTTGTGGGAGTGAAGACATTTTAGGTTACATGAGGTTTGGAGCATTGAGATTACACTGAACTGGACTCTTCATTACCTGAAAGTCACTAGAGGACTTTTTTGTTACCTGAGAATGACCAGACTAGTTATGAAACATTTTTTCTCTAAGGAAAGGGAAGGAATAAACTGATGGAAGAAGTTTAACAGGAAATGGTGAGAAATAATCAAAGAGCTTCCTCCAGTCACTAAAGAGACCAGGGTCAATCAATAAACAGGCTATATAAAGTTATAAAACATAATTTAAATGTCATAAATAATTATTGGAAAAGATGCACAAGAAAAAAAACTCTGACTTAAATGTAATCAATTTGATTTTAAATACCCAAAAAGTTTTTTTAACAAATGCTTCCAAATTTATTTAAAATGCTATCATGACCATGACATTAAAATCTGACAAAGATAATAGATGAATAAAACCAATGATCAATTTAATGAATATAAGTGCAAAAACTTGAATAAAAACTTAAAAACTGAAATCTAGCAAGATTGTAAATCAATAAAATATTATAATGAAATTTGTTTCTATTCAGAAATGCAAGGATACTAATTCGTAAATTTATTAATATATTTTTCACATAATCATTGACAAGAAAAATCATACTACTACTACCTCCTTGGTTATTGAAATAAATTGTCTTTTTCTAAAAAATAAAGCTTATTGAACTATTATCCATCTACAATAAAATACAACTTTGTATAATTTGTTGAGTTTTGACAAATTTAGACACATAGGTAACCACCACAATCAAGATATAGAACTTTTCTGTTATCCCCAAAGTGTCTTTGTGCTATGAAATTTCATCATGGTCTTGTCACTCTTAATAATCTTTCCCATTTTATCTAGTGCCTGCCCCAGGCAAGCAGATTAAATAGTTTTTTTTCATAGTTTTTTATAGATGGAATGATACAATATGTATTCTTTCTATCTGGCTTATCTTGTTCACATTCATCCATGTCATAGCAGGTGTCAGTAGCTCATTGTTTTTATTGCTGAATAGTATTCTATTGCATTGAGGTGAGGATCAATATTTGTATTATTTATAGTTTTTGGCTATTATCAACAAAGCTGCTATAATCATTTATGCACAAGTTTATGTTTGGGCATATGTTTTAATTCTCCTGGATAAAAATATAAGTGTGGGGTTGCTGAGTCATAGCAAATGTATGTATAATGTGATAAGAAATTTTAAAACTGCTTCCAGAAGTTTAATATGTATATGTATATGATATAGACATATACTTTCACGATGTGTATATGTCAGAATGTCCCATGTCTCAGACTTTGAAGTCTTCATACACAAAATGATCTCATACAACACAATGGTTTTAAGTTCCATGTGTAAAGGGGTGAATTCCAAACTTACATCTCTAACCTCAAATCCCCCTGAACTCATATTTGTATATTCAAGTGTCTACATCTCCACTTGGATGTTTAATTGGAAACTCACACTTAAAGCATACAAGGTAGAGTTCTTGATTTCTTACTAATTCTAACCTCAATTCTATTTTAGACTTTCGCATCTGCATATATAGCTATGTCATTAACTCAGTTGTTCAGGCCCCAAACTTAGGAATTATACTTTACTGTACTCTTTATCCTCTTTTTCTCATAATTTAGTACCAACTCATGATTCTGCCTTCAAAATATATTCCCAGTCTGTACACTTCCTACAACCTCAGACACAACCACCTTAGTCATAGCTAACATCATCACCTCTTGGCTAGCCTATTATAAGGTTTGTCATGTCATTTTTAAAACTAAAATTATTTATTGTTTCCCATTTTCACACATAGTAACAGCTAAAATTTTAGAAAGTTGTACATATTCTGCCACCCTCATTGCTTCTTTGACATCATCTCCTACAATTCTTCCTCTTGCTCTCTCCACACAGGCACTCCTTCCTGTTCCTTGAAAATGTCAGACTTATTTTTGCTTCAGGGCAGCACTTTTTATGTTCAATTTTTCTCTATCTGGGGCATTGTTTACCCAGATCTAGATCTTTCATAGCTTACTCCCTAACTTTCGCAAGTCTATTCTCAAATGTCACCTTATCAAATCATCTTTCCTGAAATACCCTATTTAAAAGTGTAACTTTTCTCTGCTGTCATCACTCCATGTCCTCTTTCCCTCTTCATTTTTCTTCATAACACTTATCACCATATGATAAATTGAAGGTTTTGTTTGATCATTGTCTTTCTTTGCTATGAGGGTAGAGTAATCGTCTGTCTTGTTCTGTAGGTGAAGATATATTCCCAGCATGAGGAACAGTGTGTGTCATAGATTATATACTAAATAAATATGCATTGAATGAAGGAATGAGTGAACCATTATTTTTAAATGACATAATCAACATGAAAATAAAAAAGAATAGTCAATAAGTTGTTAAAACAGTAAAACCATATTTATTAAAGTTAAATAAAATAATATGTATAACCTGAATCAGCATTTTGTGTATTCTATGACTCAGAAACTTTAATTGCATAATTTCAATCTTAGGAAATAGGCATAAAAATGAAAAAAAATTTTATACAAAGATGTTTATCACAGATTAACAAAAAATTGAAGACAGTCTAAATGTCCAACCATAAGCAAGTGGTTAAATAGTATGGTTCATTTATATATAGAAGTATGGTCAGGTGAAAAAAAATCAAATTCTGTAAAACAAACTCATATGATATATACCAAAATGTTCACAAAAGTATGTAAGGGTACTTATTTTCTATCTGTTCTTGCATTTCCATATTTTAATAAGTATTAATACATTACTATTCATCCCAATTAATAAATAATATTTTTAAAAGACTGATTTCATTAGGTCAGGTATATGATTTTGGGGAAGAATAAATGGTTTATCAATTTATTTACTCATTCAGTGAATCATTACTGAGCTCATACTCTGTGCCAAAGACAATGCTATGTGAGGCAGTTAAAACTGAATGAAATCAACAAGCTCTCATCCTTATAAAGTGCCATTCTGCAAGGGAAGACAATAATTAAATATACAGCATAATGTCAGGTACCATGAAGATAATAAAGTAAGGTAAGATAATTGGGAATATTTTAGAAACAGTAGGTGGAAAAGCCTATTCTGAGAAATTACAGTGTGAGCAAAGATCAGACTGAAGTGAGATAGCAAACTATGCAAAGATCCAGAGAAAAAACTTTTTTTGTCTTAATAACAGCAATTAGATGACATTGGTGAAAATGGTGGAACGTAGACTTTTGAAAACTCCTCTGTAAAAGCAATTTAAAAAAACCTAGTAAAAATTGTCAGAATAAATTTTTTGAGACCTCTGGGAATTAAACATTGCAAAAATTCGGGAGGATTTATCTTTTCTTTTAAAAAAACTGACTCTTGGCAAAGACAGCAAGCTTTGTAACATTTTAAATTAACCTATTCCCAAACCCCTCTTCCATGCTCCACATTAGCCTAAAAATCCAACAACCTGCAACCGGAATGAAAACCAGCAGTTTGGCAGCAACTGGAAGGGACAGAATGGAGTTGGAACCGTGTTAAAGCTCCATTCTCATACTCTGAACCACTTTGCTAAACTGTGGAGGGCCTAAGCTCTAAATATTAACCTCCCATATGACCCTGCAATCCCCCTACTGGGAATATGCCCTGAAGAACTCAAATCACTCTATAAAAAAGATACCTGCACACGTATGTTTATTGCAGCATTGTTCACAATAGCAAGAACCTGGAATCAACCATGCTGTCCATCAAAAGAGGACTGGATTAAAAAAAAATGTGGTACATATACATGATGGAATATGCAGCCATAAAAAAGAACAAAATCATGAATTTCGCAGCAACCTGAATGGAACTAGCGTCTATAATACTGAGTGATCTGTCACAGAAACAAAGATCTGAGTATCACATGTTCTCACTCATATAGTGGACCCTGAACATCCAATGTAATACTATAAGAAAATGACTGGCAGTAGTGGGAAACTATGGGGGGGAGAGGGAGATGGGATTAACGGTAGTAAGTATCTGTCTGGGGATGGGGAGACACCTCTTATCAACAAGGGTGCCTGAATGAAGCATATTTGTATACCTAACCCTTAACTGTACCCCACAATATCATAATAAAAAATATTGATTATAAAAAAAAAGAAAAAAGAAAACCAAATAAATAAATAAATAAATAAAACTCCATTCTCAGAGGTATTCCCACTTAATCCGGTGGTTTCCTGAAAGACACCACTCTCAAGGCTTGTATTTATTTGACCTGACTGAAAACTAATTCTAAAGTTGACTACCTTTTCTAGAGGTATTTGTTGAAGACAATTATAGCAGTTATTGAAAATCATGTCTGTCTGAGGCAGTGGCTAACATCTGGAGCAAATAATAGGATAATCAAAAGCTTAAAGGAAAACTAGAGAATGAGATGTCCATACGGGATTTTGAAAAGTTCTGATATTTTATTTGAAATTTAGAAGACCATGCACATGTGTAGGGCTGTGTGTAATCCCAGGGCTGCATGATCAGGAAAAACCAGATACGTCCCTCCGCATTCATCTTAGGCTAAACTTATGGCTCTTCACAAGCAGGAAGTGAAGAATAAGGTAGAGTTGTCAACTACCTGCTTGAGTGTAGAAGGCATGCACCAACATGTAAACAGAGAGTTTTGGATAATACTGGAGACTCACTAGCTCCAAGTACTTAGAAAATATCTGTCCAATCATTAGTTGGCCACTAAGGTAACTATGCCCTCAGTGGCCACACACACAAAATAATTTGCTTATGATAAACACAAAACTTAGAAAATTCATTTTGAAAGGTCACTAAACAAACAGCAAATATAGTAAATCACAAGGAGGGGGCGGAATCTGATTTCCATCGGGGAAAAATTATATAAAATGCCTAGTTTTCAACAAAAAACATGAGACATACAAACAAAAAAGTTATCCCAGCCCATAAACAGGAGGAAATCTAGTTAATTGAAACTGTCCTTGAAGAAACACAGATGCTGAACTTGAGTAGATTTTGAACCTTAAATATGCTCAAAAACTAAAGGAAAACATAGGTAAAGAACAAAAGAAAACCAAGAGGCTAATGTATCACCAAATAGAGAACATCAATAAGGAGACAACACTTATTAAAAAGGATCAAGGTAGAAATTATACCATTGAAAAGTACAATAACACTATAAACACCTAGATATCATAAACATTTATAGATCAGTTTACTCAATCACAGCAAAATACACATTCTTCTCAAGTCTATATGAAATTTCTCCAGGATGAGCCATATGTTAGGCTAGTATACAATTATAAATAAATATAAAATTATTGAAATAATATAAAGTGCATTTTCCAATTATAATAAAGTGAAATTAGCAATCAATAACAGGAGATTTAAGAAACTTGTATTTATGTGGATTTTATAAAACACAACCCTGAATAACCAATGGATCAAATAAGAAATGAAAAGAGAAATTATAAAATATTTTGAAATAAATGAAAATATGAAACAATATAACAAAATTTATTAGATGCACCTAAAGCAGTGCTTAGAGAGAAATGTATAACTGTAAATACCTACAATAAAAAATAAGGATCTCAAATCAATAACATAAACTTCTACCTTAATACACTGGAAAAGGAGAGCAAATTAAACCTAAAGCAAGCCGAAGGAGAAAAATTATAAATATTCAAGTAGAAAAGACCAAAATAGAGAAATAATGGTGAAAATCAATAAAACCAAAGGCTGGGTCTGGAAAAAATAACAAAAATGGCAAATATTCAGGTAGATTGATCAGAACTAAGATAGAGTTGATACATAAAGAGATAGAGATAGAGATAGAGATAGATAAAAATAGAGGAAATACCTCTACTAATCTTCCAGGAATAAACAGTATTATAAGGGAATACTGAGAACAATGGTATAGTGAAAAGTTAGGAATATAAGTGGTCATTGTACCTATATATTTGGACCTCCCTTTGCTCCCCACTTCGCCTGGTTTGAGATCAGGTATGCATATTGATGTTGTATGCCTTCCTCATCTTTCCCCTGGCAGTTTCCCACTACTACCACCCCTTTCTTGTAGCATTATGATAAACGTTCAGGGTCTGCTTACGAGTGAAAGCATGTGACACTCAGTTCTTTGTTTCTGTGATAGATCACCGAGTATCATAGACTCTAAATCCATCCACGTTGCAGCAAAGTCTGTAATTTTGTCCTTCTTCATGGCTGTGTAATATTCCATTGTGTATATGTACTACATTTTATATATGCATTTATTTATATATTTATTATTTTAAGCATGTGGGGTATAATTCAGGAGTAGATATACAAATGGTCATTGTATAGGAAAAGTTTGGGTCTCACTTTGGTCTCCACTTCGCTTTTTTGACATCAGGTACCCTTATTGATGAAGTGTGCCCCCTTCCCTTCCCTGGCAGTTTCCCACTACTGCCAATACCTTTATTATAGTATTACTATAAAAATTGCAATAATTCTTCAGGGTCCACTTATGAGTATATGTGGTATTCAGTTCTTTGTTTCTGTGATAGATTACTGAGTATGACAGACTCTAAATCCATACAAGTTGTTGGGAAGTCAATAATTTTTCCTTCATTATGGCTGTGTAATATTCCATTGTGTACATGTACCACATTTTCTTTATCCAGTCCAGTTTTGATGGACAGCACGGTTGGTTCCATGTTTTTGCTATTGTAAATAATGTTGCGTGTGCAGGAATCTCTTTTGTAGAGTAATTTGATTTTTCCTGGGTATATTCACAGAAAGGGGATTGCTGGGTCATATGGAAGGTTGATTTTTATATCTTTTAGAAATAACCACACTGTTTTCCATAAAGGTTGTATTAGTTTTCACTCCCACCAGCAGTGGATAAGCACTCTCTCCCTGACAGCCTCTCCAGCATCTGTTGTTTTTTGAGTTGTTGATGATTGTCATCCTGACTGGAGTTTGGTGGTAGCTCAGTGTGGTTTTAATTTTCACTTCTCTGATGATTAGTGAGACAGAACATTTTTCATGTATTTGTTGGCTGCTTGAGTGTCTTCTCCTGAGAAGTGTCTACAAGAGCTCTTAAAATTGAACATTAAAATGTCAAATAACCCAATTTAAAAGTGGGCAAAATATTTGAATTAGCATCTCTCCAAAGAAGAATACAAGTGGTCAATAAGCACTTAAAAAGATGGTCAGCATCATTAATAAAATACAAATTAAAACCACAATGTGCTATATCACTCTTATCCACTAGGATGAATGCAATAAAAAAGGCAGACTAGACACTTACTAGTGTTGGTGAGTATTTGGACAAATTGGAACCCTTCTGTAGCACTAGTTTGAAAAGGAAAATAATACAGCAACTTTGGAAAATGATCTAGCAGTTCCTCAAAAAATTAAACATAAGGTTGATATGACACAGTAATCCTATTCTAGGTTTAAAATAATTGAAAAGACATATCTACACAAAAACTTGTACAGGAATGTTCATTGAAGCATTATTTAACAACCTAAATTGAAAATAATTCAAATATCTATCAACTAATGATGAATAAATAAGGTGTGATATATCCATACAATGGAATATTATTTGACATTAAAATATAATAAAATACAAATAGATGCTTCAACATGCATGAGACTTGAAACTACTATGCATATCAAATAAGCCACATAAAATAACACAGAATACAACTCCATTTTTGTGAAATATTCAGAATATGCAAATCTGTGAAAGTAGAAAGTAGATTAATCATTGCTAAAGGATCAAGGGAGAAAGCAATGAGGTGTTTCTACTAATGAAAATAGGGTTTCTTTATTGGGTGATAAAATATTCTGGAATTAGTGGTGATTGTTGCACAATCCCATGAATATACTAAAATCACTGAATTGTACACTTTAAGGGTGTTTTGTTGTAGATTTAAACATATTTCTAAGTATTTTTAAACTTATTTCTAAGTTTCTTATTTCTAAGCTTAAAATAACAACTATTACCTCCAGGTGAAAATAAAGTTTGATGTATTTGAGCAACAAGAAAACCAGTGTGTCCAGAACGGAATGAGCAAGCCGTAAACCTGTAAGAATTGAGATTGGTGAAGCAGGTAGGAGCAAAGTCATGCTTAGAATTTGGGCCATGGTCTGGAGTTTACTTTTAATTATTTGCAATGGAAGGCTTTTGGAATGCACAAGGGAAGAGCAATACGAGCTATGGTTTGTGTCTTTAAAAGCGCATGTAGGATTGAAATCCACTTGTAAAAAATAAAAAATAAAATTGGATCCTCATCTTACTCGCTATAAAAATTAACACAAAATAGATTAAAGACCTAGATGTAAAACCCATAACTATATGACTCCTAGAAGAAAACAGGGTAAAAACCTTCATGAAATTAAATTTGGTGACGATTACTTGGATATGACACCAAAGCACAGGCAAACAAGCAAAAATAGACAAATAAGACTACATCAAACTTAAAAACTTCTGTACATCAAATGACACAACCAATAGAGCATAAAGGCAACCTATGGGAGAAAATATTTGCAAATTATATATCTGATAAGTAGTTGATATCTAGACTATATAAAGAACTATAATTCAAAAATAAACAAGAAAAAAAAGTCCTATACCCTGATTAAAATGGGCAAAGGACTTGAACAGACGTTTCTTTAGAGATGATATTCAAATGGCCAACCAGCATATGGAAAGAGACACAAAACAAATCATCACAGACATGCAGATCAAAACCCCAATGAGACATTACCACATATTCACTAGAATGGCTACTATTTAAAAAATGAACAAATGTTGGAAAGAGTATGAGAAAGTTAGAACCCTTATCCACTGTTGATAGGATTATAAAATGGTGCAGAAGTTATGGAAAACCCTATGGATAGTTCTCAAAAAATTAAACATAGAACTACCATATGATTCAACAATCCCACTTCTACTTACATTTCCAAAAGAATTGAAAGCAGTGCCTTGAAGAAATATTTGCACACTTATGTTTATTGTAGTACTATTTACACTAGTCAAAAGGTGGAAGCAACTTAAATTTACTCGGCAGATGAATGAATAAAAAAATTGATATACACATACAACTGAATATTATTTAGTCTTTAAAAAGGGTATTATTTCACATTCTACTACAAGAATCAATCTTAGAAGCATCATATTAAGTAAAATAAGTCAAACACAAAATGACAAGTGCTTTACTATTCCACTTTCCACTTATATGAGCTATCTAAAGTTATCAAACTTGAGAAGGCAGATTATTATTATTTTTTTTGAGTTGGAGTCTCACTCTGTCGCCCAGACTGGAGTGCAGTGGCTCCGGCGATCCTTCCGCCTCAGCCTTCCGAGTAGCCGGAATTACAGGCATGCACTACCACGCCCGGCTGATTTTTTGATTTATTGTAGAGATGAGGTCTTGCTGCCCAGGCGGGTCTCGAACCCACGGGCTCAGGCAATCCACTCACCTCAGCCTCCCAAAGGCGCGGGATTACAGGCTGAGTCACTGAGCCCTGCAAGAAGGCAGAATTTGAATGACGCTTTCCAGAGGCTAGGGGAAGGGGAAATGGAAGGTTGCTGTTCAATGGCTATAAAGTCTGAGTCATGCAAGATGAAAAATTCCTAAAAACATTTGTACAACATTGTGCTTATAGTTAGCAATACTATAAGGCACACTTAAGATTTTGTTAACAGAGTACAATAAAAAGATACAGTTTTTACATGGTACAAAATGGATGAATCACATGTTATGATTTTTATGAAACATAAGAATATTATGCCAAGTGAAATATAGCAAGTCACAAAAAGGCACATAATGTATGTTATTATTTGAAAATGTTCCCCAAATAGTATGTGTTGGAAACTTAATCCCCAGTGCAAGAGATCGCCTTTAAGAGGTGATTAGGTCATGAGAATTATGTTGGAGTAGATTTGTTATAGAGGAAATGGATTCCTTATAAAAGGAGTACAGCTCACCTTTGCACTCTTTTTTTTTCACCCTTTCTTTTCCCTTTCCGTAGCAAGAAGGCCCACATAAAATATCGACCCCTCATTCTTGGAATTCTAATCATTCAGAATTGTGAATCAAATAAATGTTTTGTTCATTATAAATTACCCACTCTGTGGTATTCTGTTAGAGTAGCACAAAATGGACAAAGACACTGTGATTTCAATTATATAAGTTATCTGAAGAAGTCAACTTCATAGAAACAGAAGGCTAAGTGGTGGTTAAGAGGTATCGAGGGAAGGAGGAAAAGGGTAACTGCTGTTTAATAGGTACAGAGTTTCAGATTTGTGAGATAAAAATTCCTGGAGATCGGCTTCATGACAATGCAAATATATGTAATACTATTAAATTATACACTTGCAAAGGATTAAGATTTGGTAAATAGTGTGTATGTGTGTGTGTGTGTGTGTGCGTGTGTGTGTCTGTGTGCATTTACCACACAGACAAATACACAAAAAACTCATATAAGGTTTAAAGAATGAAAACAAAAACTCAGTTCCAAGGCTATGATAGTGGATTAGGTTAAATATATCTAAACACTTTGATCATATACACCTAACAGTAAAAAAACAAAAAAGTGAGCCTCATAATACATGTATATTTAATTATTTATGGAGTATATACACATTTATCTGTTCTAGTATATGCATCTTATATATAATATTTAATACATGCTTCATATGAAAAATGCACAATAAAAGGTTAGGGAAAAGTATTGATTAAACTTCTAATATTTTCCTTTCATGATCCAATAGGTCATCTTGGGCAGATTTTGAGGTCTATAATTCCCACTTTGGAATCACTAATATAGACAAAATGTGATATGACATTGTCCACAATGCTAACAATAGAAGTGGTGAGTATGGATTTAATTTAGCATGTGTTTGAAAATGGTGTATACTGAATTTGATGAAAAATTGGGCTAAGCAAAATTGGCTTTATGGTGGTTATGTTTAATGAGGTGGGGAAGATTGTGTAAATCAGTTTTGTGGGTAGAAAAAAAATGGTCTTTTTTGGATGTTTTAAGATTTAGATTCTTGTTAGATGTGAGTCTAGATAATACAATGTACAAAAGAGAGGAAAGTATAGTAGCAAACTCTAGTAGACTCCAACATTTAAAGATTGGACATAGAAGAGGAAAAACAAACAAAAGAGGTTGATAAGGAAAAATGAGTGAAGTATTAGGAAAACTAAAAACTATAGGGTCTTAAAAATCAAGAAAATAAAGTGTCTCCAGAAGCCAAATATGATTACCCATGTTAAATGCTGGTGTTAAATAATATAAGGCCTTAATATAAGGACTGGGAATGGGTCATTTGATTTGGTAAGATGAAAGTTGTTCTAATGCAGTGAAAAAAGTACAAACCTTATAGTCCTTATACTGAAAAAAAATGATGATAATACATATATAAATTATACTTTTAGGAGTTTAGCACAAAATGATATGTCATATGTTAAACCAACCTCGAATCCAGGAATCAATGCCACTTGGCCATGATATAAAAAACTTTTTGACGTGATGTCAGGTTCAGTTTGCCATTGGTTATGATGTATAACCACTTTGATGTATTGTTAGATTCAGTTTGCTATTATTTTATTGAGAGTTTTTGCATCTATGTTTATAAGAGATATTGCCCTGTCGTTTTCTTTTCTTGTGGTGTCTTCATGAGGAGATCCCATACTATTTTTCATAGTGGTTACATCATTTTACAATCCCCCAACAGTGAACAATGGTTCCAATTTATCTGCATTCTCACCAATATTTAATTATTTTCTTTATTTTTAAAAATAGTAGCCATCTGTTATAGTTTTTGAATGCTTGTGTTTCTCCAAAATTCTAGTTGAAACTTAATCCTCAATGAATGACATTGGTGCTCTTATAAAGGACTTTCTAATGAGCTTTAAAGTTCCCTTTCCCCTGTGTTCATTCTGCCATGTGATGACACAGTGTACTTCCCCTTTAAAGGACACAACTACAAGACAAAATTTTGGAAGCAGAAAGCAAGACTTTATCAGACTCTGAATCTGCCCACATCTTGATTTTGGACTTTCCAGCTTCCAGAGCTGTGAAAAATAAATGTCTATTATTTATAAATTACCCAATTTTTACTATTTTGTTACAACAGCACACATTGACTAGCTCACTGTACTTAGAGTGTGAAGTTAGCTGGAAAGGGAGGCAGAGGAAAATGGTCGTAGCTAGAGGAGTATGCTCAGCAATCTCTAAATTACTCTTCCATGATTCTCCACCTCCTAGTATTCACACTACTGTAAAATCATCTTCTCTTGAGTTCTGGCTAAATTTAATGATTTACTCCTAAGAATAGAATGTGGCAGAAAGAATAAGGTGTCACTTTTGAGTTTAATTTATTGAAAGAGTGTAGATTCTTTCTTGATTTCTCTTTTTTTCTGTCTCTCTGTCTGAACGCTAGTGCTGGGGGGAACAAGCTGCCATGTAGTGAGCAACTCTGTGGAGAATGAGTGTGAAGTGGTGTGGTGAGAAACTAAGACCCTCCACCCAGTAGCCCACCAAAAACCGAGGCCAGACAACAGCCTTGTGAGTGAACATGGAAGTGAATCTAGCTCCAGGAGAGTTACAATTGCAGCCTTGGCTGGTAGATTGTGTAGTCTCATGAGAAAATCTGAGCTAGAGCCACTATCTAAGCTATTCCCAACTTCCTGACCCACACAAACTGTGAGACACCATACATTGTTTTTAACTGCTAAGTTTTGGAGAATTTTTTATACAGGAATAGATAACTAATATAGGGATAAAGGAATGAGGTGAGTGGTTGTGAAATGGGTTTCTTTTCTTAATTAGAGATATAGCATATTTGGCTTTTCTGTTTGTCATGGATCATTCTCATTAGCATAAAATGCTGTAGCAAAAAGGGATGATAGCAGTCATTCTTACATAGGGATACTTGCTAGATGCAAGTGTGAAGCAGAGTGTTTGTGCACAATGTAGTTACTTTAGTAGAGTTGGAGGTGGGAGGATTTGGAAATTCTCTTCGGATTACTTCTATGGTTTTCAGTAAAGGAAGGGATGTCACCACCTAAGAATGAGAAGAGACAGTAAAATTGCATTAGTAATATGTATTATTTGATGACAACTTACAGTAAAGACAGTTCATAGAATTTGAGAATAATACACTTATTGCCAATAAAAAGTAACTATGATTTTTGTCAACTGTAGGAAAAAAATGCTTACTTAAGCCTTTAGACATCCCATTCCTTTCCCTAAATTTACATAAAGATGTAACAAATATAAACTTTGCCACAACCAAATAGAATGGCTACAGAAAGTATTGAGAAGTTTTCTTTTCAGAATCTATCTGTGAGGACCATATACACAAACAAATGGTACGCCCAAAAATATGCATTAGAGGTTGTTATAGGTAACTTGGACCTCCACATTATGAAGGCAAATACTGGGACTGGGGTTAGGATTCTATGAGATAAGCAAATCTGGGTCCACTTCTTTCTACTCATGGTTATTTGAACTAAGGCATCTTCAGCCGAAGTAAATCAGAATTGGAGAACAGGAATTGACTGGATACTCAGCTAAGCATTATCAAAGATTACAAAGTAATGAGAGAATTGGAAATCTACAAATACAAGCATGAAAACAAAATTTCAGTGAAGTTCCAAATATAATAAGGCTTGGAATTCAGCGAATATTTTACTGTGAAGCTTTTATTTTGAAGCTTGTTAAGGGCAAGCTTCAAAACGTAAAATGTGATACGCTTTCATGCCCAAGCTCTAAACACTGTTGCTGAAAAGTTTACTATGATATTAACTTTTACTTCACCAGTGTTGGAAGGAAACATTTCAGATATGATTTCACATATTTTGAAGAAAGTTTGAAATAGATGAAAATTCCAGAAAAATCACAATAACAGCAGTTGAACTGAATTACGTACATTAACCTAAACTTTAATCTCTCTCCTAAACTAAATCAGAGAACAAGCCCCAATGACTGATAGATCTTCTAACTCCATCTCACATTTAACTTTTCCTTTTATATGTGGTTCACCTGAAAGTATATTGTGTAAAGTATATTTAAAGCTTAATATGGAGATGATGGGCATAATTTCTGTAAAGATTATTTTGGTCTCAAAAACTGGTGAAAGGAGTATCTTTATAGAAGGTAATGGTGTGCTCTCAGATCACCATGGTCAAGCAGATCTCCTCTAAAGCCCCACAGATCTTTGATTCATCTTTCCTTTGGCATTTATTGCATCATGTCTTGTTTTGAAGTTATTTGTGAGCACAGTTCATAAACTTAGAGCTCCTTGAAGGCATTTATTATCTCATATTCATCATCAAATATGATAGTCATTAAAGCTATTCACCAAATACTTCTGATTCTCCTTGTAGTTGTGGTAGGAGGTAGGTGACACTTTTCTTTCCCTTGAAGTTAAGTCTAGTTTTGTCACTTGTTGATAAATTAAATGTGAGTGAAAAGAATGTTTATAATTTTCACATAAAAGCTTTAAAACCCAATATATGATCCATCACATTCTTTTTTTCTGCCTCAGCAATTATCAAAGCATAGAGGTGGAGCTCCCCTCTGCATGGATCTGTGTGAGACTGAGATGCAGAGTATTCCCCCAAGCCAACATGCAAAAGCCATTTAGTATGAATGAAAAAGTGCATTTTGTGTTTTAATCCTCTCATATCTGGAGACTGTTTAGCATAATTAAGCTTATTCTGACCAATACATTGTACAATTACTAGCACAGTATCTCATAGACAAAATTGCACTAAAGGATTTTCAGATTTCAGAATGAGTTTTATTCTCTGAAAAGTCTTTTAGCTCAATGACATGGGTTGCTTTCAGTGTGGTAGCCTATGTACTTCTATGACTCCAAGTTAACCGTGAGTACCACAACATTTTTATGAAGAGGACACTAAAGTTCTTTCATATCCAGTTTTTTCTGCCACTAAGGAATAATTGAAATCAACATGATTTTCTGAATACCTGCTTTCATCACTACAGCCACAGAGTTCTAGGACATCAGGTTTGAAAAATACCACAGGGAGCTTCAACACTCCTGCTTCACTCTACAGATGATAAAGAAAATGATCATTACACAGATGACTCATGACCAAAGATGGAAAAACTTAAAACTGTAGTTAGTGGCAGAAAAATGATTAAATATTAGTGGGTGAGATACTTACAACCTAGTTGGGCAAATAAAAAAATACAAAAACAGAAAAAATTAAAAGACTGATACAGGCTATTTATGCAGTGGGAACCTGTAAAAGGAAGGGATCTCTTATCTATCTATCTATCTATCTACCTATCTATCTATCTATCTATCTATCTATCATTGATCTATGGTAGCTCTGGTCATGTCAATAACATTATACAAAATTTCTTCATAGCACTTGGGGGAAAGAAATGGTGCATTTCATATTTTTTTGTAAAAATCAAATTAATACCAGTTTAACCCTTAGAATTAAAATTAGTGAGTTATTCAACTTCAGTCATTATCTTGTACTCCACATATCACTTTGTTTGCATAAAATTGCTGTAACTCATATAATCCAAGAAATCTGAAGAAGGCTTTCTTTTTTTAATTTATTTTATTTTATTTATTTTTATTTTTTATTTTTTTGAGTTAGAGTCTCACTCTGTCTCCCAGACTGGAGTGCAGTGGCCACTCCCGGCCACCACAACCTCGACCTGCTGGGCTCCAGTGATCCTTCTGCCTCAGCCTTCAGAATAGCTGGAATTACAGGCATGCACTATCACGCCCGGCTGATTTTTTGATTTATTGTAGAGATGAGGTCTCGCCAAGTTGCCCAGGCGGGTCTCGAACCCGCGGGCTCAGCCAATCCACTCACCTCAGCCTCCCAAAGCGCAGGATTTCAGGCTGAGCCACCGAGCCTGGCTTATTTTATTTTTTAAAATTTATTTATTTATTATAAAGATGTGGGGTACAATTCAGGGTTGGGTATGTAAACATTGATCATGCAGGTACCCTTGTTGATGAGGTATGTCCCTCCCTCCCCTAGCAGTTTCCCTCAAATGCCAGTCCCACCCCCTCCCCTGACAGTTTTCCACTACTGCCAATCACTTTCTTATAGCATTATAATTGCTCAAGTTCCATTTATGAGTGAGAACATACGGAACTCTGTTGTTTGTTTCTGTAATAAATCATTGAGTATGATCAACTCCAAATCCATCCAAGTTGCTGCAAAGTCCATATATTTGTCCTTCTTTATGGCTGCATGATATTCCATTGTGTATATGTGCCATATTTTTTTTTTATCCAGTCCAGCTTGGATGGGCAACATGGTTGGTTCCATGTCTTTACTATTGTGAATGGAGCTGCAACAAACATACGTGTGCTGGTGTCTTTTTTGTAGAATAATTTGAGTTCCTCTGGGTATATTCCCAGTAGGGGAATTGCTGGGTCACATGGAAGGTCAATTTCTAGTTCTTTCAGAAATTTCCACACTGTATTCTAAAGTGGTTGTACTAATCTGCATTCCCACCAGCAGTGTAGAAGCATTTCTTTTCTCCACATACTTGCCAGCATCTGTTGTTATTTGTTTTATTAATGATGGTCATTTTTACAGGGCTTAGGTGGTATCTCAGTGTGGTTTTGATTTGCATTTCTCTGATGATGAGTGAGGCTGAGCACTTTTTCATGTGTCTGTTGGCTGCCCGTATATCTTCTTTTGAGAAGTGTCTATTCAGGTCTTGAAGAGAACCTATTCAGTAAATGGTGCTGGGAAAACTGGCTTACCACATGCAGAAGAGTGAAACAGGACCCCTACATATCACCATATACAAAAATTAAATGGATCAAAGACCTAAGCGTAAAACCTCAAAGTGTAAGAATCTTAAAAAGCGCAAGAGACATTCTTATGGAAATTGAAACTGGGAACCAATTCCTATTCAGAACCCTAAAGACCAATACCTAAGAAATAAGGTAGACAAGTGGGACCTCATCAAACGAATGAGCTTCTGCAAAGCAAAAGAAACCATCAAGAGAGAACAGAGACAGCCCACAGAATGGGAAGAAAATATTTGCCAACTGTATATCTGACAAAGACCTAACATCTAGGATCTACAAGGAACTCAAATGTGGTGAAAGGATAGAAAGCTTTCTAACTTTTAATCCAATGTGGCCACTGAGAAAATATTTAAATCATATGATTCATTCAAATACTGCCAGTATTCTGAATCACAGCCCTCTGAGATAAATTTGGTCCCTGAGATGTTCACTACCCCTTTTAAGCCAGTGATGTTTAGAGGTCTGTCCCATAAAAAATCTTTACAACTCCTACATTTGTATGTAACAATGCCATATATTCCCAAATTTCAAATAACCCACATATCTTCCATTCCTTAAGTATTTAGAAATCCAACTCTTCACCTATTCTCCTCAAACGGTCTAGACTTACATCTATGTGAAGCAAGAGATATCTGAAAACAAGGTAAATAAAATGTGAAGCATTAAAATCATCATAAAAAAATTACATCAAGAAAAGTATATATATTCATTGAGTACATGCTAGGGGAAACCGTTACTAATCATGAAAAGTGTATAAATCTACAGAAGTTGAATCTATCTAGAAAAATATAAAATGCCAAAATTATCACAAAATTTGAAAACTAGATTAAAATAGTCTCATTAAATATATAAAATGATAATAAAAAAGCCTCCCATCAAATAAGCACCAGGCCCACATGTTTTTTTATAACTGAGTTTTACTGACTTTCAAAGAATAGTTAAGCCTTATGTTTTATAAAATTTGCATGTAAACTCATGTTGTAAGGTTTCCATAACCCTCCTTGATAGCAAAGCAAGTTAAGTATATTAGAATTAAAAAAATTAAGTGTAAAGACTATTGATATAAAAATTATTCATATAGTATCAGGTAGTGAACATAATTGTATAAGAAAAAATAATGCATCACGACAAACTAAGGTCCACCCTGGATATAAAGAAATAGTTCAGTGCCAGAAAAACTTTGCCAATTCAATTTCTACTTTAATAGACCAATGAGAGAATCTCTTTATAGTAAAATTACTTACAAAACTAAGAATATAATGAAACTTTCCTAATCTCATAAATATATCTACTAAAAATGTATAGCAAGCACATTTTAAATAGAGAAATTATGCATACATTTTCCATAAAGTCAAAATCTAGACAAAAATGCTGACTGTCACTACTGTTTCACTATTGCATTCGTTCTGATATAATGTAAATTTTAAAAATACAATTTTGTTCCAACATGATTGATATATAGAAACAATTTAAGTATAACATGCATTTTGTGTTTTCTTATGTGTAATTTTTTCATGAGAAGCAGAAGGTGAACACAGGAAACCACACCCAATTGAACTGAAACACATAGGAGTACGCCAAACATATATTCATGTTCATTTTCTTCTACACACTCGCATGCACACACACTTCAAATGTTTGCCAACTCCCTCAATTACCACATTTTCAAGAGTCCCTGTTATTCACATCTGAAATTACAACTTTTCACCTTGTTTCAGGTAACCCTTCTCTTACTACTCCTCAAAAACTTACAATCTGCAACCCTTGCATTGCCTGTGCCCACAAACTTACTTCAGATCTTTTATTAAGGTAAAGTTCACATTTATTGAAGTATTTATTTCTTAACCATTTAACATACAAAACTCTTAATACCATTTTTATGAGGTTCTTGTCTTTTTAATGTGTAATCAGCAAAGTTTTTGAGATGCTAACCCTATTTTTCATAACCCTTGCATTTTTCACTGGTTGATTTTCCATAACATAGTGCTTTTAAGGAAGTTATGTTCTCTGTTATATCAGAAAATACTGTATTAGATGTCCTGGTCAATGCATTAGAAAAATGAATAAAATAAAATATATTAATACTATGAGAGAAGTGATAAGGCTACTATTATTTGCAGATGATATGACAAGTTTCATAGGAAGCAGAAAAGAATTCCCAACCCATTAGAACTAAGTGAGAGTTCAGAAAACTTGTTGAACACAAGTCAACACAAAAAATACAATTTTTCTAGATAAATGATAATCTATTAAGCCATAATAGAAAATAAGATACAATTTACAATAGCACATTATATAGGATTTAAAACTTAATTTAACCAAAATAACACAAATCTTCGTGAAGATATTGTGAATGTTCATAAAGAACTTTATAGAATACTTGATTAAACAGAAATATATTACATGTCATATAAATTTCTACTCACGGTAATCTATAGGTATGAAAAATTATAATAAAATTCTAGTATTAATTTGAAATAAATTAAGCAGATTAAAAATGTATAGAAAAAAAGTAAATGCTCAGAAATAGCTAGCACAATCCTAAAAAAGAAGACCAAATGAGTCTGCCCTACCAGGTTTGAAACCATATTACAAAGTTATATTACAAATTTAAGATAGATTATTTAATAAATAGAATGAGAAAAACTGATTTACTATATTGAGAAAATGAAATAAGATATGTACTTCTTATCATGTGAAGAATTAACTTTAGATGAAATGCAAACCTGTAAATTTATTAGAAGAAAATATAAGAAAACCTCCATTGTTGTTGGATCTTAAGATTTGATTTGACTTGATTTTAAAGATATGGGATAGAATTCAGGATTAGGTAGAAAAGTGATCAAGAAGATTTTTTCTAAAGAAAGATAAAATAAACACAAAATGCTATGGAAAAAGCTACATTTAATCCCACCAAAATCCAAAGCTCTGTTTATTGAAAGATGCCATAGACAAAGAATTATGACAGATTTATCAGGGTAAGATCATTTGCAATGTCAAAAATACAAACAAATTAATACATGGAACAGTGGTTTTTCAATTCTATCAGTTCAAATGTTTCCTCTCATTGTTTTGTAGTCAACCATTGTTATTCTGAAATAATTTTTTAGGTAATATAACCTACCAAAAATATCATTATATAATGAGAAAAGGATCAATTCAGCAATATAATATAATAATTGTAAATATATATGCCCCAACATTGGCACACATAAATATTAAAACAAATATTATTAGGATTAAAGAGAAAGATAGATCCCAGTACAGTAATACCTGGAGACCTCAACATCCCCGTTTCATCAATGAACAGGTCATTCAGATGGAAATCAACAAAGAATTTTCTGACTTAATTTTCACCATGGAGCAAATGAACCTAATAGACATTTATAAACTTTTCAGCCAACAACAGTTGCAGAATACACATTCTCCTCAGTACATGGACCATTTTCCAGGGTAGACTACATGTTAGGACACAAAACAAGTTTTTAAAAATTCATAAAAAGAGAAAATCATATAAAGTATTTTACCTCACCACAGTGGAATAAGACTAGAAATCAATAACAGGAGGAAAACAAGATGAAAAAACCATTGGGTCAATTACAAAATTAAGAAAAAATAAGCACACCCCTAAGCATTTATTGAAAAAGATGAAAATGGAAACACATTCCAAAACCTATGGAAGATAGAAAAAACAGTACTAAAAGGAAGGTTTATTGCAATAAGCACTTACATCAGAAGTGTAGAGAAACTTCAAATAAACAACCTCATGATGCATCTTAAAGAACTAGGAGAATAAGAACAAATCAAGCCCCAAATTAGTAGACTAAAAGAAATAAAAATTAAAGCAAAATAAATGAAATTGAGACTGAAAAAGTATAAAATGTGAACATTGGCTTTTCGAAAAGATAAACAAAATTAACAAACCTTTAGCCAGATAATTAATAAAAGAGAGAGAATACACAAATAAAATTAAAGATGAAAAAGAGATGTTGAAATTGCTACTGCAGAAATTCAAAGGATTATTAGAATATTATAAGTAACTACATGCCAATAAATTGTAAAACCTATAAGAAATGGATACGTTTCTAGACACATACAACCTATAAAGATTGGACAGTAAAGAAGTCCAAAACCTGAATAAACTAATAACAAGTAATGAGATTGAAGCAGTAATAAGATGTTCCTCATCAAAGAAAGTCTCAGGACCTTATGGATTCACTGCTAAATTCTACCTCAAATGTAAATAACTAGTATTAATTCTAATTAATTGAATTCAAAGAAGCAAGGAGAGAATACGTCCAAACTTATTCTAGGAGGCTAGTATCACCTTGATACCCAAACAAACACACAACAGAAAAAGAAAACTGCATACCAATATTTTTGATGAACATAGATGCAAAAATCTTCAGCAAAATACTATCAAACCAAATTCAGTAACACATTGAAAAAATACTTCTTCGTGATCAAGCAGGATTCATCTCAGGGATGCAATGATGATTCAACACAGGCAAATCAATAATTATGATGCATCATGTCAACAGAATGAAGAACAAAAAACATGTGATCACTTCAATAGATGCCAAAAGAACATTTGATAAAATTCACTATCCCTTCATAATAAAAATTCTTAAAAAACTGGGCATATAAAAATATACCTCAGCCGGGCTCGGTGGCTCAGCCTGTAATCCCGCGCCTTTGGGAGGCTGAGGTGAGTGGATTGCCTGAGCCCGCGGGTTCGAGACCCGCCTGGGCAGCGAGACCTCATCTCTACAATAAATCAAAAAATCAGCTGGGCGTGGTAGCGCATGCCTGTAATTCTGGCTACTGGGAAGGCTGAGGCGGAAGGATCGCCGGAGCCCAGCAGGCGAGGCTGCGGTGGCCGGAAGTGGCCACTGCACTCCAGTCTGGGTGACAGAGTGAGACTCCAACTCAAAAAATATATATATACCTCAACATGATAAACACTATATACAACAAACCCACGGCTAGTATCGTACTGAATGAAAAAAAAATTGAAAGCCTTTGCTCTAAGATCCGGAACAAAACAAGGATGCCCAGTGTCATCACTTTTATTCAACATAGTATTAGAATTTCTAGCCAAAGCAATTAGTGAGAAAAATAAATAAAGGACATTCAAATTAGAAACAAAATAAGTCAAAACATTTTTGTTTGCAGATTATATGATCTCACATTTAAAACATATAAAGACTCACCAAGACACTACTAGAACTGATAAACAAATTCAGTAAAGTTGCAAGATACAAAGTCAACATACAAAAATCAGTGGCATTTCTATATGCCAACAGTGAACTATTAAAAAAAACCAAGAAATCAATCCCACTTAGAATAGCTACAGATAAAATAAATTACCCAGGAATAAAGTTAACTAAATAAGTGAAAGACCTCTACAGTAAAAACTATAAAACACTGAGGAAAGAAATTTAAGAAGACACAAAAAAGGAAAGATAGTCCATGTTTATGGATCTGAAGAATGAATATTGTTAAAAGGTCCATACTACTCAAAGGATATAGATTCATTGCAATACAGATTCAAGGAAATCCCTATAAAAATATCAGTGACATTCTTCATAGAAGTAGAAAGCAAAACAAAACAAAACCAAACAATCTAGAATTTATATGGAACCATAGAAGACCCAGAATAACCAAAGCAATCCTGAGGGGGAAAAAAGCTGGAGATATTACATTGCTTGACTTCAAATTATACTACAAAGCTACAGTAACCAAAATAACCTGGTACCAGCATAAAAATAGACACACGAATCAATGAAACAGAATAGGAAACCGAGAATAAATCCACATATTTATAGTAAGCTCATTTCCACAAATGTATAATAACATATATTGTTGAAAGCACAGTCTCTTCCATAAATGGTATTGAGAAAACTAGATATCCATATACAATGGAATGAAACTAGATTCCTATCTTTAACTATATAAAAACCAACTAAAAATGGATTAAAGACTTAAAGTAAGACTTAAAACTATAAAACTACTAGAAGAAAACATGGGGAAACACTCCAGGACATTGGTCTGAGCAAAATTTTTTGAGTAAGACCTCAAAAGCACAAGCAGCCAAAGGAAAAATGGACAAATTGAATCACATCAAGCTAAAAAGCTGCACAGCAAAGAAATATTCAACAAAACGAAGAAACAACCCACAGAATGGAAGAAAATATTTGAAAATTACTAATCTGACAAGGGATTAATGACCATTATAGAACAGGAGCTCAAACAACTCAATAAAAAATCTAATTAATAATGACTAAAGATTGGAACAGATATTTTTCAGAAGAAGACATAAAATGGCCTACAGGTATATGAAAAAATCTTCAACATAGCTATTCATCAGAGAAATGCAAATTAAAACTACGATGAGATATCATCTCACCCCCACATAAAATGACTTTTATTCAAAAGACAGGCAATAATAAATGCTGGTCAGGAGGTAGAGAAAAGGGAACACTTGTATATTATTGATGGAAATACAAATTAGTATAGCCACTATGGTTAATGGTATGAATGTTCCTCAAAAAACTAAAATTATAACTACCATATGATTTAGCATTCCCACTGCTGGATACATATCCAAAAGAAAAGAACTCAGTATATTAAAGAGACATCTGCACTACCATATTTGTTGCAGCACTATTCACAATAACCAAAATATGGAATCAACTTAAGTACTCATTAATGAAATAATTTTTAATATGTGGTACACATATACAATAAATATTATTCATTCATAAGAAAAGAATGAAATCTTTTCATTTGAAACAACATGGATAGAACTGGAGGACATTATGTGAGGTGAAATAAGCTAGGTGCAGAAAGGCAAATATCACTTGTTCTCACAACTGCACTCATGGAGATGAGATAAGATTGATGGTTACCTGGGGTCTGGAAGTATTGTTTGGGCATGGTGATCTAGAGGGGATGGCTAATGGGTACCAAAATACAGTTTGCTAGACAAAATAATATTTAGGGTACAGTAGTATAATAGGGAGAATATGGTTAACAATAATTTATTGTATATTGAAAAATAACTGAAAGTGTAGAACTGGAATGTTTCTGACACAAATAAATGATAAATGCTCGAGGTGAAGGGTAGATACCCCAATTATCCTGATTTGATCATTACACATTATATGCTTGTATCAAAATAGCACATGTACTCCATAAGTATGTACATCTATGCTGCATCTATTATAATTTAAAACAGAAATACAAAAATAAAATAAAGTACATTTAAATAGCTTATTAAAAATAAAATAATAATTATAACGCCTCAATTAGTATATCAGAAGGAATGAAAGGGAAATAGTGTATGATAATAATAACATAAATGTTTCAAATGTAAATATTAGAACCATAAACTAGAAAACATAAGGAAATAGGGAGATGCTTATATCTACACTTAGAATCTCTAGGCATGGGGCAGATGCAAATATAAACTTTAGATAATATGAAATTAGGTATATTTTATGGGAGTCAGATTCTTGAGCTTCGTTAATATTGGTGACCTGTTTTTCCAAACAAATGTGGATAAAATTATAAATAAAAGGGAGTTGCATTCCTGAACGAAATGAAAGACTATGTTGTATTTAAAATTATCTGGACTCATAACTGACTATGTTTTATACACAAACACATTTGATAACTGCAGGAATATCTGATAAGATATTTGAAAGTCAGAAGGGATAAAAGAGTATTTTGTGTAGGATGTCTAATATTCCTGCCTAAACTCACTAAAGCCTAATAATACTCTTCAATCATTGAAACAACTAAACATACCATCAAAAACTCCCAAAGTGCCCCTAGGAAGAAATGCTACCCCCATCAAGAATAACTAACTTATATGAACAAGAAACTCACACAAATCAACAAGATAAAAACAGAACAATCCTAACTAGTACCCCACATCTTTAAAGTGGAAAAGAAGAAGAAAAAGTATAAAATGGATAAAATTTTTGAAAAGGAATTTTACAGAACAATATGAATGAGGAATAGTGTATGAAGATATAATCAACCTTATTAGTGATTGGAAATATATAAGGTAAAAAAGCAATGTAATATTACTTTATACTCATCAGGGAGAACAAATTTTAAAACCTAGATAATATCCGGAGCTAGAAAGGGTAATCCCCAAGTTTGTTTGGGAGTAATGTAAACTGGTGCAGCCATTATGAAATAAATTTTGAAAATTTTAGTGAAAACAGAAATGGGACTGGCAATTCCACTCCTTAGTATAGAACCCAGAGAAATTCTTGCACAGGCTCACAAAGATATGAAGAAGTGTGCTCGCTGCAGCAGTGTTAGTAATAGGAAATTATTAGAAACAACTTAAATACTTGCAAGCAGAGGAGTGTATGAGGCTGACTCCCAAAAACCCGGAATTATTTTTTAGAGGGTGGGCCCCTTGTAGTACAGGCTTCCCCCGCTAGGTCTGTGTTCTGGGAATCCATCGCCATCAGTGTACCAACTTGCGTTTTTATGAGAGGCTGCGTTGAGCTTCAGAATTTTTTGCTTTTTATCGATAATCAATGCATTTGCCCATTTCATGGTGGGTGATTTACAAGTGCACCTGTCCACACCATGCTGAATACTCAGCAGTTTTTGACAAAAACCAACATGAACCTTGTGCCCCACTCCCCTATTTACCCGACTTCGCCCCTAACACATTTTTTGTTTGTTTCCTTGATGAAAAAAGTCCTCAAAGGGAAATGTTTTGCCAATGTGGAAGAGGTGAAATAAAAAAATGGAAGAAGTACTAAAAGGCATCAAAATTGTTCAGTTCAAAAACAGTTTTGTGGTGTGAAAAAAGGGTCTCCATAGGTGTATTGCATGAAACGGAGAATACTTTGAAGGTGACTGAAGTTTAAACATGTAAGACCACACATTTTCAAATAAATTCCAAGTCTTCTTTTGGTCCTCCCTTGTATAAATAAAGTAGGGTTATGCAAAGGATGGAATATTATACAGCAGTAAAAACAAATGAAATTGATTGAGATGTATCTCAATAACATAATGTTGAATGTAAAAAGGCAAAGAATAAGATTTATATTACAATATTATTTGTGTAATGTAACATAAATTATACTCGCATATCTAAAGGTATGGAGGTTGATTGAAAAGATCCACACAAAACAGACAAGAGAAAACTCTATGATTTTATTAGTCAGGTATTTTTTTCTGGGTAGTACAGTATATCTTGAATGCAAAATTAATCATGACATTTATTTTAACATTGCGTATATTTTCAAAATAAGAGAATGAAAGGTAATTTCCCACTTCCCTTCACTCATCTTTACCCCAGGATAGCTAGTGATTTTTTGTCCTACAGGTCTGGTTTCCCTTGGCTCAGGTAAGTATTCAGAGGCTGTCATTTATTTTGCCTTGTGTATACAAATACAAAGGTTTGGATGCACAGATTTGTATTCACAATAGTTTTCAGATCATATCACATTATCATTAGACCACTCATGGTCACTTAAAAATATTTTTATTATTATTTTTCCCCAATGCTACTTCTTTGGTCCAAATTTTTTTTAGAAAAAGGAAACTGTAGAGTGGAAAAAAATAATTACAAGTAGGCATTCACTTAACCCTGCTGATAATCAAGGAAAGGGTATTTTTTTTAAAAAAGCAATATATGTTCATTTTTGTCTATTAAGTTGTAAAATAATTAAATGATACATCTGAATGTTGGCAACAGTGTGGCAGAATCATTATCCTTGTATGTAGAACATTTTATTGTAAATTGTATAGACCTCTTGGAAAGCAATTTAAATTATGCAATAAAATATTCATACTCTTTGACTAATTAATTCGACTTCTGGGACTTATGCTTAGGAAATTATTCAAAAATAGTTAACATAATATGGATGAAAATGTTCAATGTAGCATTAACAAAAACAACCATCCTAAATGTCTAATGATAGCAAAATGGGTAAACTATGGTACATTCCTTCTCTAGAAACTTATACATACATTAAAACAATAACTCTATGGACTAGAGAACAGCACCTGAAACTATTTTTACTTAATATATGTGATTAAATGATGGGGGGAGAGGGTGACAGAGACACGGGGCATAAAAAACATACAAACATACAAAACATACAAAAATGTTAATAATAGTTTTATTAGCCGGGCTCGGTGGCTCAGCCTGTAATCCCGCGCCCTTGGGAGGCTGAGGTGAGTGGATTGCCTGAGCCCGTGGGTTCGAGACCCGCCTGGGCAGCAAGACCTCATCTCTACAATAAATCAAAAAAACAGCCGGGTGTGGTAGCGCATGCCTGTAATTCCGGCTACTTGGAAGGCTGAGGCGGAAGGATCGCCTGAGCCCAGCAGGTCGAGGCTGCGCTGGCTGGGAGCGGCCACTGCACTCCAGTCTGGGCGACAGAGTGAGACTCCAACTCAAAAAAATAAAAATAGTTTTATTAGGGTGTAAAAGGTATTATATTTATGCATTAAGTAAGGCGTTTCCAAAATACAGAAACATTTGGAAAGACATCTGAACTTGAGGGAACTATATTGTTTCTACGATATTAGAGCTCTAATTTTAAAATTAGGGAACCATTTTCTGGTTGCTCATAAGAATTATCTGAGGCGTTTTAAAAAAAAATAATGATGCCAAAGCCCATCTCCAAAGGTTCTGATTAAATTGGTGTAAGGTTGGACTTGAATATCATGGTTTTGCTTGTGATATTTCTTTTGATTTGTTTTTGTTTTTTCCAGTCTCCCAGGTATACTCCTTTATAGCTAGAGTTGAGATCACCAATCTAAACACATTCTGAAAGCCCTCTTTCTTACAGAACTTCAGCAGTTAGCACAACTCAGATGATTTTTTTCTTTAAAAGATTATACGTTTTTCTTTTAGAAAACATCTTCTAATGTGACGAAATTTAAGAGAACCCAATTTAACATCTTTTATTCAAATTCCGCCCCTCCCCTAAAAATCCCACAAAACAGTACCTTTGTAGGATATAGGTGTTGGGGCTCAACATTAACACATACAAAATAAAAAGACTGAAATATACTAGAAAACCAGTCCAGTATTAGTCCATCTTTTAAATATAATCATAAAAGTATTGCACACTTAGTTTGCCTTACTAGACATTTAGTATCTTGAACAAGGGAGAAGACTCCCCTTTAACTCTGTACTTGTGAATTCACTCTAGAAGACTTCATTATTTTCTGAGTGCCACTTTTTTTGTTGTTTTTTGAGTTGGAGTCTCACTCTGTTACCCAGACTGGAGTGCAGTGGCCGCTCCCGGCCACCGCAGCCTCAAACTGCTGGGCTCAGGCGATCCTTCTGCCTCAGCCTTCCAAGTAGCCGGAATTACAGGCATGCGCTACCACACCCGGCTGATTTTTTGATTTATTGGAGAGATGAGGTCTCGCTGCCCAGGCGGGTCTCGAAACCACGGGCTCAGGCAATCCACTCGCCTCAGCCTCCCAAAGGCGTGGGATTACAGGTTGAGCCACCGAGCCCGGCTACTTTTTTTAAAATTATAAAATCTTTCCTTATGATACTCAAATTGAAAAGCTTTCTTCCTAATGAATAGCAGATGATACAGTGGAAAAGTGTCTTTCTTCCACTCTTTGATGGGTTCTCTGACAAGGTGATATGTTGAAGTTGCGGCAACTATCTTGTAACCATAAGAGGGAGGCCAAGATAATTGAAGAGAAAACAACTCAGAGTCCAGCCATTATACACTCCAGGAAAAGCCTAGCGATGGCATTCTTATCAAATGAGCTAATAAAGCTCTATTGTTTTAAGTCACGTTTTAGTTGAATACTCTGTTACTTGCAATCTAAATATTCTAAGATAAAGGGTCCTGGAAGAATTCTGGCTGAATGAACTGCAGAAACTGTGACAAATACACCTGTATAAGAGATACTTGTATAGTTGGGTTGTAGCATAATCAGCTAGCCCTGAGAAAATCTAGATGGTATCTATCAAAATCTATGTATGCCTGTTTGTCTATCTATCTGTCTATCTTTCTTACTACCTACCTGCCCATAATTCAGTAGTTGTAACAGCCGATTTAAGTGGCATAGGGGCTCCTTAAACAAAATCATCTGGTTTAATGATCAGGTGAGCTACTTTTAGTGTTAATCCCTGCAGTGTCTTAGCCATATACCTTCTATGTACAGGTGCCTTCCAACTACTGCAAATTAATTCATGAGCACCATTTTGCAAGTGGGAAATCAATAATCCTGGGTAAGGTGTCCAAGGTCATATGGCTATAACAGTAAGTGTAACGATCAAATCTCACTTGGTCTGGGTCCTAAATCCATGGTTTCATTTTTTTTTAAGTGGGGAGTTTTACTCCATCACCCAGGCTGGAGTACAGTGGCATGATTATAGTTCAATACAGTCTCAAACTCCTGGGCTCAAGTGATCCTCCCACCTCAGCTTCCTGAGTGGCTGAAACTACAGGCAAATACAACCATGCCTGGTTATTATCATTTTGTTATTTTTTGTAGAGATGGAGTCTGTCTATGCTGCCCATGCTGATGTCAAACTCCTGGGTTCAGGGGATCCTTCCACCTCAGACTCCCGAGTCTCTGGAATTATAGATATGAGCCACTCTACCTGGCCTAAATCCATGTTTTTATTGAACAAACTATACTGCTGTCTATATGGAAAGGTAGCCTGATAAGTGTGAAGAGTGACAGATATGACTAATATGTAAGAGAAGAAGGCAAGAGAAGGTTATAAGTTCAGTGCAAACAGAAGTGAATATGATGTGTTTCCTGGAATTTAAAGTATAAGAACACAAAACTTTCTTGATAGGGCCAAACGGTTGGGTACAAGACTTACAATTAAGTCCCATAGAAGCAAAGAGGACAGAAAGAGTGAAAACCCCATATTCTTCAACTTTCATGAACTTTGTACTCACCACTAAAATCACCAGTTGAATATGCTAAAATGGGAATGGTAACCCTGCTAATCTCATTCTATCAATTTTAAAAGGCCAATTTTTGATGAGAAAATGATGTGCTGTTTGCTAGCATTTTGTATACTACCTAGAATTCTCTGACTTCTTGCCTCTTCAAGGCAAAATTCCAAACATTTCAGCAATGATTTCAAAATAATATGATTTCATAACTCTTTCCAAAAACTTTAGAAATGTTCATTTGGCTATGCCAAGGCAAAGTTCATTTAAATAATATTGTTAAGTTTATTAATGTAAATAATTAAATACTAACACCAGTAATAACAGCTTAACAAGTGAAACGTCTCAGCTGCGTGTAGAAGAAAAGTCATTTTGATAGAAGTCAAAGTATAAACGTACTGGTCTTTACTGCAAAACTTAGACCGTGAATAATCTGAGAGAAAAGCCATTCAATTCCTCTTACTCTCACTGTTCTCGGATGTAAAGTGAGATGCTAATACCTGTGCTATGAACTTCACAGTGTTATTTTGAGGATCAAATGAAACAACGAATTTGAAATTCCTTTGGTAGCATAAAGGCAATCCACAGGAAAAAGGTTTTATTAGTCTATCTAAAACATTCAGAAATATCAATTTTGCATTAATTCAGGTTAGCCTCTTCTCTATTTCAAGTAGGCACACATGTAAGCTAGACGAAATCAGATGGAATTGTATATTAATTTGAAGTTACTGTTGCGCTTTTAGGTTAAGCTTACTTCCTGTAATGAAGAGAGATGGGGGAAGGAGATTGGGGTGGCGGTGCTTGTAGAATTGGGGGCATTATTCACATATGGAAAAATGAATCTTCCTTAGACAATCATTGAATTCGCAGCAAGCCTATTAGTAACTATTCTCTAAAAGGCTGCAAAGAAAAAGCTAGAGGGGCCCATACCAGAATGACAATATAGTCACATAATTAAAAAATTTTTTTTCTTCATTTTAAAATTTTAGGATACAATTCAGGGTTAGGTATACAAATATTCATTGTACAGGTACCCTTGTTGATGAATCTTCCCCAGACAGATTCCCACTACTGCCCATCCCACCTCCCTGCCCCTCCACACCCCCACAGTTTCCTGCTACTGTCAATCCTTTTCTAATAGTATTACGATAGTTGTTCAAGGATCACCTACGAATGAGAACGTGTGATACTCAGTTCTTTGTTTCTGTGAAAGATCTCTCAGCATTATAGATTCTAATTCCATCCAGGTTGCTGCTAAGTTCATGATTTTGTTGCTCTTTATGGCTGTGTAATATTCCATTGTGTATATGTACCACATTTTAAAAATCCATTCCGCTTTTGATGGGCAGCACGGTTGGTTCCATGTTCTTGTTATTGTGAACAATGCTGCAATAAACATACGTTTGCAGGTATCTTTTTTATGGAGTGATTTGAGTTCTTTTGGCTATATTTCCAGTAAGGGGATTGCAGGGTCATATGGAAGGTCGATTTTTATAACTTTTAGGAATCGCCACACTGTTTTTCACAGAGGTTGTACTAGTTTACACTCCTACCAATGGTTTAGAAGTGTTCCCTTTCACCACATCTTCTCCAGCATCTGTTATTTTTGGGGTTATTGATGATAGCCATTCTGACTGCAGTTAGGTGGCATCTCAGTGTGGTTTTTGTTGTTGTTGTTTTTGTTTTGTTGTTGTTGCTGTTTTTTGAGTTGGAGTCTCACTCTATCACCCAGACTGGAGTGCAGTGGCTGCTCCCGGCCACTGCAGCCTCGACCTGCTGGGCTCTGGCGATCCTTCTACCTCAGCCTTCCAAGTAGCCGGAACTACAGGCACGTGCTACCATGCCTGGCTAATTTTTTGATTTATTGTAGAGATGAGGTCTCACCAAGTTGCCCAGGCAGGTCTTGAGCCCGCGGGCTCAGGCAATCCACTCACCTCAGCCTCCCAAGGCGTGGGATTACAGGCTGAGCCACCAAGCCCTCAGTGTAGTTTTAATTTGCATCTCCTTGTTGACTAGTGAGGCTGAACATTTTTTTCATGTGTCTGTTGGCTGTTCATATGTCTTCTTTTGAGAGGTGTCTATTCATCTTTTGCCCACTTTGTAATGGGGCTGTTTTTCTTTTTTCTTTTCAGCATGCTTGAGTTCCTTGTAGATCCTAGATGTTAGGCCTTTGTCGGATATGGAGTTGGCAAATATTTTTCCCAGTCTGTGGGCTGTCTCCCTGCTCTCTTGATGGTTTCTTTGGCTTTGCAGAAGCTTGTCAGTTTGATGATGTTCCATTTGTCTATCTTATCTCTTATGGCATGGACACTTCGGATTTTGATCAGGAATTGGTTGCCAGTTTCAATTTCCATAAGAGTATCTCCTGCATTTTCTAAGGTTCTTATAGTTTGAGGTTTTATGTTTAGGTCTCTGATCCATTTAGAGTTAATTTTTGTGTATGGGGATAGATAGGGGTTCTGTTTCAATCTTCTGCATGTGGTCAGCCAGTTTTCCCAACACCATTTACTGAATAGGTTCTCTTCTCCCCAGTGGTTGGTGATGGAGGCTTTGTCGAAGATGAGTTGGTTGAGAAATTGAGGTGTTGATACTGGGGTCTGTATCCTGTTCCATTGGTCTATATGCCTGTTCTTGTACCAATGCCAGGCTGTTTTGATTATTGTAGCTTTATAATAAAGTTTAAAGTATGGGAGTGTGATACCTTCTGCTTTATTTGTTTTTGGCTGAGGATTGTTTTGTCTATTTGTGGTCATTTATATTTCCATATGAATACCTGCATTGTTGTTTCTAGGTCTGAGAAGAATGTTGCTGGTATTTTGATGGGTATTGCATTAAATCTGTAGATTGCCTTAGGTGGAATGGACATCTTAACAATGTTGAGTTTTCCAATCCATGAGCATGGAATATTTTTCCACTTGCTTGTGTCATCTTTGATTTCTTTGAGCAGTGTTTGTTACTTTTCATTGTAAAGGTCTTTCATATCTCTGGGTTGGAAGATGCCAAGGTATTTCATCCTACTGAAAGTATTCCAGGTGATTCAGAAAGATGGAACTCTCCCAAAATCATTTTATGAACCTAACATCACATTGATATCCAAACCAGGTAAAGATCCAACAAAGAAAGAGAATTACAATTCAATATCCCTGATGAACCTAGATGCAAAAATTCTCAACAATATCCTAGCAAACCGGATTCAACAACACATATCAACAATCATCCACCATGACCAAGTAGGCTTCATCTGGGGGATGCAAGGCTGGTTCAACATTTGTAAGACCATAAATGTAATTAAATACATCAACAGACATGAAAACAAAAACCACATGATTATATCATTAGATGCAGAAAAAGCTTTTGATAAAATCCAGCACCCCTTCTTGATAAAAACCCTCAAATATCTAGGCATAGATGGAGCATATCTCAAAATAGTAAGAACCATCTATGAGAAACCCACAGCCAGCATACTACTAAACTGACAGAAATTGGAACCATTTCCCCTGAAAATTGGAACAAGACAAGGATGCCCACTCTCACTCCTCCTGTTCAACATAGTTTTGGAATATCTAGCTAGACCAATCAGAGAAGGGAAGCAATCAGGGTTATCCAAATAGGAAAAGAGGAAATCAAATTATCCCTCTTTGCCAATGACATGATTCTATACCTCGAATCCAAGAGAATCTGTTACATCTCCTTGCACTGATAAAGGACTTTGGCAAAGTCTCGGTGTATAAAATAAATGTGCAAAAGACAATCACATTTCTATACACCAATAATAAACTAACAGAAACCCAAATAAAAAGCACAATTCCATTTGCAATATTCACATAATTTTGCAGGGAATCATGATGATGTCAAATCTGGATGGTCCTTTTCTTTAATTTCACCTCCATCGGAAGCAGAGACAAACAGATTTCATAAAGCTGAGATGTATCTGCTGCTTAAGTGCCTAACAAGACACTAAATGCCAGAAGGACTTCAGTGAAAAAATTACAAATGTGTTTTTAGTTTCTGCTGCATGTCGTCAAAATTTAGAAAGCACAAGCCATAGAGAATTTGAAGGATTGACAGGTGGACAGCTCTAGCTCATAGGTGGAAGTGGTATGTTTCATCACAAACCAGTTTATTCCTAAGAATGCCATCATTCTCATAACTTGCTCATGTATTTGTATTAGCTGATAACATTGTTCATGGTCAGCCCATTATCCTTTATAAGCATAAATTAATCTCAGTAAAAATTTGCTTGAGTGTAGAATGACTCATCTGTAATGATGGTGATTTTATACCATTACCAAGTAGGCTTTTGAAAAAAAATAGGAAGTAATTTTAAGTATCTAAAGGGATAACAGAAACAGTAGATATTCTAATTTCTTTCTCCTCACCAAAAAGAAATCATTGTTCAGCAAATAAATACAGAATTCTGCTATTATAGGGTAGCTACAATTGTGTCCTCTGCAGTTTGTATATTGTGCATTTTGAGATCTCATAGAAACACAGAAAGAGTGGCTTTAAGACACTGATGTATGAGTTTTGTCCCTCTCCCCTACTTTCAGGAGGTGAATATCGTCTATCTTCCCTCCTAATTTATTTTCTAAATAAACTAGTTTTCCATCTAAAAAAAAAGACACTGGCATATGATTTTAACCTATGTGCTTATTATTAATGGAGCTCAGTTTTCTCTACGATAAAAAGAGGAGTTAGATTTAGATGATCTCTAAGCTTTCTTCAAACTAACAGAAGAAATACTAGTTTTTAGGATGATTCAGGTTTGTTAATTTTGATAACAATAATACAAAGACCGTTACTAATCAAACTTCTTAAGGATAGGACAAAACTGAATCCCAGTCCCTCTCCACAGCCACATCAATCTTTTTGAATTATAAATTTCACATTTTAAAATTCACCCAATTTTGAACACAAAACTTAACAATACATAGGCAGGGTAACTCATTCAAGGCATTACAAATATGTACACAATTGAAACGAGATTTTGAGGTGTCAAACAAAATTACATTAGAAGAAAATTGCATGATCTTTTAAGAGTGCCTAACCTCCCCATCTGCATAAAAGCTACATGCAACTAGATATAACTGATCATACATTTTAATACTGCTTTGACAGAAAATTTTAAGAATAGTTTTACCAATATGTATGTTAGAAATGGATCTATGTACAGTTTTTTTTCTTATGATGTCCTTAATTTCATTGTGGGTATAATGAAACTTTCAGGGTGATTTTATCCCAAGCACAAAAACAACTACATGGTGCTTGAAGTTCCTGAAGACTGAGAAGGCAGCACTGATTTTAGACTCTTCTAAAGACCTCAGAACAATGACTCAGAAACCCAAAACCAAGGTGATCTCTGACTCTAGAGGTGATCTTTGAAAACAACAAAGCTTGTTGCTCCCAGAGCCCAGGCTCTACCTGTCATATTCCTTCCTTTTGAATCTGAGGTCCTTTGATTCAGAGATCTGGGGTAAATACAAACAAAACAAATTTCCTCAATATGTCTGAAAGCCATGCCCAACTTACTAGGGTGATCATGAAGTGAGATGAATTACTGGTCTTTGCGAATTAATATTACAAAAGCAAAAATGCTCACTTAAGATACCATCACATATATGACAACTGAGTTGCAGATAAACAGAAATAATTTTTCCTGTGTTTAAAGTTTTAAAAATATTTTGCCCTAACATATTTAATGCGGTCTTACACAACTTCTTAAAACATCAAGGCACATAAAAAGAGGAAAATATAAAATGGTAGTGAAAATTAAGAAAATCTATTGACAGAATCATGAGAAAAATTTCTACTAATTGAGCCATGAACAAAATTATCAGTACCCTAAAAATGATCCCCCTCCTGCAACAACAACAACAAAAGAAAATGGAGAAGACATATTGTCTCTCATTTGCTACCTCCCCTTTAGCATAGAAACCCCAGAATATGAAAATTGTTGTAAGAGTCTGTTTTGAGTCCGGTGATTTCAAGCTGCCCATAGACTGTTGCCCAATACCAGACCTCTTTATTTAATAAACAAAATAAAACATTATTTATTTTATATCTACAAAATAATTATGTTTTCTTTGTAGAACTTTTGAAAATATAAAAAAAGAAAAGTAATAAGAATAAAGTTTTTATGGAGTACTCTAATTTTTGCAAAATATGTGCATGTTATATATATAATTTTGTAACTTGTTTTTAAATTTAATATGACAATCCATGTTATCAATGTTTAGAACATGAATGTTTATACATGCATACACAAATATAGAGATAGATCTAGATATTCCATTACTCCATTACATGCATGTGCTGCAATTTTTTTAAAACTCTTATTATTGAGCATTAAGTTCTCTTTACTGTTTCCTTCAACTATCAACAATGTTCCATTGAAAATTGTCACACTGTTTTCCATAGACGTTGGACTAGTTTGCACTGCCACCAACAGTGTAGAAACGTCCCCTTTTCTCCATACCTGTGCCAGCATCTGATGTTTTTTGATTTATTGATGGTGGCCATCCTTACTGCTGTTAGGTGGTATCTCAATGTGGTTTGATTTGTATTTATCTGATGAGTAGTGAGGCAGAGCATTTTTTCATGTATCTGTTGGCTGCTTATATGTCTTCTTTTGAGAAGTGTCTATTCATGTCTTTTGCCCACTTTTTTACAGGGTTTTTTGTTTGTTTGTTTGCTTGTTTGTTTGTTTTCATTTTGGCTCATTTGAATTCCTTGTAGAATCCTGGATGTCACGCCTTTGTCAGATATACAGTTGGCAAATATTTTTTTCTCCCATTCTGTGGGCTGTCTCAGTTATCTATCATAGAAACAAAGAACTGAATATCTCATGTTCTAAGTGGCTCCTGAACATTTATCACAATACTAGAGGAAAGTGGCTCCTGAACATTTATCACAATACTAGAAGAAAGGGATCAGCAGTAGCGGGACACTGCCAGGGTGGGGGAACACGTAAACTCACTAAGCGTACCATATCATAAAGCAGATAAAGTGAGGTCCAGACAGAAGCCTAAAATTCACCTGCTTGTAAACCACTCATGCACCTAACCCTGACTTGTACCCCACATCTTTATATTAAAATGAAGTAAAAAAATATAGCGTTCCATTGATTATATATATATATATATATTTTAATGTACATTCATGTTTATTTTTGTAGGATAAAGCTTTTAGAAGTGGAATGTGGAATTGCTGGGTCAAAAGAAATGTTTATTTGAGCAATTTTAAACAATATTCTCATTTATTAAACAAAATTTTAAAAGTACAGTTGACCCTTAAACAACATGGATTAGAACAGCACGGATCCATTTATATGTAGATTTTCTTCTATCTTTGCTACCATTGAGACGGTAAGATCAATTCCTCCTCTTCTTCTCCTCAGCCTACCCAATGTGAAGCCAAAGAGTATGAAGATCTTTATGATAATTCATGTCCACTTAATGAATCGTCAATATATTTCCCCTTCCTTACAATTGTATTAACAACATTTTCTTTTTCTATCTTACTTTATTGCAAAAACATAGTATATAATACATTTCACATGCAAAATACGAGCTAATTGACTGGTTATGTTATTCATAAGGCTTCTGTTCAACAGTAGGCTATGAGTAGACAAGGTTTTGGGAAGTCAAAAGTTATATGTTGAATTTTGACTGCATGAAGGGTTGGCGCCTCTTACACCTGCATTGTTCAAGGGTTGATTATATTGTGGATTGCTTACCTTTCATCTGCTTCAAGGTTTATATTGCTCTTAATTTTTACATATAATTGAACGTTCAATCTGCTAACACCTGTTGAATTGGTTCCACTATGGGTTCTAAGGGGTCAAATTTTTCTTGCAAATTTTTCTTTACTTCTTTTAACATTTAGTTTGTTTCTTCTTGAGACCGACTAAGGAAAAATCTTCAAATTGATAAGGTATCATTAAGCAGTCATTGGCCAGCATGATGTGTCATCACCACAAGCATCTTCTATATTTTGGAGATTTAAAATTTTTTTTTTATTTCATTTCAATTTATTCCTTTAGTCTTGTGATTCCACTTGCATGCCATGCAAATTAGTTTATCTTTTGTTTATCTTTGAAAGTAACATTGCCTACTTCTGCAGCCTCAGAGCTGTAGCTTTGTACCCCCAGCATGCTGTGTTCCTGGCTCCCTGGAGCCAACCCCAAGCTCTGCCCAAGTATTCAGCACCTTGAGCAACACATTCATTCAGAAATGCTTATTTTTAATTATTTTGAGACATAATACCAAAGGGCCTCAAGAAAGGCTATGACAATTTACAAGCTTATCAGCAGTGTTGGTTCTTTTCCCTGAGAATTTGAATTTGAATCCTTGAGACACTGAGTCACATACATGATTGGGGAAAGCACTTGAAATAGAATATAATAGAGCAGTAACTCGGCTCAGAGTTGCAATCATGAAATGCCACAGTCTCACATAAATCAGTGATACTGAAGAGATAAATCTAAGATATTTTCAGAGAAAGAGACAAAAAATAAAAACAGAATAAAAGAAGACACAAAAGACAGTGAAAAGACAGAAAGATTTTGGATTGGGAGATACCAAATTGAACTGAAGTATGGAGTAAGTTTCTATACTTGAAAATAAAGGAATTAGCTGAAAATATTCATACTGAACATTGAGAGTCTGTAATGCTCATTACCTCTGTTGTCTCCCAAAACACTGACCCAAATTATTGAGATCATAGAAATTCTCTCTTTGCAAACTGGCCAAAACAAAATGCTAATATTACACACACACAGACACACACACAGACACACACACACACACACACATTCACACACATTTAGCTGTCTCCTGCAGAGTCAGCTTCTTGATACATTGCGTACTTCATGTGTAGCAAGTCCTGTCATTCAATTGTAGTAATTCCAATTAACTTTAAAATTTTTTTTTTTTAATTTTGAAGATGTGGGGCACAATTCAGGGTTAGGTATACAATTCAGGGTTCATTATGCAGGTACCCATGTTGATGAGGTGTGCCCCCCCAGTAGACAGTTTCCTACTACTGCCAATCCTATCCCTCCCTCCCCCACCCCAACAGTTTCCAACTACTGCCAATCCCTCTCTTACAGTATTATGATAATTGTTCAAGGTCCACTTCTGTTCCTTGCTTCTGTGATAGATCACTTAGTATTATAGACTCTAAGTCCATCCAAATTGTGGCGAAGTTCGTAATTTTGTCCTTCTTTATGACTGTGTAATATTCCATTGTATATGTACATTTTTGTTATCCAGTCCTCTTTTTGATGGTTGGTTCCATGTTTTTATTATTGTACATAATGCTGCAATAAACATGCGTGTGCAGGTATCTTTTTCATAGAGTGATTCGAGTTCCTCCAGGTATATTCCCAATAGGGGGATTGCAGGGTCATATGAAAGGTCGATTTTTACATCTTTTAGGAATCGCCAAACTGTTTTCTACAGAGGTTGTACTAGTCCACATTCCCATCAACAGTGTAGAAGTTCCCTTTTTCCCACATCCTCTCCGTCATCTGTTGCTTTTTGAGTTATTGATGATGGCCATGCTGACTGGAATTAGGCGGTATCTCAGTGTGGCTTTAATTTGCATTTATTTGATGACTACTGAGGCTGAGCATTTTTTCATGTATCTGTTGGCTGCTCATATGTCTTCTTTTGGGAAGTGTCTATTCATATCTTTTTCCCACTTTGTAATGGGGCTGTTCTTTTATTTTCGGCAAGTTTGTATTTTTATAGATCTTACAGTTGGCAAATATTTTTTTCTCAGAATGTGGGCTGTCTCCCCGCTCTCTTGATGATTTATTTTTGCTTTGCAGAAGGTTGTCAGTTTGTTAGGTTGACAGCTTGTCCCACTTGTCTATCTTATCTCTTATAGCATGGGTACTTGAGGTTTTGATCAGGAATTGGTTGCCAGTTCCAATTTCCATAAGGGTGTCTCCTGAGTTTTCTAAAGTTCTTATAGTTTTGAGGTTTTATGTTTAGGACTTTGATCCATTTGGAGTTGATTCTTGTGTATGGTGATAGGTAGGGGTCTTGTTTTAATCTTCTGCATGTGGTCAGCCAGTTTTCCCAGCACTATTTACTGAATAGGTTCTCCTTTTCCCAGTGATTGATGGGGAACTTTGTCAAAGTTGGTGGGGACTTTGTCAAAGATGATTTGTTTGAGAAATTGAGATTTTCCTTCCGGAATCTCTATCTTGTTCCATTAGTCCATATGCCTGTTCTTATACAAATACCAGGCTGTTTTGATTATTGTAGCTTTATAATACAGTTTAAAGTTTGGGAATGTGATACCTCCTTCTTTTTTTCCCCCTGAGTATTCTTTTGGCTATTCGTTTATGTTTCCATTGAATTCCTGTATTGTCGTTTCCATGTCTGAGAAGAATGCTGCTGGTAACTTAATGTGCATTGTGTTAAATCTGTAGATTGCCTATGGTAGGATGGACATCTTAACGGTGTTGATCGTTTCAGTCCATGAGCATGGAATATTTTTTCATTTGTTGTGTCTTCTTTAATTTCTTTGAGCAATGTTTTGTAGTTTTCATTGTAAAGGTCTTTCACTTCTCTGATTAGAAAGATGCCAAGGTATTTCTTTGGGTGTGTGTGTGTGTGTGGCTATTGTGAATGGAATTGTTATTCATATTTGGGTTTCTGTTTCTTTATTGTTGATATATAGGAATGTGACCTTTTTTTGCACATTTTTTATACTCCGAGTCTTTGCCAAAGTCCTTTATCCATGCAATAAGGTTTTTGAAAGATTCTCTTGGGATTTTGAGGTATAGAATTATGTCGTCGGCAAAGAGGGATAACTTAACTTCCTCTTTTCCTATTTGGATACCCCTGATTTCCTTCTCTTGACTGATTGCTCTAGCTAAGACTTCCAATACTACGTTAAAAAGAAGGGATGAGAGTGGGCATCCTTGTATTGTTCCAGTTTTCAGGGGAAATGTTTCCAATTTATGTTTGTTTAGCAGTATGTTGGCTGTGGGTTTCTCATAGATGCCTTTTATTATTTTGAAGTATGTTTCATCTATGCCTAGATGTTTGAGGGTTTTTATCAAGAAGGGGTGCTGAATTTTATCGAAAGCTTTTTTCATGTCCAATGATATAATCATATGTTTTTTGTTTTTACATCTATTGATGTATTTAATTATGTTTACGGTCTTGTGGATGTTGAATCAGCCCTGCATCCTGGGGATGATGCCCACTTGGTCATCGGGGATGATTTTTGAGATGTGTTGTTGGATCCAGTTTGCTAGAATCTTGTTAAAAATTTTAGCATCTATGTTCATCAAGGATATTGGCCTGTAATTTTCTTTATTTGTTGGAGTACAGCAAAAAATGTTTCTTTGTTGGAAGAAAGCAAAAACTGTCATATTAAAGACAGAGTTCAAATGAATAAAGGTAAAGAACTTGGAAAAATAGAGGAAATGCGGGGAATGGAGGAAAACTTTTAAAATGGTAATAACTTACACCTCCTAATAATATTAAAAAATAGAGGGTGTGGTGAAAAGGGAACACTTCTGCACTGTTGGTGGGAGTGTAAACTAGTGCAACCTCTGTGGAAAGCAGTGTGGCGATTCCTAAAAACTCTAAATATCAACCTCCCATATGACCCCGCAATCCCCCTACTGGGAATATATCCTGAAGAACTCAAATCACTCTATAAAAAAGATACCTGCACATGTATGTTTATCGCAGCATTGTTCACAATAGCAAGAACCTGGAAGCAACCATGCTGCCCATCTAAAGAGGACTGGATTAAAAAAATGTGGTACATATACACGATGGAATACTATGCAGCCATAAAGAAGAACAAAATCATGAATTTCGCAGCAACTTGGATGGAACTAGAGTCTATAATACTGAGCGACCTCTCACAGAAACAAAGATCCGAGTATCACATGTTCTCACTCATATAATGGACCTTGAACATTCAATGTAATACTATAAGAAAATGACTGACAGTACTGGGAAACTATGGGGTGGGGAGGGAGATGGGATTAACGGTAGCAAATATCTGTCTGGGGATGGGGAAACACCTCTTATCAACAAGGGTGCCTGAACAAAATGTATTTGTATACCTAACCCTTAACTGTACTCCACAATATGATAATAAAAAATATTGATTATAAAAAATTATATCTCTAAACATAAACAGGAAGTTATTTTAAAGGAATAGTCAGAAAAAAAAACTTCGGAAATTAAATATGCAATTGCTGATGTAAAAATTTAATGAAGGGTTCAAAGATAAATTTGAGGAAGTTTCAGAGAAATAGAAGAAAAAGGAAATAAGGGAATAAAAATAGGAAAATTAGAGTATGAGTACATGAAGCCAAACATCCAACTAATTAAAGTTTCGAAAGGAGAAAAAAGTTAAATCATAGGGAAGGATATTATAAAATATATGAGACAATTTACCAGAAGTGAAGGATATGTTTTCATATCAAAACCTATCCCAATAAAAGGGGGGGGGATAACTATACCAAGCACATCATGAAGTTACAAAACCCCACAGCTGCAGATTAAGTTATAAAATGTTCCATGGGGGGAAAAAAAACTGGTCAGATACCACAAAACAGGAATCACAATGACATCAGATTCCTTAAAAATAACATTAAACCTAGAGGACAATGAAGATGGCATTCACCTATGGAATTGGTGGCTAGATGAGAAAAATCTGTGGCACACATCAAAAACAAGTTAATGAAATATTATATTCACATTATTAAATCACCAAAGAACTACAAAAGTAGCCAAAACCTAAAAGAAGATAAAAGAAAAGAGAGGGAGCCCGACACTCAAAGCCATTTTGCCTCTGAGAACATTTTCCAATTTCAAAGAAACAATTGCAAAAATGACCTGCATTTTTGGCAATATGCTGGGATGACGGAGATAATGGCTATGTCCCAGAGTTTTCTTTGGGTAGAAAGATTAAATAAATTACCACCTACTCTAAACTAGAATAGCAAAAGATAATATCCTTACCATAAGGGTAAACCAGAAGTATATGAGACCACAAATCATATCAGGTGGTCTAGACAGACATAAACCTTGAATACGTATTAAGGTGTTACTGGAATAGTAATGCCCACAGGCACCTGGTATAAATGAACAAAGAGAACCCTTTCTGGAAAAAGAAACTATAATTATAGATCTCATAAAGTTTCAAATATAAAATAAACAGTCAAATATAACATAATACATAACAAAATATTATATTATGAGCAAGAATTAATACAAACTACAGGCAATAGAAATGCACCAACTGTGGTAGTCAAAATTTTAAGATGCACCCCTTTTTAGCCTCCTAAGATGCCCTATCCAGTTACTCAACCAAATATTAATGTAGGTGCTGTGTGGTGGGGTTTTAAAACTGTAATTAAGTTCCCAAATCAATTTAAGATAAGGAGATTATTCTCAGTGGGACTAACTTAATCAAGTAAGAACTTAAAATTTATTGGGTTCTTTCTGATGAAGAGATTTGCAACAGGAGAGGCATTTGACACAAAAGAATCTCCGTGGAGATGGAGTGGGCCATTTGGCAAGGAATGCAGACAGCATCTGGGAACTTAGAGTACCCTTCAGCTGACAGTCATCAAGGAAACAGAGAACTCGGTCCCACAACTGCATGAAATTTAATTCTGCAACAACAACATGAAGTTAGAAGAATGGGTGCAGCCTTAGATTAGAACATAGTTTAGAAAAGATTCTTTATTTTAGCCTTAGAAAATGCCAAGCAGAAAATTTTACCTAAACTGCTGACAGACTGTGAGCTAATAAGTGATCGTTTATTTAAGTGACTAAATTTCTGATAATTTACAATGTGAAAATAAAATAATAATAACGAAGAAAGACCTGAGAAATTGGAAACATCTATAATCAACTAGGAAATAACTATGCTCACTATATTTGAAGAAATAAAAGACAAGCTTTAAAAGATCAGCAGGAAATAAGAAATTATAAAATTTGTTACAAACTTCTGCATTCATCCATGCTGGAATAATAGGAATTTCACAAAGTATGCATATATCAAAACATCATGTTACATACCCTACGTATATATATATACTTTTTAATTTGTCAGTTATACACTGATAAACCTGGAAAATTAATAAAGAATAATTAGGATCAGGTTTACACTCCTGGCTTAAGCAATGAGAAAGCTGGATAAAATACATGAATCAACAACTTTCAGACTGAACAACAGGCAGCACAAGACTATTATCACAAAGAGTGGTGAATAAGTGCAGTGATACCTTCAGTTGCTCCAATTTATTGCAAGAAGGCTTTACTAAACTTTGGTGTGGAAGAAGGAGGCAACTAAACAGAGCTTGGTGGTGTTGCTGACGTGAGAAGTCAAAGATCAAAGTTTAGTGAGGACAAGGAAGCTGATTTTAGGGCAGAGTACCAGACAGAAGTAAACTCCAGAGATCTGCAGAGGTGTTCCCTTGAGTCTTTGACTCATTACTCCTATGCATATGTGAAAGGAAACCAAAAGACACAGGAAATAGAATTACTGTAAAGCAGTAGGCTGAACAATTTCCAAAGTTCCCAGAAAACTGAGCATATTTTGTGTTTCTATTATCCAGAGTAAAGAAAAAAACAAAACAAAACAAAAAAAACCTTTGTAACACACAAGGCATGAGGTAGAGTTGTCAGAAGGGTAGCATCATAGTAGAGAGATACATTAACCCATGAGTAAATGACACGCTAAAATAAACTTAAAGGCAAAGCTCAAACTTATTTCAACTAACTTAACTGATTAAGATAACAAGGTCGAAATTTACTTAAAAGAATAAGACAAGCCGGGCTCGGTGGCTCAGCCTGTAATCCCGCGCCTTTGGGAGGCTGAGGTGAGTGGATTGCCTGAGCCCGAGGGTTCGAGACCCGCCTGGGCAGCGAGACCTCATCTCTACAATAAATCAAAAAATCAGCCGGGCGTGGTAGCGCATGCCTGTAATTCCGGCTACTTGGAAGGCTGAGGCGGAAGGATTGCCGGAGCCCAGCAGGTCGAGGCTGCGGTGGCCGGGAGCGGCCACCGCACTCCAGTCTGGGTGACAGAGTGAGACTCCAACTCAAAAAAAAAAAAAAAAAAAGAATAAGACAAATAAACCCCAACAGCATAGAAATACAATGACTAGATTCAATCACAATACTTAATTTATGAAAAAAAGCAAAAAATATGATTTTAAAAATCAACTGTTTTACAGATATCTCAGTCATCCTCCTTTTCAGGGGAGAAACTAAGCACAGGAACAGGCCTCAAATACATAACAGAGGAGCTACATCAGTTACATAGCACAGTGAAGTTCATTTTAAGGAGTCAAAACCATTTTCCCTCAATTTTGAGACATTCTGGCATTGTTTCCTAGCGTCTAGTTTTACCCCTAAGAAATCTGATATTGATTTGTAGAAAAGCTGTCTTCTCTCCCTCCTTTAGATTTTAGAATCTTCTTCATACTCAATATTCTAAAATTTCATGAGAGTATACCTGGACATGAAACTTTAAAAATTCATTCTAATCTACTCTCTAAGGTCCTATAGGTCCTTTTGATAAGACAATTCATATATTTCTGCCCTTATAAGAAATTTTTTATTTCTTTGAAAAGGTATTATCTTCAGCTTCCTTTATTGTTCTTTTTGGAGCTCATTAATTAAATAATGCCTTCTGATTGATCTTCTATATCACTAATTTTTTCCCCAGTGTTCTAGGAAATTTCTTCAACTTTTTCTTCCATATTTTCTTTTGAATTGTTTTCTTTGAGCAATATTATTTTTAATTTTAAGAGTTATTTTTTATTCCTCAATTATTATGTTTGGTATTTTATTGATTACACAAATTTTCAAATCTATCTAAATAAATTAATTTTAAAAGATTTTAAATTATTTAAATCTATCTGCTATTCCCTGAAATATCTGTTTCTGCTACAATCAGTTGTTTTAATTTTGTCCTTCTCTTAGTGATGCTGCTTTGCTTCATTTGTGTAGTCAAATATATTATCTGTTTATATTTAAGATGGAAGGAGAGACATTCAATTAAAGTTACTTTAAAGAATCCTTATTTATTATTTCCATCCTATGAACCTACTGATTTTGAGCCTGGGACCTCTCCAAGGACCTATTGGGATGATTGGCTTTTACCTCCATTACATCTTTCTCATGAATGAATTATGAATTTCAGTTTCACAGTGTCAGAGAAAGGTTATAGATATGAAAATGGAGAAAACAAGAACAAATTTTGTTGTCTTGGATTTAAATGGGAGAAATAGGCATGATGCCAGAAGGAAACTTAGAACTAGGAAATTCAAGTATAGAAGCCTGAAAGACATACTTGATCAAAGTGAACATCATCTGTAATGAGACAAATCAGCATTGTTGGCTACTTTTGGATAAAAAGAGGACATAACATCAATTGTGTGATATAACTGTCAAAGATGTATAACCTAAATCTAATGACAAGAAAATATCAGACAAGTCCAACTTAAAGGACATTGTACAAAATAACTGCTCCATCATTTTCAAAAGTACTCAATTTGTGAAATTCACATAAAGTCTGAGAAAATTGTGTAGATCAAAGTAGACTAACAGATATGACAGTTGAAGGCAACACATGATTTTGAATAGAATATGTTACTACTTTGGGGGAACTTCAGTGGAATCGTTTAATGTAAAATTTCTAATTTTAATGGCTTAATGTAGTTGTTTGGGTAGACTGTCTTTACTAGTAGGAGATATACCTTAAAATGTTTGGGTATGATAGAGCATCATGTCACCAAACTTCTCTCAATTTGATCAGGAAAAAAATATTTTAAAATCATGTTCAAAACTTTTTAGTAAGCTTTGTATTCTTTCAATCTTAAAAATAATTGTACAATAAACGGTAGAGAAATTTGAATTAGATGCAAAATATATTTCATTAAATAAAGACAAAACAGGAAAAGGCACACAAAAAGGAAAGCTAATTAGGAAACGAATAACAAATTGGTAGATCTAAATGCAATCATGTCAATGAGTGTACTAAATATAAATGCACCAAACCTCAAACTAAAAAGCAGAAATTTCCAAGCAAGGTAAAAACAAACAAATGAAATAACAAGGATTACTTGTTATTACTGGGATTACTGGCATCACCGCACACGACTGGCTGATAATTGTTTTTTTTGGTCTTCAGGTATCTAGACCCTCCTGTCGTCTCTGCCTAGAAGAAAGGCCAGTAGTGCCTTCACAGGACTGGTTCTGTGGTGTGATTTAGGAATTCTTAATCAGTTTTACTTGGTTTAGGTTTCCCAGAGTTATACATTGTTATTTTTATTGGAATAGATTAATCCTATAAACTATTTGGGAAAAATTAACTTCACAGGTTTTGTTTCCCATCTAGAAACATATATTTCTATTTATTGTTTTGTTTTGTTTTTTTTGAGTCGGAGTCTCACTCTGTCGCCCAGACTGGAGTGCAGTGGCCGCTCCCGGCCACCGCAGCCTCGACCTGCCGGGCTCCGGCGATCCTTCCGCCTCAGCCTTCCGAGTAGCTGGAACTACAGGCGCACGCTATCACACCCGGCTCATTTTTTGATTTATTGTAGAGATGAGGTCTCGCTGCCCAGGCGGGTCTCGAACCCGCGGGCTCAGGCAATCCACTCACCTCAGCCTCCCAAAGGCGCGGGATTACAGGCTGAGCCACCGAGCCCGGCTTATTTCTATTTATTAAGTAATAATATATTCCTGAGTAAAGTTTTCTGAGTTTCTTCACTTAAGTTCTACACAACTATATAACTTTTTCCTTTAAATTTTTCTAGTTGGTTATACTCTTACATAGAAATTTATTTATTTATTTTTTTAATCAGTATTTTTTATTATGGTTTTGTGGGGTACAGTTAAGGGTTAGGTGTACAATTACGTTTCACTCAGGCATCCTGTTGATAAGAGGTGTTTTCCTAGTCCCAGACAGATATTTGCTACTGTTAATCCCATCCCCCCCCCATAATTTCCCAGTACCGTCAGTCATTTTCTTATAGGATTACATTGGATGTTCAAGGTCCATTATATGAGTGAGAACATGTGATATTCGGATCTTTGTTTCTGTGAGAGGTCACTCAGTATTATAGACTCTAGTTCCATCCAGGTTGCTGCGAAATTCATGATTTTGTTCTTTTTTTATGGCTGCGTAGTATTCCATCGTGTATATGTACCACATTTTTTTAATCCAGTCCTCTTTTGATGGGCAGCATGGTTGTTTCCAGGTTCTTGCTATTGTGAACAAGGCTGCGACAAACATACGTGTGCAGGTATCTTTTTTATAGAGTGATTTGTGTTCTTCAGGGTATATTCCCAGTAGGGGGATTGCAGGGTCATATGGAAGGTCAATTTTTAGAGCTTTTAGGAATCGCCACACTGCTTTCCACAGAGGTTGCACTAGTTTACACTCCCACCAACAGTGTAGAAGTGTTCTCTTTTCACTACACCACAGTGGAATAAAAATAAACACTGACACCTACAAAGTCCCCCCAAAACCCAGAAAGACATGGACACTAAACAGTATGATGCTAAACAACTCCTGGGTCAATGACGAAATCAAAACAGGGATCAAAAGATACCTGGAAACAAATGAAAATGAAGAAACATCTTACCAAAATCTCTGGGATGCCCTGAAAGCTGTAGTAAGAGGAGAATTTATATCCCTACAAACACACATGAAGAAAATGGAAGGAACAGAAATTCACAACCTAACAAGCCACCTAAAGAAGCTGGAAAAGCAAGACCACAAAAACCCTAATTTCAGCAGAAGAACCCAGATCACCAAAATAAAAACCCAAATCCAGGACATAGAAGACAAAAAGATAATACTAAAAATCGGTGAAACAAAAAGCTGGTTCTTCGAAAGGGTAGACAAGATTGATGGTCCCCTAGCTAGAATGACCAAGAAAAAACGAGAAAAAAACCAAATAAGCATAATCAGACACACAAAAGATGAAGTCACATCTGACCCTGAAGAAATACAAAAGATCATTAGAGACTACTACGTACACTTGTATGGAAACAAACTTGAAAACCATAAGGAAATGGAGGACCTTCTGACATCACACAACCTACCTAGGTTGGAACAAGAAGAAATTGAGACCCTAAATAGACCAATAACAACCAAGGAAATCGACTATGTAATAAGAAAACTTCCTACAAAAAAAAGCCCTGGTCCAGATGGCTTTCCAGCAGAATTCTACAAGACATTCAAGGAGGAGCTGATACCAATCCTACTGAAGGTATTCCAGGTGACTGAAAAGGATGGAACTCTCCCCAAATCATTTTATGAAGCCAACATCACATTGATACCCAAGCCAGCTAAAGATCCAACAAAGAAATTTATTTTTAATTATATATTTGTGCAGCTAGCCACCTCACTGAATGTTATTAATTGTTGGTAATTTCTCAGTTCAGTTCTGTTGTAATTGCACCATCTACAAATAATAGTTTTCTTTCTTTCTTTCTAAAAAAAAAGAAATAACAAGATACATCTATACACTGTCTACAAAAGATGATTTTTAAGTAAAAATCCACAAATAGATTGAAGGTAAAAAGGTGAAAAATGTATAAACAACAAGCATAAGAAATTTATAATGACAAATAGTAGACAAAATAAAATTTAAGATACATAGTGTTGATGGAGAAAAAGAGCAGCCATTTCTTAATGATAATAAACATCAATAAATACATAAGGAGGACATAAAAATTCTAACTATGCATATGCCTGAAACACATTCAAAAACATCAATGACATAAACTTGACTATATTAAAGATAGAAATAGATAATGCACAAGTATAATCAGAGATTTTTAACATTCCTTCCTCAATAACTGATAGAACAATATGATAGAAAATAAATAAGCACATAGATTTGAAATAAACTAACAATTACCTTGACCTAATTGGCATTTACAGAATAGTACATCAAACAACTTTAGAATATATATCTTTTTGTATGCATATGACACATACACCAAGATAGAACATATGTGGGAGCATAAATCAAATTTCAATATATTTCAAAAGTTATAAGTCTTACAGAACGTTAACATGAGCTTATATTAGATATTAATTACAATGATATAGCTAGAAAAGACCTACTTGAAAATGAAAAGACATACATATTTCTAAAAACTCACGATGCATATAAATCAAAGGGGAAGATATAAAATATTTCAAATTAAAATAAAGTGATAATACAACATTAACTGTGTGATATGTAGCTACAACATGTTAAAAAAGCTTATGCTACAGAAAAAGTAAAAATCATTATTGAGTTTCTAACTAAAACCACTAGAATAAATAGTAGCAGCTTGAATGCAAAATAAGTCAAATAGAAGGAAATGATAGAGTAGATATGAATGAATCTGAAATCATACAAACAATATAAAAATGGAGTAAGTTAAATGTTGGTTTTTGAAACAGTTAACATTGATAAAAGCCTAGCAGTACTGATGAAGAGAACAAAAGAGAGAACAAAAACTAAGTAATCAGTATCAGTAACAAAAGAGTAGACATTTTTGCAGTCTAAAGAAATCAAAAGGGAAATATTATTCCAATAAATTAGACAAATGAGACCAAAAGGACAATGTACCTTTAAAATGCTTATCAAAATAGACACAAATAATATAGAAAATCTGAATAGCTTTGTATCAGTCAATGTAATTGAAATCATTATTAGGAGCATTTACACAAATGAAACCTCAAGCTAGATTATTTCACTAGTGAATTCTGTTTAACACTTCAGAAAGACATAACAATTTTATATAACCTTAGAAAACAGAAGAAAATATATTTCCCAAATCATTTTAGAGGTTAGAATAACTCTAATTCCAAAACATTCCAAGATGTTTTCAAAGAAGAAAAAAATGTAGACTGCTATCCTCCAGAAACATAAATCAACAATTTTAATCAAATATTAGCAACTTTTATCTAATAATACCTAAAATAGAAAATACATCATAACTGAGTGGAATTATTCTAGCAATTTAAGGTAAAAAACATTCCATGTAATCCACCATATTAACAAAAAATGAAATTAAATATCAAAAAATTATACTTCATAAAAATGAAGAATGTCTCTTTATGACATGGCATCATTAAGGAAATGCATGAACAAGCTATAGACTATTGACTACGTTTGACATCATCACCACGTTTTTTTGTAAAAACCATCAGCACAGCTAAATATCTGTCTGGGGAAGGGGGCACACCCCATCAACAAGGGTACCTGCACAGTGAATATTTGTATATCTAACCCTTAACTGTACCCCACAATTTTAAAATAAAAGATATATATAATTAAAAAAAATAAAGCACAACTCTTCAAAGACACAATAATATTATCCTGCCTGACTCTCCCACATCCAAATGATTCTGCAAAGGACTTAACAACATAGGCTCATTAATGCTTAGCCTCTAAATTTTACCTCAGAGATCAAACAAAGCATCTAAAAATATCCTAGAAGCCTGCCTCCTTAAAAACTCATAAGTGACCACTGTTTATTAGCTACTGCGTGAACTGTAAGGTCCAATAATCTGGTCATACAGAAATGTTAACTCCAACATAGTTTACCACATCTACTATGGCCTCTTGGTACCTTTAATGAAGTTCTCTGCTGTGCAAGTGAAGCATTCAGAAGACTATGTTGTGTGTTACAACTGCCAGCTACAAGCAAAAATAAGCAGTTAGAAAAATCAGACAACTATTTAACCAACGTATTACATCTTACTATAATGATTTATTCCCTGTCATTATCCACCACAGAGACGTTCACTGCAGGCTGAAGAATACTGTAATATGAAAAACCAATGTCCTGGACAAATAGATTACTCATTTTGGGGTTGGGGGATGGTTGCAATGTGGGTGTTGTGGTGTTATCAGCTGAAGAGGAATTTCTTTTGAAAAACATTTTTATTATAAAGATGTGGAGTACATTTCAGGGTTAGGAATATAAACATTGATCATGCAGGTACCCTTGTTGATGAGGTATGCCCCTCCCTTCCCTAGCAGTTTCCCTCAACTGCCAATCCCACCCCCCCCCCGACAGTTTTCTAATACTGTCAATCGCTTGAAGAGGAATTTATACTGCCAGTTTTTGGAGATGGGCATGCTTGCTAGTTAAAGAAAGAAAGAGTAAGAGTTGAGCTTGGCTAGTGATAAGAGAGCTTCATGGCTCTCAATAACAAATCACAAGTTTGTATCATGAACATTTGACAATTAGCTGTCCGTAAACATTATGCTTTATAAACATGAAGTGGCAAGAAAAAAATCCAAAGAGCTGGAAAGCCAGTCCCAATAGTATGTTTTCATTCTCAGACCACTCTTGTGAAGTAGATAAAAGCCAAGCTGGGTCTCTCTGCTTTGAAGGATGGCGGAAATAAACAGAGAAGGTGAGTCACCAGACAGTAGGTAACCAAGAGGAAATCAATGTGGACGACATAGTTCTCTGTTCTATCTTTGGCTTCTTTTTCATAGCACTCTTATGTCTCTCCAAAAGATCCCCCAGGGTGTGGTTTTCATATCCAGTGGCCCCAAGAATCCAGCAATCATGTAAGAACCATGTCTAGAGAAGCACACCTAAGCATCCACTATATATGGAAGAATATCTATGCAGTCAGTCATGAAGGGCATACTTTGTGCCTAGTGGTTTTGACTCACTCCTTAAAAAACCTTGAATATGGAAGAATTTTTAAACTTCATTTTACAGATGCTCAAAGGGGATAAATCATTGTTTAAGAACACATGGCTAGCAATCGGTAAACTGTGATCTTGAAACTAGGACTTCTAATTCTGTTATTTAAGTCATCTGGGCAGTCTTTTACCAGCTCTCTGTGAAAAAGCCAAGAGACAGTAGAGAGTAGCCCTGAATATTTAAGTGAAAACTTCAAATATTGACACTCACAAAGGAAGGTGAATAGCTGTTTATAAAAATAAGCAAAACCTCAATTTCTCAATCAACTCATCTTCGACAAAGCCTCCACCACCTACCACTGAGGAGAGGAGAACCTATTCAGTAAATGGTGCTGGGAAAACTGACTGATCACATGCAGAAGATTGAAACAGGACCCCTACTTATCCCCATATACAAAAATTAACGCCAAATGGATCAGAGACCTAAATGTAAAACCTCAAACCATAAGAACCTTAGAAAATGAAGGACATACCCTCATGGAAATTGGAACGGGCATCCAATTCCTGAACAAACCCGAAACCCACAGGCTAAAAGGGGATAAAATAGACAAGTGGGACCCATTACACTTAAAGCTTCTGCAAAGCCAAAAAAACCCATCAAGAGCAGGGAGACAGCCTACAGACTGGGAAAAAGTATTTGCCAACTCCAGGTCTGACAAAGGTTTAACATCTTGGATCTAAAAGGGAAACCCAAACGTGCTGAAAAGAAAAAAACAAACAACCCCATTATAAAATGGGCAAAAGAAATGAACAAACTTCACAAAGGAAGACATCCAAGTAACCCAAAAAGCACATGAAGAAATGTTCAACCTCACTAATCATCAGGGAGGTGCAAATCAAAACCACACTGAGATACCACCTAACTCCATCAGAATGACAATTACAATAACTCAAACAATAAATTTGTTGGGGAGTGTTTTGGGAAAAAGGAACACTCCTACGCTGTTGGTGGGAGTGTAAATAGTGCAACCTCTGTGGGAAAACAGTGTGGCGATTCCTAAAAACTCTACACATCAACCCACCATATGACCCTCAATCCCCCTACTGGGAATATACCCTGAAGAACTCAAATCACTCTATAAAAAAATACCGCACACGAATGCTTATCGCAGCATTATTCACAAAAGCAAAAACCTGGAACAAAACCCTGTGTCCATCAAAAGGACGGAAAAAAATGTGGTACATATACATGATGGAATACTATGCAGTCATAAAAAAGAACAACATTATGAATTTCGCAGCAACCTGGATGGAACTAGAGGCTATAATACTGAGTGACCTCTCACAGAAGCAAAGATCTGAGTATCACATGTTCTTATTTATATAGTGGACCTTGATCATCCAACGCACTACCAAAAAAAAAGACTGACCGTGGTGGGGAAGCTATGGGGGGGGGGAAAGGGGGTGGGACTAATAGTAGTAAACATCTGTCTGGAGACGGGGAGACACCTATTATCAACAAGGGGGTCTAAACAAAGCATATTTGTATACCTAACCCTTAACTGTACCCCACAACATCATAATAAGAATAAATCACAGATTTCCACAGCACATAATGTGATGCCTATTTTAATTTAATATAGTGTATGAAAGTATTTATAAGAATTATGTTTTATTTTAAATTCATCACTGAGAACAAAATTTGCACAGATTATACTTATACATTTTTTTTTTTTTTTTTTTTTTTTTTTTTTGAGTTAGAGTCTCACTCTGTCACTCAGACTGGAGTGCAGTGGCCGCTTCTGGTCACCACAGCCTCGACCTGCTGGCTCCAGCGATCCTTCCGCCTCAGCCTCCAAGTAGCTGGAACTACAGGCGCGCGCTACCACTCCCGGCTCATTTTGATTTATTGTGGAAATGAGATCTCACCAAGTTGCCGATGCGCGTCTCGAACCCGCGGGCTCAGGCAATCCACTCACCTCAGCCTCCCAAAGATGCGTGCGGGGTTACAGGCTGAGCCACCGAGCCCGGCTCTTATGCATTTTCAAATACTTATTCAACGACTCATAAATTCATGGTGCTCTATCAAATATATAAATCATTAGACTTATTGGTGTTTTATCTAAGAATGAGATTGATAATTATGTTTACAATGGAATACATTAATAAATTTATTCATTAATATTTAATAAGTACTAAGAACTGTTTAAATTGCATGCCCTAGGCCAGATAGTAGCTTATATGTAATATTAACTATTTACCAACGTTCATAAGAGAGGACAGAAAGATGCATTCCACAAAACTATGTAGCTAATAATAATGATTCTTCATGTTCTTTTTTGGAGTGAGGGAGGGTATAAATGAATAATAAATAAAATCCACATTACCATAATTTATTTTTTTCTATATTTGTTTAATATTTTCTCCATCATGCCTCAATCTTCATTTAAAAGTCCCATTAATTTCATGCCAACCACTGTGAAATCCTTTGCACTCTATCCCCTTTGTTGACACTTCCAACTTTTAGGCATTTTTTATCACAAATGAAGTCTTTTGTATCTTAGTCATGGTCTTCAGCTCCACCCTGACTACCACCATTATTTGGGAATTCAACATGCCTAGGAGGCCCCCAACTTCCTGACCTCACAAGGCTTTCCTCAGAGCTAATGAACCCTGAACATTCATCATTAGAAACTGCTTCTCTCTAAAATCACTGACTGAAACATCCCACATTGACCAAATCTTCTCTCTCTCCAACTCTCTACTGAATTTCTCCTCTCGGATGTCTTACAAACAGCTTCAAGTCAAAATGTCTGAAATTAGGAGGAGCCAGAAGAACACCCATGGATTTAAATTCTTTAATAGCATCTGCTAGCCGGACTCGGTGGCTCAGCCTGTAATCCCACGCCTTTGGGAGACTGAGGTGAGTGGATTGCCTGAGCCTGCAGGTTCGAGACCCGCCTGGGCAGTGAGACCTCATCTCTACAATAAATCAAAAATCAGCTGGGCATGGTAGCGCATGCCTGTAATTCCGGCTACGTGGAAGGCTGAGGTGGAAGGATCGCCGTAGCCCAGCAGGTCGAGGGTGCGGTGGCCCGGAGCGGCCACTGCACTCCAGTCTGGGTGACAGAGTGAGACTCCAACTCAAAAAAAAATAGCATCTGCTGATGACAGCAGCCTAGGGCTCCTTTGGCTGGGAGCATATTAGGACTCAATGAAGCTATGTAGACTCCCTTCAGGTTTTGAGACCCAGGAAAAAGCTGTTTTTCCTGAATTAAAACAGTTCATAAACCTGAAAATTGGTATCATCCTCAAAGAAATGGCTGAGCCACAGATTGTTGTCTACTGCCCTTTCCTCAAATTCTGGGGTGATGTAGTTCCTGCAGTCATTGTGGACCTTTTTGTCCATAAGCTCCAAGATGCTGACTACCATGCATTTAACAATGGCAGGCAAGCTCAGGTGTTGGATGGAATAATTCTCCCATAGGAGGCAGTGAACATAGCTCATGGGGAACTCCTGTTTGACTTTTATAGAGCTGCAGAAAGTCTGCTTCCTACACCTATAGGAACTCCTATGGCTTCTTTTCCCAGACATGGTGTTTGCTGGGTTTGCTCTGATTGGTCAAGTTTGGTTCTCCAGATAGCCTGGGTCTCTCAAGACACTCTAACCAGTGCTTATTCCTCTATGCTGTAACCCTGTGCTCCAGTCCCTTCTTGATCAGACCTCTGTGACACCTTGAATATTGGAATGCCATTGGTGTCCATTGGGCCTTGATCAGGCTTTTGTCTAGAAGTGTGCATGTTAAGAACTGGTTCATTTAAAAAAATAGACTCCAATGTGACGTCATATACCCACAAGAATGGCTGATCACTCCTAATATACATTGTTGGTTGAGTGAAAATGGTACAAATACTTTGAAAATGTATGCTGTTTCTTATAAAAATAAACATATGCTTGCCCTATGACCCAATCATTCCTCTTCTACTCTTCTATATATTTATTATGTATAGAATATATATACCAGTATTTTTTTTTTTGAGTTGGAGCCTCACTCTGTCGCCTAGACTGGAGTGCAGTGGCCGCTCCCGGCCACCACAGCCTCGACCTGCTGATCTCCGGCGGTCCTTCCGCTTCAGCCTTCCAAATAGCCGGAATTACAGGCATGCGCTACCACACCCGGCTGATTTTTTGATTTATTGTAGAGATGAGGTCTTGCTGCCCAGGCGGGTCTCGAACCCGTGGGCTCAGGCAATCCAACTCACCTCAGCCTCCCAAAGGCGCCACTGAGCTGAGGGATTACAGGCTGAGCCACCGAGCCCGGCTTATACCAGTATTTTTATAGCCCTTTTCTTCACAATAGACAAAACTGGAAATAACTTAGGTGTTCATCCACAAAAAATAGATAAACAAACTATGGATGGTACGTTCGTACAATTGACCACTAATCAGCAATAAAACTCAATGAATTACTGATACACACAATAACATGCATTAATGTTATAGGCACTATGCTGAATGAAGAAATCAGGTACAAAAAAACTGGAATTTATTTATTTAAAAATGTGCATTTATTCTTGCATGTTGAAACTTTAGTCACATTCAAAGTACTTTCCATTTGATGCAATACACCTATCAAGATGTTTGTTTCCACTGCTCCAAAACAGTTTTTGAACTAGTCAATTTTGATGCCTTTTAGTGCTTCTGTCATCTTTTGTTTCACTTCTTCCACATCAGCAAAACGTTTCCCTCTGAGGACTTTTTCCATCAAGGAAAACAAACAAACAAAAATGGCTCAGGGTGAGATCAGGTGAATAAGGAGGGTGGGGCATGGAGGTCAAAACGTTTTTTGTTCAAACCTGCTGAACACTCAGTGTGATGTGGGCAGGTGTGCCCGTAAATCAACTGCCATGAAATTGGCAAATACACTGAAAGAATCTAAGAAAAAAAAAAAAAAAAAAACAACCACTGAATCCTAACACAGCTTTTCACAACAATGCTAGCTGGTGCACTGATGCTCATGGTTTCCTAGAAAACTTACCAAGCAAGGGAAGCCTCTACTACAAGGGTCCCACCTTCCAAAAGACAATTCCAGTTCTAGAGGCAGAATTCCAGTTGTCTCCAAGGTGGGGGAGCAGGATTAACTGTGAAGAGACACAGATAACTTTCTGGATATGAATGTTATCCATTTTTCAAAATCGTGAAGTTAAAATGTGTGCATTTTAATGTATGCAAATTTTATCTAAAAATAAATGTGCAAGTGTAATAATTAGGTAGCTTGGAGAGTGGGGAGAAATATAGATAAAGCAAAAATAACAGAATACAGATAGGTGTTGAAGCTGAGTGATTATACTCATAATCACTATATTACATTATTACATAATATAGTGGATTTCATTATTATTTTGCTTATTTTATGTTTGAAATTTTCCATAATAAAAAGTGAAAGAATAAACAAAGGGAGAACGAAAGAAAAAGAAAAAAAGAAGGCAGCCATCACTAATTCTTCACAGTCTCCTGGTCTGATAATCCTCTTCAATGTATTAGTAGTCTCTGCTAATCAGCCAGAAGGGCATGTGAGATAATACTCCTAACTTTGGCATACAAAGTATACTCCTGAGTTTATTAAATGTGTGCACATGCACGTTGCACACCGACATAAACACATAGAAAAAAATAACTAGAACTACTCAACATATTAAAGAGGTTAGCTTCAGGTGGTAGGATTATGAGTGATTTCTACCCTTTCTATATATTTCTGCATTTTTGAAATATATAATTATGAACACACATTTCTTTTAAAAATCAGAAAAAGTTAACCACAAAAATGTTAAATATCATTTCCATTGAGTTTCTCCTGTATTGTTACTATGGTTTCAGAAATCCAACAGACTTTACCACATGATCACTCTTAAGAAAAGTAATGCTGCTAATCATTTTTTAGGAAAAAACTTTTGCCATGGTATGAACCTCCAGGGTCCTTTTTTTTTTTTTTTTGTAAAGATAAAAATGCAGTACTGCACAGGAGATCAGCTTATTAGACATTGGGCATACTCTCTGTAGAACCAAAATAACTCTTCAGAAATTTCCTGCCAAATTCACAGCTAAACTGTTATGCAAATGTAACTACATCTAAATTAAAAGTGCTGAGATTGTACAGCCAACAGACTTTGAAGTATGATTGCTTTTGGTGGTGTAGGCAGAAAGATTGAGATGTTTTAAAGTAAACAAGATGTATCACACTTTATTTTGTTTCCTATTTAGTTGGGCTTTATAGTATACAGGAAAGAAAAAAATGAAAAGTGAAAACAAAATAGAAGGAGGAAGCAAAGGATAGGTTTAAGTACTTGTGGTAAGGATAGCTAAGCCTTCATAAAACAAAACAAAAAACCTAGACATGAACTTAATTGCTGGTGAACTCTCCACGGCTTATGAACTATACATAAAAAAGAGATAGTTTTTGTATTGCATATGTTAACATCTCATTATTCAACTTTTTGTGTCTATGTCTTGCTTCCACAACTCAATATTAAAATAACTTACAACCAATAGAGCAGAGAACCTATCTTTTACTTCTGATTTCTTGTCACTAAACTGTAAGCTACAAGAGGACACACTTTAGCTTCTGCAGAGTTATACCCTTAGAACCTCCTTCAGTGCCTAAGACATGGTAGGGTTATGCTTGGCAGTCTCTGGGTCCTTGTTAATAGAAATTAAGTAGAAATGCATTGACATAGCAATCCATTAATTCACTTAATCTTCTCATGAGTATTTATTGAGTGTCTGCTATGTAACAAGCACTCATCTCATTGCTGGGAACATGAACAATAAAGGCCCTGCTCTCATGACACACACATTCGAATGAAAATATTACTATCCAGATAACAAAATTGAGTGTAAATTTCAGTTTTTATTGACATAAGTGAAAATTTACCTCTATTTTCAATGTTACAGTACTAATAATTTTTTGGTATGTTGGGTTAACGTTTCACTTCTATGGCACTTTGCTTTGGTAGGCTAATGTGATTAAATGAGGTTTAAGGTGACAGTTGTAAGCACACATAATTATTGCAGTTGAAGAACTTTCCAAGATAAAATATGCAAATTGCTACAGAAATATATAGCTCTTGAAGTCTGTATCCCATGAACCAGAAGAGAGATCATTTCCAGTAGAAACAGAAATTCCTTTTATTGACAAAGATGAATTGTTGCACCATGACTATCCTCTTCCTAATTTCCTGGCTAGTCAAGATCAATCAATACTCCTTAGACAGCACCCATTTGAGGCTCTGACAAGTGTTATTTTTTGGAGGCAATTTTTAAGCTTCTCATTAATGAAAAGCAGTACTGTAGCATCTATAGCCACTTCCACTCTGTCTGCTGGCCTTGCTCCGTCTGGTACTGATATTACAAACAGCTGAAATCAGTACATTGTGATATTATGCAAATGTGCTCTGGCAGATTGAGCTAAGAATAGCATGCATTGGTCTATTTCACTTTATTTGTTGTATATATGAATTTGGCATTTTTAAATTAAAAACCTTATGGACATTTAAAAATATATCTGCATTAGAAATGTCTTTTCTCATGAAGTTTAAATAAACACGTCTGTGGGACAACCTTAACCTTGTTGAGTTTAAAACTAGAAATTCAGGGAGGAAAACAAAAGAAGGCATCAGGAAAGCAGATATTAGTGTTTCTCATGATGTCCTTTTGGATGAGTTAGACAAGAATAAGCTAGATGCCCAAGAGAGCTTGGTGGAGGTAGCCCCAGTCGATTTACTATAGCTAAAAAGGTGCTGATTATGGCTCACTGCAATACTGGAGGGAATTTTCTCGTGCCGTACTGCAAAGCTGGATATTTGAACTTGTCCTGTTCAACAATTTTTTAATGACTTAGGTGAAGACATTCATAGCATGCGTATAAAATATGCTCATGAAAAGAATTTGATAGGGACAGTGAATATATATTAAGGGACAATCAAGAGACTTAATTATTTCTCCAAGCCAGACTCTTGATCTGAATCTAAAAGATAAACCTGAATTGATAGAAATACATATAATGTTTTGTATTTGTGTTGGAAAAAAAACATGTCTGCAAGTATAGTTTACAGAAATGTTACCTTATGTTAGGATAATTCTTAGCCAAATATGAGGAGACACTTTTCCTTTCCAGGCCCTAAACTAATTAATTGATGATTTTTTTATAAGTCAGTTAAGGGGAAGATGCAAACTAAAAAAAAAAAAGTCAAAAAAGTCTTTCAACAAAGGCCCTTTTCTGTTAAAGATAATATTAAGAAACGGTAAATATTTATGTGTCATGGTTTTTAAACCCTATGCTAGTAATGTTACTTTCTTTTGTTTTAAAAATGCAAAAAATGTAAACCCTACTCCTCTCCACCCTCTCAGGAGATTAAAAGTCACCTGATTATTACTTTTTAGGGAAGATTACACTCGACCTTTTCTATAAACAAGATGATTGAGTATGAATTTCTTATTATAAGTCTTCCTTTCTTATTTGAGACACTGAGAAGTGGACTTTCTCTGTATTTTAAAGAAATTGCAGGGTTACTAACATACATATTGTCTCAAGTCAAAAAGAAAGATATAACCTTTTTTTTGCAGAGCATTTCATGTTTTGTTTATTTCCTTCATAAAACATGCAATGTATAAATTACTATTTGTGGATAGAATTTCTTAGTACTTGTGATACTACTCTCTAGGAGTGTGAACAGCAGTCTATTAAGTCGATATTTTTAATAAAGGGTTGTCACAGGAAGAATGGCAAAAGCCTCCTGGCTTAGGAGAGAATTCCTCCAGGGTTTCTTGGCACAGTATTAAAAGAAGTATATCTTTAAAAAAATAGTTTGTACATTTATTGAAAGGAGAAATGGGTAAAGCATAAAATGACGCTTCCAAAAGAAAGTGTGGTCTTGGGTTGCATCAATCAAAAGTGAATGAATGTGTACAACTATTAGGTATCCATAACAATTAAATATTTTTCTAAAAAAAGAATGACTAAGCAAAATAATTAATGACTCTACTTTGTTATATACTAGTCAGGCCATAGCTGTATGTTGCGTTCTATTTAGGACACTGTATTTTGAGAAAGAGAGAAAGATTGGCAAGTAGGAACATACATACATACTGTTATCCATAGAAGGTGAATATTCTGAAAGAGGTGTGATATGGGTATCAGACAAAGGAATTGGGGATGTTCAATCTAGAGAAGAAAAGAATAAAGAAAGACATAGTAATTGACTTTAGTTGTTGAAGGCCTTATGGTAAAGGAGAAATGAAATCATTATCTGGAATTTACAGATCAGAAGTATGATTGAGGAGCTGAAGTTTTGCAGAGGCAAAGTTTGACTTGATTAAAAAAAAATTCATGTAGCAGAACTCTACAAAAACAAGAATAGGAGGCAGAGATATCCCTATTACTGGAGATGCTCAAGCACCTTAAAAATGTTTGTAGAGGTAATCTGAACATACAGAATTAGAGGTAATTAGTTCTGTAGGTTCTTCCAGGCCTAAATTATAAATTTGGACAATGAAGTCTAGCTTTGAAACTTAAAGTAATTTTTTAAATTCTTGCCTATCACCTTATAACTAATCAATTAACAAGTAATCTTGGTTCTTCCTGTACAATGTGTGTTTCATCATTCTTGTACTTTTCTTGTATCATTCTTGTATTATTCTACAATAACTTGGATAGTACAATATTCTTCTAATTGGAATGATCTATCAAAATAAAGATGCACACATTCTTTGTGGTGGATTTACAAAGATGGCCACAAAATATTCTCCAATCTCTCTACACATATCCTTGAAATGTAACTTGGTCTCAACTTTCATTAAGAGGTGGCTTATTTTCTAACACCTTGAATCTGTAATTCTATGTATTTTCTTTGGCCAATAGAATGTGACAGGATTGACATTTTATGACCTCCAAGTCTAGGTCTTAAGAAGGTTTACAACTTTCTCTCTCACTTGTCTGGGTCACAACAGCTTTGAGGCTGGGCCAACCTCTTTGAGGATGAGATACCACATAGAGAAAGAGATCACGTGGAGAGAAAAAGAGGTCCAATCATCCCAGCTGTAGTAGCCCTCACAGCTGGGGCCCATGACAGGTAAGAGAGGCCACCTAAGCACAGCCAGCCTCCAACTGACCCCACCAACAAACTAAAAATGCATTAAGTGGCATATTGTGTAGCAGAGATGAGCTATACCACAGAAGCCCTACCCAAATTGCCAACCCATAAACTCATGAACAGATAAATGGCTGTGGTTTTACAAGGCAGTTTGTTATGCAACAAAAGAAACTGAAATATACTTTAATTCAGGAAATTATTCTTCTAATAATAAACCTATACAAGACATATGTATGCGTATGTCCACTACAGTGTTTCTAAAAAGCATTAAAAAAATTTTTTTAAAGGGGACTTGTTAAAAAACTATTGCATATCCATGTAATGGAATACTCAGTAACACTGAAAAAGAATGAAGTGGTGTTCTATCTACATATGTGGAAAGATATCCAGGGTATATTTTTAAGTGAAATAGGAACATTCAGAACAGTGTGAACGTTAACCACATTTATGCAAATAGACAAGGGTAGGCATAAATGTATATGTTGTATTAGTATAGAAACTATCCAGAATGATACATAATGAACTGTGAGGAGTTGGACTGAAAGTTGAGGAGGGGAAGAGGACTTTATACTACTTAAAATCATTTACTTTGAGCATATAATACTTAAAATATGAATTTAAAAATGGAAATAAAAACAACCACAACCTTTAACTATTCCCTCTACCTGCAGTCTCTGATTCCTGCAGCATAGTCTGTATAGTATTAACAGTTTAGTACAATTAAAACGCCTTTGTTTCTCAGGTCACGAACTCTCAATAATTCTCCATTACCTAGCAATGGTCTCCAAAGTGAGGCATGTTCTGTTTACATATTTTAGCTCAAAAAGTAAAACACAAAATGTTCTATTAAGTTTTACTATGTGGATATGGACTGACACCCTCACTTGGTACTTATATAACCAACTATGGCAAAGAGAGGTCAGGTATCCTGAAGAAAGAATGGAGGTTCTCCCACATAGGGGTATTTGTCGTGGTGTCCTCTCTCATCTTTTCACTTTCGGTTGATTATAACTATTTATGGTTTCTGCGAACCGAGTTAAGTTGATTTGTGGATTTTTAAAAATCTAACTTGAAATAGATAAACCTTTATAAAATTGGCAAGTCACTTAAAATATTCCTTCAAAGACACTCAGCTTTGAATAACAAAATAACCAATAACAAAAGCACAAATTAATGACAAGGAAATGGCAGATCTGACACATTTCCTGCTCCTGGTACAAGGTCTTAGTCAGCTATATTACAAGGGAAAAACAATGACTACCTAATAGAATTCACAAAGACTCAGTCAAATGGTAAAAAAAAGAAGAGCGAGTTATTAAATGTTGAAAATCATTTAATACTCAGTCCAACACTTTATTCAAGTTCATTTGACAATGACAGAAGTTTGAAACCCTCTTCTGAAAATTCTGATTATTACTATAGCAGATTATAAAATATCACAGAGCACTTGAAACACACTCGTTTGTCATAGTAAAATAAAATAATATGTGAGAAAATATGATAATAAAATGAAAGTGCATTATTTGTTAGAAAAATTAAACTGACAAGCTTCTGCAAGGCCAAAGAAACCATCAAGAGAGCAGGGAGACAGCCTACAGACTGGGAAAAAATATTTGCCAACACCAGGTCTGACAAAGGCTTGACATCCTGGATCTACAAGGAACTAAAACGTGCTGAAAAGAAAAAAAAACAAGCCGGGCTCGGTGGCTCAGCCTGTAATCCCGTGCCTTTGGGAGGCTGAGGTGAGTGGATTGCCTGAGCCCGCGGGTTCGAGACCCGCCTGGGCAGCGAGACCTCATCTCTACAATAAATCAAAAAATCAGCCGGACGTGGTAGCATGCGCCTGTAATTCCGGCTACTCGGAAGGCTAAGGCGGAAGGATCACCGGAGCCCAGCAGGTCGAGGCGCGGTGGCTGGAAGCGGCCACTGCACTCTAGTTTGGGCGACCGAGTGAGACTCCAACTCAAAAAAAAAAAAAAAAACAACAACCCCATTATAAAATGGGCAAAAGATATGAACAGGCACTTCACAAAAGGGGACATGCACATGCGCGAGCAGCCAACAAGCACATGAAGAAATGTTCAACCTCACTAATCATCAGGGAGATGCAAATCAAAACCACACTGAGATACCACCTAACTCCAGTTAGAATGGCAATTATCAACAACTCAAAAAATAACAGCTGCTGGAGAGGGAGTGGCAAAAAGGGAACACTTCTACACTGTTGGTGGGAGTGTAAACTAGTGCAACCTTTGTGGAAAGCAGTGTGGCGATTCCTTAAAGCTCTAAATATCAACCTCCCATATGACCCTGCAATCCCCCTACTGGGAATATACCCTGAAGAACTGAAATCACTCTATAAATAAGATACCTGCACACGTATGTTTGTCGCAGTGTTGTTCACAATAACAAGAACCTGGAAACAACCATGCTGCCCCTCAAAAGAGGACTGGATTAAAAAAATGTGGTACATATACACGATGGAATACTATGTAGCCATAAAAAAGAACAAAATCATGAATTTTGCAGCAACCTGGATGGAACTAGAGTCTATTATACTGAGTGACCTCTCACAGAAACAAAGATCTGAGTATCACATGTTCTCACTCATATAATGGACCTTGAACATTCAATGTAATACTACAAGAAAATGACTGACGGTACTGGGAAACTATGGGGGGGATGGGATTAACAGTAGCAAATATCTGTCTGGGGATGGGGAAACACCTCTTATCAACAGGGTGCCTGAATGAAACGTAATTGTACACCTAACCCTTAACTGTACCCCACAAAACCATAATAAAAAATATTGATTAAAAAAAGGATGCATAAAAATGTGGCAACACAATAACAAGAAGGAATGTCAAAATTATTATGCTTAGTGAAAGTAGCTAGAAACAGTTATACGGTACATACTCTATAATTCCATGTGTATGAAATAGTAGAAAATACAAAGTAAGTTATAGTGACAAATGCACAAATGATTGCTTAGGGTCAGAATCGGAAGTGGAGATGAACTGTAAGGGGACTCAAGAGAACTTTTGGGGATGTTCAAAATGTTCTGTATCTTGATGGTGGTGGTGGTTCCATGACTGTATGTGTCTACCAAAACTTGAACATTTAAAATGAATTCAATTTATTGCATGTAAATCATATCTAATTAAAGGTAATTAAAAGTAAATATTAGAAAATATATTAAAATGAGTATATGAAAAGGAAGCTAAACATTGTGCAAGGTTCTAGAGATATAGTGGTGAACAACAAAATGACCTTGGTTTTTCATGCTGATAGCAGGTTATATGGGGAGATGGCTATAAATAAAATAACCACAGAGAGATACAGACCCAAAAAAGGACTAGGAAGAAAAATGGAGGCTCTAGGGAGGCCTATAATGAAATAATGTGTCCTGGCTTATGAAGTCTGGGAAAGAAGACAGAAATTCATCCAAACAGAGGAGAACTATGAATTCCATAATCTTTATAAGCTGTGTTTCTCATTTGGCACATGGTACAAACTTTTAGAGTAGGATTGTTATGCATAAATATCTTCACTCCCTAACTAGACTTTAAATGACTACAGTCCAGAGCCCGTATTATGTTTTTTTGCATCCCTCCCTCTCTTACAGTACTTAGAGAAGAGTGTACACATACACAGTTAATAATTACTAATTGACTAATTTCCCTGTGTGCTAAAGAGAATAGAGGTATCCAGTTCTCCCTCTTAAGGGAGCTGGTAGCTATGGAAAGAAAAAGACAGAATTATTGGAGGTCTGTCTCATCCTCCTAGTCCCATTCTGAGGCTGTATGCACCATGGCTCTTGCTGTCCCTTGCTCTGGCTGTCCCCCAACCGACTCTCCTAATACCTTGTTTGAGGAATTTTCAAGGTATCTCAACTCAGGCACTACTACAGTCATTTTCATTCTAGTTTTTAGTTTTCACTTCATAAATTTGATCTCTGCCTTAAAACTCTGCTTTTGCCTTCTAACTCCATCAAACAATTCAGTCACTTAGACAGTATTGGACATATGGGAAGAACTCAAGAAACATGTATCAGTCAATTGAAATGTCATAAAGGGGCTCCTTCTATTGTCCCTGATCATGAATTCAGCGTCTATCTGAAACTGAACTGAAAATAACCTCCCCCAAATTGTACCATGGGTGCCATCTTTAAGCAACCCTGGATTTAACTGTTGCCACATATAGCTTTTAACAGACAGTGTTTGGGATTGTAGCAGCAAGTCTACATGTCATTTGTCTTAACATGCTGTTTCAGGTCACTTTTTGGACAAGCTGCTGTTTTGTGTGAAAATTGGCCATTAGCACAGCTAAAAATAGAGTTGACTCTTCTACAGATACTTGACTTTACGGGTACAGGGATATGAAAAGGGTTTATATTCCAGAACAAAGAGAATATCTTACAGTTTCAAAAAAATAATCTCCCAGAAAGTGCTTGGGATTTAAAAAAAAATTAGAAGTAAGCAAACAGACAAGTCAAGGATAGGATTGCCCTCAGCATGGCCATTGATTACTTTATAGACTGTTCATACAATTACAAGGTTTTTGGTTGTAGCCTTGCTAACTCAGCCTTGCTTGCTATAAAAAGAAAATTAAGTAAAACTAATGGAATACTTCATGCAACCAATTATTACAAAAATGATGGTATGGCAATTTTGTAAACAAAGGCATGAGAGCTAATAAAATAATTGAATTAGCAAACTGTAGTTCTATACTGAACAGTAGAGCTCTTGTCCCTTTAAATCAGTATTCTTCAGTCCAAAGCCACTGTGCTTTAGACAAGACATGTTCAAAGTTAATATAGAGGAAAGCCATAGACCTCCAGAACTTCAAATCAAGAAGCACCACACTTTCAAAATTGTATCGATGAATCATGTTATGAGGTGTAGCGCATACTATGGCAGATTGACTATTATTCATGTCACTGTGATATATTAGTCTTGATATTGGAAAGAAGACATGAAATATAAAGGCAGCTATTTCTGCATGTTAGAAATCAAACATACGGTATACTGGTTGAAGTTGTAAGTAGAAAATGGCAACAGTCAGTTAGTATTAACAATTAACTTTACTAGGAAGCTCCAGGAACTGCAGGAAAAAGATTTGCTGGGATATCTTTACACTTTAGGTCATTAATTTGGGAGTCATTTTGTAAAGTGTCAAAAACTGTATTCTTTTCAAAATGTTACTTATTTTGTTTTCTACTTTAAATAAGGATGGCATTTATTTACATTAAAAGTGTTTTTGTTCTGTTATCTTGTTCAGTTCTTAGAACAGTCCTGTGAAATTGACAGAAAGGGTGTTATCTTATTTTATACATGAGGAATAAAGCCCATACGAATTAAGTAACTTTAGTGTTATCAACCAGAATGGGGCTGAGCAGGAACTCAAACTTACACTCCTACCTCTAAATGACCTGTTCCTCCTCCCCGTTCCCAACTCTTTTTTAACACCTTTAACCTCGTTATCAAAATGCATTTGTTCTGGCTACTGGATTTCAAAAACTTTCAAGAGCATTTAGCATGTGGATTTGGTTTTGACTTTACAGAATGGTCAATATTAGATCAAACAGTGTCTGAACCCTGTGCTTGAGCCAGTTGAAATCTGGAGTCTTGCACATGGACTGTAATCCCAAGGGTGTAGGGATCTGCCCCTTTGTCTTCAGAGTGTTGAGTGACAGTAACAAGGAAGAAAATGAAAACTGAGCCAGATAAACATATAATCTCATCAAGAACTCCAAACAAAAGGCCCACGTCAATGAGTGGAATCTATGATGAAGTAGAATAGATATCTGCAATATATAGTCAGAGCAAGATGGAAGATATAGAGTTGATGGTAGAGCTTAGAGAAATTGACTGAGTCTCTTTTAAGGGTACCTGCACCTTTGGCAATGAGTGGGGAAAGAGAATTTTCATGGTCACACGCTGACTCATATATATAGGCTGAACCTGCAAATTATTTTAGAATGCCAGTTGACAAGGTAGTCATTTCCATTTCTTTCTTTTCAGGATGCAAAGGAATGAAGAAATCCTTAATTTTGTCAGAAGATGAATTATTTTTAAAAACTTGATGATGTTTTTATACATTATTATTTATTAAACTTTTGTGTGGAAGTAATTGTGCATTAGCCATTCAAGATGAAAGAACTCTTCTACTCTTTTCACTATATGGTAATATTATGGTGTATTATCTGGTATGAAATTACCAGAACAATATGACATCTGAAACACAGTTAAAAATGGATTATGACCTATAAGAATATTAATCGACCTTAATAATAAAAATAATAAAAGCATTAAATATAAAATAATAGCCGGGCTCGGTGGCTCTGCCTGTAATCCCGTGCCTTTGGGAGGCTGAGGTGAGTAGATTGCCTGAGCCCGCGGGTTCGAGACCCGCCTGGGCAGCAAGACCTCATCTCTACAATAAATCAAAAAATCAGCCGGGCATGGAAGTGCATGCCTGTAATTCTGGCTACTTGGAAGGCTAAGGCGGAAGGATCACCGGAGCCCAGCAGGTCAAGGCTGTGGTGGCCGGGAGCGGCCACTGCACTCCAGTCTGGGTGACAGAGTGAGACTCCAACTCAAAAAAATAAAAAATAAAATAAAATATAATAAAATAAAATAATACAGCCATATACTTCCCAGAGTATTTTTTCATTCCCAAAGAATATATTTGGTAGTTGAGAAAATACAAAATGTAAGTCAAATATACTGACTGGCATCTGATATGCCACCTATTTCCAGGAAATTGTTTACCTCTGTGGACTCAGTGAAATGAAGGGAGTTATAGAATGTTTACAAGTGCATTTCAATGTGTACGTGTGAAAATTATTTAGTAATTCCTATCAACAGGATGCCTTGAATTTAAAGGAAAAAAAACAGAATTCAGTTAATTTGCAAAGTACAGCAAGAATGTAGTCATATTGCCTCAGTGAAATCAGATCAACTAAATCAAAATTACATCTTTCCATTAAATAAGGACGTGTGGTCATACTGGTTTTGGCCCAAATGAGTATTTCCATAAAGTGTGTGTACCAACATTTCTTCAGTGATACACTATGCTTAGCTGTTAGCATTGATCATACATGACCTTAGTGTTGTGATTTAGGTGACATGATATAGGGAATAAAATGAAACTGCTAAAAAGGTAGGAATACAAATAAGAATGTCTAGCTGACATTTCCTATTCTATTTAGCAGAACCATGGCCCTCAAACTAGCTAAATCATGATCCAACTATACTGTGAAAATTCATTTCCAGGAAAAAGAAAAAGTAGAAGAAAATATAATCACAGAGTTATGTGTTTGGCTAAACTATGCACAGTCACTTGTATTCAGCCATTTGTTGCCAAGAGAAGCAGTGATTTCATATGATGTAATATAATAATATTAGCACTATCATAATCAATGTATTGTACCAATTATGCATTGATTAAATTTAATTCAAACATAGAAGTACCTATATTGTGTCAGGATTTGTAGAAACATAACAACTATAATGGAAGCCTGATAAAAACAAGTAGAGAATGAAGGGAACACAGAACAGGAAAGAGTGGTTTCAAACAAAGATAAAAAAAAAAGTCTTCACAGAGACATTGAAAGTTGAACTGGCCTTGGATTCGATAAATAGACGTGAGAACAGGACTACAGGTAAAGGAGGTAAAGTCTGCAAAAATAAAAATGTACTAGGATCCTCTCTAGAACAGAGAGTTGTTATGTATGAAGTAAAGTTCATAGGAAGATCAGCCAGCATCGACGAGGATATGGAATAACATGTTAACTAGTTTAGGTTTTGTTCTGTGGAGTCAGTATATACGAATAGGGCTGTATATTAAGATTTTGATGGCAGTATAAAGGATGGAATGGAAAGCAGTGAGAATAGAAATAGATGATTTAGGAGGTTTTTGTAGTACTATTAGCAAATAAAAAATGAGAACTTCTATTAGGTTAACTTGACCATAAAACAGAGGATAGATGCCATCAATTCTATACTCTTATAATCAATAGGACTTGAAGACTACCTGGATTTAGGGAATGGCTGGAGGAATTGTTCAAATATGATTCAAGAAGAGACAGAGAAACTAGGTAGCATATTAAACAAAATAAAGAAATCAGGAGTGGCAGCATGTTGGATAAGAGTTTACAAGGCAATGATGAGTTTCATTGAAAAAAAAAGCACTGAGTTTAAGGGGTCTAAGACATATTTACCTAAAAATATCTACCCAGAAGTTGGTAAAGTTTGATTTGGAACCCAGATGAAAGGTGGATACCAGAGATGGAAGTATGGAAAGTGGGTAAAGAAAAAGAGAGATGAGTACTCTTGGGAGAAAGGGCCAGATGGAGAATAATGTGATTAAAGAGGTGGTAGCGATGAATTAGACATAAAACCATGGAGAGACATTTATTGCTTTAAACTGCAAAAGAGAAAACGAGAAGGTAAGAGACTACAGAGGAAACTCAAGAAGTGGAAAGGGAAGATCTTGAGGGAACTCAAAGAAGATGCCTTCTATCTCCTTGGATTTTCTTGGTAAAATTGGAGGTGAAAGTGAAAGTAGCTAGAGAAGAATTAGGAACCTGACATGTGTGGGCATTGCTCATAACATGTTTTATTGAACAAATATGTCTTCAAGATATGACTATTTTGAAATAATGCTCAAATAAATCAATTGGGATATAAACTGGTTATTTGTTTTCTTTTAACGCATGGTTGTGTTATAGTGACTTTTTTCCCTACAAGATATATATTAGCAGTATTTGTTAACATGTTGAATTGCTTCCCAGATAAAGACAGTTGAATATTTACGCTAATTTGTTCAATAAAACATGTTATGAGCAATGCCCACACATGTCAGGTTCCTAATTCTTCTTTAGCTACTTTCACATGAAGAAATGCTCAACCTCACTAATCATCAGGGAGATGCAAATCAAAACCACACTGAGATACCACCTAACTCCAGTCAGAATGGCAATTATCAACAACTCAAAAAATAACAGCTGCTGGAGAGGGTGTGGTGAAAAGGGAACACTTCTACACTGTTGGTGGGAGGGTAAACTAGTGCAACCTCTGTGGAAAGCAGTGTGACGATTCCTAAAAGCTCTAAAAATTGACCTTCCATATGACCCTGCAATCCCCCTACTGGGAATATACCCTGAAGAACACAAATCACTCTATAAAAAAGATACCTGCACACGTATGTTTATCGCAGCGTTGTTCACAATAGAAAGAACCTGGAAACAACCATGCTGCCCATCAAAAGAGGACTGGATAAAAAAAATGTGGTATATATACACGATGGAATACTATGTAGCCATAAAAAAGAACAAAATCATGAATTTCGCTGCAACCTGGATGGAACTAGAGTCTATAATACTGAGTGACCTCTCACAAAGATCCGAATATCACATGTTCTCACTCATATAATGGACCTTGAACATCCAATGCAATACTATAAGAAAATGACTGACGGTACTGGGAAACTATGGGGAGGAGGGGGATGGGATTAACAGTAGCAAATATCTGTCGGGGGATGGGAAAACACCTCTTATCAACAGGGTGCCTGAATGAAACGTAATTGTACACCTAACCCTTAACTGCACCCCACAAAACCATAATAAAAAATACTGATTAATGAAAAAAATAGTCATATCTTTAAAATTTTTAAAATTTTTTCCACACTACATGTGATCTTTCACCCATCTTTTCTTGTAATATTAATAACATTTAAAATTATCTCCTGATCTTAGTAATTTAGAAAATTGATAAGGTTTCACTTTTATACCTAAAACTTACATTAGTAATCCCTTTTTGAATATCACATCATTCAATAACTCACACTATTGAGTTTAATTTACATGGACAGAATGGGACATTAAAAAATGGTAATCTTATTTTGTTGGTAGCAGTTAAATTGCTCTTCATCCCTTAAATGGTCTGTCACAGAATGTCTGAAAAGTCCATTAAAATTATCCAGTTTATTGCTCTTATTTTAACTAATTGAGCATCAGAAATAAGTGGCACTGTTCTTACTTGTCTATTATTGCTTCAGAGGAAGAATCTAAGACTTTAACACTTTACTATATGATAATAGTCAATTTCACCTATGTTGCCATGGTTACTCTGGGTTGATTTGAAAAAACTGTCCAAAAATCACAATTTGTGCACAATGAATATTATTACATATCACTAACAGAATTAATACCTTTTCTGATTTTAAAAATCTTTCTGAGTGAAATTTTCTACCTAGTAAGCATTAAATCACTATTGTATGTTGAAGACATCTAAGAAAACTATTTCAGTGGGGATAAAGTCATATATTTAATCATATAATAAAAGATCATAGACCCTTGAATTTGAAGAAGAATTCATGGATCATTTAGTTTGAGACTTCTCATTTTACAGATGGGAAAAAAATGACTCACTTGTTTAGGAAGAGACTGCTGAAGGTCACACAGATAGCAAGTGATCCGAATATATAAACATGATTATTTCTCATGTAACAAAATGAGGCTGTGATTTTTATTGTAGTTTTCAGAAAATCTGTATTTCTGGGGAAATACATTAAAGAAAAACTAAGAACTTCCTCATGAGTAATATTATTGACCATTCCTTAGAGGCATGACAGGGAGTACTGGGACCTGTACGATAAAGTTTAGAAAGAGACAATGTAAGACATATATGAGTGACTGCAAATATTGGTTCATAGTCAATCTAATCAGCTTCACTGTCTTAATGATGGAAATAGAACAGAGCTGTGCATATGATGTAATATACTGAGATATAAATTCCTTAGGGGAGGATATTATATCATTTATGCAACATAAATATGTGCATAGGAATATAAATACGATACCATTCTTGCTTTCAAGGAGCATTTTTTACACCCTAACACATTGTATACGTTTAGTTGCCTGACCTTCTGATTGACTGGTGTTGCAATACCTTTTCTCTCCAAATGATTGTTGTGGTTTTGCATTTATAAAATCGCTGCAGATTTTTATCTTGGTCTGCTAATAGAAAATGTGCCACTCATAATATATTTATATGATATCTTAGAACTTATTCAGTTGTCCTTTGAGCGAGGACAAGGGAGAATGCTAGCAACAGCTGAAATAATGACAGAAATAGCCCTGGTGGTCTTTTTAATGCAATAGTTTTAAGGCAGTGGTGTTAACAGAATGGTTTCAAGGAAATGGTTTCAGAAAGTAAATTCGAAAGCAAAGCAGTGTACTTATTTGAGCTTCAGAATCTCCGTGGTGGTCTGTGATGAGAACAATAATTTCCAGAATTTTGTAAAGAAGCAGAACTCTCTGTGTTTACAAATGAAATTTTGTATAAAAAAGCTCACTAGTTGTATAAAACAGATAAGAGCAGAAATGCTCTGGATGAATCAGAAATGTGAAGCTTGGGTTCTCACCAGCTATGCTTACTCCCGCCTTTCCATTTTATCAATTAAGAAAGATAATTTCAGATAAAGATGACTTGCCCTACAATTAATTGTTAGTAATCTATACAGTCAGGACCGGATTCCAGATCTTTCATACTCTACAATATTGCCTCAAGTGTAATGAATTTACTGGTAATCAATACTGTTGCAGACAAATTGGAAAGTATAAACAATGGTAAAGATACAAAATCTTCCTTGAGAAAAAAATGAAACAAAATTTTATTCATTCATGGAATAAATGTTGAACATTTAATATATGTCATGCACTAGAGATTTTGAGGCTAATAAGATCATAGGCCCTTGAGAAGCTAACAGATCTAATGGTTCATGTGGGAGAATGAATAATGTCCCCCAAACATATCCAAGTTCCAATCCCTGGAGCCTGTGAGTGTTACCTTACATGGTAATAGGGCTTTGCAGATGTGATTGAGTTAAGGGTCTTAAGATGGGGAGATTATCATGGATTACTCAGGTGAGTCCAAACTTAATTATGGGTACCCTTATAATAGGGAGAAAGAGGATGATTTTACCACAGAATAGAGAAGATAAGACAACTTCATCAGAGAGAGAGAGAGTTTTAAAGTTGCTTTGCTGTGGACTTTGAACATAGAGGTAGGAGCCATAAGTCAAGGAATGCAAGGAATACAGATGGCCTCTAGAAGCTGGAAAAGACAAGAAAAGATTCTTTCTTAGAGCCTATAGAGGGGATATAGCCTTGAAAATTAAGTGGATTTACATTTCACACTATATATAAAGTCAAATCTAAGTGTATTAAATGTCTAATATGAAAAGCAAAACTTTCATAATCTTCTAGGAAAAAACTTAGAAAAAAAATCTTTCAGTTTAGGATAGAAAAGTCTTTCTCTAAGAAGACAAAGTACACACTGCAAAATGAATAACATAATAAAGAGAACTATTATAAGTTTTTTAAAATCTTGATAAAAAATTTTAACTAAAAGACATGTCACATATTGTGAGAGGACATTTGCAATGCATATAATTCCCCCAAAGGATTAATATCTAGAATATGTAAAGAACTGCAAATCAGTAAGAAAACGGTAACTCCAAAAGAAATGATAAAGGAAATATTACAGACCGTGGTATGGGTACATTGAAGAGAGGAAACAGAGGGAATAAAATTCTATTCTTCACAAAGAGGGGACTGAAATAATTAAAATAGTTCTCTTCCCTCTTCAGTTTTCTTTTCTTGCTTTCCATGTGAACCCAAACAGAAGTCAAAAGCAAAGTAACCCTTTGCTGTCCTCCATACAGTCAGTCTTCTGGAATACATAGTAGGGCAGAAAAGGATGAAGAGTGGATCTAGAGTGGCACAAGATCCACCATATTTTAAAAGTTTAACCATATAAAGTGTTGGAGAGTAGACAGAGCGAGGACAGACCTCATACAGTGCTGATGGGAATATAAATGTTTAAAATTTGGCAGTATTTATTAAAGCTCAACACATGTATAACTTAATGACCCAAAGATTCCACTTCTATGCAGAAAAGAACGTATGTATTCACAGCAAAATACAAGTATAAGGAACATTTATAGTACAGTTATATTAAAATATTTTTGAAAAAATTAATCATCAGTTAGAAGAATTGATAAATGCATTTTAATATATTCAAGGCTGAGTATTATAGTGTATTCAAGGACAGAACATGGGGAAATCTCATGAGTAAGAGTGCATATCACAGGAGAATACTTCCAGTATAATTGCATGTAAGGTTTTTAAAACATGCCCCAAAATATCATATGTTGTATAGTTCTACATCTATGTCTGGTTAAATAATCTAAAATTGCATGAAATAGTATACATCAATTCACTAGCTACCTCTGAAAGTTAGGGAGAAAGATGTAGGTCAGAAGAGGTGCCTAGTAGGCATTAATATTGACGTTATTTCTTAAGCTGCCAGGTGAGTACATAAGTAATCAAAATATATTTCATTCAATTTTATGTCAGGTATAGTTCATAATGCCCTTTAAAACATGAAGTGTGACAGATGCTGTAAGACAGGCATGTCAAGGGCCTCTGGGAGCACAGGATAGGCCTATAAGCCAGAATTGGTGGGGGTGGTCAGGAAAGGGTTGCTTGAGGAGCTGGCTCAATCAAAGGGTTTGGATCCTCATTAAGTCTTTGGAAATTCAGTGAAGGAAGAAATCAGTGTGGTGTTGGATACATTATCAGGAAACTAGACTTTAAATGGTGTGGAAAGAATGAAGAGGAGTTGCATGATAAGAGCAGTAGTTAGAACTAAGGTAGCCAAGTTAAAGAGAGGGTGCAGAGGTACCTTTTTAGAAAGAATTAGGTGAGCTGGGCTCGGTGGCTCAGCCTATAATCCCATGCCTTGGGAGGCTGAGGTGAGTGGATTGCCTGAACCCGCCGGTTTGAGACCCGCCTGGGCAACTTGGTGAGACCTCATCTATACAATAAATCAAAAAATTAGCCGGGCGTGTTAGCTTGCACCTGTAGTTCCAGCTACATGGAAGGCTGAGGCTGCGGTGGCCATGAGTGTGCCACTGCACTCCAGTCTGGGCGACAGAGTGAGACTCCAACTCAAAAAAAAAAAAAAAAAGAGTTAGGCGATGTATGTATGCAAGAAGCAAGTATTAGCCAGTAGGGCTTTGCATTTCATTCATCTAAATGCTAACATTTCACCCAAGAAAAGTTATGCTCAAGCCATAAAAAAGCAACTCAAAGTAGGATTTTTGTTTGGTTAAGATGTGGCTATCATGCATTAAATTTGCATCATGTTCTACCACTTACAAAGCATGTAAATCCACATGGCCCTGAATGGGAGAAAGGCAGGCAGCCAATGGGGTGGGGTGGGGGGCAAGTCAAAGTCTTGGAAAGGTATGATGACTTACCCAAGGTTACCTAACTAATAAGTGATATGGTCAGGCCTAAAACCCATTTTTCCAATTGCGTGTTCAGAATTTATTTTTTTGCCCCTGGCCTGTTCCACATTTTTATAGCTGAAGTTAGATAAAAATTTAGAGCACACTCTCTTACATAAGCACAAATCAACTGAAGAGCTTTTTAACAAGTTTGAATGGAGTGAGAGTGCTCACAGACACCATTGCCAATAATTTATTTGTACAAGGTAATGATCTATTGCAGTGGGGGCAAACTGTCCAATCACTTGCACAGGGTTGATTGGTAAGGAATTGAAACATTCCAATATCTATAACCTTTTTCAAAGTATACAACCTGATTAAAAGTGTAGTAATCTTTTAATAAACAGTTTAGAGGTTACATTTCTTTTATTATGCCATATTTTTTTTCTGAATTGATGTCAAACTCTGTCACCCAAGCTGAAGTGTCCTGACATGATCATGACAATCACAGCTCACAGCAACCTTGAACTCCTGGGCTCAGGTGATCCTTCCACCTTGGCGTCTCCAGTGACTGAAACTACAGGTTCACACCACTATACCTGGCTAATTATTTAAAATATTTTTGTAGAGATGAGGTCTGGTTATGTTGCCCAGGCTGGTCTTGAACTCCAGGGCTCAAGCAATCTGCCTGCCTCAGTCTCACAAAATGCTGGGATTACAGGAATGAGCCACTGTACACAACCTAGAAATTCTTGAATGAAAACAGTGAAATAAAGCTGATGAGTACCGTTAATACATTGGTCTTGAAATTTGTACTTTGGCTATAGACTTTCTTGGAAATTGAAAAAAAGTGTTACAAATATGTCTACACTTCTTTTTATCTCCCATCAGAATATTAGTTTGTTCACGAGCCCACAGAGGGACCAAAACATTATTTCAATGCAGTTATAGATGAAAAACTGGGTTTAAAGATGAAGTTTATACTCAGATGTTCTTATTTAGCACAAATGTAGCCAGGGCATGAAAAGAGAAATGCAAATAAAACATCCGTTGGTTTACCTTTGGAATCTTACTCTGACTTTAGCTTTTTGCTTGACACTGTGAGGCATACAAAGGCATGACATAAGTTTTCTGCCTTTAAGAAGTTTACAGTTGCATTTGAGAACTGTTAAACATTGCAATACAGTGAATTATGAAATACATATTGCAAGCATTCTTTGGAAGACACTAATTGCAATGCCCTTCAGACAGTTTTTACTCAATAAAAACAGAGTGGCATTTTGGGAAATTTTAGGCTAGTAATTTTTTTTCTAAAATATTTTAGAAACTACTGTGTTGAGAGACAAGGCAAAATGGTGATGGAACCAGTGGAATCGTGAAAGTCTCTGCAAGGGCTAGTGTACATAAAGACAGTTTGTGTGAGTGGGTGAGTGCAGCTGGGAGAGTGAAAGTTCAACTGAGGGGAGAATCTGGATCAAGTACCCAGGGCACCCCTGGAGGTGGCTGCAATCCGCCACTGCCCTAAGATCAGAGCCTGTAGTGTGCAGGATCATCAGTCATTCTCTGGGGTCTCTCGGGAGGAGGCAGCAGACATCAGCTGGTCCTTAGCATCAGGTCCACACCTCCACCCGCAGCAGCAGGCAGGACAATGGCACAGGGAACCATGGAGAGGGCGCAGTGAGGAAATCTGGAGCTGAGCCCCACCACAGCAAGGAGACACCACCACTGCCATTTCCTCTGTCCTGGGACCAGGAAGAGACCTGTGTTGGCCTGATTAGCTCTGTTCAGCAGCTAACCTGGGACCCAGAGGCAATCTCCACAGTCCTCTGGGACCGACCATCACTGCTCCAGAGAGGAAACTTCAGGAGCAGACAAGGAGAGACGGATGCCCCAGCCCCACAATGGACGAGGTATGGACATCTGATCTGAGTAGGGAACTTGGTGGCAGCAGCAGCAGCAGCAGCAGACGAGTTGGATGAGTCTGAATCTGATTCACCCTCCTCCTACAGCAGTCCGAGGGGCATCTGGCCCACACCAAGAGCAACTCGAATGGCCTGTTTCAAGAGTGGAGGGAAGGGGTTGAAGACTGTAGCCTGTTCCCTACTCCAGCAGCAGCCAAAAAGGGAAGCAGTGCTTGGAAAAGGAACCTGAAGTTTCTGAAATGGCCACAGAGGGAGCTCTTTTTTCTTGTTTTTCCTCTGTTTTTCATTATGTTTTTGTACTTGTTTTGTCTGTGTGTGTGTGTGTGTGTGTGTGTGTGTGTGTGTGTGTGTGTTTGGTGTATTTTAGTTTTTCTGTTTGTATGGGTATTCTTTTTTTTTTTTGAGTTGTAGTCTCACTCTGTCGCCCAGACTGGAGTACAGTGGCTGCTCCCTGCCACTGCAGCCTCCACCTGCTGGGCTCTGGCAATCCTTCCACCTCAGCCTTCCAAGTAGCTGGAACTACAGGTGCACACTAACACACCCGGCTGATTTTTGATTTATTGTAGAGATGAGGTCTCGCCAAGTTGCTCAGGCGGGTCTCGAACCCGCAGGCTCAGGCAATCCACTCACCTCAGCCTCCCAAAGGCGTGGGATTACAGGCTGAGCCACCGAGCCCGTCTGTATGGGTATTCTTGAGGATGAGTGCATCATCAGATTTTATTTTGTTTGTTTGCTTGTATATTTTTGTTTGCTTTTGTTTGTTTGTTTATTTGTTAGTTGGTATATCTGTCTGTTTTCTTGCTCCCTTGTCTCTCTCATCTTCCTTTTGTCTCCCTTCTTCCTTTTTCCATTATTTTGCTTTTTCCTATCTCGTTTTTCTTTCAGGGGGCATACATATACTCCCAATGCATGGACAGACTGTAAGGTGGTGGGAAGTGGGTTCCAGGGACCCACACAACTGTCAGTAGATACTGTGATCAGCAGATAGTTTCTGAATCACATCTCCTGCATCACAACTTAATCAAGTCTGAAAACTGCAAAAAACACTGCCTCCGTCCCCAGTTTAGCTTCAAAATTGGACAAATCTAGAGGATCTACATAAGGAAAAATAGGGGATTGAGAAAACAAATGTGAAAGCTATCCCCCTATCACTGAGCAACAGAATTAAAGAGGGGGGGAGGAGGAGAGAAACCATCACAAGTGAAGAAGAATGAAAGGAAGAAATCAGGTCCCATATAGACCCCTGGGAAGAAAGTACCTGAGAATACAGACTTCAGAACTCAAACTATGATGAGCAATCAGAATGAATGGTCTCAAACCACAGACCAAAATATCAAGATATTAATAAAAAGAATGAATAGAAATGAGGAGAGACAAGAGGAAAGAATGAAGGAGTTGGTAACTCAGATGATGTCAATAAAGGATACAGTAACAAAATAAATAACAAACTGACAAGTATGGAAAGCAGAATAAAACAAGTAGAAGGAAGAATCTCAGAGCTGAGGACCAAAATATAGAACTAACCCAAACTGTTAAAAACATAGAAAAGAAGCTTAAAAAGACAGAACAAAGCCTCCAAGAGATGTATGATTATACTAAGATGATGAACCTGTGCTTAATTGACATTCTTCCAGCAGATAGAGAAACAAAGACAACCCTGGAAAAAACATTCCATAAAATTATCCAGGAAAACTTCCCTCATCTCATCAGAGATGTGACCACTCAACCACAAAAAATTCAGAGAACTCCACAAGACATCAAATTAGAAGACCAACTCCTAGACACATAGTAATTTGCTTACAGAAAGCAGGTATAAAAGAAAAAGTCCTAAAGGCAGCAAGAGAGAAAGATCAGACTACTTACTGGGAACGACCAATTAGAATAGCAGCGGATTTATTTACAGAAACACTACAGGCTAAAAGAGACTGGAGACCAATCTTCAAAGTTCTCAAATATAAACAGTTCCACCCAAGTATCTCCTACCCAGCTAAGCTAAGCTTCATCAGTGATGGAGAATTCAAATCCTTCCCAGACATTCACTCCCTAAGAGTTTACACCTCCTCTAGACCAATTCTACAAGAAACACTTAAGAAGGTATTAAACACAGAAGAAAGAAAGAAAAAAAAGATGACCACACTCTTCCCAAGAATGCAGGAAAAGAATGAAAACACACACATATATCAACCCAAATATCAAAAGAAAACAAATGAACAAATAAACAAACAACAACAAACCCTATAAGAACCACATGACAGGAATAAGTTCATACATCTCAAAAATTAGCCTGAATGTGAATGGCTTAAATGCACCACTGTAAAGACATGGAATGGCAAACAAGATTTTTAAAATGACACAACAATATGTGGTCTCCAAGAGATTCATCTCACCAGAGTGGACACCCACAGATTCAAAGTAGGAGGATAGAAAACAAATTTCCAGCCAAATAGAACACAAAAGAAAGCAGGTTTTGTGATCTTACTATCAGAAAAAATATCCTTTAAGCTCTCAAAAATTAAAAAAGATAAGGAAGCTCACTACATGAAGATAAAAGGTTCAATCTATCAACAAGAGATATACATCCTAAACATATATGCACCCAACATAGGAGCACCAATCTTTATAAAGTAGCATCTAAGTAAACTATAAAAAGATATTGACTCTAACACTATCATAGCTGGAGACATAAATACCCCAATAACAGCTCTAGATAGATAATTGAGGCAAAAAATCAACAAGGAGATCCAGATCTCAACTTGATGCTTGACAAAATGGACTTAAAAGATACCTATAGAACATGCCACCCAACAACCATGGAATATACATTCTACTCATTACCGCATGGAATATACTTCAAGATTGACCACATCCTCAGCCATAAATCAAGTATAAACTAATTTCATAAGATTGAAATATGGCCATGCATCTTCTCAAACTACCGTAGAATAAAAATGAATATCAGCAACAACAAAGCTACCACAAAACCCATAAAAACATGGACACTAAGCAGCATGATGCTGAACAACTCCTGGGTCAACATGGAAATCAAAGCAGAAACTAAAAGATTTTGATAAAATCCAGCATCCCTTCTTGATAAAAACCATTGAACATCTAGGCATAGAGGAACATACCTTAAACAGTAAGCACGATCTACAATAAATCCACAGCAAGCATATTGCTAAATGGACAAAAATTAGAAACATTTCTCCTGAATATGGGAACAAGACAATTCTACCCACTTTCATCCCTCCTGTTCAACATAGAGCTGGAAGTCCTAACTAGAGAAATAAGCCAAGAGAAAAATATCAGGGACATCCAAATAGAAAAAAAAGGAAGTCATATTATCCCTCTTTGTTGATGATATGATTCTATACATCAAAAATCTAAGAGAATCTGTCAAAAACCTTCTTTCACTGATAAAGTTCTTTGGCAAAGTATCAGGATATAAAATCAATGTGCAAAAGACAGTTGCATTCTTATACAGCAAAACAAACAGACAGAGAAACAAATAAAAAGCAAAATACCATTTACAATTGCAACAACAACAAAAGAGAAATGCCTCCGCACCTTCCTAACAAGAGAAGTGAAAGACCTTTACAATGAAAACTACAGCTCAAGGAAGTCAAACATGACACAAACAAATGGAAAAATATTCCAAGTTCATGGATTGGAAGAATCAACTTTGTTAAGATGCCCATTCTACCAAGGCAATATACAGATTTAGTGCAATACCCATTTAATTACCAGCATCGTTCTTCTCAGTCCTGAAAGGACAATACAAAAATTCATATGGAAACATAAATGGCCACGAATAACTAAAACAATCCTTAGCAAAAGAAACAAAGCTGGAAGTATCACACTTCCAGACTTTAAACTTTATTATAAGGCTACAATAATCAAACTAGACTGATATTGGTACAAGAACAGGCATATAGACAAATGGAACAGGATAGAGATTCCAGATGCAAAACCTCAAGTTCTCAATCAACTCATCTTCGACAAAGCATCCACTAGCAACCACTAGGGAGAGAAGTTATTCAGTAATTGGTGCTAATCAGATGCAAAAGATTAAAACAAGACCCTTACCTATCATCATACACAAAAATCAGTTCTAAATGGATAAAAAACCTAAATGTAAAGCTTCAAACTATGAAAACCTTAGAAAATTTCCTTATGGAAATTGGAACTCACAACCAATTCCTGATCAAAACCCCAAATTCCCATGCCATAAGAGATAAGATAGAGAAGTGGGACCTCATCAAACTGACAGGCTTCTGTGGAAGACAGAAGCTTCTGCAAACCTTCTGTGGGAGACAGCCCACAGACTGGGAAAAATTATTTGTCAACTGTATATCTGACAAAGGCCTAACATCTAGGATCTACGTGGAACTCAATTGTGCCAAAAAGAAAAATACAAACCTATTAAAAAGTAGGCAAAAGATATGACTTGACACTTCTCAAAAGAAGACATACGAGCAGCCAACAGATACATGAAAAATGCTCAGCTTCACTAGTCATCAAAGAAATGCAAATTATAACCACACTGACATAACACCTAACTCCAGTCAGGTTGGCCATCATCAATAACTCAGAAAACAACAGATGCTGAGGATGATGTGCGGAAAAGGGAACACTTTTACACTGTTGATGGGAATTCACACTTGTACAATGTCTGTGGAAAACAGTGTGGCAATTCCTAAAAGACCTAAAAATTGACCTTTCATACGACCCAGCAATTTCCCTTCTGGGAGTATACCTGGGGGAACTCACATCACTCTATGAAAAAGATATCTGCACATGCATAGTTATTGAAGCATTATTCACAGTAGCAAAAACATGGAACCAACTGTGCTGTCCATTGAAAGTGAACTGGATAAGAAAAAAGTGGTACATATACATGCTAGAATAGTATACAGTCATAAAGGATAAGTATGAACTTCACAGCAACTTGGAAGGACTTAGAGTCTATAATACTCAGTGATCTATCACAGAAACAAAGAACTGAGTCCCACATGTTCTCACTCATAAGTGGACTCTGAACAATTAATATACTGCTATAAGAAAGAGATTGTCATTAGTGGGAAATTGCCAGGGTAGGGTGTGGGCCCACTTCATCAATAAGGGCAACTGATCTCAAACCAGGTGAAGTGCAGACAAAAGTGAGACCCAAACTTTACCTGTACAGTGACCATTTATATATCGAACCCTGAATTTTACCCTACATCTTTAAAAGAAAAATTTTAAAAGGAAACTACTGTGTTTATCAGATAATTTGAGTCCCACACTAGGTCAAAGGCAGGACAGGACAGAATGACTCCTGGACTAATTATTCAATCAACAAGGGAGGTTATTTCTGAAACTACTGGTTTGTGAAGAGGATACAATTTAGCTTAAATTGTGTATACTTTGTACTGGCAATAGTTTAAAGAGATGCAAATGATTTGTATATAAAAAAAACAATTTTTGTAGCTTATATTTTTCCAAATACCAAACAGATGATACTTTATCCATGCTTTCAATACATTTCAAAAACACTAGCTTTTAACCATGATTCTAGATACAAGTAGAAATACTTTATAATTAGGACAAGATCTCAGAAAAATCTCATAAGAAAAAAATAATAAAACTAGTGTTTATAGCTAAGAAAACAAAACCAGTATTCAGTAATTGGATGAGCTCAAAGAAAAAGAACAAAGCAGAAACAATAACATCTTAAATTATTGTTAATTGGAAAAGCCAAGATGTTCCTCCAGGCAGAAATCAGTAATTAGAATGTGGCGAAAGCTCATTATCATCATCTTGGTTGGAAATAAAACGTAGATTGCATATCCTCCCTCCCCAAGTTTCTCTCAGTCAACAACATTTAGATACTTCTACTGATGAGAAAAAGCAATGGAAGAGGTAAACCTTAGCATCTCAATCCCCTTCTCCAACTACCGGCTTCAGAAGTGCTTCTTTTGCCTAGCAACACCTGCGACTTCAGGTCCATACCCAGCAGGAAATAAGAAGCAAGGCAAAAAGCAGCATGTCAATGGTACAGCCGTAAACTCTTAGAGATCTCACTGATTTCTATTCATTGGAATGCTGTCTGAATAGACCTGAGCATACACCACTCTGCCTTAGCGTATCTCCTTATTTCTGTTCCCTTTCCAGCCTTGATAAACAAGTTACATGATTACTTCTGACTTGTTTATTCCATCGTCATCCATGCCTTTAGGGATATAAAATTCTAGGAATCCTTTCTGTAGACCCAATGCTCTGGGTTATCCAACCTATCTTGTTCTTCAGTCGGAAAATCCATCCCACACACCAAAAAGCAGGCCCCATGTCTGTGCTCCTTATAATATGGTTCATAGTTCAGCAGAATCAGAAATATATTGTGGTGTGCATAAAGCTTTCTAAAGCGTAGATGTGGGGGCTCAACTCAGATATGCTGAGCAAGAATGTCGGAGTTGGAGCCCATATGGTTTAAAATCAGTATATAAATATGTAAGAACTAATACTTGTTGCTTGTCCTTTTTCTTTTACTCATAAGTGTCTTCCTCTAGATTAACATTTAGCTTACTTTTTCTCATCATTCAAGAGTCAGGTTATATGTCATCCCTCAGAGAAGCTTTCTCAGGCTACTCTAAAGAAAGATTCTCTGCCCCTACTATAAGTCATTATCACTTATCCTCTTTTATTTTATTCACAGTAATTAACAGTATCTGAAATTATCTTGTTGTGTATATATTTCCCTACTTATTTTCTATATTTTCCAATGAGAATGCAAATTCTACAAAAGCTAGAGCTTGACATTTCTTTTACAGCATTGCCTTACCTGTGTTATATGGTTTGTATGTTTATCTCTTACAAAACTAATGTTGAAACTTAATCCCCAAAGTGGCAGTATTGAGAGGTATGGCCTTCAAGAGATAGTTGAATAATGAGGGCTCTGCTCTCGTGAATGGATTAATTTATTATCATGGAAATGGAACTGGTGGCTTTATAAGAAAAGGAAGAGAGATAGGAACTAGCATGCTCAGCTCTCACTCCTTGTGATGCCTTGTGCCACCTTGCCTTGGGACGCTGCACAGAGTTCCCACCAGAAAGAAAACCCTCAACAGATGTGGCTGCTTGATCTTGGACTTCATGTCCTACATTATTGGAAGAAATAAGTTATTTTTATTTATAAATTATCAAATTTCAGACATTCTGTTACAAGCAACAGAAAATAGGCTAAGATGGTGTGGCTTTGATAGTGCCTGACACACAATAAAGAGGCTCTCAACAAGTCTTTGCTAAATTAATCAAACATTGATCTAATGAAAATATCCAGATTTCCAGGAGCACCTCCATATATTAGGTCAATGGGAATATAGACAAGCTGTTGACCTTCTCTTACCTACTCATAATCTCCCTTTGTCCTCTGTAGAAAGCCAAATATAGAAATACATGAGACCAAATCTGAGCCAGATATGTATATACATTTTAAATAAGCTATGACTGTGGCATGTCCTTACAATATTCCAATAGTTGAATAAACCTTATAAAACTGAAATCTTTAGAAAAATAGTCATTTAGATGAACTTTTTTTAGATAAATAAAGATTAACTTTTAAGTGCCAGAAAAGTATTAATAGTTTAATGGAATTCTTTCTAAAATCTATTATATACTTCACAGTATTAATAAATGTATTGAGGGCAGGGAACCTGGCATATAACTAGGGTTCACCTGAGAAAAGATTCCCAAGCATTTGGACATCAGGGGCTTATTAAGGCTGAACCAAAGCACCTTTATCAGCATGCATAAGATGCAGCAGTCCCTCAAGTACATATATTTATTCTGACAGTTTTTCAGTGGTTTTCCAAACATTTGGGCTCCTATGGTGGCTATTGTGAAGAAAGGTACCTTGTTTCATTGAAATCCAGCAAGGCAAATGATCTTCAATCAATTTCTTCTGCTACTCTATTTAGGGGGTTATTAGCACGAGTGCTAGGATCTTTCAGAAGATCTTGCTCCACCTATGTATTTTCATATGCTGTGTAATTAAAAGTTGCAATCATCATTATCTAAACCCTACAGATGAGTAACAAAGGTCCAGAGAATGTAAATAGCTCCAGCAAAATCCACACAAGTGCCTATGTGCATATTGCCCTTCCTAAAAGTGATTATTTGCCTGCCCAGGTGGATAGCACAGGCAAGACCTAGTTGGACTCTAAGTCCTAGTCTTTCCTAATAAGCCTTGTCAACTGTTAGCTCATTAAATAGAGATGAGAAGGAGATGTCTGGAATAATTTTTATTATTTTTCTTCTGTTTGGCTTTTTCAAGCATTTTTAATAAATACAATAATAGGATAAAATTTTGTACAGCATAGAATGATATGCAATTAAAAATGTATCTTCCTCTAATCACAGACCCTATACCCTGAGGCAGCCACAAGACAATCACAGTTTACAGTCTTTTGCCTATTCTTCCAAAAAATACTTTATGCAGAAAATACAAGAAACACTCTCTCTATATCATATATACACACATATTATATATAATTTTGCAAATGAAATAATTATATCCATACTTATCTGTGCCTTGATTTTTCTTACTTAATATATCTTGGAGAAAATTCCTTATTATTATCAGCATATCCATCTATTCCTTTTATCTGTTGGTTTGATTTTTATCAACTTTTTATAATGAAATCTTGGATGAACACAAAAATGTTGGATGAATGGTACAGTGAGCACAAATATACACATTATGTAGATTTTAGAACTAATAGTTTTAAATACTTGCTTTATCATGTTTATCTTTTCATTCATCATTATATCTTATTTTATTTAACGCATTTTAAAATAAGTGATATACATTAGTTCCCTTTATCAGGATAAACCTTAGCATGCATATCATTAGCTAGAGTTAAATGTTTATTTTCAGTTATTTTCTAAAGGTGACATTTTCATAAAATAAAATCCACAAATTGTAACATTCAATGAGTTGACAAATGAATGTATGAGGTAATTCAAACCTCTATCAAAATATAGAACATTATCATCACTCCAGAAATTTCCTAATGCCTCACACTTGGTCATATTGTGCCCACACCCTCAAAAAGGGGAATGTTCTGATTTTTTTCATAACAGATTATTTTTACCTGTTATAGAATTTCATGTAAGTTGAATCATACAGTATATACTCTTTTGTGTAAGACTTTTAGCGGTCAGCATAATTTTGAGACTTTTTTTCCATATTGGTTTGTCTATCTTTACTGTGTTCCTTTTTATTACTAAATTGTAACCCATTGTACAAATATATAACATGCATTATTCGACATTTATGTCAATGATCCATATCAAATTAATGCTTGTTTATGATGTGAGGTAGGGCTTGAGTTTCATTATTTTTCATGTGAATAGCCAGTTTTTCTGCTGTCATTTGTTGAAAAGTCATTTTTTCTTTTTTTTGAGTTGGAGTCTCACTGTTGCCCAGACTGGAGTGCAGTGGCCGCTCTCGGCCACCGCAGCCTCAGCCTGCTGGGCTCCGGCAATCCTTCCACCTCAGCCTTCCAAGTAGCTGGAATTACAGGCATGCGCTACCACACCCGGCTGAATTTTTGATTTATTGTAGAGATGAGGTCTCGCTGCCCAGGCGGGTCTCGAACCCACGGGCTCAGACAATCCACTCACCTCAGCCTCCCAAAGGCGCGGGATTACAGGCTGAGCCACCGAGCCCGGCTGGAAAATCATTTTTAAAATACTGGATTGCTTTAGTGACTTTTTCAAAAAATAAATAACTTTTATAAGTGTGTAAATTTTTTCTGAATTCTGTTCTGCTAATACTTATGCCAGTAACACACAGTCTTGAATAATGTAATTTTACACTAATTACACATTAAAATAATGTGGTGTATATCTCCAAATTTGTTATTTTTCTGACTACTTTTATTATTCTAAGTACTTTGAATTCCATATGCATTTAAAGAATCAGATGATCATTTTCTACAAAGTAATGTGATGGGATTATGTTTAAGATTGTATTGAATCTAGATAATTTTGAGGATAATTGACATCTTAAAATATTGTCTTCCAATTTACAAACATGGCATATGTCTCAATGTATTTGAGTCTTAATTTTTCTCAGCAATAGTCTGTAATTTTCAGTGTAGCAGTCTTACACATCTATCGTTAGATGTACTTCTAGGAAAATGTTTTTGCTGCTGTTGTAAATTGCATTGCTTTAATGTTATTTTTCATTTAAGGCTCTCGTATAAAAATATAATTGATTTCATATGTTGAATTGTATCTTGTTATCTTACTAAAATGATATAAATCAGTTACAGTAATTTTACTTATAGATTCCTTGTGGCTTTCTACATATACCTACATGAGATATAAAATTGAAAATACTGCTGTTTATTTCTTGTTGACAGTTTAAAAATTTTTATAAATTGACGGGGTATATGAAAAATTTTGTTACATATAAATAATGTATACTGCTCGACTCATGGTATTTAGGATATCTATCACCAGATTGCAATTTATTTAAAAGTATGGTCACTCTACTGATCTATCAGTAAATTTATTATTTCTTCCTTACTGTATGTTTGATAGAAATAACTTTAGCCTAGTTATCATCTTTTCCCTTCCCTGTGATTCACCTTTTCCAGTCTCTGTTTTCTATCTTTTCACCATATACCTCCATGTGATTATTTTAGCTCCTACATATAAATGAGGTTATACAATATTTATCTTTTTGAGCTTGACTTATTTCACTTAAGATAATGACCACCAGTTCGGTGCATCTTGCTGCAAATGACATGAGTCTGTTATTTTTCATGACTGAATAAAATTCCATTGTGCATATATACCACATTTTTTCTTATCCACTCATCTACTGATGAGCACTTAGGTTGATTCCATATCATTCTAGTGTAGCTCATGCTGCAATAAACATGTGAATGCAGGTACCCCTTGGATACGCAGATTTCTCTTACTTTGGATTAATACCTAGTGAGAACATTGGATTGAATGCTAATGCTATGTTTCATTTTTTGAGAAATCTCTGTAGTTTTTCCATAGTTGTTGTATAGGTTTACATTCCCACCAACAATGCTTAAGAGTTTCCTTTTCTATGCATCTTCACTAACAACTATTATTTTTTGGCTCTTTGATAATAGCCATCCTGATTTGAGTAAGATGATATTTCATTGTGTTTTTGATCTTTATTTATCTGATGATTAGTGATGTTGAGTGTTGTTTTCAATACCTGTTGGTCATTTGTATGCCTTTTTTGGAGACATGTCTCCCATGTTCTTTGCCCACTTTTTTTTTTTTTTTTTGAGTTGGAGTCTCACTCTGTTGTCCTGACTGGAGTGCAGTGGCTGCTCCCGGCCACCGCAGCCTCGACCTGCTGGGCTCCAGCGATCCTTCCGCCTCAGCCTTCCGAGTACCCAGAATTACAGGCATGTGCTACCACGCCCGGCTGATTTTTTGACTTATTGCAGAGATGAGGTCTCGCTGCCCAGGCGGGTCTCGAACCCACGGACTCAGGCAATCCACTCACCTCAGCCTCCCAAGGCGCGGGATTACAGGCTGAGCCACCGAGCCCGGCTCTTTGCCCACTTTTTAATGGGATAATTCACTTTTATTCTGTTAAGTTGTTTGAATTCCTTGTATATTCTGGATATTAGTCCCCTGTTGGATGAAGAGTTAGCAAATATTTTCTCCCATTCAACAGGTTGTCTTTTCCTTCTGCTGATTGTTTTCTTTGCTGTACAAAAGCTTTTCAGTTTAATATAGCTCCATTTGTTTATTTTTATTTTTGTTTCCTGTGCCTTTGAGGTGTTAGCGTATATTACTTGCCTAGACCAATGTCCAGGAAAGTTTTCCCTCGGTTTTCTTTTGTACATTTTATGGTTTGGGGTCTTAAGTTTAAGTCTTTAATCAATTTTAAACTGATTTTTGTAGAAGGTGAAAAATAGGAATCCGGTTTCACTTTTCTGCATCTGAATACCCGATTTCTCCATCATCATTCATTGAAAAGAGTATCTTTTCCTCAGTGCAAGCTTTTGTTGACTTTGTTAAAGATCAGTTGGCTGTAAGTATTTGACTTCATTTCTGGGTTCCCTCTACTGCTTTATTGGTCTTTTGTGTATTTCATACACCAATACCATGCTGTTTTGGTTACTATAGTCTTGTCATATATTTTGAAGTCAGATAATATGATGCCTCCAGCTTTGTTCTTGTTGCTCAGGATTACTTTTGGTATATGAGCTTTTTGTTGTTGCTCCATATGAATTTTAGGATTTTTTTTCTAATTACGTAAAGAATGCCATTAGTATTTTGCTAGAGTTTGCATTAATTTGTAGATTGCTCTAGGCAATATGGTTATTTTAATGATGTTAATTATTTCAATCTGTGAGCATGGGGTGTCTTTCCATTTGTGTGTGTTATCTACAATTACCTTACATCAGAGCTTTGTAGTTTTTCTTGTATATAATCTTTTATCATTTTAGTTAAGTTTATTTTTAGGTATTTTATTCTTTGAAACTATTGTAAATAGAATTGCCATCTTGAATTTGTCTTGGCTTAATCATTATTGGTGTATAGAAACTCTACTGATTTTTATACATTGATTTTATATAATGCAATTTTACCAAATTTATTACATCTAAGAGTTTTCTTCAATGGAGTCTTTAGGTTTGTCTAAATATATAATCAGTAAAGAGGACAACTCGACTTCCTCTTTTTCAGGTTGGATGCCTTTTATTTCTTTCTCTTGCTTGATTACTCTAACTAGAACATCAGGCATAATGTTGAATAGGAGTGATGAGAGTGAGCATCCTCATCTTGTTCCCATTCTTAGAAAAAGACTGAACTTGTCCCCATTCAGTATGATGTTAGCTGTGGCTTTACTGCATACAGCCTTTATTCTGGTGAGGCATGGTTCTTCTGTGTATAGTTAGTTGAGAGATTTTATCATGAAGGAAAGTCAAATTTTATCAAATGCTTTTTCTGCATCCATTGAGATGATTATACGATTTCTCTCGTCTATTCTGTTGGTGTGATGTATCACATTTATTGATTTGCATATGCTGAGTCAACCTTGCATCCTTGGTAAAAATTCCACCTGATTATGTTGTATTATATTTTTGATGTGCTGTGGAATTTGATTTGCTAGTATTTGGCTGAGGATTTTCAAGTTTATGTTCATCAGGGATATTGGCCTATGGTTTTCTTTCATTTTTGTTGTTTCTTTATCTTGTGCTGGTATCAGTGTGATGCTGGTCTTATAGAATGAGTTAAGAAGTCTTCGCTTCCATTCAATTTTTGGGGAATGGTTTCAGAATTTTTGTATTATTTCTTAGTATGTTTGTTAGTATTTGACTTTGAATCCATCCATTCCTTTGCTTTTCTTTGTTGAAAGACTTTTTTTCTTATTACTGATGAAATTTCAATAGTTATTAGTGGTCTGTTCAGGTTTTCTATTTCTTTCAGGTTCAACGTAATTAGGGCGTATGTTTCCAATTTTTTTTTCATTTCCTCTAGGTTTTGGATTTTGTCAGCATGTAGTTGTTCACACTAGTGTACAATGAACTTTTGTATTTCAGTGGTATCTTGTAATGCCTTCTTTTTTATTTCTGATTTTGTTTATTTAGGTTTTCTGTCTTCTTTTCTTTGTTAATCTACCTGATGATTTATCAATTTTGTTTCTCTCTGTGAAGAACCAACGTTTTGCTTTGTAGACCCTTTGTATTATTTTAAGTCTCTATTCCATTGAGTTCTTCTCTGATCTTTATTTCTTCTGCTAATTTAGAGTTTTATTTGTTCTTTTTTTACTTCCTTAAGGAGGAATTGTTAGATTGCTAATTTATAATCTTTCTGCTTTTTGATGTAGGAATTGTTATACACTTCCCTTTTAGCACAGCTTTTGTTGTATTCCACACGTTTTGGTATTTTGTGTTTCCATCTTCATTTGTTTCAAGAATTTTTTAGAGTTTCCATTTTAATTTATTTGTTGACCCAATGATCATTCAGGAACATGTTATTTAATTTTCATGAATTTGAACAGTTTTGAACGTTCCTCTTGGTATTGATTTTTGGTTTTGTTCTATTGTTGTGTGAGAAGATATTTGATATAATCTCAGTTTTTTATAATTTATTGAGATTTGTTTTGCCCAATTTATAGTCTACCCTGGAGCATATTTTATGTGCTCATAAGAAAGATGTGTTTTTTTCTTTTTCAGTTGTTGGATAGGATGCTCTGTAAATATATGTTAAGTCCATTTGGTCTAAAATCTGGTTTAAATCTTTTTGTAGCCGGGCTCGGTGGTTCAGCCTGTAATCCTGCGCCTTTGGGAGGCTGAGGTGAGTGGATTGCCTGAGCCCGCGGGTTCGAGACCCGCCTGGGCAGCGAGACCTCATCTCTACAGTAAATCAAAAAATCAGCTGGGCGTGGTAGCGCATGCCTGTAATTCTGGCTACTTGGAAGGCTGAGGTGGAAGGATCGCTGGAGCCCAGCAGGTCGAGGCTGCGGTGGCCGGGAGCGGCCACTGCACTCCAGTCTGGGTGACAGAGTGAGACTCCGACTCAAAATAAATAAATAAAATAAATAAATAAATAAATAAATCTTTTTGTTTTTATCAATTTTGGATATTTGCTTTATTAATGTTGGATATATATGTACATGTATATAATATATTTATACACACACACACACACACACATACACTCATATATATTTGTTATATCCTCTTGCTGAATTGACCCCTTTATCTCTTTTTAAATTTATTTTTTATTTTTTTATTTTAAAGATGTGGAGTCAATTCAGGGTTAGGTATACAAATGTTCATTATGCAGGTACCCTTTTTGATGAGGTGTGCCCTCTCTCTCCTGGCAGTTTCCCTCAACTGCCAACCCACCCCACCTCCCCTGGCAATTTCCTGCTACTGTCAATCCCTTTCTTATAGTACTATGATAATTGTTTAAGGTCTGTTTATGAGGGAGAACATATGGTACTCTGTTCTTTGTCTCTGTTTCATTTTTTAAAAATTCAGTCCAGTTTCGATGGGCAGCATATTGGTTCCATGTTTTTGCTATTGTGAATAGAGCTGCAACAAACATACATGTGCAGGTATCTTTTTTGTAGGATCCTTTTATCATTTTCTAATGACCTTTTTGTCGTTTTTTTAAAACTGTTCTTTAGAGTCTGTTTTATCTGATAAATGTGTAGCTACTCCTGCTTGCTTTCGGTTACCATTTACATGGAACATCTTTTTCCATCTCTTTACTTTTAGCCTATATGTGTCTTTACTGATAAGATGAATTTCTTGTAAGCTGCATACAATTGGATCGTTTTTCATGCATTCAGCCATTCTATATATTTTAAGTGAAGAATTTAATCCACTTATGTTCAAGGGTTATTGGTTATATTTGAGGCTTCATTCCTGTGATATTGTTATTTGTTTTCTGGTAGTTTTATATATTTTTATTCTTTTATTTTTGTTTTGTTGATTGTCATTGCTGTTTGGTGGATTTTGTTATAATGGTACCATTTGAATCCTTTCTCTTCCTCCTTTATATAATTGCTTTACCCATGAGTTTTATAATTTCATGTATTTTCATGATGGCAAATGTTATTCTTTGACTTCCAGGTTTAGGATTCCTTAAGTATTTATTGAACGGCTGATCTATTGGTGAAAAGTTCCCTCAGCATTTTCCTGTCTGAAAAAAAGCTTTATTTCTTTTTTTATATTTTATTTTAAAGATGTGAGGTACAATTCAGGATTAGATATATAAGTGGACATCATACAGGTAAAGTTTGAGCTTCCCTTTCGTCCCCACTTTGCCTGGTTTGGGATCAGGTACCCTTATTTCTTTTTCATCAATCAAGTATAATTTGTGCAGTACATAGTACTTTTTGCTAGAAATTTTTTGCTTTTTTATAATTTCAATACTTTGAAAATATTGCTTCATTTTCTTCTGGTCTGTAAGGTTTCTGCTGAGAAATCCACTGTTAGTCTGATGGGGATTTCTTTATAAATGACTGGACATACTTTTAGGATTCATTCATTCTTTGACTTCTGACAATCTGACTGTAATGTGCCATAGAGAAGATCTATTTGCCCTGGACCTGTCTCTCTGTGCTTCTTGCATCTGAATGTCTAAATCTCTTGCTAGACTTGAACTGTTTTCACTTATTATTTTGTTAAATAAGATTTATAATCTTTTTTACTTTCTTTTTATCCTTGGAAATTTGATTATTTGATTGCTTTATGTTGTCCCAAAATGTCACCAAGAATTTGTTTATTATTTTTTAATTATTTTTTAAAATTTTTTCTGATTGGGTTATTTCAAAACACTTTCCTTAAGTCAAAATTTTTTCTTCTGCTAATATAGTCTTTTGTTGAAGTTTTAAAATTTAATATTTCTTTCAATAAATTCTTTGATTTCAGAATTTCTATCTTTTAATATCTATCTTTCTGATAAATTTCTTGTTCATATCCTAACTTGCAATTGTTTTGCTGATTTCTTTTTACCGTTTTTCAGATTTTTTTTTTTTTTTGGTATTTTACTCAGTTTCTTTTAAAGAAGTATTTTAATTTCTTTATTTGGAACTTTGATAATTTTTAATTAATATCTGTTGTTAGAGATTTATTATGTGCCTTTGGAGATGTCATATATCCTTGATTTTTCATGTTTTCTGTCCTTATGTCAATATCTCTGCACCTGGTGAAATCATTGCTTCTTCCTGTTTTTGAATTTACTTTCAAAAAGAAGAACATTTTCCTGAAGATATATCTATGGTGTTGATTGCAAAGGGCACTTTGGCTTTTATTCTGGGTGTATACAGTAGTGCAGTGTGTACAACTTATTTGGCTATAAGAAGTGTTAGCAGTGTCTGTGATTTCTTTAGTGGGTTAGAGTGTGGTTATTAGTGGAATCTGTGGCAAAGTTGTGCTGGAGACTGGAATGCCAAGTGGACAAGTTCCCAGTGGTGGCAACAGTAGGCTGAGTATACCTATATTCATACCTTAGGGTGGTGTACACTTGCACATGTGTTGCCAGTTACTGGTGGGCCAAGTTTTAGGCCTCCAGGTGACTTGCTTGGATGTCAGTAGTGGGAGTGGTAGACCAGGCTAATGGGTGGGCTCTCAGGCCCTTGGGAAGCTGGCGTGGCACAAACTATGACATTATCAGTAGAGGAACAATTATCTGGATCCCAAGCAGTGTGTGCTGACGTTGAGAGTGTCTGCAGTAAGTTGAGCAGGGTGGTCTCCATGCTTAGAGTTGGCACTTGCAGATGGATTCCAGCTGAGATGGTAGGAGCTGAGAGTTTAGACCCAACCTCAGGCTCCTGGAAGGAGTGTTCAGCTGCCCCAGGTGGTAGATTGAGTTGGACAATGCCCAGCACCATAGTTGTGTGCTTTGTCTCGGGGGCAGGGAAAGTTAGGCTGTGCAGGCTGTGCTCTGGCCTCTTAATGCTGAGAGGAGGCACTGTTAGTGGTGGGCTGTGGCTGGTGATTCTAAGGCCCCAGGCATAGTGCTTAGGTGAGGAGTAGTAGCAGCTGCGCTAATGTCCTGACACTGGAGAGGGGGCCATCCTCATTTGCTACAGCCTGGGCTAGTGGGTGGGAAATGAATGCCCTTTTGTTGCTAAACTCCCGGTGCGGTTTTCCCTACAGGCTTGGTAGTGGTAGCCCATGCCTAGTTCACTCTTACCCTCGTTGTAAGAGCTGCCACCTTGCTAGCAACAAAGTCTCAGTGGCAACTTGTGTCCCACTTGAGTCCCAGTCTGTCCCGGTGACACTCACTTCCTCTCACTGCCATCTGTAGCCCATTCCTTGCTTGCTTCTTAGGCCCTGCTGTGGTACTGCTTCTAGCTTGCTCCCCGGTCCTAGCAGCAACAGCCTGAGTTTACGTAATGTATCAGTCCTGGCACTGCCACTTCCTAGGACAGTGTGCAGTCTGCCAAAGGCTAGACTTAAAAATGGCACCCTGTTGTAGCCATTTAGTTCTCAGAAAATGTGTGGGATGTAGTGCAAGCTCCCTCCCTGGAGCAGATCCAACCCGCAGTCTCCTGACAGCTTCCTATGTTCTTTTCAGGGACTGGGAGTGTTCAGAGGTTCTTCCATGACCAAGATTGCACAATTCCATGGTGGAGATGTTGGTCACGGGAATAATCTCACTCATCTTTTTCGTATGTTGGGGAGTCACCCCTTTTTCCCAGCTCATCCTGGGCATGCAGGCTACCTCTCTCCCTTTTCCTTCCTGCAAAGGATGTTTCCTCCTTGCTAACCTTTATGCTTTGCTTTTCTTTTTCTTTCTTTCTCTTTCTTTCTTTCTTTCTTTCTTTCTTTCTTTCTTTCTTTCTTTCTTTCTTTCTTTCTTTCTTTCTTTCTTTCTTTCTTTCCTTCCTTTCTTTCTTTCTGTCTCTCTTCTCCCCCTTTCTCTCTCTGTTTCTCCCTTCCTTCCTTCCTTCCTTCCTTCCTTCCTCCCTCCCTCCCTCCCTCCCTCTCTCTCTCTCTTTCTTTCTTTCTTTCTGCCTTATTTACTTCCAGTAAAGGTCGAACTAGATATGATGGAAATGGTTATTCTTTCCTGTTTGAAAGGGAAATGGATTCAATATTTTACCATTAAATGCTATATTGACTCTACATGTTTTTGTGTCTTTTATCTGATTTAAAAAATGTCCTTTTCTACTCAGTTTACTGAACATTCTTGTCATGAATGAGTGTTGAATTTTATCAAATGCTGTTTCCCCTTTATTCAACAACCAAAGAAAATTACATTTGAAAAAATTAAACAAATCCTATGTTCCTAGGATAAATGATATGTGGTTATAATATTTTTTCTGTTTCTGAATTCTGTTTGTTCAAATTGTGTTAAGGATTTTATGCTTATATTTATAAGAGATATTGGTCTCTTGATTTTTTGGTAATGAATTTCTTAGGTTTTTAAATTATGTTTATGCATAATTAAATGAATTGTCAATTGATTGCTTCTCTTCTATTTTCTGAATAAGTTTCTTTAAGATTCATTTTATTTTATTTTTATTTTTTTGTTTTAAGGATGTGGGGTACAATTCAGGGTTAGGTATACAAATGTTCATTATGCAGGTACCCTTGTTGATGAGGTGTGACACCCCCCCTTCTCTGGCAGTTTCCCACTACTGCCAATCTCCTTCTTATATTATTATGATAATTGTTCAAGGTCCGCTTCTCAGTTCTTTGTTTCTATGATAGATCACTCAGTATTATGGACTCTAAGTCCATCCAAATTGCTGTAAAGTTCAAAATTTTGTCCTTCTTTGTGGCTGTGTAATGTTCCATCATGTATATGTACCACAATTTTTTTTTTTATCCAGTCCTCTTTCCATAGGCAGCACATTGATTCCATGTTTTTGCTATTGTGAATAATGCTGGTTTGGCAAGTTAACCAGTGAAGCCTTGAGGTTCTGAAATTTTTTTTGAAAGTAGTTTTTAAAAAATTCAATTTTCTTAAGGTACATTTTGTAATTTAGATTTTTCTAACCTATTTTTGTCAGTTTTTATACGTTGTAATTTTTAATGAATTAGTTTTGTTATAAAATTGTCAAAAGTATACTCATTTAGTGTGGACATTTAATGTCTACAAGATTTTTAATTATAACCTATCTTAAATTACTGATATTGATAATTTGCATTTTTCCTCTTACTTTCCTGATCAGTCTAGCAGGGTGTTTATCACTTCTGTTCATCTTTTCAAAGAATCAAAGTTTGACTTTGCTCATATTCTTTAAAGTTTGTATCCTCTTTCATGGATATCTTTTATCTTCATTATTTATTTTATTTTACTTGTTTAAGATTCACAGCAACTAGGATGGATTTAGAGTTGATCATACTCAGTGATCTATCACAGAAACAGAGAACAGGGTACCATATGTTCTCACTCATAAGCAGACCTTGAACAATTATAATAATATAAGAAAGGGATTGGCAGTAGCGGGAAACTGTCGGGGAGGGTAGGATTGGCAGTTGAGGGAAACTGCTAGGGGAGGAAGGGGCACACCTCATCAACAAGGGTACCTGCATAATCAACGTTGTATACCTAACCCTGAATTGTACCCCACATCTTTAATTTTAAAAAAGATTAAAAGTTATCTTTGCTTTTTTTTTTTTCTATATTTTGGAGGTGAACCTTTTTAAATTCTGAGCATTTAAAGCTGAACATTTCCCTGAAGCCCTGCTTTATCTGCTTTCCACAATTAATGTTTCACAGTTACTATGTATCTATCATTATTGTACATTATTGTACATTACCATTATATTACTATTATGGTTATTAGTACTCAGTTCAAAATATTTTCTAATCCTCCTTGTGATTTATTTTGTTCTTACTTATTATTTAGAAGTCAGTTGTTTAATTCCTAAATGTTTGTTTTTTTTAAAGATATGCTATAATTACTGATTTGTAATTTAACTCCCTTGTGATTGGAGAACACACTCTATATTATTTCAGTCTTATAACATGTATTAGAAGTCTTTTTCATTTGATCTAGACATTGGTCTATCTATACTTGAAAGTAATGTGTTTTCTGCAATTGTAAGGTGCAGTGGTCTGTAAATATAAACTAAGTCAAAATGATTGATAACAAGTTGTTCAGATCTTCTATATCTTAACTGATTATTTGTCTTCTTCTTTAATTGTTGAAAGAAGGATATTCAAGTCCCTGGGTAGGATAGTGGAAATGTTTATTTTTCCCCTTTACATTGCTAAATGTGTTTTGTTATTTTGATGTTTTTATTAGGTGCATAAACATTTGTGATTTTTATGACTTCCTGATGAATTATCTCTGATAATATGCTTTTATTGAAGTTTATTTTATCTGGTATTGATAGTATGACCTCTGTCTTTCTATACTGTTTACATTATATATCTCTCTTGCTATTTGCATTTTTCAGGCAATTTGTGATTGTATTTTTAAAATTTAACTTTAGTTGATAGTACATATTTGGGCTTTTATTGATTTTGATAATCTCTGTATTTAAGTGGGAGTGCTTATTTACCATCGACATTTACTGAAATATATGCAATAGTTAGATTTAGGTCTATGATTTTACTGTTTGTTTTCTGATATTCCCTTTGTTGTTTATTCTACCAATATTTTTTTCCTGTCCACTGCTGGATTAATTGAATATATGTTTTTAGTAATTCATTTTATTTTTTTCTTTTGACTTTGTAGCTATATCTCTTTTTATTTTAGTATTTATGCTAAAGATCACAGTATACTTTCTTAATTTTTCATAGTCTACTTAAAATTAATATTATATTGTTTCATATAATATATAGAAATCTTGCAGTTATATTGGTCCATTTTCTCTTTTCCTCATCTTTTATGTTATTTTTCTCATATTCACACCAAGACAATATATTGGTCATAAGAAAAGTTGAAAATTTACTTCATATTAACAAAAATCATTTGAAAAATGTTTTTATTGGTTCCAAGTGTTAGAAGTTTACATATTAAAGTAGTGAAACTAAGAGAGGTGGTATGACAGGATTAAAAAATATCAGAGCTGGAAGAGATCTTATTAATCATTTAGTCTGGTGTTTCCCCAAAGGGTCACTACTGACATTTTGAGGGAAACGTTCTTAATTGTACAGCACTGGCATGTACATTGTATGATTTTTAATAACACTGGCACCTGCCTGCTAAATGCCAAAAATTCCAGCATATGTTTCCAAAAATACACCCACGAGTATTGTCCAGCCCTCAGTTGAGAACCATTGTTGCTCAATCCCCTTATTGTCCAGATAGAGAAACTGAGATTCAGAGAGGATAGACAACTTGAATTTAAACAACACTTTAAAAAAAATTGAACTATGACTAAACCCCGATTCTTATTACAGTTCTCTTTTAACTGTACTATGTTCAATCTAATATTGAATAAGAAAATATTCCAACCATATCAAAAACGTAAACTAAAATAGATGTTTAAAAATTTCTTGTCTCAGAAGTTAATATCATCTGTTAGAAAAGTCACCCAGCATACATTGAGAGATAGGAGTTTTGAATATGACTACTATAAAAGTCATGGACCTTAAGTAGCCACTAAACTACTGCATAAAAGTTGCATTTCCTGTTGTTTTCTCCACTAAAATAATTTAGTCATGTTTATAAAATGCCCCCTGCAAAACCTTTATAGAAAAAGCCCAGTATAATTGCAGTAGAATAATTAGTGTTTCGTTTCCTTTATGCATAAATAAGGGTACGCTTCTATTTTTAAATTCTAAAAAACTCAGCTCTTAGAATTCTTTTTCTGGAGTTTAGAAAGCATGGATACAATCTTATGCTGCTTATTGTCATAAGCATAACTACTCAAGCAGTTCCTAAAAAGGAGCTTGAAAACTAGTTCCCACAGTTGTACTGTCCACACACAACTTAGTCAAGTTATCCATACATTCTCAATATAAGGCAAGTACTTAACTTAGTCTGTAGAAAACCTGTTTCAATCTGATTCAGATCAGCAATTTTTATAAGCAGGGCAGGCGGCCTGGCTGTAAGATAACCATGCAAGAGGTAAAGCTGTGGTTCAGAAGGCCTGGGTAAAGAAATAACACCAAGATTTGAACAGTAAAAGGCTAAACATATACCAGACCCTGAGATTATGCTTCTTCCTTTGGGCAAGAAAAAGTTTCGATGAGATTGAAAACAAAGCCACCAGGCAAATACATGAATAGAAACACTTAGCAGATGGATGGGGCAAAAGGGGTTCTGAGTGGGTGTTGGCAGAGATTGTCATAGTTGCTGGATACTATCCAACCAGATTGATGCTGCTTAAGTAAGTAAGAATTTCTTTGTTAGCATTTGTTAGTAATTAATAGAAAAGATTTTCACTGGGGAAGGTCAGCACTAAGTTGTGTTACATAATTTGTTTATTATTTTCAGATAAAATATTTGTTGAATATCTACTATAAGTCAGACATTGTTCAAAAACACTGTGACTATCACAGCAAAAAGAAGACTTTCTGGTGGAGTTAACGTTATACTGAGAGGATATTGATAACAAGGAGAATGGTAAGTGCAGGTGAGAAAAGTGAAGGAAGACATGGTAAAATCTTGTCAGAGAAGTGACCTGAAGAAAGTGAGGAAGAGCTTTTGAGAATATCTGGGAAAAGATGGGTCCAGGCAAAGACAACAATAAATGCACAAATGCTAAAGCAAACCCAGTATATTACAAGAATAACAAAAAGATGGCGTGCTTAGGAGGGAAAAAGGGAGGGGAATGTGGCAAAAGATAAGGTATACTATTTTTGCTGTAACTTCCTATCTAATTAGAAATGTATGATGAAATTTATTTTGTGATTTTGCAAGAGGACAGAGGTAGCTATAGTTGAAACCTTTTCTCATTGTACAAGACCATCTTATTTGTCTTTTTCTTTTCTAGTACTGAACCTCTGGTCCTTTATCTACATGCCTGTCTATTTTTCCTCCTCTTCTTCTAAAGAATTTCATTTAGCCAACAGAACTGAAATAACCCAGGAGGTAGAACTGAACTTTGTGGGAAATAAATTATATGTCAGGTGCTATCTCAGTGTAGTAAGCCTCTAAGATAGTTAAGTTTAATTCTCAAAGGCAGGTTCAGGATTGTCATGAGTCATGAGTGCGGGTACCTTTTCCCCAGAAAATGAACCTAAGCTTCTCAACTCCTAAAGCCTAACTCATACAGTTTTTGCTGTATATATTCTTTATCAACTGTGATCCTAGATTGTTTCTCAGAGCAATACATGTCTTTCATATCAGTCTGCTCATAGTTGTGCATCTCTTCATCTAAATTTATAATTACTGACTTCTGTCCCTGATCCTCTAATTTTACTCCTCTCCAGTAAAGGAACTGCTGAGTTGGGTAACTCCTAATTCTAGGACACTATTCACATTATGTTCTATGTCTGCTGTGTGGAAAGCAAAGTATAGCAGTCTTGGTGAAATGGGATGAAGGCTTAAACTAGAAGAATAGCTGTAGAAAGGGAGAAGTATGGCTAGATTAGGAACATATTTAGTTGAAGATATTGACAGAACTTGAGAATAAATGAGCTACTAATGTTAAAGGAAAAGGAGATTTTATACCTGACTCCTAGGTTTCTGACATATAAAAAAATGGAATGGGTGATAGAGTTATTAACTGAGTCATAACATATTGGAAGAGGACTCAGTTGATGAGAATGGTTATGCAGAAAAGTTGAATTTGAAATGCTTTTGAAATATATAAAAGATTATATCAAGTAGACAGAGAAGCAAATGGATTTCTGAAGATCAAAGAAGTGATTTCCCTTGGAAGTATAAATTTTTGGAGTCATTTGTATTTAGATATTAAATCAATCTTTAGATATCTAGAGAAGGCCCTTACAAAAGAGTACAAAATAAGAAGAGATAGCCCTAGGACTGAATCCCAAAACTCTCCACTATTTTGAAGTTGGGTTGTGAAGAAAAGACTAAAAAAGGACACTTAGTGGAACAGAAGTAAAATTAGGATAATATATGGTCACTCCTCAGTCCCTGAAATTCTTATTTGCTTTTCTGATGAGTAGAAACAGGATGTAGTTATGACTGGTGCACTGGGACTTTCTCAGAGAAGTGTGGTAAGTTTGTTCACATTTTTTCGTTTTTAATGTGCCATGGACTTCAGAATTGCTGCATTGCATTGTGTCATGTTGTCTTTCCAATTACAGTAGCCAGCTGAATAATAAGACTTAAAATTTTTTTAATGCAACCAGTCAATTGCAAGAATATTGAAGCAAAATATTTTTTCAAGTTAAAGAGAAATCACTTTGGCTAATTATTGGTTTGAAGGAAATGATTATGAGATTTGAAGGGCTGGGTTATATAGTATTTTAAAGATATTGGTGAAATGCATGAAAAACAATCTGTTCTAAGATAACTCTCAATACCCTTAAGACCTGAATGTATTGGAAATACTTTAGCCAACAAAACAAAAATATTCTTCAGTTTAATCCCAACCTTAACTAACCAATATGTGTCATGGCAGAGTCTGCGGGTAACACCTTGTACAGAGGACAGCGCTACAGTGCCAAATACAGTGGTGAAGATGGAGGTAGTAAAGATGTCTACATAGCTCACACTTAGTGGGTTTTGATAGACTAATAATATCAAATGCGATACAACTACATTTCTTTTGTGAATTTGTCTGTTAATCAGCTGGGGAAGCCAGTGGTCCTTGATATATAGGCACTCTGATCCCTGTGGTAGCTGAGGCTAGAGATATGTTGAAATAAAGAAAGCTACCAGTTTCTGTTCTTAAGGACAAAGAATTTCCCAGTGTCAACGTTTTGTTTTATATCCAAGAAAGGAGGTGGAATTTGGAGTAAGGAGGGAAGGGTCAGAGATTGTTATCCTGGTACATGTCCAAGAAACAGTTCATTCCTGACATGAATGTCAAGTGCAGAAATTGCCTAGGATAATGTCTGGCTCCACTGAATGCTCAATAAGTATTTGTTGGAGCTTATATTCTCTTTAACTATTTCCCTCACTGTGGAATAATTGTAATTAACTAATTATTCTGATCAACGTCTGGCATACTGATATTAGATCATTAAATGAAATTAACGAAAACTAAAGAAGTGGTTAAATATTAACATTTAACTCCAGTACTCTGTATTACATTGTGTGTGAGTTTTATCTTATACGAATATCTTAGCTCTTTACAAGTCTTCTGACAAGTTTTCAATACTTCTTAGTAAGCAACTGCGTAGGAATATTCTGCAAGTATAGGAATATTGACCTGTTGTTGTTGAGCAGTTGTTTATCTTTACTGAGACAAGGACATGAAAAGAAATTGATTTCAATTGTATAAATTAAATACGTCCTATGACATCAGATATAATTTATCTATATAGATTGCTTGACACTGATACAGTACAGTCATATAAATCTTCCCAAAGCATAGCTATGATCTTATAATTGTATGCTCAAAATCCTTCACTGGTTCCACATTGGCTTGAGAATGGCTTCAATATTGTTCTCTATCTTTCAAGGTTATAACCTGCTCTTCTTCATAGACCCTAAAACTTTGAGCTAAGCTATTCTTTCCATGTTTCCTTGTTTATTTATTCTTGGGTATTTCCTCATGCTATGCCTTCTAATATGTATGCCCTCCCTCACACTCAGGTCCAGTCACGTCCTAGTTGTCTTTTAAATTAGACTTGGATAAAATGTTACCATCTTCAGTAAACTGTCCTTGATCTCTTCAGAATAATTATATTCTTTATTTGAGAAACTTAAATTAGTAGTTATGGTGCTTAGCACAAATAGGTCAACCATCTCTTTCTTGCAATTCTCAAATTCCCAAAGCCATGAAAATAGATAAATTTTTTATAGTTCATTAAAAGTCTGATCTGATTGAAATTATTTGGTAGTAAAACCTATCCCAAAGTGATATGAGACTCTCTCTAGTCTTTATGTATCCAAGTGTCTAGTCTTTATACATCAATATTAATATACACATTTAAAGTTAACCAGAGTCAGTTTATGTTGTTTGTATCCAGAAACCTTAGTTGAGTCTACACTATCTTTATGTCAATAATAATGTATTTTCATTTAGAAATGTAAGCACATTTGATTATGGGATACTGCCCCAAATTCCACAAAGTATATTATTTAATATACAGTGTTTCTTACTCTTCCAAATCTAAAAATTTTAAATTTCACCAATACATCCATTTCCAAGGGTTTGGGGATAAGGGATTGTAAACTTGATTATGTTTATATATTATTGCCATTTGGGGGGACTGCTTAATATCTAAGCAACCATTCTATTCTGAGAGATTCTGCCATTCTATGAGTCCTGGTAGGAGTTAAGGCTTCATCTCCATTATAAATTTTGAAGTAGCCAGATATTCCCACACTTTCTTCATGGCACGTGGTCATGGGTTAGGGTAAGACTTAGACTTCAAATTGAGTGGCCCATTCTGGGATTTTAAATTTTAGGGTGTTGGCAAATAAATATAAACAGTTAGAGACTAGTTATTGACATGGCAGAGTCAAGAGGCCAGAGGCAGTGGTGCCAACATCAATTGTCCCTGTGGAATGACTTTGGCTATATTTTTTGCTGTCTGGTTACCACTAGCTCTTGACTGTTTTCCAGCCCACGTTTCCAAGGCTTTTTATTGGTTCTGTAAACTATCCACTATCCTATTAATGTACATATTTTAAAAATTTTGCTTAAGTTAGCCAGAGTCAGTTTATGTTGTTTGTATCCAGAAACCTTAATTGATTCTACACTATCTTTTATTTCCATCTCCACTCATTTTATATTTCAGGCTTTTACAAATAAGAATCATTCATTTTTCTCTCTTTGAATACTCAAAGTACCTAGTAATAACAGATTATTGATCATTTTTAAGTATGGAAATAATAAGGTCATATTAGGTCATATTTGTATTTTAGACAGATCACTCTTTCTCTGAAGTTTGGAAAATGGGGTACAAGAGGAAATACTGGAGTATTCCAATTGGAATGTAACAGTGTCATGATTAGTATAATGGAAGTGGAGATGAAGAGAGATTTTATGGATTTAAGATATTTTTAATGAAATAGAATGGTCAGGATTTGTGATTGATTAATCATAATAGATGATAGGGAAGAAGAGAAATGAATTCCTAATATGTGACTTGAACCACTGGTTAGTTGATGGTTTCATACAAAGAACTAGGTAGCATAGAAGCAGTAGCAGTTTGGGACAGGGAGGGAGTAAACAGGCTCAACTGAAAATGTTTTGAGTTTCAGGAAGAGTGGAGAGACCTTGTAAACAATGAGTGATGGGTATAAAGCTCAAATAGAGACAGAGGTCAGGGATCATTACAATATTGAAAGAATTTAAATCCAAGGGGGAAAATGAAATCCCCAAGAGAAGAGTATAGATTGAGAGGAGAAGAGAATCTAGGACAGAGTGTTGAGGAATATGGATGAATAAGTGATTGACAAAAGCTGAGGAACCCTCAAAGGAATAACAAAAGAGGAAGAAGCACTTCACTGTGTGTTGTGGCTATAACTGCCAATAAGATATGGCCCTTGACACAACATCAATAAGGGTACCAGATCTCAAATCAGGCAAAGTGGGGACCAAAGAAAGGCTCATATTTTACCTGTGCCACAAGCACTTATATACCTAATCCTCAATTGTACCCCACATCTTTAAAATAAAAAAATTACAGTGCCTGTTAATTCCTACTAGCTTTTTTACATTTTTAAAGGTATCCATCGACTCTTATCTTAAACTATATACTTTTGTTATACTACCCTCAAAATTCTTCAAGGTTTATGCTCTGAATTGATTAAACAGAGCATCTTTGCAAGGTAATAATTTCTGCAAATACATGATATATTAAACATTTGATCCCTCTCTTTTAAGAGCTTTCCAGAAAATGTAAATAAAGGGAATGATATTGTTTAAAAAAAAGATATGACCCTTGTCTTCAAAAGCTGAGGTGGGCGAAAGAGATATCAACATCAGTGATTACAACACAATGTGATAAGTGTTAAAACAGGGGCATACAAGTGTAGAGGAGACGAGTATAAAGAAAGGCATAGTAATGAATATACAACATTCCTTATTTTGAAGTTTAATCTGTCTAGCATATGATATTAAGTGGTGTGTGTGATATCAAATGACCATGACATTAGACTACATAATCAATATTAAACTTCCTCTGATTGAATTCCCTTTCAGTGTTTCTTTTGCCTACTAAGCAAGAGTTTCTTTCTCTACAATATTTTCTTTAAACATTTTTGTGGTGCTAACTGCTATCAAGTCAACAGAAATTTTACTTTTCCATTTTTGCCAGTAAAATAAATCCATGGATCTAGTTAGAAATAGTCAAATATCTGATAATTTATTTTAAAAGATTATGAATCAATGTTTTTATTTGCTATTATTAATGCATCTTGAAGAGAGATGATCTTATTTTATTTTATTTTTTATATTTTAATCAATATTTTTTATTATGATGCTGTGGGGTACAGTTAAGACCACATGCAGAAGATTTAAACAGGACCCCTATCTATCCCCATGCACAAAGGTTAACTCCAAATGGATCAGAGACCTAAAGATAATCTTATTTTAAATCTGAAAGTGGGGGAAAGTGACAGTATGAAGAGAGTTGACTGTTTTTATCTTCTTGGATTGTTTTTGGACCTTATTTTCTTCCTTTCACTAGTAACTATTTTGAAGAACAAAGAACTCAGGAGTGAAAAGAGGCATGCTAAGTTCTAATTCAACCTCTGCACTAGTCAAATATGTGGTCTTAGAAAAGTCCCTATGCCCTCTGGGCCTTAGTTATTACATTTGTATGATCTTTTATCTGCCACATAGACCTTACAGAATTGTTATGGGAATCAAGTATGAAATGAATGTAAAATTACTTGAGAAACACAAAGGTTCTTATGACTGGCAGTACTGCTCTCCAAATTTTTCAGATGCTTCCCTATATAGCCAAGTATCTTTTTAGTTATGTTGGGGCAATCTAAATACTCTGGCTAATGAACTTGGAATAGATATGACATGGGTCACTACTAAGTCAAAGTATTACAAGCTGGTGTACCTTCTCTAAGCTCTCTATTCCCCTTTAGTAACCACAGAGATGATATGTTGAAATGGTTGCATTGTAAAATAGAAGGAGCATTAATCACTGAGTCACTAAAGAGATAAAATTTCCAATCTCAAATGATTCACAATGGACTTTATGTGAGTGAGAAATACATTTTTGTGTATTAAGCCTCTAAGATTTTGAGTTTGTATGTTACTGAAATATATTCAAGTCTCTTGTGATTAATAAAGTGTTACAAGCTATCTTAGTCTGTTTGGGCTTCTGTAACAAAATACCTCAGACTGAGTAATTTATAAACAACAGAAATTTGTTACTCACAGTTCTGAAGGCTAGGAAGTCTAAGATCAAGGTACCTGCAGATTCATGTCTGCTGAAGGCCTGTTCCTCATAGGTGGTATCTTCTATGTGTTCTCACATGGTCTAAGGGGAAAACAAGAACTTTTGGGTTTCTATTTTTTTTTTAAAGATATGGGGTACAATTCAGGATTAGGTATACAAGTGGTCATCAAACAGGAAAAGTTTGGGATTCACTTTGCACCCCACTTCACATAGTTTGAAATCAGGTACTCTTATTGATGTTATGTGGCTCCCCTCCCCTGACAGATTGTGGCTATTGCCAATCCCTTTCTTATAGTATTATGGTTACATGTACAGAGTCTGCCTGTGAGTGAGAACATGTGGTACTCAGTACTTTGCTTCTGTGATAGATCACTGAATATTATAGACTCTAAGTCCATCCAAGTTTCTGCAAAGTTAATAAGTTTGTCCTTCTTTATGGCTGTGTAGTATTACATTGTGCAAATGTGCCACATTTTTTTGTCCAGTCCAGCTTCGATGGGCAGCATGGTTGGTTTCATGTTATTGCTATTATGAACAGTGCTGCAATAAACATGTATATTTTTGTTGAATGGTTTGAGTTCCTCTGGGTATATTTCCCAGTAGGGAATTGCTGGGTCATATGGAAGGTTCATTTCTAGCTCTTTTAGGAATTGCCACACTGTTTTCCACAGAGGTTGAACTAGTTTGCATTCCCACCAACAGGGTAGAAACAGTCCCTTTTCTCCGCATCCTCACCAACATTTGTTTTTTTTTTTTTTTATTGTATTAATGATGGCCATTTTTACTGGAAGTAGGTGGTACCTAAATGTGGTTTTGATTTACATCTCTCTGATGATTAGTGAGCCTGAGCATTTTTTCATGTGTCTGTTGGCTGCTCGAATGTCTTCTTTTGAGAAGTATCTATTCATGTTTATTGCCCACTTTTTTTTTTTTTTTTTTTTTGAGTTGGAGTCTCACTCTGTCACCCAGACTGGAGTGCAGTGGCCACTCCCGGCCACCGCAGCCACCACCTGCTGGGCTCAGGCGATCCTTCCGCCTCAGCCTTCCAAGTAGCTGGAACTACAGGTGCGCGCTGCCACACCCGGCTGATTTTTTATTTATTTATTGCAGAGATGAGGTCTCGCCAAGTTGCCCAGGCGGGTCTCGAACCCGCGGGCTCAGGCAATCCACTTACCTCAGCCTCCCAAAGGCGCGGGATTACAGGCTGAGCCACCAGCCCAGTTTTTTGCTCACTTTTTAATGGGGCTGGTTTTTTTTTTTTCCTTTTTGCATGTTTGAGTTCCTTGTATACCCTGAATGCTAAACCTTTGTCAAACATGCAGTTGGCAAATATTTTTTCCCGATTTTTAGGGTTGTCTCCCCACTCTCTTAATGTTTTCCTCTTTTTTGCAGAAGATTTTCAGTTTGATGAGGTCCCACTTGTCTATGTAGTCTCTTATGGCATGGGCCTTTGATCAGGAATTGGTTGCCTACTCAGATTTCCATAAGGGTGTACCCTGTGTTTTCTAAGATTCTTAAAGTCTGAGGTTTTGGCAATTTAATGGGTATTTGAGCTAAATCTATAGATTGCCTTTGGTAGTATGGACATCTTAATAATGTTGATTCCTCCAAATCGTGAGCATCGAATATATTTCCATTTGTTTGTGTCATCTCTGATTTCTTTGAGCAATGTTTTGTGGTTTCTGTTGCAAAGATCTTTCACTTCTTTGTTTAGGAATGTGTTGAGGTGTTTCATTTTTTGTGGCTATAGTTATTGATATTTTTTAAAAAATTAAATTTATTAATTTATTTTAAAATTTTTTATTTTAAAATGTGGGATACAATTCAGGGTTAGGTATACAAATGTTCATTATGCAGGTACCCTTGTTGAGGAGGTGTGCCCCCCTCCCCTGGCAGATTCCCACTACTGATAATCCCACACCTCCCCCCACCCATCGGCAGTTTCCCACTACTTGTGATCCTTTTCTTATACCATTACAATAATTGTTCAAGGCCCACTTATGAGTGAGAATATGTGATACTCAGTTCTTTGTTTCTGTGATAGATCACTCAGTATTATAGACTTTAAGTCCATTCAAGTCGCTGTGAAGTTCATAATTTTGTACTTGTTTATGGCTGTGTAATATTCCATTGTGTATATGTACCACATTTTTTTATCCAGTACTTTTTCACCAGGCAGCACGGCTAGTTCCATGTTTTTGCTATTGTGAGCAATGCTACAATAAACATTCATGTGTAGGTATCATTTTCATAGAGTGATTTGAATTCCTCTCGGTATATTCCCTGTAAGGGGATTGCAGGGTATTATGGAAGGTCGATTTTTAGATCTTTTAGGAATCGCCAAACTATTTTCCACAGATGTTGTATTAGTTTACACTCCCACCAACAGTGTAGAAGTGTTTCCTTTTCCCTACATCCTCTCCAGCATCTGTTTTTTGTTTGTTTGTTTGTTGGTTTGTTTGTTTTTGAGTTATTGTTGATGGCCATCCTGATTGGAGTTAGGTGGTATCTCAGTGTGGCTTTAATTTGCATTTATTTGATGACTAGTGAGGATGAGCATCTTTTCTTGTATCTGTTGGCCTGCTCATATGTCTTCTTTTGAGAAGTGTCTATTCATATTTTTTGCCCACTTTGTAATGGGGCTGTTTTTTTTTTTCTTTTCTTTTTTCTTTACGGCATGTTTAAGTTCCTTGTAGATTCTAAATATTAGGCCTTTGTCAGACACAGAGTTGGCAAATATTGTTTCCCAGTCTGTGGGCTATCTCCTTGCTCCCTTGATGGTTTCTTTGGCTTGGCAGAAGCTTGTTAGTTTGATGAGGTCCCACTTGTCTATCTTATCTCGTATGGCGTGTGCAGTTAGAGTTTTCATCAGGAATTGGTTGCCAGTTCCAGTTTCCATAAGGGTATCTCCTGTGTTTTCTAATGTTCTTATAGCTTGAAATTTTACACTTAGATCTTTGATACATCTAGAGTTGATTTTGTGTATGGCAATAGGTAGGGATCTTATTTAAATCATCTGCATGTGGTCAGCTAATTTTCCCAGGACCATTTACTGAACTGGTTCTCCTCTCCCCAGTGGTTGGTGGTGGTGGAGGCTTTGTTGAAGATGAGTTGATTGAGAAACAGGGTTTCCTTCTGGAATCTGTTTTGATTATTGTAGCTTTATAATAAAGTTTAAAGTCTGGGAATGTGATACCTCTCGCTTTGTTTTTGATTATTGGTTTGCTGAGGATTGTTTTGGCTATTCGTGGTCATTTGTGTTTCCATATGAATTCCTGTATTGTTGTTTCCAGGTCTGAGAAGAATGCTGGTGGTATTTTAATATATATTGCATTAAATCTTTAGCTTGCCTTGGGCGGGATGGACATCTTAACAATTCTTCCAATCCATAAGCATGAAATATTTTTCCATTTGTTTGTGTCATCTTTGATTTCCTTGAGAAGTGTTTTGTAATTTTCATTGTAAAGGTCTTTCGCATCTGTCATTAGGAAGATGCCAAGATATTTCATTTTTCCGTGACTATTGTGAATGGGATTGTGTTTTTTATTTGGGTTTCTGTTTGTTTGTTGTTGGTGTATAGAAATGTGACTGTCTTTTGCGCATTTATTTTATACTCTGAGACTTTGCCAAAGTTATTTATCAGTGCAAGGAGGTTTTTGACAGATTCTCTTGGGTTTTCGAGGTATAGAATCACGTTGTCTGCAAAGAGGGATAGCTTGACTTCCTCTTCTTATTTGGATACTCTTGATCTCCTTCTCTTATCGGATTGCTTTAGCTAGGAATTCCAAAACTATGTTGCAAAGAATGGTTGAGAGTGGGTATCCTTATATTGTTCTGATTTTCAGGGGAAGTGGTTCCAATTTCTGTCTGTTTATCAGTATGCTGGCTGTGGGTTTCTCATATATGACATTGAATAACATAGTTTTAGCTCTTGCATTTCTTGAGTTTTACTTATTCTATCCAGTGATTCTCTGATCTCTGTAAGTACCTTCTGGGTACTGTCATCCTCAGATATAGCCATTGTTTGTGCCCTAGTAGCTGTTATTTCAAGCACTGTCTCTTTGCTTGAGCTCCAAAGGTTACCAGCAGTTTTGAGTTATTTTTTTCTTCATTTGTAGTGGTTCTCTTATCTTCCTCTTTAATTCCAATGCTCAGTGGAAAATGGAGAAGCAGTCACTTCTGATATTTGTTCTACCTTTTGTCCTTCCTTGAGCCATGGCTCCAGGTTTGTTCAATAATGAAGTAGGGCTGGTGTGGGGCATTGTGCTGTCTCTGCAATTCAGAACACTTACTAGGGGATGGGGGAGGGCTGCAAGGATTCAGAACCTATTGGCAGGTCATAATGTTTGCCATCTGGTGAATGGGCCTGCTGGAACTCACTCTCTGTCTCTAATCAATATGATCTTACATATGCTTGCATAGTCCCTGAGTCCAAGACATGGTATCAGAGACAAAAGAGGAAAGAAGGAGAGAACAAAGGAAAAGGAGAAAAGTAGGAAAAGAAGAATAAAAGAAAAGGGAAAAGGGGTAAAAAAGAAGAAAGTAAAACAGAGAAAGAACAAAGAGAGAGAAATAGAAGGAAGAAGGAAAAGAGGTAACGAATCAACAAACAAAGCAACCAAATGAGATAATCAAACAAACAAACCAATCAATATCCACCTACCTATTCCCCCAAAAAACCACTGATGAAGTATTCTCATCTTTAGCATGTCTCTTTGAGAGGGAGGACTACCTCTTTTGATGGGTTCTGCGACTGCAGGTCTATTACTGCAGGTTCCCTCTTTATTCTTGGAACTTAAGATATTAGAATCTTCATGCCCTGCTGCCTGCAGTTGGTAGCTGGCACACACCCATGTGAGGGAAGTGGGCTGAAATAACTTGACACAGCATCTCTCAGGATCTCATTCCCTTCCTTCCTCTCCCTGCATGGTCACAGCTCACAGGACATTCAGTTCTTGGTGGGGGAATGGGGCCTCCAGTCTCTGCCCTGCCCTCCTGATCTTTTTCACTTATTGCTGGGTAGGAGGTAAGTCAGCTAGGCACTCACCAGCCTCCTTCTCAGTCAGTTCTATTGTCGGTGTCTATTACCCAGCAGATGGTTCAGGACAGAGGGTGGATCATCTGGGCTTCCACATCCACTGTTACATACCAGGGCTTGTGCACTGAGGGCAATGTTCTCTGAGGTTGCAAAGAGCAGCCCCAACACAACACAGAGATCAGTGCCTGGTCTCAAGATGCAGTTCTGTTGGTTCTGCAGAGGCTGCCCTGGAGCACGTCTCTGCCCATGCATTAAAGAGTCTGCTGGGTTTCTCTGCTGACTGCTGATCCTACCACAAATGGGGTCGATAGTTCCCTCCCCAACAGTTACCACAGTTTCCGGATCTTGGGGTCCAGTATCAAGGCTCTGGAGTGCAGTCCAGGCTCAAAGTGACCTCTCCTTGTTGCTTCCTCAGGACTCAGTCTCAAGCTTCCTCGCTGCTCTCTTTCTGTGACCCTCACTACCAGTGTTCAGCCTGGTGCTGTGGTTGTGGGTTCAGCAATTGCTCTAGCAGTTCTACCCAGGAAAAACTCTTAACTCATCTGCTGCTAGGTCTCCTGCTCCAATTGCATGTGTCTGTGTTGGTCCAGTGTGGGGGTGGGGTCTCTGGCTCTCTGATACCGTGCACTTGGAGTATCCTCTCTGGACAAATGATAGGTGATCTCAGAGGGATAGAGAGATCACCCCTCAGTCTCAGGATACAGGCTGCTAAGAATTGGGTGAGTTAAAGCAGGTCTCTGCCCAGTCTCAGGACAGAGAAAATGGCCGTGGCCTGTGTTTTCTCCTCTGGTTGGGCTAGCTCCAGATTTCCTCCCTGCTCTTTCTCCATGATCCCTGCTGCCAGTGCCTGGCCTGTAGCTGCAGGTGGTGCTGTGGGCCAGATGTCAGGTGTCCAGAGACTACAGATCTTTTCTGCCTTTTCCCAAGATATGCCCTGGGAATTGTGGATCCTTCTGCACACAGCGGGTGCTGAATTCAGAGCAGTGGCAGATTGCAGCCGTTTCTGCAGGGGGCCTCAGGCACTTGATCCCGTGTCTCCTCTCAGTTGGACATTTGCTCACCCACTTGCACACAGAAATGGACACAGATTAGTCTTTATGCACACATACCCATACAGACACTCTCACAGTCTGACCGGATCCATTACCATCTTGTCACCAGTGATCTTTGGTCTCTATTATAATGTACTAATCTCATTTGCAAGGGTTCTGACTTCATGACCTAATCATCTCCCAAAGGCCTCAACGCTTACTACTATTGCATTGGAAATTTAGACACTAACCTATGAATTGAGGAGGGCATAACTATTCAGACCATAGCACAAGCACAAAGAATTGTTATTTGAAATTTTCTGTGGGAAACTAGAAATGTAGAATTCCAAAAAGCTTTTGGCGGTCATCCCTGCAAGATAAATTAGAGACTTCATTGTATCTTTAGCAAAGAAGTCTGCTTTATTCCCTAATGCCTCTCCAAATCATCTCAAAATTCAGTATTCCAGCCAAAACATCAGGTCTCTCATAGCCCTATTTTGATGCTAAGGCTAACAGCTCACCTCTGCCATTGTTATTTGCCTTTTGGATTATTCAGACAAACCAAAAGAATGATGATTAAAGTAAAGGACAGAGGCATTTTACCTGCTTCACTAGGGCAAGTGGAATGAGGCAGGTTGGGTCAAAATTGGGAGCTATCACTTCTCTAAGGGTAATTTTGAAATTCCCTTTCATGTCCTGTTTATTTTATCTTTTTCTTGTCTGTTTCCTGTCACCCTACTTTCATTTTCTTTTTACTCATATGTCTCTTAAGTTTTTGAGTGGCTACTCTGTATTCAGGGATGTACAAAATACAGAGCAGTTTAAGTTATTCGTGCCTCTGAGGCATTTGCAATGTATCAGGTAAATAAACTTATATGCAACAGTTGAGGACCATGGTAAAACTATGCAATTCAGGCTAAACTGAGAGGTACAAATTATAAATGCTGTAGAAGATAGTGAGAGGGACTGCAATAGAGATAATTTGGGGGTAAAGGGGAACTTACAATCTGGGAGCTTGGCTAAAAGGCTGATGTGGTGATCTAAAGATATGAAGATAAAAAGTTGGGAATGAGCTTAAATAGATGGACATGATAGTTATTTTGAAAGGAAATGATAGAGTCTATAACTAATTGGAATGGTAACCACATAAGTAGAAATTTCCCAATATGATCCAAAGTTTTAAGTTTGCCTAGCTTAAGAAAAAGAAAGTGTTATTGACAGGGATAAAGTTATTTGGAAGATAAATGAATTTTATTGGAGATGGTAGCTGTGGGAAAGAGAGTTCACTTATGGATATAATTGGTCTGAGGGCAAAAAAGTCACAATTCAAGAAGACATGTCTAGTACTCAGGCAGAGCTATTAGAACTGGGCCTCAAATGAAAAGATAAAATTGGAAGTATCTGTGAAATTTGAAACCATAATATAGTGCATTTATTAATACTCACAATCTGGGGAAAGTGTACTAGGGATAAAGGATCTGTGAGAGAGACTGGTAAAAGCCAGTTGAGTTTATTATTCATTCATTCATTCATCCATTCATTTAACAAGAATTTAATAAATGCAAAATATGTACTGTATACTTGTCAAAGCATAATAATTATTCAAGAGACTGGTCAGTATGTTTGGGGTAAATTTTACTCCCTCAGTACTACCAAGATGAAAAGCAGACAGAATAGTCAAATCGGTACACCTATATGGAAATTTTTTTAAACATGCATAATTTCGATTCAGAGCCTATCTAATAAAAGATGGTCAATAAAAACATCATCTCATTTAAGCCATAAGATACTATTTGTCTTGAATGAAGTAGCTTGCAGAGTCTATAGCTGTGCTTTTAATATTGTTACAGTGATACAGAAATAAAAGGCAGCATGTCACTTATATGCTTAGCATATGTACATATATACATTTACATAGTGGTCTGGATTATATTAGGCATTTTTAAGATTTTCCTCTTTATTAAAATCAAAGAGGGAAAACCATCTCAGTTGTCTCAGAAAAGTTATAGAACCTAGACACAAAAGACTACACTTTATTTTCTTTTTTTTTTTTTGAGTTGGAGTCTCACTCTGTTGCCCAGACTGGAGTGCAGTGGCCGCTCCCGGGCACCTCAGCCTCCACCTGCTGGGCTCCGGCGATCCTTCTACCTCAGCCTTCCGAGTAGCCGGAATTACAGGCATGCGCTACCACGCCCGGCTGATTTTTTGATTTATTGTGGAGATGAGGTCTCGCTGCCCAGGCGGGTCTTGAACCCGCGGGCTCAGGCAATCCACTCACCTCAGCCTCCCAAAGGCGCGGGATTACAGGCTGAGCCACCGAGCCCGGCTTACACTTTATTTTCTATTCCATTAAATACCTTACAGATTATCTTAATCTATTCAAGCCACTATAACAAAATACCTTAGAATGTATAATTTATAAGCAATGGAAACTTGTTACTGACAGTTCCAGAGGCTAGGAAGTGCCTCTCTAACTAAGGAAGCTAAGCCTGTTTTAGGAAGTCACAGCCCTTATGACTTCATCACCATCCAGAAGTCTCACTTCTTAATACTATTGCACTGGGAATTTGCTTTAAACATACGAATTTTTTTGGGGGGGACACAAGTTTTCAGGTTATAGCACAGATATGTAAGATATTTGAAGAAAAAACAGTCATGTTAACCAAATGTAATTTGACATTAAAAAATATATATATATATTTGCAGGGAGTTGAAAAATATATATTTCAATTTAAAACATATTCAAATCTTTCATTATTGAATTTAAGGAGAAATAACCTCCAGTCAATGGAACACTTTGACCATCTGTAAAATGAGGGGGCTGGACTATTTGATCACTAAAGCAATTCTTGTTCTGACATCCTATAAATGTGGAGCTGAGTCCAGAACCATGCAATATCTTGAAGTTACAAAACATTGCCACTAGATTGTTTGCATCCCCATAAAGCTTTTGATAATAGTTACTTTTAAAAGACCACCCAATGTTTTAATATCTTAACCATACATTGGAGGTAGTTCTCAGCTAAAAATTATTAGGTCACTTTAGATATTTTAAAAAAAGATTCTGTAGGGGAGAAAAAGCTTATTGTGAACTTTCAGCAGATTGGTAACAACAGTGTAGAGGGCAGATTAGCGTTGAAGACATTTCAAGAAATGAAGAGAAAGAAATGGGTCTTATTATGCCACGTTCTTAATATAACCCCAAAGATTATGGGAAGAAAACCCCAATGTAGCGAATTATTGTGATAAGCTCTAGGTTGAGATACAGTATTTTCCAAAATTTCATATTGTAGAATTTGTTTGCAGTCACACTCATGGCCCAGTTGCAATATTTCTTAGATCACATGGACTTCACGCTATTGGTTTTCAAAATTTCAGGCAATATATGTTTTGTGTATTATAGAAGGAAGAGTTTTCCAAAACATTGTTGGAGTTGCTTCGTCAGTAGTGGGTGAGGCCATACACTAATTCTTTCACTTCTGCCTGATACTTATAATACAACTACTTAGGATAGAGAGAAACAGGGAATCAGAACTGAAGTCTTGGTTTGCTTAGTACCATTTTTAACCAATCAAATTAACTAACCACAGATCAAATAAAAATTGATTGTTTAAAAAATGAAGTCTCTTCTAGGAAGCCTGCTAAGTGTCAGGTATTTTCTATATATTTAAGGAAGACTTTATAGGCAAGGGTGAAGGCAAGACATTTGACAGATTGAATTCATTGCTACAGTGGAAGGGTGTGTTTGTGATGAGATCAACAAAATACCTTTGCTATTTACCATTGACTCAAGCTTGCTTCCTTTGGTTGATAATACTTTATTGATTTTATGGTTATTTTTGAAATGCTATGTGTTCGATATCAGTGTTTAATGTATTTCCTTAAAATGCAAAGTTTACCTTGAGAAGATGTTTTACCATGTTTGTTAGCTAAAACTAACATAAACCAAGTATCCCTGTGCTAAGAAAATAACTCCAGGCCAAGGGGAAGCTTTGTGTCTCAGCCAGTAAATCCTGCTTCCTAAGCTGTAGTGTGCATAAGGTTTTCCCACACATCTTTCGTTGCTACGGAAACCTCTTTCAGTGTCTGGGCTCTACATAGCTGACTCATTTCAAAGTCTGGCTCTCAACCCTCTCAGCTCACAGCTTAGAGAGACAAATGGAAACAAAGAAAAACACAAAAACAATGAACTATCAATATATATCATTTGATTAAAAATAAATAATATGTCTTGCATATAGAGAAAATGTAAGAGAAGGCAAATCCACAGTTGCTACAGACTGCAGTAAAGATATTATAAAATATTAATGGAGTCCATCATCTGTTAAAAAAAAAGATTTCTGTCATTTGTACTTAGTGACACAGAATAAAACTGAAGTTTAAAGAAAAATCCTCAGTAACTCCTTCATATCAAAACAGTCCAACCAGAAATATATTTAAATATAAGCAAAAGGCATGATCATCAAAGTAGATAGCTTGGGATAGGAAGGGAGGGAGAGAGGGGAAAGGTAGATGCTAGCTTGAAAAACATTAAAGCAGTTATAGGAAGTGTCCAAAGATTGAAGATCTATCTGCCAAGAGTATCCTAAAGGGGCTTTCCTGATGTAGTGTCTGCCCTTGGCCTCTCAGTCAACATATTCAATAAATACCCTAAAGACATGTTTATTAAATGGGAATATGTCATAAGCCTAGTAGGTAGCATTTCAGATAGAATATTCCTATGGTCCTATGAAATCTCAGACTGAAGGAATAAATGTCCCAGTACTCTTATTGTTGCCAACTGGCCCAGAAGATATGGTGGGATTTTGTATGTTTTTTTTACATTTACACCTAGTAATTGCCATAGGTACTAGTGGGATTTTGAGTCTAAAATCCTGAAAAGAAATTTCATTTTATATACTAAGAAGCAATTTTAGTTTGGTAATGATAAATTTCCTTTGAAGACCCAGTATGGCAAGAATTTTTTTAAATGCTCTCATTTGGACATGCTTTCACATTTTAGGATGGGAATATAAATATATATGTAATATTTCACATTATATGTAATATTTATTTTATATGTGCACATATGTGTATATTTATGTCTTGTTTGTATACACTAATTATATAGTGAATGCATTAAACTATATTAAATACATTGCTGGTCTTTGTATTTTGCATATATTAGAGTAACTGCTTAGATTTTCTGAGATTATGTTGTCTCTGAAACAAGTGGTCATAATATAAGTCAAATGGATATCTAAGTACCAGTTTGTTTTATTTATCTACATAAATTATTACTATGCTTTTACTGTTAGAGAATACAAACCACCAAAATAATACCTCAGTGAAGAGATGTAGGAAAGAATAATTGATCAATGCATATAGAGTCTATAAAATATCCCAAGTATGGCCCCAAAACTGGCAGAGCGTGTGAATAGCAACTAGTAAGAGGGTGCTTTAATAAAAATTGTGACTCTAAAAAATTCAGTCTGTATGTTACCAGCCTTTCTACAGCATCATTGGCATAAACAGTTTACTGTGGCTCTTTCCATTCACTTCGTCACTGCATTGCAGTTAAATTAATAGATGAGATTGACAATCCTTAAAAGGCTAAATAGACTGGTAAGTCAGTGAAAATATGTTGAACCAATATGTTGAACCAATATGTCTGGATTTCAGCCAAAAATATTGTGATAGGCTGAATAATGACCCATCAAATATGTTCACATCCTAATCCTCAAATCTGTGAATATGTTGATTTACATAGCAAAAAAGGGACTTTGCAGGTGTGGTTGAATCAAGGACCTTGAGACGGGATTTGAATTCTGAAATATCTAGACTGGTCCACTGTAATTAATCTTATAAAAGGAAAGAGGGTAGAATTAGGGTCAGAGAGAGAAGGGTTGTGATGATGCAAGTGAGGATAGAAGTGATATGGTTTGAAGATAGTGGAGCCACTAGTCAAAGAACGCTGACAGTCTCTAAAAACTAGAGAAGGCAAGGAGACGAGGAGACATACTCTATCTCCAAAAAGAATGCGGCCCTGCTGACACCTTGATTTTAGTTAAATGAAGTCCACTTCACATGTCTGATCCCCACAACTGTAAGATAAACTTCTGTTACTTTAAGCCTCTAAATTTGTGGAAGTTTGTTACAACAGTAATAATAACTCACACAGATACTCATTACATTCCTATTGCCTTAGGAACAAGAGGGAGAATTGTAGACTAGATGATAGGACAGGTAAGCGGTGAGGCATCACACCTGTTAGAAATGCACATAAATATGAATGGAACAACGTTAACATGGGTAAATAATGCCACTGACATGCTAGCTGGATTTGTGCTTGGCCTTGGCCATATCATCAGTTTTTCTGAAGACACAGAAGGCAGATGGCTTAGATGAATCTCAAGGAACATTATGCTTAACGAGGAACAGCTTATCTCAGAAAAATTATACACTATTTTGGTCACATTTGTATATCATTCATTTTTATTAAGATGAAATTAGCAAAACATAAAACTTTTAACCTGTACATTTTAACATGTACTTTTCAATAGAATTTAGGACATTCACAATTCTGTGCAATCACCACCTATTTTAAATTCCAAACCATTTTATTATCCCTTTTTTAAGAAATGGTACTCTTTAAGCAGTCACTCTTCATTAAACCCTTTTCCCATACCCTGGCAAAGACCAATCTACTTTCTGTCTCTATGAACTTACCAGTTCTGGATATTTCATATAAATGGGATCACACAATATGTGATCCTTTGAACCTGTTTCTTTTCACTTCACATAATGTTTTCAAAGTTAATCCATATTGCAATATGTATCTACTTCATTCGTTTTATGGCTGAATAATATTCCACTGCATGGATATACCACATTTATTTACCCACATAGCCATTCATGGACATTTGAGGGTTTTTTTCTTTTCAATTTTTTAGCTATTGTGAATATTGCTGCTATGAACAATTGCATACAAATTTTTGTTTGAATATCTTGTTTCAAATATCTTGAATAAATACCCAGAAGTGGAATGGAATTGCTGGACCATATGGTAATTCTCTGATGAACTTTAGGAACCACCAAACTGTTTTTCACAGGAGCTGTGTCATTTTAAATTTACATGAACAATGTCTCAACATCCTTTCCAACACTTATTATTTTGCATTTTTTGATTACAGCCATCCTAGTGGATGTGAAGTGATATCTCACTGTGGCTTTGAATTGTATTTTCCTGGTAGCTAATGATGTTGAGCATCTTTTCATGTGCTTGTTTGTCATCGAATTGGATATCTTCTTTGGAGAAATGACTATTCGAGCACTTTCCTTATTTTAAATGGGTTTATGCTGCTGTTGTTGAGTTATAAAAGTTTTTCATATAAACTGGAGACCAGAACCTTCTCAGAGATATAGATTGGTAATATTGCCACTATTGTGTAAATTATCTTATCTTCATCTTGATAATGTCCTTTGATGCCAAAAAGTTTTTTTTATTTTGATAAAGTTAAATTTACCTGTATTTTTTATTGCTTTTACTTTTATTGTAATATCTAAAAATACATTGCCAAAGCCAAGGTCATACAGATTTACACCTATGTTGTCTTCTAAGATGTTTATAATTTAGCTTCTTAATTTAGATCAATGATCCATTTTATATTAAGCTTTCAATGTGATATAAAGTAGGATATAATTCAGCAGTGAAGCAGTCTAGTCCTGGGCTTTTCATGGATGGGAGGTTTAGATTATGATAAATCTCTTTACTCGTTATAGGTCTGTTCAGATTTATTAGTTATTGTTGAGTCTCTATTGGTAGTTTGTGCCTTTCTAGGAATTTGTCTTTATTATCTTGGCTTTCCAATTTGTTAGTGTACAATTTTCCAAAGTATTGTCTTATAATCATTTTTTGTAAGGTCAGTAGTATTTGCCCCACTTTCATTTCAAATTTTAGAAATTTGGGTCTAATCTCTATTTCTCAGTCAATCTAGTTAAAGGTTTAGTAATTTAGTTGATTTTTTTGAAGAAACTATTTTTGTGTTTTTTTAATTTTCTCTCTTATCTTTCTTTACCCTTATTTTATTTATGTGCCCTCTAATCGTTAGCATTTACTTATTTCTCCTGGCTTTTGACTTAGTTTGCTATACTTTTTCCAATTCCTTAAGGTACATACTTAGGTTATTAAAGATTTTTATACCTTTTAAAATGTAGGCATTTACAGCTATAAAATTGTCTTCTAAGCACTCATAAATCTTGGAATGTTTTATTTTCATTCTCTTTCATCACAAAATATTTTCTAAATTTTCTTGTGAATTTTGTTGACAAATTGGTTGCTTAAGAAAATGGTTGTATGTTAATTTCAACAAGTTTGCGAATATTCCAATTTTTCTCCTGTTATTTATTGCTAGCTTCATTTTATTGTGGTCAGAAAAGATACTTAGAAAAACTTAAATCTCTTTATATTTATTAGGACTTGTTTTGTGGCCCAACATATTGTCTGCCCTAGAAAATGTTTCACGTGCACTTGAGAGTAATATGTAGTCTGCTGATCTTGTGTGCTGTGTTCTGAAAATAAATATAGTTGGTTTATTGTGTTGCTCCAGGACCCTGTTTCCTTATTGGTCTTCTCATTGTTTTGTCCATTATTAAAAGTTGGAAATTGACATCTTCAATTATTATTGTAGAATTATTTCTCCCTTCCATTCTGTTAATTTTTGATAAGTATACTTTATTTTCTGTTTTTAGTAATGACTATGCTTATAATCATTATATGTTCCTGATACATTAATGTTTTAATCAATATATACTGCATTCACATTTTTCTCTTATAACAATATTTTACTTGAGGTTTATTTTGTCTGATATTAGTATAGCCACTCCAGCTCTCCTTTGGTGACTACTTACATGGAATACAGACATACTCAGTTTTATTGAGCTTCCCTTTATTATTCTTCACAGATATCATGTTTTTTAACAGTTGAAGGCTATGGTAACCCTGTGTTGAACAAGTCTATTGGTACCATTTTGTCTACAGGATGTGCTCACTTTGTGTCTCTCTGCAAAATTTTGGTATTTCTCACAATATTTCAAACTCTTTCATACTTATTATTATATTGTTATGATGACCTACATTTAGTACTTTTTGATAGTTGTTTTGGAACACTATAGATTGTGTCCAAATAAGATGGTGAACATAATTGATAAATGTGATGTGTGTTCTGACTGCTTCACCAACCAAACTGACTGTTCCATTGTCTCCCTTCTTCTCTTGGGCCTCCCTATGCCCTAAGATACAACAATGTTGAAATTAGGCCAATTAATAACCCTACATTGGCCTCTAAGTGTTCAATGAAAGGAATGGTCACACACCTCTAACTTTAAATCAAAAGCTAGAAATGATTTAACTTAATGAAGAAGGGGTGTCAAAAGCTGAGATAGACCAAAAACTTGGCCTCTTGCTGAAAGCTAGGCCTCTTGTGCTTAACAGTTTGTCTGTTTGTGAATGCAAAGGAAAAGTGTTTGAAGGAAATTTAAAATGTTACTTCAGTGAACACCTGAATGATAAGAAAGTGAAACAGACTTATTGTTGATATGGAGAAAATTTTAGTGGCCTGGAAAGAAGATAAAGCCAGGCACAACATTACCTGAAGCCAAAGACAAATTCAGGACAATACCTTAACTCTCTTTAATTCTATGAAGGCTGAGAAAGTTGAGGACACTGCAGAAGAAAAGTTTGAAGCTAGCACAGGTTGGTTCATAAAGCCAACAGAAAGAAGCCATCTCTACAACATAAAAGTGCAAGGTGGAAGCAACAAGTGCTGATGTAGAAGCTTCAGTGCAATATTTAGATATCAAGATAATTGATGAAGGTGGCTACACTAAAAAAATTTTCAATTTAAATGAAACAGCCTTCTATAGGTAGAAGATGTTATCTAGGATTTTCATAGTTAGAGAAGAGAAGTCAAGGTCTAACCTCAAAGCACAGACTGATTTTTTTGTTAGGGGTTAATGCAGCCCATGCTCATTTACCATTCTGAAAATCCTAAGGTCCTTAAGAAGGATGTTAATACTAGAAATGGAACAGCAAACCCTGTATGAAAGCACATCTGTTTACATCGTGCTTTACTGAAGATTTTAAGCCTACTCTTGATACTTAGTGATAAAAAGAAAAAAAAAGATTCCTTTCAAAATATTACTGCTAGCCGGGCTCGGTGGCTCAGCCTGTAATCCCGCGCCTTTGGGAGGCTGAGGTGAGTGGATTGCCTGAGCCCGCGGGTTCGAGACCCGCCTGGGCAGCGAGACCTCATCTCTACAATAAATCAAAAAATCAGCCGGGCGTGATAGCGCATGCCTGTAATTCCGGCCACTCGGAAGGCTGAGGTGGAAGGATCGCTGGAGCCCAGCAGGTCGAGGCTGCGGTGGCCGGAAGCGGCCACTGCACTCCAGTCTGGGCGACAGAGTGAGACTCCAACTCAAAAAATATATATATATATATTACTGCTCATTGACTTTGAGCACCTGGTGTGTAGGACATAAATGAATGTTGTTTTCATGCCTGTTAACACGAAAACAATGCTACTGCCCGTGGATCAAGAAGTAATGTTGACGCTATTTAAGAAATATCTTCCATAAAGTTATATAAAACTATAGCTTCTATAGACAGTTATTCCTCTGATAAATCTGGGTAAAGAAAATTGAAAACTTTCTGGAAAGGAATCACTACTCTAGATGCCATTAAAAACATTTGTGAGTCATGGGAGAAGGTCAAATATCAACACTAACAGGAGAATTGGAAGAAGGCGATTCCAACTCTCATAAATGACTTTGATGGGTTCAAGACTTCAGTGGAGGAAGTAATTGCAAATGTGGTAAAAATAGCAAGAGAACTAGAATTGGAAGTGGAGCCTGAAGATGTGACTGAATTGCTGCAATCTTATGATAAAACTTCAGGGCATGAGGAGTTGCTTCCTATAAAGAACAAAAAATGTGGTTTCTTGGGATATCATCTACATTGGTGATGACATTGTGAACATTATTAAAATGACAACAGAGGATTTAGAATATTACATAAACTTAGTTGATAGAAAAGCAGCAGGATTTGAGAAGACTGACTTTAGTTTTAAAAAGTTTTTCTCTGAGTCAAATAATACCAAACAGCATTGCATGCTATGAAGAAATCTTTTGTAAAAGGAAATCAATGTCCATCAATGTGTCAAACTTCATTGCTGTCTTATTTTAAGAAATTGTACATTGATTTTGTAACCTGAGACTTTACCAAAGTTATTTATCAGTGTGAGGAGGCTTTTGATAGACTCCCCAGGGGTTTCTAGTTGTAGAATCATATTGTCCACAAAAAAAAGGATAGTTTAACTTCCTCTTTTCCTGTTTGGCAACTCCTGATTTTCTTCTCTTGCCTGATTGCTCTAGCTAGGACTTCCAGCACTATTTGAACAGGAAAGGTGAGAGTGGGCATCCTTGTCTTGCTGTAGTTCTTAGGGTAATGCTTCCAGCATCTACACATTGGGCAAAATGTTGGAGGTGGGTTTACATTGATAGCTCTTACTGTTTGTAGGAATATTCCTTCTATGCTTAGGTGCTCAAGGGTTTTTATTAAGAATGGATGCTGGAATTTGTTGAATGCTTTTTCTTTGTCTAATGAGACAATCATTTGGTTCTTGTTTTTACATCTATTAATGTACAGGATTGCGTTTATGGTCTTTCTAATGTTGAACGAGCCGTGCGTCACGGGAATGAAGCCCACCTGGTCATGGTGGATAATACTTGAGATGTGGTGTTGGATTTGATTTGCTAAAATCTTGTTGATAATTTTTGCTTCTATGTTCATCAAGGAGATTGGCCTATAATTCCCTTTTCTTGTTGGGTCTTTGCCAGGTTTGGGTATCAGTAAGATGTTAGCATCAAAAAATGATTTGGGGGAGAATTCTATCGTTCTTGATTACCCGGAATACTTCCAGTAAGGTTGGTATTGGCTCCTCCTCCTTGCATGTATTGTAGAATTCATCTGGGAAGTCATCTGGTTCAGGGCGTTTTTTGGTGGGGAGGTTTCTTATGACTGAGTCAATTTCCTGGATCATTATTGGTCTGTTTGGAGTTTCAGTTTCTTCTTGTTTCAACCTTGGAAGATTGTGTGATGCCAGAAAATCAATATTTTCTATGGAAAGCAGTGTGGCTATTCCTAGAAGAACTAAAAATTAATCCGACATATGATTCCACAATCACTCTCCTGGGACTATACCTGGAGGAATATAAATCGCTCTCCAAAAGACACCTGCACACATATGTTTATTGCTGCACTATTCACAATAGCAAAAACATAGATCCATCCCTACTGCCTATCAAAAGTGGACTTCATAAATAAAATATGGTACATATACATCATGGAGTATTACACAGCCATAAAGAAGAACAAAATTCTGTTGTGTATAAGTCAAACCAAAAAAAAAAAAGAAAAGAAAAGAAGGAGGAGGAGGAAGAGGAGAAAATCATGGCCTTTGCAGTAACTTGGATGATGTTGAAGACCATTTATACTAAGTGAACTATCACAGGAACAAAACTGAATACTGCCTATTCTCACTCATAAGTGGGCTTTAGTCACTAATCACATTAGCACAAGGGTGGGATCGGTAGTTACTGGGCACTGCTAGGAAAGGGAGGCAGGGAGGTGAGTGGGGGTCATGTGACAGAACAATGGGTATCTGGTCCACTACCGGGGGGAGTGAAGGCAACCTAAAAACCCTACTTCACCTGCATTCAGCTTACTTATTTGGTAAACCCCCACTTGTACCTCATGACTCTATAATAAACAAATCTTAGCCGAGCTCAGTGGCTCAGCCTGTAATCCCGCACTTTGGGAGGCTGAGGTGAGTGGATTGCCTGAGCCCCGGGGTTCGAGACCTGCCTGGGTAACTTGGCAAGACCTCATCTCTACAATAAATCAAAAAAAGTAGCTGGGCGTGGTAGTGTGCGCCTGTTGTTCCAGCTACTTGGAAGGCTGAGGTGGAAGGATCACCGGAGCCCGGTAGGTCGAGGCTGCGGTGGCCGGGAGCGGCCACTGCACTCCAGTCTGGGCGACAGAGTGAGACTCCAACTCAAAAAAAAATAAATAAATAAACAAATCTTTAAAAAAGAAATTGCCACAGACACCTTGATCTGCAGTAATCACCATACTGATCAGTCAGCAGACCCCAATTTTAAGGCAAGACCCTGCACAAGCAAAATCATTACAATTAACTGAAGGTTTAGAAAATTTTTAGCATTTTTAGGAGTATTTTTAACTAAGGTATGTACATTTTTTAGAAATAATGCTATTGTACAATTAATAGGCTACAGTATAGTGTAAACATAACTCTTATATGCACTGGGAAACCAAAAAATTATGTGACTCACTTTACTGCAATATTTTCATTATTCAGTTTTCTGGTACCAAACCCATAATATCTTAGAGTTATATTTGTGTCTTTACATCCTCTTACTTTCAACATATTTGTGTCTGAATTCTAAGTGAGTCTCCTGTGGACAGCATACAGAAGGGTCATATTTTTAAAAATACCATTCTGCCAATCTCTATAATTTTATTTCAAAATATTTAATTGACATATAATATTGTTTATAATGTGTGCAGCATATCGATTTAATATATGTATATGTTATGTGTTGATTCCATCAGTCAAATTAATTAACACATTCTCCACCACCCATAGTTACTAATTTTGTGTTTGTGTGTAGACTATAAAAGCTGCTCACTTATCACATTACAAGTAAGCTATACAGAATTATAATTATAGTCACTATGTTGCACATGACTTCCAGAACTTATTCATTTTATAACTGGAAATTTGTGATCTTTGACTAATATTGCCTCATTTCCTCCACTCCCCAGGTCCTGCCAACCACCTTTCTTCTCCTTGACTCTATGAATTTGATTTCTTTGAGATTCTCCATGAGAATCTCTATGAGATTCTCCATATAAGTGAAATTATACAGTATTTGTCTTTCAGTGTCTTGCCTATTCCACTTAGCATAGTGTCCTATAGTTTCATCCATGTTGTACCAAATGGTATGATTTTCTTTTTATGGGTGAATAATGTCTAATACACACACACATACACACACACACACACACACACACACACACACACACACACACACACATATATTATATATATATATATATATATATACACACACATATATGTATACCACATTTTCTTTCTTTTTTTTCCCAATTCACTACTTGTTAGACACTTAGTTTGTGAATAATGCTTCAGAGAATGTGGGGTGCAGATATCTATTTGAGACACTGATTTTTATTCTGTTATATATATACCCAGTAGTGGGAATGCTGGATAGTATGTAGGTATATTTTTAATTTTTTAAAGAAACTACTGTATTCTTTTTCCGTAATGACTGTGACAATATACATTTCCAGCACTGGTATGCAATGGTTCCCTTTTCTTCACAACCTCACCAACACTTGTTAACTCTTGTTCTTTTGATAATAACAATCCTACCACGTTTTACTACTATTTCATGATTTTGATTTTTCTGATGGTTAGCGATATTGAATATCTTTTTATATACATATTGACCACTTGTATGCCTTCTTTGAAAAAAAAGTCTATTCAGATTCTTTGCCTAATTTTTATGCTGTTGAACTGTGTGAGTTCTTTATATATTTTGAATATTAGCACCTTAAATATATGGTTGGAAAATATTTTTCTCCCATTCCATAAGTTGTCTTTTCATGCTATTGATCATTTCCTTTGCTGTACAAACTCTTTTAAATCTGATGTAATCCCACTTGTTTACTTTTGATTTTTTTTGCCTATGCTTTTGGTGTCATATCCAAAAAATTCTTGACAAGGCCAATATCAAGGAACTTTATGCTTTTTTCTATGAGTTTCATAGTTTTCGATCTTATATTTAAGTCATCATTCAAGTTTGAGTAAATTTTCTTATGTGGTATAAAACAGGGGTCCAATGTTACTTTTTTATGTGGATATTCAGTTTTTCCAATACTGTTATTGAAGAGACTATTCTTTTCTTATTAAGTATTCTTAGCATTCTTGGCAAAGATTACTTTACCCTATATATGTGGGGCTCTCTATTCTGTTCTGTTCTGTATGTCTGTTTTTATACCAGTACCATAGTGTTTTAATTAGTTGCATTTCTATGCATTAACAACAAAATGGCAAATAAGAAATTAAACATAAAATCCTGCTTACAATAGCATCAAAAGAATAAACTATTTAGAAATATATTTAACCAAGGAAGTGAAAAACTGCATACTGAAAACTATAAGATACTAATGAAATAACTTGAAGACACAAATAAATGGAAAGATATCCTGTATTTAGGAATTAACAATTAAAACCATTGTCATGTTCATTAACATTATTAGTATTGTTAATTCTGTTAAAATAATCTACAAATAGCAAATAGTCAAAGCAATCTTGGAAAGAAGAACAAAGTTGTAAGCATCATACTCTATGATTTCAAACTATATTCCAATCTCTGCTTTTTAATTGGAGAGACAATCTTTTTAAATTTAAAAAAATTGGTAAAAAAGGACTTATATTTGCTGTTTTACTACTTGTTTTCTTTATGTGTCTTATATATTTTCTGTTTCTCCTATTCCTCCATGCTGTCTTTTTTTGTTTACTTGATTTTTGTAGTGTATCATCTTGATTACCTTTTATTTCTGTTGCTGTATTTTTTTTCAGTTATTTTATTGATGATTCTCATGGGGATTACAATTAACCTCATAGATTCATTAAAATCTATTATGAATACCATCTTAGCTTTTATAGTAATAAAAATCTCTGTCTATATACAGCTTGTTTCCTCATTTTTATAGTTGTTGTCACATATTACAGGTTTATATATTGTGTGTCCCTTAACATATATTTATAGTCAATATCCTAGGCATTTGTTTTTAAAAACATGTAGGAAAGAAAAAGAGCTACAAAGCAAATAAACAATGATTTTTACTTACTTTTATATTAACGTTGGTGTTCATTTATTTGTCTATTTCAAAGTTTTTGTTTTGTGTTCTTTTATTTATATTTGAAACACATCCAATAACATGTCTTGTTGAACAAGTCTACTAGCAACAAACTCCCTCAGCTTTTATTTATCTGAGATTGCCTTATTTTTTTCATTCATTTTTAAAGACAATTTTGCTGGATATTAAATTATTGAGTGACAAGTTTTTTCTTTCAGTATTTTAATTATGTCATCCCACCACGTTCTGGACTCCATGATTTCAACTAAGAAACTGGATGTTAATCCTATTGAAAATCCCATGTTAATAATGAGTCACTTGTCTTTATTATTTTCAGTGTCCTGTTTATTTTTCAACAGTGTGTTTATGACGTGTTGCAGTGTGGATCTCTTTATGTTTATCATTTTTTGATTCTATTGGGCTGTTTAGATGTGTAGCTTCATGTGTTTATTAAATTTGGGATGCTTGGAGCATTACTTGTTCTAATATTTTTTTCTATTCCAATCTATTTCTCTTCTCTCTTTGTGGAGCTTCCATTATGTGGAAGTAGGCAGGCTTGATGGTGTCCCACATATTTCTTAGGCTCTGTTGCTTTCAGTTTTTCTTTCTTATCTTCTAATTGGTTAACATGAATTGAAATATCTTCGAATTCTGTTATTATTTCTTCTGTCTGCTTAAATCCTCTATTGAAGATAGTAAGTTATTTATTCAAGACATTGTATTTTTCAACTTTAGAATTTCTATTTGGTTTTTGTTATAATTTCTGTACCTTTGCTGATATTCTCTATTTGTTGAGACATCATTCTTCTAACTTCCTTTAGTTATCATTGATGGCTTCTTTTAGTTATTTGATCATATTTAAGACAGTGTACTAAATGTCTTAGTAAATTTAGTAAATCTGACTTCTGAGATTTATCAGGGATAGTTATTGTTAATTTATTCTGTGAATGGGCCACATTTTTTTTCTTTTCATGCTTCATAATTTTTGTTGCAAATTGGACATTCTTATAATTTTGTAACTCTTGAAAATAAGACTGTCCTTTTTTCCTCAGTGCTTTTCTTTTAGCTTACAGTACATTGCAGTTGTTTGTTCATTTGTTTAGTCACTATTTTTGTTTAATGCTTACTTTTGTAAAGACTGTATTCCTGTTATGTGTAGTTTCTGTTTCTTTACCTGTAGTTAGCTAGTGCTTTGACAGATTTCCTTGAATACTTAAAGCTTAAAATAAGGTTTAAAAAAAGTTAAAAGAAGAATATAAATCTCTTTCTTTGAAGATTCTCTCAGTTTGAGGGTTTAGCCAGGCCATTTATAACTCTGCCTTAGTTTTCATTTCCTGCTTGCACTGAGCATGTAGATCAATCAGAGAAGAATGTTTAGAGTATTCTCAGATATTTTATGAGCTTGCATCCTATCTTTTAGTTATTCAGTGTATAGCTTTTTAAATTTTCCTTAATATGCAGGTGATATTTAATATTTGAATTTTCCATGAAACTCTCAAGATTTTCCTCCCAGTCTTTCAATATGTCTTTTTTTGCCTCATCTATGATGTATTGTCTCCAGTGGTGGCAGGTTGTTCATTTGTCTTGCACTGTTTTTGAGGAATGTCTACCTCAAAAGTTCTAAATTAGGCAAAACAAAAGCAAACATCTGGATTTAGTTTTCCAGACAGCTCTCAGATAGGTTGAAACAAATGCAGTGCTTTGAGAATAAAATCTGTTCTTCTCTCTTCATGATAAGGAACCAAACTTTCACACTAGCAATGTGAGCTGCCATTTTTAAGATAGCTGCCAAGCCAGGAAGGTAAGGCAAAGGCAAGTAAAACCACCAAAAACCCTTCCTACCATTTTAAAGTTGCTTTTTAAAAATTTCTTGGATCATTTGGTTTCTGAAAACCTTTGACTGTTTTCCAGGGTTCACCCATAGTTGATTCTGACAGTTTTTGCTCATTTTTTTTGCATTTCTGTTCAAGGATAACTCTTTTAACTACCTACTCTGCCATTTTTACTGGGGAATGAATCAGTGGTTAAAAATGTCAACATGGTTTGGGAGAAAAATTAAGTTGATGTTGTTAGAAAAAGACAATGAAATGAACTGTTCAGTATTGACTGTCATGGTAGTTATACAAATATACACATTGGCTAAGATTGCAAAAACTACATACACAGACCAACACACACACACACACACACACACACACACACACACACACACACACATGAGTACTCTAAAACTTATGGAGTCTGAATGAAGTTGATGAATTCTATCCATGTCAATTTCCTAATTGTGATGTTATACTATAATTATGCAAAATGTTTCATTGAGAGAAACTGTAGGAAAGCTATGTCTCAGTATTATTTCTTACAATTTCATTAAAAATCTAAAATTATCCCAAAATAGAAAGTAAAGCAAATTGCTTGGCCTGTTAAAAGCATTTGATATTAAACAAGATAATATTTATTATCAGTAAGCGACAAATTTGTGGTTTCAGTTTATAAAACTTAGTTGCATAAGCATAGGATGGAAGAGCTATGCACTTGCCAAAAGTTCAAATAAAAAATATCTGAAGATTCAGTTTACAGCTAGTTCATAATCTATTATGTTATAATACTTAAAATATTTCAGGAATTTCACAGTGATTAGAGTAACAAGAATCAGAATAAGTTTGATCAATTATTGTGTTGCATATTATGATAGACATCAACAAACTTTAATGTGTTCAAAGGAAGTGGCCAAGAATGTAGAAAGATCTAGAAACCATATAATGCTTTTTATTGCTATGTAACAAATTACCTCCAAAACATAAAAGCTTTAAAAAAAGCCAAACAAACATTTATCACCACACAGTTCCTGTGGGTCAGTGATTTGAGAGAAGTTTAATTGGATGGTTCGGGCTCAGTGTCTCTCCTGAGGTTGTTATCAAAATGCCAACCACAGCTGACATTATATGAATATGGACTGGAAGAATTCACTTCCAAGAATGCTCTCTTGCATAGCTCTTGCATAAGGTTTTAGTTTCCTGATGTATCTTGACATAAGGTTTCAGTACCTCATTGCCTGGATGTCTCCATAGGGCTGATTGAGTGTTCTAATTGGCATGGCATCTGGCTTCCCCCAGAGCAGGTGATCAAAGAAAAAGAACAATGAAAAAACTTCTGTGTTTTTTATGAAATAGTCATACACAGTTACTTATATTCAGGAGTGCTGCCTATACTCAAAAGAAGGAGAATTAAGTACCACTTCTTGAAGAGACTTGTATTGAAGAATATGTGGACATATTTGAAAACCACTACACAAATCATTTAAAGAAAGGCTGAGCCAGGCTTGGCAGCTCAGCCTGTAATCCCGCGCCTTTGGGAGGCTGAGGTGAGTGAATTGCCTGAGCCCACGGGTTCGAGACCCGCCTGGGCAGCGAGACCTCACCTCTACAATAAATTAAAAAAATCAGCCGGGAGTGGTAGCGCATTCCTGTAATTCCGGCTACTTGGAAGGCTGAGGCGGAAGGATCGCCGGAGCCCAGCAGGTCGAGGCTGCGGTGGCCGGGAGCGGCCGCTGCACTCCAGTCTGGGCGACCGAGTGAGACTCCAACTCAAAAAAAAAAAAAAGAAAAAAAAAGAAAAAGAAAGAAAGACTGAAGGAAATTTTATGAAAAAGATAATCCTGGTGATCTAGAGTAAAAACCTAAAAAAGGTCTTCAAAAATCAGAGTAATGTTGCACAGAGTGTGGTTCTGCATATCTCTGGAAGACAGATTTAGGACCTATTGCAGCTACAAAATAATGGAATGAGAGAACTTTAATTTTCTAGTCACTGTTGGTTTTTGCACAGAGACTAAAAAACTGTATGTCAGGGATATTAAAGAGGGATTACTACATAGAAATTGAGGTTAGACTTGATAAACTTTAAAATTGCTTTTAATTTGAGATTCCATGTCTCAAATATAAAGAGGTAAATTGACATGTAGAAAAATAAGTATGTTAGTTGTTTAATTATACAGGTGTTTAGGGATGCAGGAATCCATATCATACTATTTCTTTTGAAGAATTATTTTATATGTCACTTAACATAATGGTTGCACAAACGCAACGGTGGAATCGGTAGATGCTGGACACTGTTAGGGGAGGTGGAAAGGGAGAAGGGAGGGAACACGTGACAATACACTGCGTACCTGGTTTACTATCAGGGGAGAGAGGGCCAACTAGAAGCCCCAACTCACCTGTATGCAACTTACTTATGACTGTACTTATGTAGTAAAACCTCACTTGTACCCCACTACTCTAAAAATTTTTAATGTGTATTTTATGATAACAACCATGAACCAAACAGTGACATTTAAAATAGTTACTTTGACAGTGGTAAAAAGTAATTAGGCTATATGTTGACATAAATCCATATATATGCACATATATGTATATATACATGCACACACATATATACTTTGTGTCATTTATGTGTATACACACAGAGAGAGATTGCACAGAGATATAGTTCTGTGTGTTTGTGTCTGTGTTTAATATTCTTTATTTTATTGAGGTACTGAAACATGCAAAAGCAGCCCTTATTATTTGGTATTGGGAAATCTTGCAATTTGTATTTTTTCATAATTTTGTATTTTGGTTTTTAGAATGGATACATGGAGAGGCTATTTCGAGTTATTGTTTCAGTAATGGTCTTTTTTCTCTTTTAATTTTTATTTTGAAATTGTGGGGTGCAATTCAGGATTAGGTATACAAATGTTCATTGTGCATATACCCTTATTGATGAGTTGTGCCCCCTTCCCCAGGAGGATATACATCAATAATAAGCACATATGTAAATTATTGAGAATCTAATGTGTCAGGCATAAAACTAAACAATTTACATGTTATGTATTTTTTACTAAAACCCTGTGAACTAGATAAATGACCCCACTCATGTTATCACCGAGAAAACTGAAACTCAGATAAGTCACTTTTTTACAGAGAGATATTAACTTCCAAAGTCTACATTTAAGAATATTAAACAAATATTTCAGTTTTCTCAATGATAAACTCCATGCTAAACGGCTCTTCATTTGAATCTCACCTTCTCACCATCATCATTCTACTCAATGACATTTAATTGTACAAGCTGCTTTTCTGTCTTATTCTATAACCAACATTAGAAAATGGAAGTTTTAAATTGGGTTAAAGGTTAGATTTTCCTGTTATAAATGCCCAAATTGGAACATATAAATTATGTTACCTTTCATGGTATGCCATGCCTTGTGATGAAACTGATATATGCATGCCATAACAAATATTGAGTGTTAGCTTTCCTGTTAGTTGGTCTATTTCTAGATACAATTTCTCACATCATATGCAGGTCTATTAAATATGAAATATTTTCGCAAATAAGATAAAACAGAACTCCACCACATGATTTGCAACAAGTACAATATCTTTAGACATAATTGTATATTCATTGTATTGCATTTTTTATAGTGTATTGATGAACCAAGATTAGAATTACATTGAGTGACAATTTTCCTTTAAGAAGATTTTAATTCTACCAACAACAAGTATGAGCTTTCTTAATTGGTTCTCTGACTTTTACAGCTTTACCTCTATCCTAATGACTCTTAAATCTATACTGTCAATCTAGATTGCTCCCTTGATGGTGCTGGTCATTTTTATCTGGCTGCTCCACAAACACTATAAGCTCATCATATTTAAACTATAACTTGTCATCTTCTCTTAAAAAACTCATCCTTGTTCATCCATTTTCTTTTTTTTTTTTAATGTGTGGGGAAAAATTCAGGGTTAGGCATACAAGTGGTCATTGTACAGCTGAAGTTAGGGTCTCTCTTTGGTCCCCACCTTGCCTGGTTTGGGATCAGGTACCCTTATTGATGTTATGTGCCCCTCCAACCTTCCCCTGGCAGTTTCCTGCTACTGCTAGTCCTTTTCTTATAACATTATGATAAATGTTCAAGGTCTGCTTATTAGTGAGAACAAGTGGTACTCAGTTTTTTGTTTCTATGATAAACCACTGAGTATTATAGACTCTAAACCTACCCAAGTTGCCAAGAAGTTCATAATTTTGTCCTTCTTTATGGCTGCATAATATTCCATCATCTATATATGTACCACATTTTTTTATCCAGTTCACTTTTCACTGGGCAGTATGGTTAGTTCCATGTTTTTGCTATTGTGAATAATACTGAAATAAACATGCATGTGCAGGTGTCTTTTTCATAGAATGGTTCAAGTTCCTCTGGGTATATTTCCAGCAGAATTGATGGGTCATATGGAAGGTCAAATTTTAGATATTTTAAGAATCACCACACTGTTTTCCATGGAGTTTGTACTAGTTTACACTCCCACCAACAGTGTAGAAGCTTTCCCTGGCTGACCACATGCAGAAGATTGAAACAGGACCTCTACGTATCACCATACACAAAAAATCAACTCTAAATGGATTAAAGACCTAAATGTAAAACCTCAAACTATAAGAATCTTAGAAAATGCAGGAGACACCCTTTCGGGAATTGGAATAGGCAAGTAATTACTGATCAACCCCCAAAATGTCCATGCCATAAGAGATTAGAAAGGCAAATAGGGATTCAGCAAACTAAAAAGCTTCTGCAAAACAAAAGAAATGATCAAGAGAGCAGGGAGACAACCCACAAAATGGAAAAAAACATATTTCCAACTGTATATCTGACAAAGGCCTAATATTCATACATTTTCCATGTCATCCACCCAGTCACTAAGATAGGATCTTTGGAGTCATCCTAAGCTTCTTCTCTCTCACTACTCCATTTAATCAGTCAACCAAACTTCCAGGTTTATTTCCAAAATTTCTTCTACTATCTTGTCTCCAACTTTTTCAACTACTGCACTAGTTTGAGCTCACATCATCTCTCCTGGATTACCCAACTTTAATCATTTTAATAATTTTCTGTCCCTGGTTTTATTTGTTTCAATGCATTTTCTCCATATAGAAAAACATACCAAAAGAGAAGCCTGACCAAACTACTACTGTACTAAAAATTTTCAATGGTTAAATACTTTCCTCAGTACTAAATGCAAGCTTCCTGACTTGGCAAACCTAGTTTTTCATAGTCTGTCATCTGCCTACCTTTCCAGTATCATCACTCACAACATTTACCTTGCATTGACATTCCAACAACACAGAAATGCTAAATGTTTCACATATAGAGTTGCCAAATTTAGATAATACAAATATAGCACCTGGTTAAATTTGAATTTCAGATAAAATAATTAGTACTTTTGTAGTATAAATATGGTCCATGTAACAGGCTGTTTCTTACCTTTGTTTTAGATAAAGTTATCACATCTTTCTGAATTCAACTCAGTTGCTATCTCCAGTAGGATACCCATCCTTGACACTCTTTCCCGCAAGTCCTGAATGTATCAGAAGATTATCTTATCAACATAAACAGTAATTTCTATTTTGAGTGTTGTTCCTTATCAGCAAAATTTCTTGATGATAGGCACCATTTCTTATTTGTCCTGTATTGTCATTGTCTAGCATAGTGCCAGACACATTATGGGCACCCAGTAAATATTTGATGAATGAATGAGTCTCCTGATACTAGTATTTACATTTTATCTTTATTCCTAATTATAAGAACATTTTTACCTTTGCACAAAAGAAAATTAGAAAATAACCTTTGCTAAAATACAGTCAAAAACTCAAACTATCAGGAATAGTATATCTTCTTGTTTCAACCTTGGGAGGTTGTGTGATGTCAGAAAGTTCCCCATTTCATTTAGGCTATTGAGTTTGTTTCCATACAAGTGTACATATTAATCTCTGATAATCTTTTTTTATTTCTTCAGAGTCAGTTTTGACTTGATCTTTTGCATTTCTGATTGTGTTTATTTCATCATTCTGGCTAGGTGTCCAACAATCTTGTTTATCCTTTCAGAGAACCAGCTTTTTGTTTTGTTGATCTTTATTCTACGATATATTTGTCTTCTACGTTCCATATTTGAGCCTTTTCTTTGGTGATCTGGTTCATTCTACTGAAGTTAGGGTTTTGGTTGTCTTGCCTTTCCAGCTCCCTTAGGTGATCTTTTAGGCCTTTAACGAGTGATCTTTCTATTTTCTTGATGTGTGTTCATAGAAAAATACATGCCCTTGTTATTACTGCTTTCATGGCATCCCAGAGGTTTTTGTAAAGTGTTTCTTTGTTGTCATTTGTTTCTAGGAATCTTTTAATTTCTGTTTTGATTTCTATGTTGAACAGGAGTTGCTCAGCATCATGCTGTTTAGTTTCCATGTCTTTGTGAGTTTTAGGGGAATTTTGCTAGTGGAGATATTTATTTTTATGCCACTGTGGTTTGAGAAGGTGAGCGGCAGTATTTTGATCTTTCAAACTTTGTTTATGCTTGATTTATGGCCGAGGTTGTGATTGATCTTGGAGTACATTCCATGGGATGATGAGTAGAATGTATATTCTGTGGTTCTCGGTTGGAGTGTTCCTCCTTGCACTGACAAAAGCCTTTGACAAAATCTCAGGAACAAAATAAACGTGCAAAAGAAGTCACATTCTTATACACCAATAAAAAACAGGCAAAGAACCAAATAAAAAGCATGATTGCATTGGCAATAGCCACAAAAATGAATAAATAAATAAATAAATAAAATGCCTCAGGATCTGATCCTCCTAACCAGAGAAGTGAAAGACCTTTACAATGAAAAGCACAAAACACTACTCAAAGAAATCTAAGACGACACAAATGGAAATATATTCCTTGCTCATGGATGGAAAGAATCAACACTGTTAAGATGTCAATCCTACCAAAGGCAATCTACAGATTAAATGCAATACCCGTTAAATTGCCAGCATCATTCCTAGACTTGGAGACGTCAATATAGAAATTCATACTGAGATGTAAACGGCCACAAATAGCCAAAATAACTCTCAGCTAAAGAAACAAACCAGGAGGTATTAAACTTCCAGACTTTAAATTTATTATAAGGCTACAATAATCAAAACAGCCTGGTATTGGTACAAGAACAGGCATATAGACTAAGGGAACAGGATAGATATTCTAGAAGCAAAACCTCAATTTCTCAACCAACTCATCTTCGACAAAACCTCCGACAACAAACACTGGGAAGAGGAGAACCTATTCAGTAAATGTTGTTGGGAAAGCAGGCTGACCACATGCAAAAGTTTGAAACAGGACCCCTACCTATCACCATATACAAAGATCACCTAGATCAAATACCTAAACATAACATCTCAAGCGATAAGAATCTTAGAAAACGCAGGAGACACTTCTAGGGGAATCGGAATAGGCCACCAATTCCTGATCAAAATCCCAGATGTCCATGCCATAACAGACAAGATAGACAAGTGAGACCTCATCAAACAGAAAAGCTTCTGCAAAGCAAAAGAAACCATCAATAGAGTGGGGAGACAGGCCACAGAATGGGAAAAAATATTTGCCAATTTTATGTCTGACAAAGGCCTAACATTCAGGATCTACAAGGAACTCAAACGTGCAGAAAGGAAAACAAACAAACAAACAAACAAACAAAACAAAACAAAAAACTAGTAGTCCCATTAAATAATGGACAAAAGACATGAATAGATACTTCTCAAAATTAGACATATGGACAGCCAACAGACACATGAAAAAGTGCTCAGCCCCACTAATCATCAGAGAAATGCGAATCAAAACCACATTGAGATACCACCTAATCCCGGTAAGAATGACCATCATTAATAAAACAAAAAAATAACAGATGCTGGCAAGTATGCAGAGAAAAGGGAATGGTTTTACCCTGTTGTGGGAATGCAAACTAGTTCAACCTCTATGGAAAACAGTGTGGCAATTTCTAAAAGAACTATAAATTAACTTTCCATATAACCCAGCAATCCCCCTTCTGGGAATATACACAGAGGAACACAAATCATTCTACAAAAACGATACTTGCACACACATATTTATTGCAGCACTATTCACAATAGCAAAAACATGGAACCAACTGTGCTGCCCATTGAAAAAAGTCATACATATACCCAATGGAATATTATGCAGCTATGAAGAAGGACAAACTTAATGACTTCGCAGCAACTTAGACAGATTTAGAGTCTATCACACTCAGTGATCTAGCACAGAAACAAAGAGCTGAGTACCGTATGTTCTCAGTCATAAGCAGACTCTGAATTTTTGCCATAATACTATAAGAAAGGAACTGTCAGTAGCCAGAAACTGCCAGGGGTGAAGGGAGTACATAACATCAATAAGGGTATCTGGTCTCAAACCTGGCAAAGTGGGGACCAAAGGGAGGCCCAAACTTTACCTGTACAATGACTGCTCGTATACCTAATCCTGAATTGTACCCCTCATCTTAAAAATAAAATAAAACAGTATATTTTCCCTTAGAGAGCAAAAAATATAAATAAATTTAATGGAAGCAATTTTTTTTTAAACATTGTTAAACCTTCTCTATTTTCTGAATATGTACTGGCCTATATTGTTTGATTTTTGGTGTATGCACCATACATCTTTAAACTAATATATTTTATATACTCCAAATACTTATGGGCATGGAAAACTGATATAAATCCCAGTAAACAACCTAAGAATGAACTGACACTAATATTTAGTAGATGAAAGTTTATTTATTCACTGCCTACATTTTGTTTTACTAAGAATAAGTTTTTACCTAGCATTTGAAGAAGAGTGTCTCAATATCCATTAAATAGTGAGTCAGCTGCAAATTTGGTATTCAATCCTATGCTCATGGAGAAGACAGGTAAACATATTAATCAATGAGTAGGCAAAGGTCAGCCTGATGAAGAATCAGAATACTGGAATAAAATATCTGCTACCAGCCTGTCCCATTTGCAAAGCACACTCTTCAGTAGTTCATTAAAGTGTGCAAATATCTTAAAAGGTACACTATTATCTAGTTTTAGTCATAGAAGTTGGAGTGAAACATATTTCATACTGCATCCAAGGCAACTTGTCACTAGGTGTGGCTGGTGAACAAATATCTGCCAATGGAAGGATCCTGGGTTTCATAAGTTGCAAAAAAAATCATGGGTGAAACTTGAGGTTAAATTTATTGGTTTGGTTTCCTAGGGCTACCAAAACAAAGTACCAAAAATGGGGTGACATAAAAAATAGAAATTTATTGTCTCACAGTTCTGGATACTAGAAGTTCAAAATCATGGCGTCAGCAGTGTTAATTCCTTATGATCATTCTTAGGGAGAATCTGTTATATTCCTCCCTCCTAGAGTCTGATGATGGCCAAAAATCTTTAGCATTCCTTGGCTTGTAGATGCGTCGCTCTAATCTCTGCCTCCATCTGCACATGACATTTTCCCTGTGTCTGTGTCTTCACATCATCTTCCATTTTTTAAATAATGGCATCAGTCATACTGAGTTAGAGCCCACCCTAATGATTTGATTATATCCGCAATAACATATTTCCAAATGAGTTCATTTGCACAAGTACTGGGGTTTAGAACTTCAACATATATTTTGGAAGGACACAATTCAACCTAGAAAAATCTACCTTCTGCTTTCCCCAAATCCAAGTCCCTTCCATGTACAAAAATTCACTAATCCCATCTTAACATCCTCAGAAGGCTTAACCCATTACAGTATCAATTTAAATCTAAAGTATTAAATAAATATAATCAACTTCAAAAGTCCTAAATTTCATCATCTAAATTATTCAAATATACTGTGTGTCAGGCTTTGGAAGTGATTCATACTGGGACAAAATTTCTGTTCGTCTATGGGCCTATGAAACCTGAAAAAGAAATTATTTTCTTCCAAGATACAATGGTGGGACAGGAATAACACAGACATTCTATTTCAAAAGGCATAAATTAGTAGGAAAATAGGGGTCACTGATTTAAAGCAATTTAGTAACACAGCAGAAAAAATTCCACTAGGATCCAAAGCCTGAGAATAATTCTCTGCGACTGTACGCTCTGTCCTCTGGGTTGACTTGTGTTCCCCTAGTTGCCAAGGGTCCACTGATGTGGCCTTGTCCTCTTGGCCCTGGGCAGTGACTCCACCCTCTGAAAACCATAGATGGCAGTCCTGCCCTTGGCCTCCAATCAAGCCTATGCTGTCTCTGGCCTCTGCATCCATGGCTCTGCCCTTGAGGTCATTCTTCCATCATCTTGTCCTACTTCTGTCCCATTCTATCCAAACCGAGGTTGCTATGCTGGTAAAATTCTTAAAAATCTTTCTAATCTTCAGTAGATGATAAGGAATCCACAGTATCAGAAATTTTTAGTGTTCCATGGTTTGTATATTGATCGTTCCAATCTGTCTCTACAGGGTCTTCACCCTGTGTGTCTTTGAATTTACATCATTTTTTTCTCTTTTTGTAAAAACACTAGTTATTTTGGGCTAGGGCTCTTTTAATGTCTTGATTACATCTGCAAAGATTCTTTTTCCAAAAGATATTACATTCACAGGTTCTGGGAGTTAGGACTTCAATGTATGTGTTGGGTGGAGACAATTCAACTCATAAAAAATCTATCAACTCTCTGAAATTACAAACAAAATTATGAGTTTTATGCACATTTGAAATAATTTTAATGGGGCAAAAGTTCTTATTTCCTCAACTTTCATCAGATTTTGGTAGGGGTTCATACCCCAAATAATTCAAAGGATGTCATTGACAAAAATCTCCAGTGTTTTTTAATTAATTAGTTAATTAATTATTTAAGTTGGAGTCTTACTCGGTCGCCCAGGCTGGAGTGCAGTGGCACACTCATGGCCACCCCAGCGTCGACCTGCTGGGCTCCAGTGATCCTTCTGCCTCAGCCTTCCAAGTAACTGGAACTACAGGCACACGCTACCACACCCAGCTAATTTTTTATTTATTGTAGAGACAGAATCTCCCCAAGTTGCCTGGGCTGATCTCGAACCCTCGAGCTCAGGCAATCCACTCACCTTGGCCTCTCAAAGTGCTGGGATTACAGGCTGAGTCACCAAGCCCAGCCTCCAGTGCTCTTTAAACGCTGCTTTGTGACTTCAAGATAAGAGTGTTAAGTATAAAATCTGTGATACTATAATACATGTGTCTCCCCAATGCTAAGAGTCTGTAAAGAGTCAAATAAAGGAAGGTGATAGTTTTCCCAGATACTTTTGCTGCAGAACTGTCGCTTCAAATGCTTGTTTCTTCTCCAGTTCATGGCAAGTAGTTACTTTCATGTTCATGTGCCAAACCAAGATAACGGCCCAACTTCCTACCTATATAGTATGGATATTGTGATACTTAGCTGTATTGAAAAAAAATAACAAAAATCTTTAAAATTGTAGAATTCTTCCTTAATAGAATGTAATGTTATTTTATTAGCCTTACGTAGGTTAGTTTTGCTCATCTTTTAAGTCAAGCATTATGTGACAATTGTCTTACTTCCACAGTATTTATAAGTTTCAAGAGATTTTTCAAAATCAGTGTTTTGGTTTAAAAGGTCATAAAATCTTTTTGCTATATACAAAAACCAGACTTCTAGGTATATGAGTCAGAATAATTACATGTAGATTTATAAGATTCTGATTTTATTCTAATTATGTCTAATGACAATTGCATTTTAGTTTCTGTGTAGCTAAGTAGCAATTACTTATAGTTTGAAAAGCATGAATTGAATGCAAATATCTATTCCACTAACAACAGTTTTAGACCAATTTGAGTGATTTCACTGACTTGGCTATCATAATGCTTAAACTAGTTATTCACATAGATAGTTAAAATATGTGCTAATTAAAATTATAGTTGACATTAACTAGTTAATTTACTAGTACATTTAAATTGGGATCCAAATTCAAAGCAACCGGTATACTTAGATAAATAATCCTTCAGAAATAGAGATAAATTAAATGCATGTAAGTGCAGGATATGGCACAGTTGACCAAAATGAGCAGGAGACTTCTACCTACAGCCTACTCCCTGTCTCCAATCTATTCTACCCTTCAAGACTGATTTGTCTCAAAAATAACTCTGATCTTGTCAGTGTACTTTTCAGAAATCATAAATGACTCCCATTGTTCAACACATTAGACAAGAACTTCTCACTCTGGCACTTAAGGGCCCAATATTAACTTTTGTTATACCTGCAATATCCAGAGATGCTTGGAAATTACATGATACATTTTTACTAACTTATGCTTCAAAAAAATTATTCAGGAAAATTAGAAAATATTTTTTGAACTAGCAAATATTTAACTACAACATATCAGAATTTTGTGGGATTGAGGTAAATAAGTGTTTAGTGGGAAATTTTTGTGATTAAATGCCTAGAAAGGAAGAAAAGACTCAATTCAATAACATCAGCTTCTAACTTAAGAAATGCTACAAACAAGTAAATTAAACCCAAGGTGAACTGAAACACCCAATAATAATATAGATAAAAGCAGTCAATCAATGTAATTAAAGTTAAGAAACAATAAATAATGTCAATAAAATAAAAATTTTTTAAAAATCAGAAAGTTAAATAATTTTTAAAAAATTTTGAAGGATTCATGTGAGGATTTCCTACATAAGTAAATTGCATGCAGTTGAGGTTTGAGCTTCTAGTTAGGTCTCTCTCCCCTAGTAATAGACATAGTACCCAAAGGGTGGTTACGTGCCCCTTATCCTCCCTCCTTCTCTCCCTCCATTAGCAGTGCCCAGCATTTGTTGGTTCCACCTTTGTGCTCAGGTTCCCAATGTTTAGGACCCACTTCTCAGTTCCAACATGAGATATTCCTTTTTTTCTTGTTTCTGTGGTAGTTCACTAAGAATGATGATCTTCAGTTACATCCATGTTGGTGCAAAGGACGTGATTTTGTTCTTTCAATAAATATATATTTTAAAATCTTAAAAAGCAATAACTTAGAACACTGCTTAAAGTATAGGTAACTGTACAAATAGAGAAAATAATATATGACACAGGAGTTTGCAGAAAAGTGCAAAAATGACTATTTATAATAATATGAAAGAGTAAATGCCTTACAATGCAGTAGAATTTGTAGTTCTTGGAAAGTATAAAATATCCAAAAAAGTAATTAGATCTATAGCAAATGTATATAAAGAAAACAAGCAAGAAAAATGAAAAAAGTTTTAAAGGGTTTTCTTTTGCAAGGGAAAAATGCTAGTAAAATATTTTTTTATAATTAATCAGTATTTTTAATTATCGTTTTGTGGGGTACAGTTAAGGGTTAGGTGTACAATTACGTTTCATTCAGGCACCCTATTGATAAAAAGGTGTTTTTCCCCGTCCCCGATAGAATTAGCTACTGTTAATCCCATCCCCCCCCCCATAATTTTTCCCCTACCATCAGTCATTTTCTTTTAATATTACATTGGATGTTCAAGGTCCATTATATGAGTGAGAACATGTGATATTCTGATCTTTGTTTCTGTGAGAGGTCACTCAGTATTATAGACTCTAGTTCCATCCAGGTTGCTGCGAAATTCATGATTTTGTTCCTTTTTTATGGCTGCGTAGTATTCTATCGTGTATATGTACCACATTTTTTTTTAAACCAGTCCTCTTTTGTTGGGCAGCATGGTTGTTTCCAGGTTCTTGCTATTGTGAACAACACTGCGATAAACATACGTGTGCAGTATCTTTTTTATAGAGTGATTTGTGTTCTTCAAGGGATATTCCCAGTAGGGGGATTGCAGGGTCATATGGGAGGCTGATATTTTGAGCTTTCAGGAATCGTCACACTGCTTTCCACAGAGGGTTTCACTAGTTTACACTCCCACCAAGAGTGTAGAAGTGTTTTCCCCCCTTTACCACAACCTCTCCAGCAGCTGTTATTTTTTGAGTTGTTGATAAATTTCCATTTTTGACTGGAGTTAGGTGGTATCTCAGTGTGGTTTTGATTTGCATCTCCCTGATGATTAGTGAGGTTGAGCATTTCTTCATGTGTTTGTTGGCTGCTCGGATGTCCTCTTTTTTTTGAAGTGTCTGTTCATATCTTTTTTCCCATTTTATAATGGGGTTGTTTGTTTTTTTTCTTTTTTAGTACGTTTTAGTTCCTTTAGATCCAGATGTTAAGCCTTTGTCAGACCTAGAGTTGGCAAATACTTTTTTTTAGTCTGTAGGCTGTCTCCCTGCTCTCTTGATTTGGGTTTTTTTGGCTTTGCAGAAGCTTGTCAGTTAATAAGGTCCCATTTGTCTATCTTCTCTCTTAAGTCCTGTGGGTTTTGGGTTTTGTACAGGAATTGGATGTCAGTTCAGATTTCCATGAGAGTATTTCCTTCCTTTTCTAAGGTTCTTATGGTTTGAGGTTTTACATTTAGGGCGCTGATCCATTTGGAGTTAACCTTTGTGCATGGGGATAGATAGGGGTCCTGTTTCAATCTTCTACATGTGGGCAGCCAGTTTTCTCACACCATTTACTGAATAGGTTTTTCCTCTCCCCATTGGTAGGTGGGGGGGGCTTTGTCGAAGATGAGTTGGTTGAGGAATTGAGGTTTTGCTTCTGGAATCTCAATTCTGTTCCATTGATCTATATGCCTGTTCTTGTACCAATACCAAGCTGTTTTGATGATTGTAGCTTTATAGTAAAGTTTGAAGTCTGGTATTGTGATACCACCTGCTTTATTTTTTTTGCTGAGGATTGTTCTGGCTATTCTTGGACGTTTGTGTTTCCACATGAATTCCTGTGTTGTTTTTTCTAGGTCTGAGAAGAATATTATTGGTAATTTAATGGTATTGCATTGAATTTGTAGATTGCCTTAGGTAAGATGGACATCTTCACAATGTTGATTCTTCCGATCCATGAGCATGGGAAATTTTTCCACTTGTTCATGTCAGCTTTGATTTCTTTGAGCAGTGTTTTGTAATTTGCATTGTAAAGGTCTTTCACGTCTCTGGTTGGGAAAGATGCCAAGGTATTTCATTTTTTTTGTGGCTATTGTGAATGGAATTGTGTTTTTTTTTTGGGTTTCTGTTTTTTTAAATTATTGGTGTAGAGAAATGAATTGTCTTTTGTACATTTATTTTATATTCTGAGACTTTGCCAAAGTCCTTATCAATGAAAGGGAGGCCTTTGACAGATTCTCTTGGGTTTTCAAGGTACACCATCATATCATCTGCATAGAGAGATAACTTGACTTCCTCTTTTCCTATTTGAATACCTCTGACTGCCTCCTCTTCTCTGATTGCTCTAGCCAGGACTTCCAATACTATGTTGAATAGGAGGGAGAGAGTGGCATCCTTGTCTAGTTCCAATTTTCGGGGGAATTGGTTCCAATTTTTGTCCATTTAGGAGTATGCTGGCTGTAGGTTTCTCGTAGATGGCTTTTATTATTTTGAGGTATGTTCCCCGTATGCCTAGATGTTCAAGGGTTTTTATCAAAAAGGGGGTGCTGGATTTTATCAAAAGCTTTTTCTGCATCTAATGATATGATCATGTGGTTTTTTTTTTGACATCTGTTGATGTATTTAATTACATTTATGGTTTTACGAATGTTGAACCAGCCTTGCATGCCAGGAAAGAAGCCTACTTGGTAATGGTGAATGATTTTTGAGATGTATTGCTGAATCCTATTTGCTAGGATGTTGTTGAGAATTTTAGCATCTATGTTCATCAAAGATATTGGCCTGTAGTTCTCTTTCTTTGTTGGATCTTTACCTGGCTTGGGTATCAATGTGATGTTGGCTTTATAAAATGATTTGGGGAGAGCGCCATCTTTTTCAATCGCCTGGAATACCTTCAGTAGGATTGGTATCAGCTCCTCCTTGAATGTCTTGTAGAATTCTGCTTGTAAGCCATCTGGACCAGGGCTTTTTTTTGTAGGAAGTTTTCTTATTACGTAGTCAATTTCCTTGATTGTAATTGGTCTATTTAGGGTCTCAATTTCTTCTTGTTCCAACCTAGGTAGGTTGTGTGATGTCAGAAAGTCCTCCATTTCCTTGTAGTTTTCAAGTTTGTTTCCATACAAGTGTACGTAGAAGTCTCTAATGATCTTTTGTATTTCTTCAGGGTCAGATGTGACTTCATCTTTTGTGTTTCTGATTATGCTTATTTGTTTTTTTTCTCGTTTTTTTTTTGGGTCAGTCTAGCTAGGGGACCATCGATCTTGTTTATTCTTTCGAAGAACCATTTTTTTTGTTTCATTGATTTTTTCAATTATCTTTTTGTCTTCTATGTCCTGGATTTGGGCTTTTATTTTGGTGATCTGGATTCTTCTGCTGAAATTAGGGTTTTTGTGGTCTTGCTTTTCCAGCTTCTTTAGGTGGTGTGTTAGGTTGTGAATTTCTGTTCCTTCCATTTTCTTCATGTGTGTTTGTAGGGATATAAATTCCCCCCCTTACTACAGCTTTCAGGGCATCCCAGAGATTTTGGTAAGATGTTTCTTCATTTTCATTTGTTTCCAGGTATCTTTTGATCCCTGTTTTTTTTCGTCGTTGACCCAGGAGTTGTTTAGCATCATGCTGTTTAGTGTCCATGTCTTTGTGGGTTTTTGAGGGGCTTTGTTGGTGTCAATGTTTATTTTTATTCCACTGTGGTCCGAGAAGGTGTTTGGTAGAATTTCGGTCCTTTTAAATTTGCTTATACTTGATTTATGGCCGAGTATGTGGTCGATCTTAGAATATGTTCCATGTGGTGATGAGTAGAATGTGTATTCTGTGGTCTTTGGATGGAGTGTTCTGTAGCTATCAATTAAGTCCATTTTGTTCAGAGTCTCATTGAGGTTCCGGATCTCCTTGCTGATTTTTTGTCCTGATGATCTGTCTAGAGTTGTGAGTGGGGTATTAAAGTCCCCAGTTATGATAGTGTTAGAGTCAATATCTTCCTTTAGTTTTCCAAGAAGTTGCTTTATGAAAGTTGGTGCACCTATGTTGGGTGCATATATGTTTAGGATAGATATTTCTTGTTGATGAATTGAACCTTTTATCATTATGTAGTGGCCTTCTGTATCTTTTTTGATTTTTAATAGTTTGAAGGATATTTTGTCTGAAATTAAGATGGCTACTCCTCCTTTCTTTGTATTCCGTTCACCTGGAAGTTTGTTTCCCACCCTCTTACTTTGAGTCTGTGGGTGTCCTTTCTAGTGAGGTGAGTCTCTTGAAGGCAATAGATTGTTGCCTGATGATATTTTATCCATTTTGCCAATCTATGTCTTTTCAGTGGTGCATTTAGTCCATTCACATTTAGGCAAATAATTGAAATGCAAGAGTTGATCCCTGTCATAAGGTTCTTACAGAGTTGTTCCTGTTTATTTGCTGTCTTTCTTTGGGTTTTGGAGTTGGTTCAGGTGTATTTTTAATCTTTTGCTTGTACTCTTGTGAAGAATGCTGTTGTTCTTTTTTTTTTTCTTCTGTGTTCAGTACTTTCTTAAGTGTTTCTTGTAGCGGTGGTCTGGTGGCAGCGTAGGTTCTTAGGGATTGGATGTCTGGAAAAGATTTTAATTCTCCCTCACTAATGAAGCTTAGTTTGGCTGGGTAGGTTATTCTAGGTTGAAATTGTTTCTCTTTTAGAACTTTGAAGATAGGGCTCCAGGTTCTCCTGGCCTGAAGGGTTTCTGTGGATAAATCTGCCGCTATTCGTTGGTTTTCCCTGGTAGGTTGTCTGGCCTTTTTCTCTTGCTGCCTTTAGGATTTTTCCTTTCATAGCCTCTTTGTTTAGGCGAATTATTATGTGTCTGGGAGTTGGTCTTCTCGTTTGTTGTCTTGCAGGGGTTCTCTGAATCTCTTGTGTTTCAATTTTTTCATCTTTACTGAGATGAGGGAAGTTTTATTGAATGATTTCATGAAATGTTTGATCCAATGTGGCTTCTGTTTCTCTTTCTGCCTCAGGAAGCCCAATTATTCTTAGGTTTGGTCTCTTGAAGCGATCATTCATCTCTTGCAGGTTTTGTTCTGTCTTTTTGAGCTTCTTTTCTATGCTTTTGACAGTTTGGGTTAGTTCTGTGTTTTGGTCTTCGAGCTCTGAGATTCTTTCTTCTGCTTGGCTGATTCTGCTTTCCATGCTTATTATTCTGTTGTTCATTTCCATCACAGTATTCTTTACTGCTGTCATTTCTGACAACAGCTCCTTCCTATTTTCCTCTTGTCTCTCCTCAATTTTTTAAATTCTCTCCATTAATGTCTTGATGTCTGGATTTGTTGCATGTAGCCAGTCATTCTGGGGACTCTTCATTGTCTGTGTTCCAGAATCTGTTTTCTCATTGTCTGATCTCCCAGGGATCTGTGTAAGACCTATATTCTTCTTTTGGTTTTTCTTCATTTGTGCGGTTTTTCCACCTCCGTACTTCTTCCTTCCCTCCACGTCACCGTCTTCTTTAATTCTGTTATTCAAGGGTAAAGGGATTGGTTTTACTTCTGTTTGTTCAATCTCCCATTCTTTATGTATGTCCTCTTACTTTGTTCAATTCTGAAGTTGCACTGTAGGTTGGAGGTGGTCCTTTTTGCAGTTTTGAGATGTATTTAAGGGGAGAGCTGTGATTCAAAATCTGTCTGCAGTCCTGGTATTCGCTGACAGGCGTGTGGATAATGTGGAACCCACTTCCCACTACCCTGGAATCTGTCCATGCAGTGGGGCTATAGGTTTACTCCCTGAAATAAAATGTGGTTAGCAGAGGGGAGAGAATGGAGCAGATAGTGGGTTGAAGAGGGGAATGGAGAGATAAAGGAGTAAAGGGGGAAACAAACGAGTGTGCCAACAAATAGAGAGAGAGACCTATACTGAAACAGATAAAAACGATGGACCACAGCTACAGTCGAACCAACTCTCATACAAACAAAAATAAAACATATAGTGATGCTAACATACCAGCTATCCAACCACCTTATTGGTGTGCTGTTCCTCTATACAAAGACATGGTTTACAGACAGAAGAAAAGAGAAGAAAAGGTAAAGGAAGAGAAAAAAGGGGAACAATACAGTAGGAATAGAATTAAGTCATTAAACTAATAGAATCAATGAAGCACACTCTGAGACATTTCATTTAAGTCCAATGTCCTTTCAGGTCTGATTTCTAGTTTTCTTTTCAAGCTGGTAAATTAGTTTGCAGTTAGGGTCAGTTCCCCTGATCAACTGTGAAAGGCAGTTCTGATTAACCTCGGTTCTAAAGTTTGGTCTATGTCTTTATCAAGCTTGTTTCTCCCGTTTCGGTGTTGTTACCTTGAATCGCCAGCAGGTGGTGCTAGCTCATCTGCTCGCCCCAGAGGGGGTGGGTTCGGACAGGAACAAGATGGCTGCCTGCCTCCGAGCAGGCAACAGAAGCCCCACACAGGCGGGCAGGACAATCTCAGACACAGGAGATGTGGCAGCAATCCCAGCAGATCTTCCTTGAAGCGGTTTGGTATGGATCTCCTCGGGCCGGGTTGTGATGAGCTACCCGTCCCAGAGCGCCGGCGGGAGGGGCGGCGGGACTGCCGGGCGGGCAGTGGGGGCGCCAAGCGGGAGGCAGGAGCGCCCTAGTAAAATATTAAATAGTTTTGGGTAAAAAAAGCATTGGCAAATATATTAGTACGTATTAATTACTCGTAATTTTTTTGAACAACATGAACCTATACTAAAAACAATGAAATAAGTCTTATTTTTCCATTGCAAACACAAAATAATGTGTGCATATTTTGCATGTGAAAATCTATAAAAATATCTTTGGATCAAAATCATTTGGTAAAACTCAGGGATTGGTGAGTTTCAGAAAAAGGACCATAGTCTAAAAAAATAAAGAAAAATGGTCATATGAAGAAAGATGCTGTGTGATTCTTCTAAAAAGAGAAGAAAAAAGAAATAACACAGTGATAAGAAAATCATGAAGCACAAGAATAATATGGAAACATATCAGTGACCATTAATGACTTCATTAGGACAGTGTGTGAATGAAAACATTAAAATGATGGTATTGTCAAATGCACAAAATGTGTGTGAGACACAAAACATATAATGTATATGCTAAAGGAACATTAACAAAACCAGGATAGCACTTTTTACATGGTGTTTCCTTTGCGAAAGATAATCGTATGTTAGCTTAAGAAACTAAGTGTTGAATAATTGTCTATGAAAGAAAATGCTACTTGTTTTTATAAAAATGTTGCATCATTATTAAGAAAAATCAAGGAGTATTCCAATAAAAATGCATTTTCAAGCAAAACTTGGACTTAATGGCAATAATGACTAAAGAGTGTAGTTTTAAATAGCAATTTAGTTGCTATAAGTTTCAACAAAAGACATATAAAACAACTCATAATTTCTAATGTAAACACTATATAGTTCTACCTCCCATTAGTCTCACCCCCCCCATAGTTTCCCAACACTGTCAGTCATTTTTTATAGTAGTGCATTGGATGATCAAGGTCCACTATATGAGTGAGAATATGTAGTAAACATCTGTCTAGAGATGGGGAGACACCAGTTATCAACAAGGGGGCCTGAATGAAGCATACTTGTATACCTAACCCTTAACTGTACCCCACAATGTCAAAATAAAAAATATCGATTAAATAAAAAAAAATTCCACCTCCCCATAATGTTTGTATACTAGATAAATATTGGATGCTATCATGCCATGGAGAATATGTTTTAGATATAAATATAATCTCTCCTTTAAAAAACAAGCTAATACTTTATCTAGAAGGAGGAATTTAAAAATAAGATTGACTCATTTATGAAACACTGTATTTGAGATGGTTGGAAAGGTTGGATGACTAATCATAGCTTATTATTTGGATGCAATTTTTTTTATTTTTAGTTAAACAAGCAGTAGCATGCCAGAGACTGAGTAGAAGCCAGCAAGATGCTGATCAATATTGCAAACAAACAATCTAGAGTATGTGTGTTTATTTTGGTATTTATAACATGTTATAATTGCAAAAATAATTCATATGTGTTTTGCAACTGTTGAAAAAAAAATTTTGAGTTGGAGTCTCACTCTGTCACCCAGCTAGAAACCAGTGCAATAATCACAACTCACCATAGCCCTGATCTCCTGGACTCAAGTAATCCTTCCACCTCAGCATCATAAGTATCTAGGACTATAGATGCATTCCACGACACCTGGCTATTTAAAAAAATATATTTATAAAAGCAAAGTCTTTTTTATGCTGCCCAAACTGGTCTTGAATTCTTAGGCTAGGCAATCATCCCACCTTGGCCTCCCAAAGTGCTGGTATTACAGGCATGAGCCACTGCACCTGACCAAATGTTGAACATTTTAAAACTATTAGAAGCCGGGCTCGGTGGCTCAGCCTGTAATCCCGCGCCTTTGGGAGGCTGAGGTGAGTGGATTGCCTGAGCCCACGGGTTCGAGACCCGCCTGGGCAGCGAGACCTCATCTCTACAATAAATCAAAAAATCAGCCAGGCGTGGTAGTGCATGCCTGTAATTCCGGCTACTTGGAAGGCTGAGGCGGAAGGATCGCTGGAGCCCAGCAGGTCGAGGCTGCGGTGGCCGGAAGCGGCCACTGCACTCCAGTCTGGGCGACAGAGTGAGACTCCAACTCAAAAAAAAAAAAAAAAAAAAACTATTAGAAATCAGAAAAGGCACAATGGAATATTACACAGCCATAAAGAAGGGCAAACATATGAACTTTGCAGCAACTTGGATGGATTTAGAATCGATCACACTCAGTGATCTATCACAGAAACAAAGAACAGAGTACCACATGTTCTCACTCATAAACGGACCCTGAAAATTACCATAATACTATAAGAAAGATTGGCAGTAGCGGGATACTGTCAGGGTAGGGGTAGGGACACAACATTAATTAGGGTACTTGATCTCAAACCAGGCAAAGTGGGGATCAAAGGGAGGCCAAAACTTTACCTGTACAGTGACCACTTTTGTACCTAATCCTGAACTGTACCCCACATCTATAAAATTAAAAAAAGAAAACACAAAAAAATCACACTTTTTAACTAGCAGAGAGAAACATTGTTGCTATTTTGTTCTGTATTCTCCCACTTGTACGTAAATATGTCTATATTAGTATAAATATGTGTCCCCCTGCCTTTCAATTTGATTGTAATTTAAATAAGATTAAAATTTGGGACCTTTGTGTGCCTGGAGCTTATATTTTAAATTTGGGTTACATGATTTCGATTTCTAGTCACAATGTAGCAACAGGAACTGAATTTTTGTTCCTACCTGTTATATCAAAAACTCCAGATGGAATATATAAAACAACTTTTTTTGTTGTTCTTTAGAAATTAGGCAATGATAGACAGTGATTTCTAAGAATTGAGAAACAATAAAATTTGATTCACCAGAAAACGAATGAAATCCTGTCATTTGCAGCAACATGAATGGAACTAGAAGTCATTACGTTCAGTAAAACAAGTCAGACACAGAAAAACTAACAATGCATATTATCACTCATAAGTGGGAGATGAGGAAAGTTGATCTCATGGAAGAAGAGACTAGAATTACAGTTACCAAAGGCTGGGAAAGGGAAGGAGATAAATAAAAGCTGGTTAATGGGTATAAGCATACAGTTAAATAGAAGGAATAAATTCTAGTGTTTGATAGCACAATAAGATGACTATAGTCAATAACAATATATTGTAAATTTCACAATAACTAAAAAAAAATTGAAATGTTCCCAAAACAAAAAATCATAAATATTCATGGTATTCTAAATACTCTGATTTGATCATTACACATTACATGATGTAATATCATGTTTACCCCATAAATATGTACAGTTTTATATATATATATAAAGAAGAGAAAAACAAATGAGGTGAACCTTACATTTATCTCAGCTTACTGCCTGGGAAAAGAATGCAGTCCACAGCGTGCAGAGTGGGAACTAACAGTTTTCCTTGAATTGAAGATATGAGACGAAACCAAAAAAAAAAAAACCCAAAACCAGAATTATTTTCTTAGAGAGAAGTCCCCCTTTGTAGTACAGGCTTCCCCTGCTATGTAAGTGTTCTAGGAACCCATTACCATCAGTGTACCTGCTATCATTGTTGTGAGAGGCTGCGTTTGGCTTCAGTGAAATTTTTTTGAAAATTCTTTCTATGCATTTGCCCATTTCTTTAGTGCACACGTTCACACCACGCTGAATGTTCAGCAGTTTTTGACCAAAAATGGATAACCTCCATGCCCAAACCTCCCCTATTCATCTGATCTCTCCTGAAGAAATTTTTTTGTTTGTTTGTTTCCTGGATGAAAAAAATCCTCAAAAGGAAATGTTTTGCTGATGTGAAAGAAGTAAAGCCAAAAAATGACAGAAGCACTGAAAGGCATCAAAATTGGTGGTTTCAAAACTGTTTTGAGCAATGGAAAAAGTATCTTGATAAGTGTATTGCATCAAACAAAGTGTACTTTGAAGGTGATTGACGTTTAAACATGTAAGGATAAATACACAGTTTTTATACATGAATTTCGAGTTTCTTTGTGTCTCTCCCATCTTGTATAGACCTGGTAGTCCACAGAGGTCAATGTAGCTAGAATTTGCAGAACTGGATACTCAAGAGGAGAGAGTTGCACAGAGAGGAAATTTTAGAGCTCAACCAGAGCTGAGGATAGTTCCCATTCTCATTGGTCAGAATGGAAATTCTCATAATTCGTGGAACATTAAGTAGAGTACCCTGAAGGATTTTGCTTTAGTAGTGAGAAGATATTAGCATAAACTAAACACTGCTCTGATCTTACCTAACAAAGTTTAAAAGCAAGAATTGAAAGGAACATACTATTTCCAAGTAAACTATGTTCCACAAGAAAGTTCAAGAATATTTATTTATTGAATCAAAAATGTATTAAACATTCAACGAGGTAAAATTCACAAAGTCTGACATCCAATCAAAATTGCCAGGCATGCAAAGAAGCATGAAATTAAGATTGTTACTTAAAATGAAAAGCAGTTGATTGAAACTGACACAGATGATAGTGTTAGTAGGCAAGAATATTAAAACTGTATCTCATATGTTCAAGAAATAAGAAGAAAAGCTAAATATGTTAAGTGCAGACTTTGACTATATAATAAAAGTTCCAAATAAATTTTGAAAGAAGAAAATTATAATATTAAAGTAAAAAAACATACTGATTTAGATTAATGTCAGATAAGTTATGACATAAGAAAAGATTAGTGTACTTGAAGATATAGCAATAGACATTTTCCAAAATGAAACATAAAAAAAACTAAGACTAATAAAAAGAGCATTACTAAGCTACAGGGCTACTTCAGGTGGCCTAATATACATGAATTTTAAGACCATGACAAAGAGCATCAAAAGCGTATAGAAAGAAATTTCAATAAATAATAAATGAAAATTTCCAAATTTGTTGCAAAATATAAATCCACAGATCCAAGAAGAATTCCAAGAACAAGAAACACAAAGAAAACTATGTATACCAGGGCACATCATAGTCAAATTGCTCAATGCCAATAATAAAAAGAAAATCTTTTTAGCTAGAGGAAAAATAAAAACATGTTATCTACAATGGAAAAACGATAAGGATGAAGGTAGATATTGTGTCAAAAACAATGAAAGCCAGAGGAGAGTGGGCCACTATCTTTAAAGTACTGAAAGGAAATAATAAAATGTGAACCTAGTTTTCTATTCCCTATAAAAATATATTTAAAAACAAAGGAGAAAGGATATTTCAGCAATACAAGACCTAAAAATGTTCACCAACAATAATTGTGCACTACAAGAAATGATAAAAAGATGTCTTCCAGTCAGATGGAAAATGATGCTAGATAGAAATCTGTATCCTACACACAAAAAAGGAAGAGCACCAGAAATTGCAACTACATTATTAAGTGTAAAGTATGATTTTCTTATTATGTACATATATTTAAAATATAATTTAAAAATAAAATAAAAGGTAATTGACAAATTAAAATAAAAATAATAACAATATCCAAAGGGGTATATAACATAATTAGGTGTAGCATATATGCCAACAAAACATCAAAGCCCAAGAAAGGAGAAATAGATGTGTATTGTTGGTTTCTGTGAACCATGGGGAATCTTCCTCTTACTGGTGGATTTTTCTGGGTGTGGACTTTTTCTCTTTAAATTCTTCCTTAAATTTACTAAATTTTGTGTGATTTTGGTTGCCAACTGTATTTGTTGGAGAGAGAATGGCTGCTATGCATACAAACCCCAATTTTCTCTGAATACATGACCTCAAATGATCTCTATTGATGCAGCCCAACCTACTTTCCAGTGTGAATTAAATGCTTCATCATTTTCTTTTGTTTTTCCTCAACATGTGTTCAATAAATGTTTGCTGAATGAATAAATGAATAAATAAATCAATGTACCAGAGGGTCACATTTGCTGGTTCAAAATGTAGAGCCTGCCTCATGCCTAGGCTTTCTGCCTCTATGGAAAAAACAAAGCAAAACAAGCAAACAAAAATCAAAGTGCCACAATTGCTCATGAAACTTCAGAATTCCCGTGAGAAATGACCACTGAGAGTATCATTATGGGTGTCTCGTCCCCAGGACCATGCAGCATCTTGGATGTGGGGTTGCTCTCAACTGTGTGACACTTGATGTTTCTTACTTTGCATCCCCCACATTCCCATTAGTTTAAAAAGGAAGGGGGCCATCTCCATGTCCACTCTTTTTGTCCACCCTGCACATCTGCATTCTGGGCCAACTCCCTATACCAGACAGTATCTGGTGGCAATGAAGGCCAGCAGAAGTCATAGCCACAGGAGAGTCACCCTCTAGTGTGCCAATAGCTCAGAATCCAAGGGAGGCAGTCTATGCAGGGGACACCATCTAAACCATTTTTTCCAGGTCCCAGCCTGTCGGCCCCAGCCTGTCGGGAGCCTGCCTTGGAGGCCCACCTGATTGACAGGTCCTGGTGGGCTGAAGACCCCGGGCCGCAGGGCGAGCCCAGGAAGCTGAGGCCCTTCTGTTTTCCACCTTTGTTGTTTGATACCGCCGAAGAATTCTGTGCAGTCGTGGAAGAAGAAAATGGCATGTTTATGTGAAGTACTCACAGCTAACCTGGAAATGTCATGGTTCATTTTTCCATTTTCCCACTGTGCCACTTGGCCTTTTCTAACATATGCAAGGGTTAAACTCTGAAGCACATCAAGAATGCTTTCTTTCACTTGGTTATAAGTTACTAGATATTGCTTGAGTAAAAAATTATATAAGTATATTCACTCATTTGATTTAGAATTATGCAGTTTAGTGTTTAGACATAAGGTTTTTTAGAAGCACAAGTTTATAGAAAGTTCATTATGAATTCATTATAAGTTCTAACACTTGTATAGGAGTTATGTAGGTGATTTATAACACTGTTTTCACTGACTTAGGATAAAGATTAATGTTAAGGTTTTTACTTAATTTAATAGTTAAAACTCTAAGTTAACATTTATAGAGTGGGTTTTCACTGAACTCATAATATAATAATCAGACACTTTTATGACAGATCAGCTAAAAACAGAAAACAATCTTGGGAGGCCTGGAAAACATTACTAAAAGCTTCTTTTGAGTTCTCTTTAGAAACAAACACTGCAAGATAAGAGAAAAGTAACAAGGACATCTGGACAAGAGAGACGATCACAAGACCCTGAAGGACATAAAAGCCTAAGATGGGAAAACTCCTGACACATGAAGAAATAAATGCTTAAAAACTTTCTTGAGACATTTCAAGGACTGTAATTCAGGACATTGGACTGAAAGTATCATTGTTGGCTTTATGAATAAGACTCGTTGTCTGAATGTTTATGGGAATCTTGGTTTGTTTGCTGCTAAGACCACTAGATGGTAACTTTTAAAAGGTATGTACGTGAAGGAATTTTCTTTGTCTTGCCCCTTTACAAATGGTATAAAAGCTCTGTGTTAACTAACATTGAATTGTCATCTGTTCAGGAAGCAGGTGTCTGGGTATATTATCTTTGTCCTTCGCCTGTCCATCTCTCCTTCAGGAAATCTCACGACCTGGCAAGGGGCTGGACCCCTTCACCAGCCCTTTATCTGGAGAGAGAGTGAGGGAATTAGTCCCAGGGAGTTGCCACTCAGATTTCCCTCCCTGTGGCTGTACACTGCCTTCCACTTCTCATCAGTGTTTCTGCCTGCCTCTACTGCCCATCATCAGTCACCAACCCCATTCACTCATATAGCACCAGTCTCCATAGAGGAAGCTGGCTACAAAGGGGGAAATATACCAGCCTCCAGCAGGCATGGGAATGGCTCCAGGTGAGTTGAACCACTATAGTAGTCAAGGGAAGGAGTTCACCTGGAATGAGGTGGGGAGCCAGTCATGCTCTTCCTGACATGACTTAGGGCTGAGTATAAGGCAGGGTAGGGTGTTTGGCATACCATTAGTCCACTCCTTTAGTAGACCGGACTACTCAGACCACACTCCAGCTGGTAACAAAGATTCAGATATTTCCCTAAGCCTTTTCCTATAAGCTGTCCTGTACCATCACATTCTCCATCTAGATTTCCCACCTTCACTTCCTCTGGACCCATCTCCACTCTACACTAAACTCTGGATTCAGAGCTCTGAGTGCCAGCCAGCCTTGGGCTCTCTGGATCAACCTCATGGACTCTGGCAGTTGCTGTCCCTTGGATCCTTCTAATGCCTATCACTAACTGAAGACATCATGTCTGGTCCTCTTTCCTAACTCCTGAACATTCTGTCCAAATCCTTGCTTCTCAAAATAAAGGGGAAATGGTTGATAATTGTTGATATTTTAAAATTTGATAAAATGTTGATATTTTAAAATTAGGAATCATGTTCCCTAAATCCTGTTATCCTGGAAATCACTGCATAAACTCAGCTTTACATGGGCAAGGAATTAAGTTATTTTTTCTGCCTAACCAAGTTAGAAAATGGAAAAATACCAACTGAAACAAAAGTGAGACAATACTTTTTCTCTAATAATTTTCCCCCCAAATTTGAAAGAATTGTGATTTAAAATGGTTCTGAGTATGTAGGGTATCTACATACATTTATTTATAAGAAAATTAATTGTCCAACATTTTTGAAAAAAATTTCAGCATTATTTATAACAATTTAAAACATTCATACCTTTTCCACCTAAACCCAATTTTCCACATTAAAATGTTTTTATTAGGATAAAAAAGCACATAGATTTGCCGAAGAGTTCATGTCCAAATATATTTATGTAAGTTCTATTAATCATATAAGAAAATAAGAAACAACTTAGGTGTCCATTGGGAGAAAAAAATGTTTAATTAATTGTGGCACATTAGTCCTTTGCAATTCCATAAATGAGTGAGGTAGATTTATAAGTGCTGTCCAATGAAAAGGTCTTGTATCCATTTTATTAAGTGGCAAAAGCAACTGTCAGAGGAATGTGTACTTTATTACCCATGTATGCTAAATACATATATATCCATGTATGAAAATGCCTAGATTCAGCTTTAAAATAATACACATAAAGTTGGTAACTGTGATTAGCTCCAGGAAGAGGATGAATTTTGGAGAAACTTTGTAAAGGAAATAATTGTGTTTGACCTGTATTTTAATAATTTTTTACAAAAAATATATTTGCATAATTACCTTTGTATGAAAGTATTTAAACAAGTCTAGGAGCTCCTTGGTTTGTTTAAATGTGTATTTATTTAAATAAGTACAAATATAAATATTTGAACAAATATAAGAATATTTATTAAAATATATAATTCACTATATGAATACAAATAAAAATAGGAGTTGTGCATTAATCAGATAAGTAACTGCTACTTGATGCAACAGATAAAAGCTGAAATTTGAATGGTTTCACACAACAAGAGGGTATTTTTGGTGTACATAAATTCTGATGTGAGCTGTTGGAAGCTCTCTGCTCTCAGACCATTCAGGGGTCCAGGTTGCTTCCATATTGTAACCCTACCATCTCAACAGGGGTAGCCATGTTTCTTGCTGAATGACAATGGAAATGGCACACTGGCTCTCACTGTCACATAGTAGGTGCTCAATAAAACAAATATTATAGTTTGTTATTATCACAAGTCATTTCTTGGAGGAGCTTATTTTATTTATTTACTTATATTTTTGCAGTTACTCTCTTTGTTTTTTATATATTAAAGATGTGAGATTTCTGAGAATATCAAATTTGCTTTGAAATTCACCAACTTTTTCGAGTGCTTTCAAATACAGGATCACATCTAGTTTTCAAAGAATCTTTGTAAATGTTAGCAGGGAGTTCTGCATTGCCCTTTGCAATAACCTCTATAATCTTAGTTGGCTGAGAATTTTCTTCTTCTATTTGATGCTTGATCAAAAACTTAACTTATGACCCTCTGTTACCCTTCACATGACTGCACATTCCTGAACACGTGTACAAGTACCATTAGGGAAACTACAAACCAGGATTTTTCTGTGGGGGTGGAAAGACAGACAAGAGTAAGTGGAAGGATGGTTAAACATCGTTTACTTTTTTTTTAATCAGAATAAGCATTTTCATCAAAGAACTACTGTTCAGCTCCTAAAAGAATTCTAGGATTTTAGGTATTCAACCTCTTGTAGATATTTGCTTACAAAGTAATTTACACAATTCTTCCTCACCTACTACTTATGAGGGAGGCTTTGGTTTTCAACTATCTAAGTAATCCCATTCAACTGTCAATGTGTTTGGTAGTCTGTTTCATATAATACACTCTACTAAAGTCTTGTTGCAAACATCAGAGTGATTTCAAAACACTCTAACTTTAGGGCTATATCCAAGGAATCAGCAAATTATGTGCAAATCAAACTCTGTTCACCTGCCCATTTCTAAAACAATTTGAGTGTGTTGAAGAGGCCCAGAGGGAATGGCCAGGCACCAAAACCTTCTCTAAAGTGCACTTTTAAATTGAAAAGTTTGCTGCGATCACAGGGGCTCCAAAATGAGAGACTGAACAGTCAGGGAACTTCTGCAGGGAATAGAAAGGCTCTATATCAAGGAGAGGGTTTGTGATTCTAGCCTATTCCACTGGGGAGCAGGGCACAGCCCTCAGAAAAGAAGGTAGTCATGAACTAGTCAGCAGGGCAGGTAAAATGCCAACACCTGGGCAGAGTCAACTCTCAAGAGAACTTAGGCAGGAGAACTGGGGCTTAGGCAGGAGAACTCCAGATTCATAAAACTCACAGATTATCCCCAGGTTGCATTTGATTCTTATGTCACCTACTTTCTTTAGGCCTACTTTTAGTACCTTGGCACAGGGTCCTTCTTTTTATCATCTGTGAGACATTACGGAGTACTGAGAAGAGATATGACGTAAGATAATGAAGGCCTGCCTCAGGCTGAAAGGAGTGGGGACAGTGTGGGCCCAGATGAATTCAGGCCAGGGGTCGATCAAGTCCCAGACCTTTCACTTATTAACCATTTGATCTTGGGAAAATTACCAAGTGCTATGATGCTCAGGTTCTTCATCTGTGAAAAAGATTTGGAATTCCTGTCTTGTAGGACTGCTCAAATGTATGTAATGTGAGTAATGTATCTGGCACAGTGCCTTGCATATATTGGAACTTTAATGAATGGCATAAATTTGTAATGTAATTTTGATCCCCGACCCTCCCTATCCTCCACATTCTCTGGTTGTGTGTGTGTGTTTGTGTGTGTGTGTGTGTGTGTGTGTGCGCCCGCATGCACGCATGCAACAGAAAGAGAGAGAGAGAGAGACAGAGAGAGACAGACAGACCAAGGACAGAATATGCAGCACTCTAGGACATGACACACTAATATTTTCATAAATACTGTTTTGCAAATAAAACTCAGTAAAATTTTCCCTATTAGTAGATGCATCTCAGAGCTCCTAGAAATTGAGTTAAGGGCTAACTCTATCCCTCCCTCCCAAATTCTCTTCCATGCAAACCATTATTTCCATTTATTTATCACTCAAAATCTAGCCCTTGCTGAGAGTTGGCCAAATTACAATCAAAGTGACTTAATTAAATGCATTTTCAATGGAGCGAGCGCTGTCTCCCAGATCTGAAAAATAAGTGCCAGTTTAAAGGCTTCCAGGCACTACTTCAAGGGGGATAGTCCTCTATTCTCAGCAAATCCTTGCAGATGTGCATGAACACTTAGTTCGTGCACGCTGTTCAACTGCACTGGGGCAAGAAAACAGGATACCTTTGATACCTGCACCGGATGGAGCTTCCTCTCTGCTTTATCCACCATCCAAAAGGAACTGCACAGAGCAGTTTTCCATTCCAGGGTTTTATATCACCTATAAGACACACTGTCTGAGTGTCTGACCCTGCCACCATTCAGCTTAAAGTCAACTTTCAGAGAAAGAGTTGTAGCTTCCCAAAGCCCTAAACTGCCTTGGCTCAGGGCATTTACACTTGACTTCTTTCATCAGGAGTCCTACCTCTTTGTTCCTTCTTTTTGCTTGCTTGTTAGGTCTGTCTGAAGAATAGATGAGCCAGTGAACTCGGGCTCTCATTTAATAAAATTTAATTTTTTGAACATTCTTGAAGAAACCAACAAAATCAGATATAAATTTTTAATTTTGCAAAACGACAGACTAAAAGGGATATAGAAATCCTAGGATTAACTATATTTTATGTTTTTCCTGAATTTATTGATCTTATTGATTTTATCACTGGGCTTTTTTACATTTTTAAGGAAATTCTTATTCAAATACTCTGTTATCTTGTTCCAGATCATAAAATAATATAGAAGTTTTCCAAAATTGCTTTAAATAATAGCAAAACTTTTATTCTTAAATCTGATAAACAGCAATAAATGTGTGACCAATGACATTCATGGATCTAGATTTTGAAGTTAATAAACTCTTTCAGATAAACATTTGAAAAACATGAAGAAAAGAAAGATGAAATCTGGAATCAGCCCCCCCTACTTAAAACTTTGACTGCTCTCGTCAACCACAGAGTAGAGAATCTGCCTGAAACTTTACTCAGGACAGGAGAAGCTGATGGACTTAGCACTAGAATGTGCAGTGTCCATGAGAGTAGTACAGTACCACCTATGGTAGTAACTTTAGCTTGAGCTTTCTCTTTTTCATCTCTCAAAGCTCCCTCATACAAGAATGGGAAGGAAAAGGCATAACTTCCAATCACATTGGAGAAAAACTGTAGGACTTTAATTTTGCTGGTTTCAACATAAACCCTTGAGCCCCAAAGGAATTTATATCATGAAGGATCACTGTTGGGCACCTGCTGGCACTCCAGGTATTTTTGTTGTACCAAAATTCTGGTAATGAGCTATCTGAGTTCCATAGATGAAATAGATAAAATCCTTTCTCCTGGTATATACCCCGATATTACTCAGCACCTCCCAGATCTTCTCTTCAGGGGCACAGTTGCCCTCCATGAAGATCATGCCCAGAATAAGAATCAGGAGGTTGGTGTTGGACATGCTCTGATCATTGCTCAACCTCGCATCATAGATGAGGTGTAGTATTCTAGTTAGCACACAGAAGTGGCTGATGAGGTCATCTTCCCTCACATCAATGCCAAAGACCACCTCCATGCATTCACGGGCTTTCACAAAGATTACAGTGAAGTAGTCTTTGTATTCTTTGATGACATTATTCAGCACTTCTGCCTCTGTATTGGCCTCCTTTTTTGTATACTTGACACACAGGAACTTTACCAACTCAACTACCTTCTCCAGCATGTTACTGAGCAAGAACTCAGGGTCTGGCAAAGCCTGCAAGAAGCTCAGATCCTTCTTTTCCTGGCTTTTGGAGCTCTGATAAGATTGGCTCCATGGAGTGGCTTCGATGGTACTGGAGAAGCTGGCTTTTTGAGGACTCTGGAAAGGACCTGGTATTCTAGGAGCAGACACATCCCTCTGGTGCCCAGGATTTGAGTAGAGGAGGAGTCCGTGACCTTCTCTTCGTCAGCTCCAGGAACCTGCATACCTGCCAAGCCTTGTGCATCTCTTTGGTCCTTAATGCCTTGTTCAAGTTTGCAATGATGGCTCATTTGGCTATGTGGCATCATGACTTACGTTAGGGGCAGCCTGCAGCAGTGTGGGCAGGAGATGATTGATGAAGATAACTGGCCTGATGGGAAAAAAGTATGAAAAACTTAAGGCTATCTTAACTTCCTTTAGCACTTTAGTTCACCATGGGTCTCCTATCCTGGTCAGCCTGTCCCTAGGAACCTGTAGATGGGGGTGAGAAAGCTCCTTGGAGTTAAGGCATAGTGTGAGGCTTTCAGGGTTGACAGCAGGGTGGCTGAGGTTGGGTCCTGTGGAATTCTCTCTTCTGGGGCAGGTAGAGCCCTTGGCACACATTCAGGATGTGCGCCTCACCTTGACTCTTGGCACTACTTGTGCCTCCTCTGCTCTATGACTTGAGGACTCGTGACTCAGACCAAAGCTGTCACCCTTAATTCCCAGAGTCTCTGTAGGAGAAATTCAGGTAGCCCCTTGGGCTACAGACTATAAGTACAGCTTTGGGCCCTCCAGGGCTGACAGGCAGAGTGGGCTAGACTCTGAAATCCCCATAATTCTGTTGTGGATTCTCCCCAAGTCCTATCAGGGCAGAGAGGGGCAGAGCCAATCTGTTCTTGTGTAGGGGGTCCATTCCACCTTCAAACTAACTCTTGGCAGTGCCTGAAGCTCCTCCCTCTGTTGAGCTGAGCCCAAGCCCCCACTCTATCACCACAGATGAAAATGAGGGCACACCACATCTTGATGTCATGCTGGGATAGTGCAGGGCAGAGGTTCCAACTCTCTGAGGGTGAAGGGGGTTCCCTCAATCCTCTTTCAGGGTCCTCAATTTGACTTCTGGTAGAACCTGAGTCTTCTCTGTGGGCTGACCGGATGTAGCTACCTCTGCTGATGTAGGGTTGTCTCCATAGACCAAGGCCTTCACCTCCCTGAAACCAATGAGAAAAAAGTGAAGAAGTACAGCCACCCCTTCCCTGAATCTCCTGGGTTGACAGCAAGAGCTAGGACCCAATAAGTACCTAGGTGGAAGGCATACTCAGTCACCCCTTAAGGTCCTCACTTACATGCCCAGCAGGACCTGGAACTTCTCCCTTTGATGACTCAGATCTGGCCCTCTAAGACAAAGGGAGACTCCATCCTTTCTATTAAACTTAGGATGCCTCCTTTAGGCCAAGGCTTCCACTGCCAGACAAGTCAAACAGGGAAATGAGGGAGGTGGAGGAGAATGGAGGGAGGCTTTTTTGCCTAACAGTTCTACTAATGGGCTTCCAGGGCTGGCACCAGGACAGAATTGGATTTTCTCCGTTTGTAGAATGGTCTAATTCATCCATTCTCAAAGTCCTCACCTTGACTTCTGGCAGGGCTGTGGTTCTTGTCTCTGTTGACCTGAGGCTACACCACTCAGATAGGAGCCCTTATCTCACTAAGACTACCAAAAAAGGAGTGAGATGGAACCTCTGCCTGACAGGCCTGAATAAGTTCTACTGGAATTCACAGCAGTGTAAAGACTTCCTTTACACTGTGTGACTTTCTCTGGGTTTTGGGTTGTGGGTATATTTATTCTTGACAGAGTCTTACATGTGTCTATTTTTAATGTTTTTATTTCTATTTTGTTTTTTGACATAAGGATGTTTCCTTTAAGCCAAGGTCCCCATCTCCTAGATACGCAAGACAAGGAAATGAGAAAGATAGAGAAAGCACCTCTTCCTTACAGCCAAGCCTGGGGCCTCTCAAAGAAGGGGCAGATTTCTGTGGCTCCCTTTCTATTTGTGGTAGGAGGTCCTACCAGCCTCACCTAGGGGTCCTCATTTTTATGCCTGGCAGAGCCTGAAGTTCTTTCCCATGATGAGCAGTGGTCTGCCCCTTCAGACCCTCACTTCTCTGAAACACCTTATCTGACAAGGGAAGGAGGAAACTCATGGTAGACAGAATTTCCTGGAGAAATTATGTCCTCAGGACTGACAACAGGGAACAGGGTGAATTTCTATGAAGATCCTACTGAATTCTGTAGTGGAGTATGCTCTGTCCTCCCCAAGGTCATCATATTTGCTCCTAACAAAACTTGCTCTGCCTTCCTTCTGCTGAATTGAAGATGTGGCCCTCAAACCAAAGTCCCCATTTTTCCGAGACCGCCAACAAGGAATTGTGGAGGAGTGGGGTAGGTACCTCTACTTGACTAAACTTCCTGCAGCCTGGAGTGGGGGAGGAGGGTCCTGACAGCAGGGGTTAGTTACTGTGCGTTCCATTTTGCCTGGTAGGAGGTCCCCTCAGCCCACCATAAGGGCTCTCAACTTGATGTCTGATACTGCCTGACATTCCTCTTTCTATTGACGTGGGTCAATCCCCCTCACAAAACACTCACTTACCTCAGCCTCCAAAGACGGAAGTCTGGATACACCACATCCATGACCCCTGCCAGGGGTAGCCCAGGACAGACAACGGGGTGTGGGGGAGGACCAGAGCCCTATCTCGCTGCAGCAAGAGGTTGGTCTCTTTTTTTTTTCCAGGATCCTCACCTTAATACCTGGTAGTGCCTATGACTCTTCCCTCTGTCAACTAAACTCCGGCCGCCTCATAGGGAGGATCCTCTCCCTCCGATTCCAAAAAGCAAACAAACAAACAAACAAACAAACAAACAACCCGTATGTTCGAACACACTACATCTGGAAACCTTGCCTGGGTCCCCCATAGTGGGCAGTAGTGGCAGGTTGAATCTGGAGAGGGCTCATTTATGTGTGGTGAGAAGTTCCCTTACTCTTCCTTTGGAAATATCTTGAAACCTGACAGGACCTAGGAATCCTCCTTCTGGTGATCTAACTTCAGCCACTTTAGAGGAAGCCTCCCCTCCCACAGACTTCCAAAGTGGAAGTCCGAATACACCACATCGGAGCACTCTGCCTGAGGTTTATGAGACTGACAGCAGGCGCAAGGTGCTGCAGGTCACCTTTCCACTTGGAGTGGGAAAACTTCATCTTAGCTTAGTGTCCTCACTTTAATTTCTGACATTGCCTAGGCCTCCTTTCTTCGTCGACCCGAGGCAACACCCCTTAGATATATGCCTTTAACTCACAAAAATCACCAAGCAGGTGACTCTTCAGTCTGGCAGGCCTGCACAAAGGTCCACAAGAGCCGAGAGCAGGAGCATGATGGGTTCCTATGGAATTCTCTTTGTATTCTGGGTTGTGGGTTACCATCAGTCCTTTTCAAAGTATATGTATTTTTTCCTGACAGGTCATTCACTCCTGCCTTCAAAAGCGTACACTCTATTTCCCTGAGGCATCCACCATGGAGCTGAAGAGTATGTGGGTGATGGCATAGCCCATAGTTTCCCATAGCCCTGTTCCAGAACCTCCGAAGGATAACAACAGGATTGCTTTTCTGTGAGGTCCTATCTGAGGGTGAGAGATTAACTCAGTTTTCAATAAGGATCCTCATGTTGCAGCAGGGCCTAGGACTCCTCCCTTTGTTGACATGAATACTGCACCCTTGGACCAAGACACTCATTTTTCTAAAACCCTCTCCCCTCTACAGGTGGAAGTCAGTTTCCAGTAAAATCAGGATCTGCCCTCTGGTCATCACGATCCAAAGACTTCTAAGGCTAACTGTTAAGTCAGGATGGGTCCAAGACCTGGATTCTTCCGTGGTGAAGCTTCTGTTTAGTCCTCCCTCAGGAGCATCATATTGACTCCTGCCACTGAGTTTGCCTCCTTCCCTTCTGCAAACCTGAGTCCATTCACCTCAAATTAAGGACTGCACCTTGCTGAAGCTCCTAAATTGGAAATAGTCAGTTAACCTGACAGTCCAGCTTAGGGCCTCTCAAGACTCATATCAGCACATCAAGGATGGAGTGGAATTCTGTTTGGCCTCTTCTGTTTTGAGGTGAGTGTATTCCTAACCCAATCTTGAGGGTCTTCAGCTAGGGTTCTGGCTCTTTAATTAACTGAAGCATGTAAGATATCCCCTTTCTGCTATCTCTGCTCATTGGCACAAAAGTAACTCTTGCAGACAATTTTTTCAGATCCTAATCTAGTTGTTAGAAGGGAGTGAAGTGGTGCCCACGACACTGGTCTGTTAGAGAAGTGCACCTCCTTGTAGGATGACTTCACTAGACAGATTTAGACTTTGGAAACCTTTTCTAAAATATTTATTTTCTTCATAGGACAGGGTGTAATTTGGGAAGGGCTTGGTCTTTCTTTTTAGATTTCAAAAAGGTAGTTTAATTTGTTACACTTTATGATATTTTATAGCCAATTCATTTTTGAAAATACTTTTTTAAGAATAGCTTTAGATTCACAGAAAAATTGAAAGACAAAGATGTCCTATATACCCTCTTCTGCTAGAAATGCAGAGCCTCCCCTATTATCAACATTCCCTACCAGAATAGGACATTTATTACAACTGATATATTGACACATCCTTATCACCCACATCTAGTGTTTACATTAGAGTTCACTCTTGGTGTTAGATATACTATAGGACAAATATATAGTGAAATGTATCCACCATTGTTGTATATTACATAGTAATTTTACTGTACTGAAAATCCACTCTGCTCTGCCTATTTATTCCTCATTCCCCACAGCCCCTGGCAACCACTGATATTTTTATTGTTTCCATAGTTTTGCCTTTTCCAGAATGCCATATAGTTGGAATCATACAATATATAGCCTCTCCAAATTGGCTCTGTCACTTAGTAATGTGCATTTAAGTTTACTCCTTTTTTTATTTCATGGCTTTTTAGCTCTTTTGTTTTTAGCATTGAACAATATTCTATTATCTGAATATGCCAGTTTCTTTAACCATTCCCCTACTGAATGATACCTTTGTTGCTTTTAAATGTTGGCAATTATATGTAAAACTGCTATAAACATTCATGTGCAAGTCTTTGTGTGGACGTAAGTTCACAGCTCCTTTGGGTAAATATCAAGGAGTGGAATTGCTGGATTGTGGGCTAAGAGTATGTTTAGCTTTGCAGTAAACTGCCAAACTGTTTTCGAAAGTGGCTGTACCACTTTGCCTTCCCACCAGCAAAGAATGAAACTTCCTGTTGCTCCACATCCTTACCAGAATTTGGTTTTGCTAGTGTTCTAATAGGTGTCTATTGGTATCTCATTGTTTAAATCTGCATTTTCCTTATGACATATGTGGAGGATCTTTTTATATGCCTATTTGCCAACCTTGTATTCTTTGGTAAGCTGTTTGTTCAGGACTTTGGCCTATTTTAAAATCAGGTTGCTTTTTAATTGTTGAGTTTTTAAGAATTATTTGTATATTTTGAGTAACAGTCTTTTATTAGATATGTCTTTTACAAATATTTTCTCCCAGTTTGTGTCTTTTCATCATCTAGAGAAGCCCTGCTCCTTTGAGGTTAACATTGCATTATACAGTTCAATGGATTTTAGATTTTTAACCTTTATTTATAGTATGAAATATCTTTTATATTTCTACCACATGTATGTGTAGGCTACATATACAAGGGTGATGCACCCAAACTGAAATTTATTTATTAAAAACTGTCTATTTATTCTTACATGTTTAAATTCGTCACCTTCAAAGTACTCTCCATTTGATGCAATATACCTATTGAGATGCTGCTCAAAACAATTTTTGAATTTGTCAATTTTAATGTTTTTTAGTGCTTCTGCCATTTTTGTTTCATCTTTTCCACATCGGCAAAACGTTTCCCTCTGAGAACATTTTTCATATGAGAAACAACAACCACAAAAAGTTGTTCAGGCAACATTGGGTGAATAGGTAGGTTGGGTCACAGATGTCATGCAGTTTTTGGTCAAAACTCCTTAACACTCAGTGTGATGTGAGCCGGTGCTGTCTTAAATCATCCATCATGAAATTGACAAACGCACTGAAAGAATCTCCAAAAAATAAAGCTGAAGCCAGACGCAGCCTCTCATAGCAATGCTAGCTGGTACACTGATCCTGATAGGTTTCTAGAATACTAAACTAGCAGAAACCTTGTATTACAAGGGCTTACCCTCCAAAAAGTAATTCTGATTTTTTGGGGGTCCCCTCTTACATAGGTAGATAGATAGATATAGATTAGATAGATAGATAGATAGAGATAGAGAGATAGATGATAGAGAGATAGATGATAGATAGAGAGATAGATGATAGATAGATAGGGATAGAGATATAATCTTCTGCATGTGGTCGGCCAGTTTTCCCAGCACCATTTACTGAATAAAATCTCCACTCCCCAGTAGTTGTTAGTGGAGGCTTTGTCAAATATTAGTTGAATGAGAAATTGAGGTTTTGCTTCTGTAATCTCTATCCTGTTCCATTGTTCTATATGCCTGTTCTTGTATCAACACATCAACCTGTTTTGATTATTGGAGCCTGATAATAAAGTTTAAAGTCTGGAGTGTGATACTTTCCACTTTGTTTCTTTTGTTGAGGATTGTTTTGGCTTTCCATGGTCATTTATTTTTTCCATATGAATTTCTGTGTTGTTGTTTCCTGGTCTGAGAAGGATGATATTGGTAATGTAATGGGAATTGCGTTAAATCTGTAGATTGCCTTTGGTAGGATGGATATCTTAACAATGTTGAGTCTTCCAATTCATGAGCATGGACTATTTTTCTATTTGACTTATTTGAGCAATGTTTTGTAGTTTTCGTTGTAAAGGTCTTTCACTTCTCTAATTTGGAAGATGCCAAGGTATTTCATTTATTTTGTGGCTATTGTGAATGAGATTTATGCTTTTTATTTGGGTTTCTGTTTGTTTGTTGTTGGCGTATAGGAATGCAAATGTCTTTAACAAGACCCCTACCTATCACTAAACACAAAAATCAACTCTAAATGGATCAACGACCTAAACATAAAATCTAAAACTATAAGAACTTTAGAAAATGCAGGAGACACCCTTATGGAAATTGGAACTGGCAGCCAATTCCTGATCAAAACCCCAAAATGCCCATGTCATAAGAGATAAGATTGACAAGTGGGACCTCTTCAAATTGAAAGCTTCTGCAAAGCAAAAGAAACCTTCAAGAGAGCTGGCAGACAGCCCACAGAATGTGAAAAAATATTTGCCAACTGTATATGTGACAAAGACCCAACATTCAGGATCTACAAGGAACTCAAATGTGCCAAAAAGAAAAAAACAGCCCTATTAAAAAGTGGTCAAAAGTGGCAAAATGTGGACCAATGGGAGGCCCAAACTTTACCTGTATAGTGGCCAATTTTTTACCTAATCCTGAATTGTACTCTACATCTTTAAAATACATATTTAAAAAGTGTGCAAAAAATATGAATAGACACTTCTCAAAAGAAGACATATGAGCAGCCAACAGATACATGAAAAAATGCTCAGCCTCACTAATCATCAAAGAAATGCAAATTTAAACCACACTGAGATACCACCTAACTCCAGTCAGAATGGCCATCATCAGTAAGTCAAAAAACAACAGATGCTGGAGAGGATGCGGGGGAAAAGGGAACACTTCTACAAATTGGTGAGAGTGTAAACTAGTGCAACCTCTGTGGAAAACAGTGTAGCGATTCCCAAAAGATCTAAAACTCGACCTTTCATACAACTCTGCAATCCCCCTTCTGGAAATATACCCTGAGGAACTCAGATTACTCTATGAAAAAGATACCTGTGCACTCATATTTTTGCAGCATTATTCACAATAGCAAAAACATGGAAACACCTGTGCTGCCCATTGAAAGATGAATAGATTTTTTTAAGTGGTACATATACACCATGGAATATTATGCAGCGATAAAGAAGGACTAAATTACAAACTTTGCAGAAACTTGGATGGACTTTGAGTCTATAATACTCAGTGATCTATCACAGAAACAAAGAACTGAGTACTACATGTTCTCACTCATAACTAGACCCTGAACAATTATCATAATACTTTAAGAAGGGGATTGGCAGTAGTGGGAAGCTACCAGGGGAGGAGGGGTACACTCATCAATAAGGGTACCTGATCTCAAACCAGGTGAAGTGGGGACAAAAAGTGAGACCCAAACTTTACCTACACAGTGACCATTTGTATACCTAACCCTGAAATGTACCCCACATCTTTAAATAAAAATAAAAATAAAAATAATGTTTTTTAAAAGAGATATAGATATGTAGGAATTATTGAAAGAATACTTATTCTGACTATGCATGATTCATTATGATAATTCCAGTTTTATTTCTAGCTCAATTTTCATACATTGTTAAAATAATACATTTTTTAAAAAGACCAGTTCTCCTCCACTGAAGTGATTTCAGGTAGTTCTTAACACTAGAGTCAAGTCACTCTGCCTCAATCAATACAACCTTTCCTGTTGTCCTGACATTACTCCGCGGCTAAAGCCATCTGAGTTTAGAGGGGCTGCCTCAAATTTATGCAATGAAGCAGGGGCCAAAGTGTTTAAATTTTTAAAATAATTTATCCTGCATTATCTTTGTTCACTCCTGCTACTATAACAAAATACCAGAGACTATAATTTTTAAACAATAGGGATTTAATTCTCATGGTACTGGACTCTGGGAAGTCTAATATCAAGAAACTGGCAGGTTTGGTGTCTGGTGAGGGCCAAGTCTCTGCTTGCAAGATTGTGCTTTGTTGCTGTATCTTCACATGACAGAAAACAGAAGGGAAAACGGGACAAAAAGGGATGAATGCAGTGTATTGATGCAGAAGAAATGGAAGGGCAAAACAGGACTGAACTCTCTCCCTCAGACCCTTTTATAAAGACACTGTAAAATATATTCCCAAGCCTCTCTTCCCACTGATGGAATGGACTTCCTCTTGGCCAAGGGAACCTCAGAGAAACCTTACAAACTTCCCAGCCATGATGGGAAACTCATTATAGTTTCTTCCTCTTACAGTTTAGACACTCATTATAGTTTCTTCCTCTTACAGTTTAGACACTACAATCAATGAGCACTAATGTTACAATAGAGGTTACAAGACTGATCGAATGGATTCTTTGTGGCAATAGATACCAAATTATAAACAAGACCTAATACCATGCTAGGTAGGGATTGTCATGTACCCTTGCGCTTAAAGATTACACTATGCTATAACTGCCACAAGGTTTTTATCTTTCTCTAGCAGATAAACAAGCACTGACCTTGAGATAAACAATACTAAAACAATTTGCAGCTCATCCAGCTCACAAGAACTGACCTCCTTGTTCCACCAGCTTTGATTGGGCAAGAGGATTTCAATAACTTTTTCCTGATAAGAAGACTGCCAACCATTAACTGGTTCTGACTGATTTATAAAGGCTGCACATGAGTGCCTTTGTGTTCTAAAAAGGCCTTTTGAGGTATAGAGCTTAATTGCAATGTATTTAAATGTTAAGTCACCACCCCAAGATTAACTTGGGTCGTATATAACATGCATATTTGTTTAATACACATGCATTAGGACCACCCTCATGAATATGCATAGCTTCTTCCTTCCGTAACTTGTTGAGTATGTATGTTTAGCTAGTCCATTCAGCATAAAACTCCTACTTCAGCCCCTCCTCCATAGAAGAATCTATATCTGATCTTTGCCCAAGGCTATGCTTCCCAGCTTACAGAATGACCATTTTACAGGTGGTGTGTAATCCTATATGAGAAGTAAAATCTCATTTTCTAAATGTATAAATCTTGTGATTCCTTAAAAGTTAGCAGCACTATAACTATCCAGGAGGGTGGGGTTCTCATGCTCAGTTTACCTCCCAAAGGCCCCACCTCTTAATACTATACCATTGGTAATTAAGTTTCACTAAGAATTTTGGAGGGACACATTCATTACAGCATACCTGTTCTATCATCTAGTATCTATTGCAGGCTGCCAACTTTCCCCAGCTTTACTGATGCCTCCCTCTACTCCCACATCTCAAACACAAGTACAAGTTCAAGACAATCTTAAGTCATGGCTAGGTATATCTCATGTTTTGTTGTTTAGATATTGGTTTTGATAATTGTGGTAAGCTTTTCAATATATCAGATTCCAATCTCTTGAAACAGCCTTATTTAGTAAAAGGGTATTTGCAGGTGTAGTTAATTAAGGGTCTTGGCATAAAGAGATTATCCTGAATTATATGGGTGAACTTTAAATACAATCACTGGCATCCTTATGAGAAGCAGGCAGAAAGATATTTGATCCACAAAGAGGAGAAAGCGATGTGAAGATGGACCATGAGAGATTTGAAGAAACTGTCCTTGAAGAGTGAAGTGACATGGCCAAAGTAAAGCCCCAGATACTGGAAGAGGCAAAGAATGAATTCTACCCTAGAGCCTCCAGGGAGAGCATGGCCCAGCCAACAAGTTAATTTTGATCCAGTGATACTGATTTTAATCTTCTGGTCTCCAAACGTGTGGGAGAATTTTTGTTTTAAGTCACCAAGTTTGTTGCTTAAGTAATTAGAAGCCACAGAAAATCAATTCAAATTTGTTACTTGGAAGTGGCATATGGTTGTAACAAATAACTAAAAGTATGAAAGTGGATTTAGAATTTAGTGATGCACATAGGCTAGAAGAATTTTAAGGAACATATTAGAACATTCTAAATTGCTTTAAAAAATTGTTGGTAAAAATATGAACTAACTAAATGTGGAAATTTGATTTTCTGAAAATTAAATGCACTTCCAATGAGAGTTCAGAAGGAAATAAGGAGCACGTTGTAAGAAACTGAAGAAGAGACAATTCTTGTCATTTAGTAGCAGAAAATTTTGCTGAATTGTGTCTTGCAGTTGTGTGGAACACAGAACTTGTAAATGACAGATTTGTGTGTCTGACTGAGATTTTCAAGCAAAGTATTGAAGATGCAGCCTAGTTTGTAGTAAAAAGTGAGAGGAGATAAACTGAGGCAAGAATTGTTAAGCAAATTTGAACCAGCACTTGATTTGGGAAACTCCCATCTTACTCAGATTGCAAAAGATGCTGAAATTATATTTACTGTTAGGAAAACATGCTCTGGAGAGAAGACCAAGGGTATGACTGGAAATTTTTTTGCTATTGCTAAAGAAATTGGGTGTGCAACTCATGGATTCACTCAAACATCAGAAGCCAGGAACAGAGATGTAGTTATCTAGGTAATATTTTTGGGAGGATTGTCTTTTAAAATGGAGTGAATCTCTGTGACATACATACATACATACAGGCACATAAAGTTTTTGAGAAAGTTATATCAACAGAAATACTTCCAGATCGAACTTTAAGAGACAAAGTCAAGATGAAATGAAGGAAGGCTGTTGATATTTCAAAATGTTATGGGTGGAAAGCAGACTGATAAAACTACTCATCTGTGCACAGGTGCGAGTCTTCAAGAAAAAAAAGGATTAACTCCAGAAGCAGAGGATCATTCCCAGGCTTTGAAACATAATGTAGTTTATCCTGCTGGATTTTAAAATAGTTTGGAAATGTGATCCCTATTTTCCTCTCATTTTCCCCTTTGGAAATGTAAATGTTTATAACTGTTATATTATACCAGCCCCACCAGTGTATTTTGGGGACAGATAATTTGTTTTTTAGTTATGTAGGTCCAGAGATAGAGACGAATTATGCCTCAGATTGGATCATGCCCATACGTTATTTAGATGATTTAGACTTGGGACTTTTAAGCCAGGCTCGGTGGCTCAGCCTGTAATCCCGCACCTTTGGGAGGCTGAGGTGAGTGGATTGCCTGAACCCGCGGGTTCGAGACCCGCCTGGGCAACTTGGTGAGACCTCATCTCTACAATAAATAAAAAATTAGCCAGGTGTGGTAGCGCGCACCTGCAGTTCCATCTACTTGGAAGGCTGAGGCGGAAGGATGGCCGGAGCCCAGCAGGTCGAGGTTGCGGTGGCCAGGAGCGGCCACTGTACTCCAGTCTGGGTGACAGAGTGAGACTCCAACTCAAAAAAAAAAATAGATTTGGGACTTTTTAGGTAAAGCTATCTAGATGACATTTTAGACTTGAGTTGATGCTGAAACATGCTGAGATTGTTGGAGGTGTTGGGATAGTGGGAATTTATATAGCAAGTGGAAGGAATGTCAATCTCTAGGTGCTAGGTAATGGATTATGGTATTCTGAAAAATGGTCCCTGAAAGACATAAGGTCCTAATTCTTGAAAATGTAAATATTACCTTGTCTGGAAAACAGGCCTATGTATATGTGATTAAGTTAAGAAATTGGTGCTGGGGTATTATTCTGGATTATTCTGGATTATTCAGATAGGCCCTAAATGCCATTGCAAGTGTCCTCATAAATGAGAGGCAGAGTGAACGTTCTCACAAACATAGAGGAAAGAGCATTGTGAAGATGGTGGCAGAAATTAGAGTAATGAGACCATAAGTCAGAGAATAATGGCAGCCACCAGAAACTGCAAAGGCAAGAAACCTATTCTCTGTTGGAGCACATGGAAAATAAGCATAATTATTTTGTCCCAGTGATACTGATTTCAGATTCTGATCAACTAGACTGTAAGAGAATAAATTTCAGTTGTTTTGAGTCACCTGATATGTGATAATTTGTTATGGCAGCTCTAAGAAACTAATATAATATAGTTTGCTTGTTTTATGTGTTTATCATTCTTTATTTTATAATTTCCCTGGGTTGATTTTTGAAACTAGAAGACAGTAGTTCAAGCTTTTCATATTGGCACATACAGGCAAGGCACTATATCTGTAAGTAACTTAAGGATAATTGACATATTTACAATATTCTGTTTCTTGTCAATGAATTTGATATACTGATCTTTCTATTTGGGACTTCTTTTAACCTTGACTTACCAGGAAACATTTCTAATTTACTCTATAAAGACCTTAAATATTTTTCTGAAGATTCCTAGATATATTCTGTATTTTGTTGCTTTTGTAAACGGGGTATTTCCTCCATACCTATTTTATTGATTTTTCTGGATAGATGATATTGTTACCAATTATGTTCTCTTAACTTTCAATATTCAACTCTCTTAACTTATTTTGATATTCATAGCTCTGACCTTGTGTTTCCATGGAGTTTTTCTTTTATTGTGATAAAATACATACTTTAAATTTACCCTTTTAACAATTTTTAAATATTAAGTACACTATTGCTAACTATATACCCATTGTTGTACAAAAGATTTATAAAACTTTTTCATCTTTCATGACTTAAACTCTACCCACTGAACAAAATCTTCCCATCTCCCTCTTTTCCACATCCCCTGGCCACAACCTTTCTATTTTTGTTTTTATGACTTTGACAATTTATATACTTCACATAGTTGGAATCATGCAAAAACTTGCAAAGATGGTGCAGAATTCCTATATATCTCACACGTATTTTTCTCCTATTTTTAACATCTTGCATTAGTATAGTACTACAACCAAGCCAATATTGATACATCGTTATTAATTAAAAATTTATAGTTTTTTCAGCATTCCTTAGTTTTTACCTAATTTCCTTTTTCTGATGCCCAACGGGATACCAAATGACTCTTTATCGTTTTGTCTCCTTAGCCTTTTATCTGTGCTGGTTTCTCAGACTTTTCTTGTTTTGGATCTTCATTACTACTTCTGTGCATGAAGCTACCATCATCTCTCACCTAGACTGTGGCAAAGACTTATTGGTGCCTCTCCTTCTACATTTACCCCTATAAAATCCGTTCTGCTCTCAGCTGCCAGTAATCCTTTTAAACATACAATAGCTGATTAAATTTTTCATATATCAAAGTTTGCTCTTTATGATATACAGATATATGGATTTTAACAAATGCTTACAGTCATAAATTTACCACCCAACTATCATACATAACAGTTTTATCAGTCTACAATTCCTCTTTGCATTTACCTGTGTAGTCAACCACTTTTCCCCTTCCTAAATTCCTGGCAACTACTAATTTGTTTTATGTACCTCTATTGATGACTTTTTCAGGGTATCACATGAATAAGATCATAAGATATACAGACTTTAGGGTTTGGCTTCTTGGCAAAATTCATTTAAGATTTATCTATGTTATATCGATAGCTGGTTCCTTTTATCACTAACTAGAATTCCATTTTATAGAAGTAACAAGGTTTATTTTTATTTATCTAGTCACTTCTTGAAGAACATCTTGGTTGGCAATGATAAATAAAGCTGCTATAAAGAGTCACATAAATGTTGCTTTGCAAACACAAATTTTCAATTCACTTCAGTAAAACCTAAGAATAAATCATTTGATCTTATGCTAAGGCTATCTTTAACTTTATAGGAAACTGCCAAACAATCTTCTTAAGTGGCTGAACCAATTTTCATTCTCTGTAGCAATGAGTAAAAGTTCCCGTTACTCCACATACTCTCCAACATACGGAATTTTCAGATTTTGTATTTTAACTACTCTAATAGGTGTGTGGTAGAATTTTATTGTGATTTTCACCTGCATTTTCCTCTAAGGAAAAATGATGTTGAATAATTTTTATTTTCTTTCTTTTTCTTTTTTGAGTTGAAGTCTCATTCTGTCACCCAGACTGGAGTGCAGTGGCTGCTCCCGGCCACCGCAGCCTCGACCCGCTGGGCTCTGGCGATCCTTCCGCCTCAGCCTTCCGAGTAGCTGGAATTACAGTCACGCGCTACCACACCTGGCTGATTTTTTATTTATTTATTTATTGTAAAGATGAGGTCTCGCCAAGTTGCCCAGGTGGGTCATGAAGAATAATTTTCATATGAATTTTTGTAATCTATATACCTTCTTGGACGGTGTTCAAATCCTTTGCATATTTTATAGTGTGTTTTCAATGTGTTGTGTTTTTTTTAAATTGAGAGATTTTTAAAAAAACATAAAAGTTTTGATTGACAAATCATAATTGTAGGTATTTATGGGGTTACTATTGTGTTATAATATTTCTTTAAGCATAATATGAGTTTTTAATCAGATATGAGATATGCATGCATTTTTCCCAATTATGACTTATTTTCTTTTAAATAATCTTAACAGTGTATTTTAAAATTAAACTTAATTTTAGAATAGTTTAAATTTATTTTTAACAAAGGTGTGAAAATAGTAAAGAGAGTTCCCATATGCTTCACAACTAGTTTCCCCTATTAGCATCATATATTAGTATGGTAGTTACATTTGCTACAAATAACAAATCACTATCAATACTTAATGTCCTTTTTCTGCTCCAAAATCCTATCTAGGATGCCACATTATTTTTAGTCATCAAGTTTACTTAGGCTCCTCTTGGCTGTGTAATTTTTTAAAACTGTGCTTGTTTTGATGATTTTTACAGTTTTGAAGATTACTAGGCAGATATTATGTCCGTTGAACTCTAAATTTGAACTTTTTGATATTGTTCCATGATAAGACTGAGGTTATGGAGTTTAAGGAGGAAGACCAGAGAGATGAAGTGCTATTCTCATCACATCATATCAAAAGTATATTTGTTCAATGTTTTTGTTGTTGTTGCTTTGAGTTAGAGTCTCACTCTGTCACCCAGACTGGAGTGCAGTGGCCGCTCCCGGCCACCACAGCCTCGACCTGCTGTGCTCCGGCGATACTTCCACCTCAGCCTTCCAAGTAGCCGGAATTACAGGCATGCGCTACCATGCCTGGCTGATTTTTTGATTTATTGTAGAGATGAGGTCTCGCTGCCCAGGCGGGTCTTGAACCTGCGGGCTCAGGCAATCCACTCACCTCAGCCTCCCAAAGGCGCGGGATTACAGGCTGAGCCACCGAGCCCGGCTGATCAATGTTTTTTATGATCACTGGTGTTCACCTTGGTCACTTGACTGAAGTGGTGTTTCTCAGGTTTCTCCAACATCTGTGTGTGTGTGTGTGTGTGTGTGTGTGTGTGTGTGTGTGTGTGTGTGTGTACTAACGTATGTATACACACATGTCTATAAAGTAGATGCTTCTATATCAAACTGTATATGAGTTTATATTGGTGTCTCCATCTTTAATTCATTACTAGAAGGATCACTCCAGCTTCCTCTCTTATTTTTGCAACATTTGTTCCAATAGTCATAAACATGGTTCCCACCATCTGCCATCCATCTAATTGATTGTTCAATTCCAGTATACAGGTAAAGTGGCTACAGAATTATTAACTTGTACTGCCTTGAGAAGCAATTTTATCAACTGGAGTATAGTGTTTATATGTACATGTCCTTTCTTGACTTTTAAAGAGCTCCACTCATTTCCAAATTTACCTATGTCAGTAGCTTCCGACCCCCATACCCTTCAGTGATATTATTTTGTACTTTTTACCATACAATTGGGTTGTTTTATTGTATTCTCCACACCATCCCGAAGTCTCTCAGCCTTCTGAATTATTTCCTTTAATTTGAATACATGAAGATTCACTCTTTGTAGTATAAAGTTCTATATTTGACAAATGTATAGTGTCATATGTCTACCAGTACAGTAACATGCAGAATAATTTCACTGTCATAATAATTTTCTTATGCCAAACTTAGGAAACATTTCCCCCTCCACCTAGCCATGGCAACAACTGATCCTTTTACTGTATCTACTGTTTGCCTTTTTCAGAATGTCTTATATGTGGAATTTATTATACACTATTAGATTTTTCAAACTGGTATATTTCACCAAGATAGGTTAAGACAATAGAAATTTATTCTCTCACAGTTCTAAAGTCTAGAGGTCTAAAATCAAAGTGTTGGCAGGACCATGCTAGATTTTTCCACATCTTTGTATGGTTTGATAGTTCATTTCTTTTTAATTATCCATTCACAGCACCTTTGTTGGTTCTAGAATCATGAGATTATGAAATAATGTGCTATACACGTATTTGTGTAGGCTGTGGTTTGGACTTTTCAGGTTAGTTGGGCAAGCATCTAGAAGTATAATTTCTGGGTCATGTGGTAAGACTAAACTCAGCTTTAGAAGAATGACTGTCTTCCAAAGTGGCTGTACCGTTTTGCCTCTCCACTAGCAATAAATGAGTGTTTCTGTTGCTCTACATCCTTGCTAGCAACGGGTACTGTCAGGTTTTTTTTTTTTTTTTTTTTTGGTTTCAATTATTCTAAGAGGTGTGTGGTGATATGCCAGTGTTGTTTTAATTTGTGATTCCCTAAGGACAAATGACATTGAGCATATTTTATATGCTTATTTTACCATCTATGTAAGTTCATTGGTGATATGTTTGTTTGGAAGTTTTGCACATTTTTAATGGAGTTGTTTCTTATTGTTAAGTACTTTTAAATGTTTTTGTATATTTTGGATACAAGTCCTTCATCAAATATATCTTTTCCCAGTCTACGTCTTGTCTTTTCCATTCTCTTCGTAGTGACTTTCACAGAGTATGAGTTATTAATTTTAATAAAGCCCAACTTACGAATTTTGTCATCATGGATTATGCTTTTGGTATTTTATTTTAAAATTTACTATGAAAACTAAGGTCATGTAAATTTTCTCCTATGTTTTCTTCTAAAAATGTTATAGTTTTGTGTCTATTTAATTTTTGTTAAAGGTATAAGTTTTATTTATGTTCACTTACTTGGCACATTGAAGTCCAAATTTTTTAGTTGAAATTTCAATTGTTTATTGCTGGTATATAGAAAAACGATCGACATTGTATATTGACCTTATATTTTGTGACCATGCCGTACTATACTTGTTTACTTTTTGTAGATTCTTTGAGCACACACACACACATAATTATGTCATCTGTGAATTAAGACAGTTTTATTTCTTACTTTCAAATATGTATGCCTTTATTTTTATTGTCTCATTGCACTAATTACATTATAAGTTTGAATAATAGTGAGAGAGGACATCCTTGATTTTTTCTCAGTATTTGGGGGAGAGTATGCAATGTCTCACTATTAAGTATGATGATAAATTTTCATAGATGCTCTTTTTAAATCTGAAGAGATTTTCCTCAATATTTTTGAGGCTTTTTTAATATTATGAAATATTTTGATTATTATCATACTTTTTTTCTGCCTCAATTGATATGACCATATAATTTTACTTTTTGCATAACTGAAATAAACCCTACTTGGTTGTTGTTTTAGTATCCTAGAACTACTATAACAATTACCATAAACCAAGATAGTTTAAGACAATAGAAATTTATTCTCTCACAGTTCTAAAGTCGAGAGGTCTAAAATCAAAGTGTTGGCAGGACCATGCTACTTTTGAAGGCTCTAGAGTGTGACCTTTCCTTGTCCTTTCCTAGCTCCCAGCGCTATGCAATCTTTGCTTGCAGTCTTTGGCTTTCCTTAGCTTATAGGTGCATCATTATAATCTGTAACTGTTGTATAACATGATGTTCTCCCTGTGCATCGTCTTTCCATTTTTTTCTCTTCTTATCAAACACTGGTAATTAAACTAGGGCCCACACTAATCTAGCTTAACCTCATTTGAACTAACTACATCTGCAAAGACTCTATTGCTACAAAGAGCACATTCTGAGTTTCTGGATGGGTATGAATTGTTGAGGGGACACTATACAACCCAGTACTGTCACAGTGTATATTTTTACATGTTGTTAGGCTGATATGCTAATTTTTGGGGAATTTTTAGGTCCACCCATATTCATCACAAATATTTGTCTATAATTTCCCTTTCAGTTAACATCTTCTTCTGCTTTTGATATTAGGCTAATGTTGGTCTCAATGTCTTTTTCTTCTTCTGTTTTCTAGTTTTCTAAAAGAGATCATAAAGAATTGCTATAAATTCTACAAAAGTTTCATAGTATTCATCAGTGAAACCAACTGGGACTGGTGTTTTCTGTTTGGACGACTATCAAATTTATTTATTTATTTATTTATTTACTTATTTTCTTACTTACTTACCTACTTACTTTTTGAATTGGGTGTCTCTGTTAGGGTCATACTTTCCCAGTGGGGCCTCCAGAATGTTAGGTCAGACCTGCTGGGCTATGGGGGTTCTGGTGTGCTATCCAATGATGCAGGGAAGATGCAAAGAATTGCAAAGAAGTTAGATTAAAAAATATAGCTTATTTAGAAAGTAAATTAGAGAGAGAGAGAGAAATAGGAAACTCACCTCCCTAGGGAAGGTAGGGAAGGGGGCCAAAGCCAGGGAGCTCAGCAACAGCCATAATTTAAAGAGCACATGGGCACACCATAGTTTAGCAAAGCAATGGCAAAGATTATCAGCTTTTAATAGATATGACTATTTATGTTGACTTATTTCTCCTTGTATGAATTTTGGTAGCATATATATTTCAAGGAATCGTTCCTTTATATTGAAGTTACCACATTTTAAGTATAGAGTTGTTCATATTATTTTTTTATCCTTCCAATGTCCATGGGTCAGTAGTGACAACCTCGTGTCATTTCTGATGTTAAGTCTGTGTTTTTTCTTTTTTCTTGGTTAGCCTGATTAGAAGTTTATCAATTGCATTCATCTTTCCAAAGAACCAGCTTTGGGTTTCTTTGATTTTTTATATTGATTTCTCTGGTTTCTTTTTTATTTATTTATTTATATAATATTTTATTAAAGATGTGGGCTACAATTCAGGATTAGGTATACAAGTGGACATTGTATTGGTAAAGTTTGGGTGTCCCTTTGGTCCCCACTTTGCCTAGTTTGAGATCAGGTACCCTTATTGATGTTGTGTTCCCCGCCTTCCCCCCACCCCATCCTGGCAGTATCCTGCTACTGCCAATCCCTTTCTTATATTATTATGGTAAATCAAGATCCACTTATGAGTGAGAACATGTGATACTCTGTTCTTTGTTTCTGTGGTAGACCACTGAGTATTATTGACTCTTAATCCATCCAAGTTCCTGTGAAGTCCATATGTGTTTGTCCTTCTTTATGGCTGTGTAATGTTCCATTGTGTACATATACCACATTTTAAAAATCCAGTCCAGTTTTGATGGGCAACAGGATTGTATCCATGTTTTTGGTATTATGAATAGTGCTGCAATAAACATGCATGTGCTGGTATCTTTTTTGTAGGATGCTTTGAGTTCCTCTGGGTAGGGGCATTGCTGGGTCATATGGAGGGTCAATTTCTAGTTCTTTTAGAAATTGCCACACTTTTCCACAGAGGATGAACTAGTTTGCATTCCCACCACCTGTGTAGACGCATTCCCTTTTCTCCATATCTTTACCAGCATCTGTTGCTGTTTGTTTTATTAATGATGTCAATTCTTACCGGGGTTAGGTGGTATCTCAATGTGGTTTTGATTGGCATTTCTCTGATGATTAGTGAGACTGAGCACCTTTACAGGTGTCTGTTGGCTGCCCATATATCTTCTTTTGGGAAATGTGTATTCATGTCTTTTTCTCACTTTCTAATGGGACTGTTTGGTTTTTTTTCCTTTTGGCATGTTTGAGTTCCTTGTAGATCCCGGATGTTAGGCCTTTGTCAGATATATTTGACAATACTTTTTCTCATTCTCTAGACTGTCTCCCCACTCTCTTGTTGGTTTCTTTTGCTTTGCAGAAACTTTTCAGTTTAATGAGGTCCCATTTGTCTATCTTATCTCTTATGGCATGGACACCTGGGGATTTGATCAGGAATTGGTTGCCTACTCCGATTTCTGTTACTGTGTCTCCTGCATTTTCTAAGATTCTTATAGTTTTGAGGTTTTCCATTTAGCTCTTTGATCCATTTAGAATTGACTTTTGTGTATGGTGATAGATAAGATTCCTTTTTCAAACTTCTGCATATGGTTAGCCAGTTTTCCCAACAACATTTACTGAGTAGATTCTCCTCTCCCCAGTAGTTGTTGGTGGAAGCTTTGTCAGAGATAAGTTGGTTGGGAAATCGAGGTTTTGCTTCTGGAATCTCTATCCTGTTCCATTCGTCCATATGCCTGTTATTTTACCAATACCAGGCTGTTTTGATTGTTGTAGCCTCACTAAAGGTTAAAGTCTGGAAGTGTGATACCTCCCACTTTGATTCTTTTGCTATTGTTTTGGCTATTTTTTTGGTTGTTTTGGCTATTTGTGGTCGTTTATGTTTCCATATGAATTTCTGTATTGTCATTTTCAGGTCTGAGATTGATGTTGGTAATTTAATGAGTATTGCATTTAATCTGTAGATTGCCTTTGGTAGGATGGACATCTTAACAATATTGATTCTTCCTATCCATGAACATGGAATATTTTTTCCATTTGTTTGTGTCTTCTTGGATTTCTTTGATCAGTGTTTTGTAGTTTTCATTGTAAAAGTCTTTCACTTCTCTAGTTAGGAAGATGCTGAGGTATTTCATTGTGTGTGTGTGTGTGTGTGTGTGTGTGTGTGTGTGTGTGTGTGTTTACTGTGAATGGGATTGTGCTTTTTATTTGGTTCTCTGCTGCTTATCATTGGTGTTTAAGAGTTACCAGAGACCAGCTCCAGCCGGGTTCAGGGTACCCCAAAGGTGGAGATGGCATCGGCGATTGGGAGGAAGAAGAGAGAAAGAGAGAGAAAGAAAGAGACTGGACTCCGGTCTAGTGAAGAAGCGATGTGTGTGAGAGCCTAAACTGCAGTTTGAGGAAGAATGGGAGCAATGAGCTTCTAAAGTTAGCTTGTGTTCGTCCCAGTCTCAGAGTTTTTATGTTTTGAGCTCACAGGAGCTTAATCTGGTTAGTGCTGAGTAGAAAGGGGGAGGAATGGGGTCAATAGCTCCTGAACGCATCCTAGTGGTCTCAGGGTCAACGGTCCTTCCTGATCCCTAACGCTCAGTGGGCCTCCGTGGCCCTCTCCCAACATCTCCCCCTTTTTTTATTTTTTAGCATGAAACCATGAAACTCTATATTGCTCTTCTTTAGCACTCTGAAGATGATTGGGAGTAAACACAGCAAGAAAAGAATCACTGCTCCGCAAATTCCCACATTGATGAGTATAGACGTTAATGATTTTTGATTAGTGAATGATGCCTGAATTTCTTGATGTAATTTAGTAAGGTCTATACTCAGGTCTGAATGGTTCCAAATTCCAAGTTACTTTGTCCCAAGTATGGACAGATTTAAACTCAGAGTGACATTGGAGAGCCAATTTCTTTTTTAAGGTCACAAGTTCTTGCCCTACTGCTAAAACTCCTTCCTCCAAAGCACTAACCTGACTTTCCAACTTCTGGTCTATGATTTCCTGAATAGCTATGGCAATAGAAACATTTTTATACAGCCGATCAGCAAACATAGTTGTATGAACTTCCCTAGATAATGTTACAGCTATTAAAGCTGTAACTCCTAAAATTAAAAGTAGCCAAAAATCTTTTCTGTCTTTCTAAAAGAGCATTAGCCTCATACAATATCTGTAACCATATGCATCATAATAACGAGATGATAATTATACAAGAATCATCACATAAGATGGCTGCTCAAGAATAACAAAACCTTCGTAAAAGGCATTAGTTAAACAATTAGTTAAAAATACACCCAGTACAAGACACCTTATAAACATTACATAGAGCCATTAAAACCCCAGTCACTAATATATAGTCTTTCACCAGGTACAGTACAGTCCACCTTAGAGTCATAAGCACAGTCTCTCCATTTCAGGAAGCCAGTATCTCACTGGATGAGTGACCAGTCCTTTTCCATATCATTGAAGGGGCAAGCAGGTATGGTGAGAGGTGGTGTCCATTAAACACAATTGAACAGTTAGGGTCACAGCTGTGATTGAGCAAAGACATACTAGGATACAGGCCAACACCCACTTCCTGCATCTCTGCACTACAGATGGTGAAAGAATCATCTTGCAGATCACCTTGTCCTGGGTTTGGTATCGGATACAGTCACACTTAAAGTAGTATTGGTCCCTCAGCTGCTTCCGGAGCTCCTCACTGGTCATCAGCATATCCAGGTAGCAGATGGTGAGTTCTTCTCCCACCTCGATGTCTCAGACTGCACACAGTAAGTTTATCTTATGTTTTTGGTCCTGCATTCTTTTCTCCTCCCAGTTGTTAAAAGACTTTAAAGGCTGTGTCCAATAGTTATAGTTGAGGGGTTTGTGGGCCCTTCTCTAATTTTTGGAGTTTGCATGAGTGCTGGCTGAGAGATAAAATACATCCAAAAGAACTTGTCCTTCCAATCTAGTCTGCTTATTAACACCTATTTTGTAGTTAGCTAACAGGATTCACTTATATGATTCCTTTACTTCCAGCTGTGAAAGCTGAACTTGAGAGAAATTTATCATAAGACAACAAAGAAGAATTTTTAACTTCCTTTTGTCCGAGCAACCCCCTTGAGAAGAGACATGTGGGGGGAGTGAGAAGTCTGGAGGTTGGGGTTAGGTGCTGTGGCCTTTGGCACCCACCCCTTCTCCAAAGGTAAAAGAGAGACTGGAGGCTGGAGTCAGGTGCCGTGGCCTTTGGCACCTGCCCCTTCTCCGAAGGTAAAAGAGAAAGACTGGAGGCTGGGGTCAGGTGCCGTGGCCTTTGGCACCTGCCCCTTCTCTGAAGGTAAAAGAGAAAGACTGAAAGTCAGAGCTAGGAGCCATGGCCGTAGACACCTGCCCTTCCTTCTCAGATAAAGGCGAAGAGACTCACAGAACAGATTACAAGAAACAAGAGTAGTAGGGAAGGCAGGAATTGGAGTTGTAGAAGGAATAGGAGAGGACAAAGGAAGTGAAAACCCTTATTTTGTTTACATTTTTCTCCGGTCTATTCCTTTGATTCAACAGGATTCATGCCATCCATCTCAGTCTTTGGGGTAGCCAATACCAGACCGGTCTTTCCTCTCTACAACCTGAACAGGTCCTTTTATGCCCTGTCTGTTCCTTCCAAGTCCCTTTAAGGGATCGCATCCTATTTGTAGTGTTTGCGCTGACACCTTGTCATCTGGACTATACAGAAGCATGCCCATTTGAGCAAGAATATCACGTCCCCAAAGTGTAATGGGGATGGAAGGAATGATGTGGGGACAAAAGGTTCCTGAAGTTTTGCTATCTGTCCAATTTAAGATTTGAGAACTTTTGGCTACAGAGGGTGGTCGACCAATACCAATGAGTCCTGATGGGGCTACTTGTGTTGGCCAGGAAGATGACCAGTCTTTCCCAGCAATACAAGAAACAGCAGCCCTTGTATCTAGCAGACCTTTAATTTTAACTCCCTGAATATATAAATCTTGTAGAGGTCTGGAGTTAGTAATTTCCTTGGGTAAGATTAGTTGGCTGTCAACTGACTCATATATTCCTTTTCCTAACAACATATTGATAGAAATATGAAACTGATTTGGATCCCTCTGCTGGTCAACAGCACTCTGGATTCTTACCTGATCTTCAAATTCAGTTTTCCATAGTAAATAGGCTCCTCCCGACAAACAGCTTTTAGCAAGTTGTCGCCAATCTTGTGGTGTCATACACCGCGTGGCAAATTGTTCCATAATAGTAATAGTATAAGGAGCCGTAGGACCATACTGAGTACAAGCCTCTTTAAGTCCTTAATCAATTTATATGGCAGCGGCTCCCAGTGAGGTGCCTCATTTACTGTGCCTTCTTCCATATAAATTACTGGAAAGCAAGAAGACAAGGTAAAATCTCCTTCTTTCTCAGCCTTTTTTCTGGCTCCCTGCATACCTACATTAGCCAGAGACACATACCCAGGTGTGAATTTTGGTGTTTTCACCTTATTTCTAGTAAAGGGTATGGGAGGAGGTGCCTTGGCAACATTAGCAAGATTTTTTCGCTTATGATACCCAATCACTTCCTCCTCCAACTCCATTTCCTCCTCAGGGAAAAATTCATCATCTAAAGGAGGCACCGAGCCTACGGCCAGCAGGGGAGTGTCTTTATTTTTGGCCAGAATTTTAGAGAAATCATGCTGTGGATTTAAAGCATCTCGGATAATATTCCATAAAGCTAAGGCAAACAAAATGCAAAAGGCAAGCCAATTGGTTCCTCTATCGGACAATATGTTCAAAATACTAGTAGACATGTTCCTTTCTTTAGATTCACTGTGGCCCATGATTCTATCACAGCTCTTAAACCGCTCATCCTTCCTTGCTCTGCCTGTCTCTACAGAGGGGTCTGCGGCACCCTGGGTGAGGTCCTATCCATCCCGAAAAAGAAAAAGAAAACTTACCTTGAGGTCCCACGTTCAGGTGCCACTTGCCGGAGACCAACTCCAGCTGGGTTCAGGGTATCCCAATGGTGGAGACGGTGTCGGCGATTGGGAGGAAGAAGAGAGAAAGAGAGAGAAAGAAAGAGACTGGACTCTGGTCTAGTGAAGAAGCGATGTGTGTGAGAGCCAAAACTGCAGTTTGAGGAAGAATGGGAGCAATGAGCTTCTAAAGTTAGCTTGTGTTCGTCCAGTCTCAGAGTTTTTATGTTTTGAGCTCACAGGAGCTTAATTTGGTTAGTGCTGAGTAGAAAGGGGAAGGAAATGGGGTCAATAGCTCCCAAACGCATCCTAGTGGTCTCGGGGTCAACGATCCTTCCTGATCCCTAACGCTCAGTGGGCCTCTGTGGCCGGCTCCCAACAAGGAATGAGACTATCTTTTGCACATTTATTTTGTGCCCCAAGACTTTGCCAAAATCCTTTATCAGTTCAAGGAGTTTGTTGACAGATTCTCTTGAATTTTTGAGGTACAAGTTCAAATCATCAGCAAAGAGGGATAACTTAACTTTTTCATTTCCTATTTGGATACCCCTGATTTCCTTCTGTTGTCTAATTGCTATTGCTAGGACTTCCAACACAATGTTGAACAGAAGGGATGAAAGTGAGCAGCCTTGTCTTTTTCTGGTTTTCAGGGGAAATTATTTCTGTTTCTGTCCATTTAGCAATATTCTGACTGTGGGTTTATCATAGGAGGCATTGACTATTTTGAGGTATGTTCCTTCTATGACTTGATGTTCAAGGGTTTTTATCAAGAAGGGGAACTGCATTTTATCAAAGACTTTTTCTGCATCTAATGATGTAACCATGTGGTTCTTGTTTTTACATTTGTTGATGTATTTAGTTATATTTATGGTCTTGTGGATGTTGAACCAACTCTGCATACCGGGGATGAAGTCTACTTGTTCATAGTGGATGAATTTAGATGAGTTGTTGGATCCGATTTGCTAGAATCCTGTTGAGAATTTTTGCTTCTGTGTTCATTAGGAATATTGGCCCATAGTTTTATTTTTTGTTGGATCTTTACCCAGTTTGGGTATCAGTGGAATGTTAGCTTCATAAAACGATTTGGGGAGAATTCTATCTTTCTAATTTGTCTGGACAATAGAATTGATATCAGCTCCTCCTTGTATGTTTTTTAGAATTCTGCTTGAAAGCCATTGGTCCAGTATTTTTATTTATTTATTTATTTATTTATTTATTTATTTATTGTAGGTAGTTTTCTTATGATGGAGTCAATTTCTTGGGTAGTATTTCTTCAGGGACAATTGTGATTTGTTTTTTTTGCATTTCTAGTTGTGTGTATTTGGACTCTTTCTCCAGTTTTCTTCATCAGTCTGACTAGAGTTCCATCAATCTTCTTTATTCTTTCACACAACCAGCTTTTTGTTTTGTTAATTTTTTTTCTGTGATATTTTTGTCTTCTATGTCCTGTATTTGAGCTTTTACCTTGTTGATCTGAATTCTTCTGCTAAAGTTAGTGTTTTGGTGGTGTTGTCTTTTCAGCTCCCTTAGGTGATTTGTTTGGCAGTTAGCTTGTGACCTTTCCATGTTCTTGATGTGTGTTTGTAGAGATATAAATCCTGTTTTCAATTTAAGTGATTTTTGCTGTAAATTTTGTTTTATTTTTTCAACTGTTACTAAAAATGTGATAAGTTTATCTCTTTTTTTTGAGTTGGAGTCTCACTCTGTCACCCAGACTGGAGGGCAGTGGCTGCTCCCAGCCACTGCAGCCTCGACCTGCTGGGTTCCAGAGATCCTTCTGCCTCAGCCTTCTGAGTAGCCGGAATTACAGGCACGCGCTACCATGCCCAGTTGATTTTTTTTTATTAATTTATTGTAGAGATGAGGTCTCAACAAGTTGCCCAGGTGGGTCTCGAACCCGCAGGCTCAGGCAATCCACTCACCTCAGCCTCCCAAAGTGCGGGATTACAGGCTGAGCCACCGAGCCTGGCTAATAACTTTATCTTAATTTTAAGTTAGATCAAAGTATTTCTTCCCTCTCAGGACTTCTTTGACCTGTAAGTTGTTTAGAAGTGCACCAATTTTTAATTTTTAAGTGTTCAGGAGATATTCTAGCTACTTGTTGTTATTGGGTTTTATTTTAATTTCATTGTGGCCTGTGAACATACTTTGTATACTTTCCATTATTTTAAATTTGTTAAGATGTATTTTATATCTCTGAATATGTTCTATTTTGTTTCATGTTTTATGTTGGCTGAAGAGTATATATATTCTGTTATTTTATGTAATATTTTATAAATGTAAAGTAGATCAAGTTGATTGATAATACTGTTCAGGTCATTTGTATCCCTACTGACATTGTGCCTGCTTTATCTATCAATTATTGATAGAATAGTATAAATGTCCCTAACTATAATATAAAATTAGTATAGCAACTCCAAATTGCTTCTTCTTATTTTTGGTATGATTTGTTCTTTTCTGTTCCCTTGCTTTTAACCTGAGTCTTCATACTTAAAATGAATTTTTTTGCAGAAAAGATATGATTGGGAGTTGTTTTCCTTGACTTTTGCAATTTCTGTCTTAAAATTTCTCTATCTAGATACATTTAAAGTGATTTTTATAATGTTGGATTGATATACAATATGTTTGTAATGGTTTTCTGTTTCTTTTATGCCTGCTTTGATTTTAATTATTTAATGTTATTCCATTTAATTCTTTCTCTTAATGTATCCAATGTTTCTTTATAAAAATTGCTGTAGTTTGCAATATATAATTTTCATTAATATAAGTCAACTGTCAAACAACACTAAAATACTTTACATATGGGGTAGATATTTTATTAAGAGTATTCCCATCTATTCCTTGTGACATTGCTGTTACTCAATTAATATTTATATACTATAATCACTCAATACATTGTTTTCAGACGGTTATCAGTTACATTAAGTACCAATAACAAAAATACATCATTGTATTCTACCTTCTTTTCTCTAACATTCTTCCTTTTATATAGATTTTAGGTTTGCCATATACATTTTTCTTTCTTTATGAAGAAATTCTTTTTAACATCTTTTGCAAGGTATATCTACTGGTAATATATTTTCTCAATTTTTTTAATCTGAGAAAGTAGTTCTCATTTACTTTTTAAGAACAATTTTTACCGGATATAGAATACTAGGTTTGTGAATTTTTTTCAACAATTTAAATATTTCATTTCACTTCCTTTTTTCTGCATGGTTTCTGATGAAAGGTCCACTGTATTTTTTTTTTGAGTTGGAGTCTCACTCGGTCACCCAGACTGGAGTGCAGTTACCGCTCCCGGCCACCGCAGCCTCAACCTGCTGGGTTCCGGCAATCCTTCTGCCTCAGCCTTCGAGTAGCCAGAATTACAGGCACACGCTACCACGCCAGCTAATTTTTTGATTTTATTGTAGCGATGAGGTCTCATCTGCCCAGGCGGGTCTTGAACCAGCGGGCTCAGGCAATCCACTCACCTCAGCCTCCAAAGGTGTGGGATTACAGACTGAGCCACTGAGAAGGTCCACTGTAATTCTTGTATTTGTATGTTAGTTTCCTAGTGCTGTCATAACAAATTATTCGAAACTGGGTAGACTCTAATGTATTCTTTCACTGTTTGGAGACCTGAGCCTGAAATCAATGTATTAATAAGGCTTTACTCTCTCTCAAGTTTCTAGGAGAATGTAGTCCTTTTTTTCATCTTCCATCTTTGGGTGGCTCTGGAAGTTTCTTTATTTGTAGCTGCATAATCTCTGCTTTCATTTTCTCATGATCTCTTTCCCTGTGTCTCTCTTTCATGTTTTCTGTGTCTTTTCTTACTCTTGTAAGGACACTTGTCATTAGATTTAGGGCTCACCCAAATAACTCAAAACAATCAAGTCTTGAGATCTTTCACTTAATTGCATTAGCAAGGAACATTTTCCTAAATATGGTTACATTCTCAGATAACTACGAGTTAAGACTTGAGCATATCTTGTGGAGACCACAATTCAAACTATTAAAATTGTTATGACGGTTTTCCCCCATATCAAGATTGATTTCTTTTTTATTAATTTATGTCTGCAATGATTTACAGTTTTTGGGTTTCTAAATATTTTGCGAGATTGATCACCATGTATGTCATTTTACTAATGCTGTTTCAAATTCTAAAGCTTTAAATTTGCTTCCATTTTGAGTTGATTTTTGTGTATGGTGATAGATGTCATGTGATAATCTTCTGCATGTGGTCAGCCAGTTTTCCAAGCATTGTTTACTAAATAGGTTCTCCTTTCCCCAGTGGTTGATGGTAAGTGGTTTGTCGATGATGGGTTGAGAAAATAGGTTTTGCTTCCAGAATCTCTATCCTGTTCCGTTGTTCTATATGCTTGTTCTTATATCAATACCAGGCTGTTTTGATTATTGTAGCTTTATAATAAAGTGTAAGTCTGGGAGTGTGATACCTCCTGCTTTGTTTTTGTTTGTTTGTTTGTTTTCTGAGAACTGTTTTGGCTATTTGTAGTCGTTTATGTTCATGTTTCCATATGAATTCCCGTATTGGCATTTCCATGTCTGAGAAGAATACTGCTGGCAATTTAATGGGTTTTGTGTTAAATCTGTAGATTGTCTTGGGTAGAATGGAAATCTTAACAATGTTGATTCTTCCAATCCATGGGCATGGAATATTTCTCCATTTGTTTGTGTCTTCTTGGAATTCTTGAGTAATGTTTTGTAATTTTTATTGTAATGGTCTTTCATTTCTCTGGTCAGAAAGATTCCAAGGTATTTCATTTTTTTGTGGCTATTGTGAATGGGATTGTGCTTTTTATTTGGGTTTCTGTTTGTTTATTGTTAGTGTATAGGAATGTGACTATCTTTTGCACACTTATTTTATACCCTGAGACTTTACCAAAGTCTTTTATCAGTGCAAGGAGGTTTTTGACAGATTCTCTTGGGTTTTTGAGGCATAGAATCATGTTGTCTGAAAAAAGGGATAACTTAACTTCCTCATTTCCTATTTGGATATCCCTGATTTCCTTATCTTGTCTAATTACTTTAGCTACAATTTTCAATATTATGGTGAACAGGAGGGGTAAGAGTGGACATCCTTGTCTGGTTCTGGTTTTCAGGTGAAATGGTTCTAATTTCCGTCTGTTTAGCAGCGTGTTGTCTGTGGATTTCTCATAGATTACTCCTACTATTATGAGGTATGTTACATCTCTACCTAGATATTTGAAGATTTTTATCAAGAAGAGGTGCTGGATTTTTTTGAAAACTTTTTCTGCATCTAGTGATATAATCATGTGGTTTTTGTTTTGACATTTGTTGATGTACCTATCACCATATACGAAAATCAACTCTAAATAGATCAAAGACCTAAATGTAAAACTTCAAACTATAACAACCTTAGAAAATGCAGGAGATATCCTTATGGAAAATGGAACTGGCAACCAATTCCTTATCAGAACCCCAGTGCCCATGCCATAAGAGATAAGATAGACAAGAGGAACCTCATCTAGTTGTCAAGCTTATGCAAAGCAAAGAAATCATCAAGAGAGTGGGGAGACAGTCCACAGACTGGGAAAAAAAATGTCTGTCAACTGGATGTCTGATAAAGGCCTAGCATCTCTTTACAAGGAACTCAAATGTGTCAAAAAGAAAAAAACAAACAGTCCCATTACAAAGTGGGCAAAAGATATGAATAGACACTTCTCAAAAGAAGACATTTGTAACAGCCAACAGGTATGTGGAAAATTGCCCAACCTCACAAGTCATCAGAGAAATGCAAATTAAAACCACACTGAAATACCTCCTAACTCTACTCAGAATAGACATCATCAACAACTCAAAAACCAACAGATGCTGGAGACGATGCGGGGAAAAGGGAACACTTCTACACTGTTGGTGGGAGTGTAAACTATTATAACCTCTGTGAAAAACAGTTTGGCAATTCCTAAAAGATCTAAAAATTGACCTTCCATAGACCCCACGATTCCCCTGCTGGGAATATACCCAGAGGACCTCAAAGCACTCTATGAAAAAGATACCTGCACATGCATGTTTACTGCAGCCTTATTTGCAATAGCAAAAACATGGAACCAACTGTGTTGCCTATTGAAAGAGGACTGGAAAAAAAAATTGTGGGGCATTCCGGTAAGATGGTGATGGCATAGGTGGAACTGTGAGATTCTCCAAAAGTGAGCTCTCAAAAAGACTCTTACTTTCCTTCCCCCACACCCCTGCCCACAACCAACCCCACCGGTCTGAGGACCAGAGACCCTTGGTCACATGCAAGGCTGGTTATTGTGGTCCTCCGGTTGCTGCTGCTCCACCATAGGTGATCCCGGGCCCTAGCCAAATGGAGATCCCTTCTCTCTCCCCGGCTACAACATCTCACCCTGTGGAGGCCCTTGGATACTGCCTTGTGGAGATCTGAGTTTCCTTGCTGGCTACACTGATCTGCCTGCCACCCAGTCACTGCCAGCTCCCTCCCTGACTGGGATCCCAGCCCAGTGGTCTGGTGCTCACTCCTCAAAATTCCAGCTCCCCATCCTGGGTTCTGGGACCCTGCCTAGCTCTATTTCAAGCCGCTGCCACCCAGGGAGGCTCTAGGTGCTGCCCTTCAGAGTTACCAGCTCCACTCCTGGCTGACGTGCCCTGTGCAAGGCCCAAAGCTGCTGTCACCACTCACCACCGGCCCTTCAGAGCTCCAGTCCTGCTCTCGCTCTGGCTGAGGCACCCAGCATGGGACCCCATGGTTGTGTAAGGAAACAGTATATCTTTAGGAGGTGCTGACCAGCCCCTCTCAGTTCTCAGCTCCAGAAGAGGGAATTCCCAATTCCCTCCACCCCAGGCCTCTGGTGGTACACCAGATCCAGTGTCCAGCTGTGCTGCTGATCCCCGGTGCCCAACACGCCAACACAGCCTGTCATAGTGGATTGTCCATGGACCTGGACAAGCAGAGAGAAAAGACAGGTGGACAGAAAGGATCTGCAAAAGAGGAGCTGCCTGCATTGGCCATTTTCCAGGCAGAGATTTCCATTGCCCTGCCCACCTATGAGCAGCCTCCACCTTGGTTTCTAAGGTAATGTGGCTAGACAGGAGATGAAAGCCCCTCCTCTATGCTGAATCAGATACAGGCAACTCAGCTATCACAGACCTCTCAAGTAGCAAGCCAAAGGAACAAACGCAAGCTGAGAGTAAACCTATCTACCTGCAATGAAAACAAAGGGTAGAGGCTAGAGATCAGAGCTGAAGAGACTTTAGATACTGAGGAAAGATTCCAGAGCTAGTCTGGTTTCTTATTTTGACTTTTGATTTTATTGTTTTGAATGTTTGCTTTGCTCACTTTTGTTTGCTCTTTGATTTAGACTACATGTTTGTGTTGGGGAAAAATGCATCAAAGGGCATGATGTTATTGGACTGTCTTTGTTTGATTACCAGTGTGCTTTAGGGAATTTTTTGTGTATGTCTGTTTTTCACTCTATTCTGGCCTTGTGTCTGTTTTTCACCCATTAGTTGGTATGTATGTCTGTTTTCTCTCTCACTCTTCTCTCTTCCTAACTTCCTCTTGCCCCCCCTTCCATTATTTTCCTTTATCATACCTCCTTTTGTTCCAGGGAGCAAACCTACACCCCATTGCATGGACAGATTGTAAGGCAGTGGGAAATAGGTTCCAGTGTGCCCATACACCTGTTGGTGGATACTGGGATCAGCAGATAGATTCTGAATCACAGCTTCCCCATCAATTAAACCTCAAAACTGCAAAAAGCACAGCCCCCAGGCCACACTCCAGCCTCAAAAGTGAACAAAGCCAGAGGACCCTCATAGGGAAGAACAAGAGAGTAAACAAAAGAAGTAAAAGCAACCCCACCTTCCCTGAAAAACAGAATTAAAGAAGGGGAGGGAAAGGAGGAGAGAGAGAAAAATCTACACAAATGAAGAAAAACCAAAAGAAGAATATGGGTCGCTCCCAGACCCCTGGGATGGCAGATACTGAGAAAACTGACTTTAGACTGCAAACAGTGAAGAGCCCCCAGAATGACTGGTCTCAAACTACAAACCTAGATATCAAGACATTAATGAAGAGATTAAAAAGAATTGAAGAGAGACAAGAAGAAACTAGGAAGGAGTTGATAACTGAGATAACTGTAATAAAGAATACTGTGAATGAAATAAATAACAAACTGATAAGCATGGAAAGCAGAATAGGCCAAGCAGAAGAAAGAATCTCAGAGCTTGAGGAACAAAATATAGAACTAGCGAAAACTGTCAAAAACATAGAAAAGTAGCTTAAAAAGACAGAACAAGACCTTCAAGAGATGAGCAATTACTTCAAGAGACCAAATTTAAGAGTACTTGGACTTCCTGAAACAAAAAGAGAAACAGAGGCCACCTTGGAACAAACATTCCATGAAATTATTGAAGAAAACTTCCCTCATCTCATCAGTGTTGCGAAAATTCAAACACAAGAGATTCAGAGAACTCCTGCAAGACAACAAATGAGAAGACCAACTCCCAGACACATAATAATTCACCTTAACAAAGTAGGTATAAACTGAAAAATTCGGTAGGGCACGGTAATCCTGTGCCTTTGGGAGGCTGAGGTGAGTGGGTTGCCTGAACCCATGGGTTCAAGACCCACCTGGGCAGCAAGACCTCATCTCTACAATAAATCAAAAAAATCAGCCAGGCATGATAGCACATGCCTGTAATTCCGGCTACTTGGAAGGCTGAGGTGGAAGGATCACCAGAGCCCCGTGGTTCGACAGAGTAAGACTCCAACTCAAATAAATAAATAAATAAATAAATAAAATTAAATAAAAAATCCTAAAAGCAGCAAGAGAAAAAGGCGTGATCGCCTACCATGGGAGACCAATTAGAATATCAGCAGATTTATCTACTGAAACCCTGCAGGCTAGGAGAGCTTGGAACCCTATCTTCAAAGTTCTAAAGATAAACAGTTTCAACCAAGAATAACCTACCCAGCCAAACTAGGCTTCATCAGCGAGGGAGAAATAAAATCTTTCCCAGATATCCAATCCCTAAGAACTTACGCTGCCACCAGACCACCTCTACAAGAAACACTTAAGAAAGTGCTAAACACAAAAGAAAAGGAAAAAAGAACAACATCACTCTTCACAAGAGTACAGGAAAAAGAGTAAAACACACACGAATCAACCCCCAAAAACCCAAAAAAAAGACAACTAACAATCAGGAACAACAACAACAACTGTATAAGAACTTTATGATAGGGACCAACTCTCACATTTCAATAATTAACCTGAATGTGAATGGACTAAATGCACCACTGAAAAGAAATAGAATGGCAAAATGAATAAAATATCATCAGGCAACAATATATTGCCTTTAAGAGACCCATCTCACTAGAAAGAACATGCACAGACTCAAAGTAAGAGGATGAGAAACAAATTTTCAGGCGAATGGAACACAAAAGAAAGGAGGAGTCACGATCCTAATTGCAGACAAAATACCATTTAAGCTATCAAAAATTAAAAAAGATACAGAAGGCCACTACATAATGATAAAAAGTTCACTCCATCAACAAGAAATATCTACCCTAAACAAATATGTACCCAACATAGGAGTGCCAACTTTCAAAAAGAAGCTTCTAGAAAAAATCAAGAAAGATATTCACTCTAACACTATCATAGCTGGGGACTTTAATACCCCCCACACAACCCCAGACAGATCATCAGGACAAAAAATCAACAACAAGATTTGGAACCTCAGTATGACTCTTGACCAAATGGACTTAATTGATACCTACAAACACTCCACCCAGTGACCACAGAATATACATTCTACTCATCACCGCATGGAACGTACTCTATGATCGACCACATACTTTGTCATAAATCAAGCATAAACAAATTTTAAAAGATTGAAATTTTGTCATGCACCTTCTCAGACCACAGTGAAATCAAAATAAACATCAACACCAACAAGGTTCTCCCCAAACCCACAAAGACATGGACACTAAATACCATGATGCTAAACAACTCCTGGGTCAATGATGAAATCGAAACAGAGATTAAAATATACCTGGAAACAAATGAAAATGAAGAGACATCTTACCAAAATCTCTGGGACGCCATGAAAGTTGTTGTAAGAGAGGAATTCATATCTCTACAAATGCACATGAAGAAAATGGAAGGATTGCAAATTAACAGCCTAGGAAGCTGGAAAAGAAACACCACCAAAATGCTAACTTCAGCAGAAGAATCCAGATCACCAAAATAAAAACCCAAATCCAGAACATAGAAGACAAAAAGATAATACAAAAAAAAATAAGTAAAAACAAAAAGCTGGTTCTTTGAAAGGATAAACAAGATCAATGGTCCCCTAGCTAGACTGACCAAGAAAAAAAAGAGGAAAAAGCCCAAATAAATACAATCAGAAACGCTAAAGATGAAGTCACATCTGACCCTGAAGAAATACAAAAGATCATTAGAAACTACTATGTACGCCTGTATGGAAACAAACTTGAAATGCTAAAGAAATGGAAGACTTTCTGACATCATGCAACCTGCCTAGGATGAAACAAGAAGAAATTGAGACCCTAAATTGACCAATAACAATCAAGGAAATTGACTGTGTAATAAGAAAACCACCTACAAAAAAAAAAAAAAAAAGCCCTGGACCAGATGGCTTTCCAGCAGAATTCTATGAGACATTTAAGGAGGAGCTGATACCAATCTTACTGAAAGTATTCCATGTGATTGAGAAAGATGGAACTCTCCACAAATCATTTTATGAAGCTAATATCACATTGACACCCAAGCCAGGTAAAGACCCAACAAAGAAAGAGAACTACAGGTCAATATCCTTGATGAATATAGATGCCAAAATTCTCAACAAGATTCTAGCAAACAAAATTTAACAACACATCTCAAAAATCATCGACAATGACCAAGTAGACTTCATCCCTGTAATGCAAGCCTGGTTCAACATGTGCAAGACCATAAATGTAACTAAATACATCAACAGACGTCAGAACAAAAACCACCTGATTATATCATTAGATGCAGAAAAAGCTTTTGATAAAATCCAGCACCCCTTCTTGATAAAAACCCTCAAACAACTAGACCTACAAGGATCATACCTCAAAATAGCAAAAGCCATCTATGAGAAACCCAAAGCTAACATACTCCTAAACAGACAAAAATTGGAGCCATTTACCCTGAAAACTGAAACAAGACAAGGATGCCCACTCTCTCCCCTCCTGTTCAATATAGTATTGGAAGTCCTGGCTAGAGCAATCAGAAAAAAGAAGGCGATCAGGTGGATCCAAATAGGAAAAGAGGAAGTCGTCATCTCTGTTTGCAGATGACATGATTGTGTACCATGAAAACCCAAGAGAATCTGTCAAGAGCCTCCTTGCACTGATAAAGGACTTTGGCCAAGCCTCAGGATATAAAATAAATGTGCAAAAGACAATCGCATTTCTTTACACCAATAATAAACAAGCAGAAATCCAAATAAAAAACACAATCCCATTCACAATAGCCACAAAAAAATGAAATACCTTGTCATCTTCGTAACCGAGATGTGAAAGACCTTTACAATGAAAACTACAAAACACTGCTCAAAGAAATCAAAGATAACACAAACAAGTGGAAAAATATCCCATGCTCATGGATTGGAAGAATCAACATTGTGAAGATGTCCCTTTTACCTAAGGCAATCTACAAAATTTAATGCAATACCTATCAAATTACCAGCAACATTCTTCTCAGAGCTAGAAAAAACAATACAGGAATTCACATGGAAACACAAAATGACCAAGAATAGACAGAACAATCCTCAGCAAAAACAAACAAACAAAAAAACAAAGGAGGAAGTATCACATTACCAGACTTCAAACTTTACTATAAAGCTACAATAATCAAACAGCTTGGTATTGGTACAGGAAAAGGCATATAGACCAATGGAACAGAAATGAGATTCCAGAAGCAAAACCCCAATTTCTCAACCAACTCATCTTCGACAAAGTCTCCACCACCTACCACTGGGGAAAGGAGAACCTATTTAGTAAATGGTGCTGGGAAAACTGGCTGACCACATGCAGAAGATTGTAACAGGACCCCTATCTATCCCCATACACAAAAATTAACTCCAAATGGATCAGAAACCTAAATGTAAAACCTCAATCCATAAGAACCTTAGAAAATGCAGGACACACCCTTATGGAAATTGGAACTGAACAAATCCCTGAACGCAGGGGCCGTAAGAGATAAGATAGACAAGTGGAACCTCATTAAACTGACAAACTTCTGCAAAGCCAAAGAAACCATCAAGAGAGCAGGAGACAGCCCACAGACTGAGAAAATGTATTTGCCAACTCCGTGTCTCACAAAGGCCTAACATCTTGGATCTATAAGAAACTCAAACGTTCTGAAAGGAAAAAACCAAACAACCCCATTATAAAATGGGAAAAGATATGAACCAAATCTTCTCAAAAGAAGACATATGAGCGGCCAACAGACACATGAAGAAATGTTCAACCTCACTAATCATCAAGTAGATGCAATTTAAAACTACACTGAGATACCACCTAACTCCAGTCAGAATGGCCATTATCAATAACTCAAAAAATAACAGATGCTGGAGAGGATGTGGTGAAAGGGAACACTGCTACACTGTTGGTGAGAGTGTAAACTAGTGCAACCTCTGTGGAAAGCAGTGTGGCAATTCCTAAAAGCTCTAAACATCGACCTCCCAGATGACCATGCAATCCCCCTACTGGGAATATACCCTGAAGAACTCAAATCACTGTATGAAAAAGATACCTGCACTCGTGTGTTTATCATAGCATTGTTCACAATAGCAAGAACCTGGAATCTACCATGCTGTCTATCAAAAGAAGACTGGATTAAAAAATGTGGTACATATACACGATGGAATACTAGGCAGTCATAAAAAAGAACAAAATCATGAATTTTGCAACAACGAGGATGGAATTAGAGTGTATAATACTGAGTGATCTCGCACAGAAACAAAGATCTGAGTATCACATGTTCTCACTCATATAGTGGACCTTGAACATCTGTCATGGCACTATAAGAAAAGGATTGACAGTGGTGGGAAAGGATGGGGGTAGGGAGGGGAAGGGAGGTGGGATTAGCCATAGTCAATATCTGTCTGGGGATGGGGAGACACCCCTTATCAACACGGATACCTGAATGATGCATATTTGTATACCTAACCCTTAACTGTACCCCACAATTTTAAAATAAAAAATATGTTTTAAAAAATGTGGTACATACACACAATGAAATAGTATGCAGCCTTAAAGAAGGACAAAATTATGAACTTTGAAGCAACTTGGATGGATTTAGATACCATAATACTGAGTGATCTATCACATTTGCCCCCTCTCAGTTTACACTGATAAAAGTCTAATTCTGGTAATACAATTTCTGATTTTAACAGCACCCTACCATCATCAGATTTAAAAGGAAATTTCTAAGAGGGTAGTGGCATGATTCGCATATTTACCAATAATTAAATATTATATGCTGCCACATTATCTTGGAGGGGTTTTAGGTAAGACATTCAAAATAGTAGGTCTAGTGAAGAGTGGGAGATAACAGAATGAACTGTAAACTAAATGGAGTGGTTGTGGGAAATGGCTAGGAGAAAACACCTTTCCCTGCCATGTGTGCCAACAGAATGGAACATGGGGAATACAGAAGTGGAAGGTCACTTCGGGAAGGCACTTTAGGGGCTGCTAAAGAGATGTCCTCTTTCTCCAGAGTATTTTCACTTCTCTAGCATTTTCCACTTCCTCCTACAAAGATGTATCAAAAGTTATGCTTTTTAATGTCCATGCGAGCTCAAAGTCTCCATTACGTGGAGGGAAGTTACTTGTTGATCAAATAAAGCCTATTGGTATGTTTCTTTATTTTTTCTGGGGACAAGTATATGGAAATGACAAAAAAATGTTCAAACATTCAGACAAATGAAACTTTTGTGATTTGACCCTTGTTAAATATGCAATCTGTTTTAGCTTGTGCCTGAAAAGATGGGACTCAAATGTCAATGAATCAACATTCCAGAGTTTTCATAAATTTAAAAACTAAACATTTTATCCTACTGATGTGGAGAAGGTTTAGTATTTAGTCATTGACGATAAATTGTTTAACATATACATCAAGCTAAGAAACGTGTTTAATGGTAGGAACCATGTTAATTAAATAAAACTTAGCAGATGTAAATCTATTTTATTATAAAAGTGATGCACTTACCTTGTAGTAATTTTAGACAATAGAGATGTGCTTAAAATGGACAATGAAAGTAACATGTATTCTCTCCCTAACTCTTACCATCCAGGGTTCACTACAGTGAACAGTTTCTGTATTTTCGTTCAGACGATTTTTATGTATATAGTAACATTTACATGAATAATTTAAATTATGGTATCTTGTTAGATTTACTGACCTGCACTTGCTCTTTCACTTAGCAATAGGTCTTTTTTTTTTCATGTTAATGTGTAGCTGTCCATTTCTCCATTTTCATTGGCTGAATAATTTGAACCTTTAGGATTTTTTTCAGTTTCTGACAGTACAAACAATATGACAATAAACATCCTTGTACGCCCATCCTAGTATACTTACATGACTGCTCCTGTAAGATAAATCCCCATAAAGGAATTGCTTTATCAAAATGTATGCACACTTCATAATTTGTTAAATACTGTCATATTTTCCTTCAAAATTGTGCCAATTTACACTCTCATGGTGTATGAAAATACTCATTTTTCTTACATTCTTGCCAGCACATTTAATCTTTGCCAATATTACTGAAGAAATAGCTCAGAGTTTTAATTTTCCTTTTAAAATTTTTAGTGAAGATTGTTTCAAATGCATATTGAACTTTTCTATTTTTTATTCTGTGAATTCCTTTCAGTTTGCTCGCCTATTTTCTATTAGTTTGTTTGTTTCTCTTTCTTAGAAACCTGTAAAATGTATTAATACAACAAGAACAATTAAAGGCAACATTTTTAGAGCACTTGACAATGTTTCAGGAATGTCTTAAGTGCATTATCTTCATTATTTTACTTATTATTCACAAGAACTCAAAGGGGAAAATACTACATTACGTTTATGTGATAACAAAACTGAAGTGCAGGAAAGTGAAATAAATTGCCCCAGGTAACACACTGTGGCTTTATTGGAATTTGAATCTGCAAGATTATATCCAGATCTCACTCTCTTATTTGGAATTACATTGAATGTATAGATTAATTTAGCAAAAAATTGGTCTCCATACTCCACTGAATCTTCTTATGACCACAACTCTTATGTATATTTTAAAATGCCTTTCAAGAACAATTTTATAATTTTGTATATAATGGTCTGGTGAATTTTTTATTATATTCTTTTCTAGGTACTCAGAATTTTTATTACTAATATTAATGATTTTTAAGTTTTAGTAGTGATTGTTAATGTGTAAAAATAAAATTATTTTTTGCATATTGATATTGCCTATTGCAGCAATGTAGCTAAACTCTTTTATTCCAAAAGCTTGTCTGAGTGTTCTTTTGGTTGTTTATGTTGATCAACTTGTCTGTGATTACTATCAAACTTATTTCTTTCTTTCCAAATCTAATACCTTTTGTTCTTTCTGTCTTACAGTGCTAACTAGCTAGGAATTGTGGGACAGTACCTAATATATAAGATGCTAACCCTGCTCTTAACAACTAGGGTTTATAGAGTCACTGTAAAGACAAACATAATAAAGGTTTTGGGAAGCCATTAAAGTCTATAGTTAACAAATCTACTACCAGTTATTTAGCATCACAGTGTTTCAGGTACTGTTCTAAATGCTTTATATATAATTATTAGATTCATCTAATATCTTGTGAGACAGGGATTAGTATTAGCTTTATTAAACAGTTGAGGAAACTAAGGCACAGAGAGAATACGTTGTTTGGTCCATCTACCAGGGTAGTAAAGGATGGAGCCCGCATGCTGTATTTCTAGATTCTTTACTTCTAACCACTATGTCAAATTGAATTAAAATTTCATTCTAATGCATTTACTTTAAATAGCAGATGGAACTGTAATGTTACTTGCCTATAATATAATAGTGGTTAGTATGAATTACATTTATTTTGAGGTTCTGAGGGAAACGCAATCCATCTGTTATCATGCCTACATGAAATATACAAAGAGGCCTCCACTAGTTACTGTCTCCATCTCCCTTTGCCTACACAATCACATGCAGACAATGTAGGCTGAGTTCTCCAATAAGGTGAGCAATTAAATACAAAATGATCATCCAAAGTACAGCAGTGATCAAGGAAGAGCAGGTGGACTGCTTAACTATATGTAATAATGAATAGTGTTATTTTTCCCTAAAGCACATAATCAGGACTTTTATATACAAAGTCTACTTAATTTAAGAAGACATATGCTGGTGTTTTCAAAGTTGGCAAAAAGATCACTGGCAGATCTTTTTGTTTATCTATAGTTATACTTGGATAGTATTCTAAGGTACAAGAAAGCAGTTTCCTATCCAAAGCCAGTAAGAAGTGAAATGTCAGTGTCTCTAGTACAGGATAAGTCCATTTTCGTACCTCTGTAATGAAATGACAGGTTGACAACATAACGATGTGAACTGGCTCAGAGAAGCGCTGAGCCTTATAATCCACCTGTTTATAACTTCTGAGTGACAATGAATGAGTGAAAGCTTAAAAAGTTTTGCTTTGGTTACAATTTATCTGTAAACAAAAATAAGACTTTTCCATGGGTAACATTTGTTATCATAGTACAGTGTAGCACTTTCTAAATGCTGACCTGATGCTAGTGTCATGAAAGACGACAATGGATAGTCTGTGAACAAATGAATACTGTAATCAAATTAATTTGGGCAGTGCTGATGTTATGTTCTTCTGCTTATTGATTCATGATAAACCTTAGCCCATAAAGAGATATGCGGAGTTCTGCAGTTAGTATACCTGATTACTGAATGTTCTAATAGAAACCCCAAATTAAACATGTTCAAAATTAGATTCTATCTTTGTCACAAACATTTCTGTAATCTATCCTGGTAACAGACACCTATTAAGTGAATGAAGACAAATCTAGGAGTCATGTATAGAGCACAAATGAAATAAGGAAGTGAAAGTACCCTAACTCTACCTCTGGTATTTTGAAGATGAGCATTAGAGAAAGCTTCATGGAAAGCTTCATAGAAAAAAAAATGACACTAAAAAGAAACTTTGAAATCAGTATGTCAAAAAGATATCTGCAACTCCATGGTCATTGCAGCACTGTTTACAACAGTCAAGTTATAGAATCAACCTATGTGTATATCGACAGATTAGAGATGAAGAAAATGTGGTATATATGCACAGTGGAATACTATTCAGTCTTCAGATAGGAGGAAATAAGTCACTTGCAAAATGGAATTGGAAAACTAACATTCTGCTAAGTGAAATAGGCCAGGAATGGAAACACAAAAACCACATGTTTTCACTTATATGTGGAATTTTTAAAAGTCTGACTCATAGAAATAAGGGAGTGAAAATGATGGCTACTAGAAGCCAAGAGGAAGGGATTTGGGGAGATGTTGGTCAAAGGGTAGAAAGCTGCAGTTAGGAGGAATAAATGAAAAGTATCTAAGGTGATAGATATGTTAATTAGTTTGATTAAATCATTCCACACTACATGCATATATTATTACATCACTGTAATAGTATACATAACATATACATACCATAATACATAAAAGTATATTCTTGTAATTATATACAATTACAATTTTTAAAAAACTTATATATTTTAAAAGAAAAAAAAAGGAAGAAATAAAGACTAACATAGTGGAACAAAATAAAGTGAAAGATATTGAAGGAAGAGAGAACAGTGTGTTCAAAAAGCATGTATTTAGGAAACTGTTGCATGTTGGAGACTTGTGGAAAGATGGTATGGCCAGGCAAGGTAAGCAGAGACAGAAACAGATTCGGGAGGTGACTGGGCAGGCAGCTGCATAGGATTTCACTTTATTGTGGGCATTAAACATTGGGGGGTGTGGGGGGAATAGGGCTCTGAAAATACCTACAGGCACAATGGTCTCTATCTGAGGAATGGATCACCTGAAACCCAATCGCCACCAGTACGCAATATGTCCATGCAATGAATATGCATTTGTACCCCCTGAATCTAAATTTTTTTTAAAAAAAATTAGTGTTAATTAGTAAATAGCCCCAGTTAAGTCATGTTTCTGTCTACAACTCATTATATAACTTTCAAAAGAAAAATTATACATTATTTGACTGAAATGCTCAGTATCTCAAATAAAAATTAGAGTTTTTCTACCAGTGCTGACTTCTCATTGCTGAATGGTCCTTGAAATGCACATGTGTAAATTGCATGTTCCAACTCCAGTTGGCACAACCAAACCTAAGACCAGTCAAAGGGAAGTCACCTAAATTCAGCAGCAAAGTATAGGGTTATTCATTTGGAATTAGAAATTTCAACTAATAGCTTCATTTTAAGTGACTCACTCTGCTTCTCAAGAAGTTGTCAGAACTTGGAAATTGTATGAAATAAATTAATGCCATAAATCCTTTTATCTTAAACATAAAGAAAAATAAAATTTTATCCTTGGGAAATCCATTTCTTCATATCCTTACTGAGATAAAATGGCTGAAGTATTTAAAGAATATTGATTAGACTAGGTGAAAAATTATTAGCTATCTTGAGAGTATCATTTTTTATCATTCTGGCTCTGAATATGAGGGTAATGAGAGACAAGGCTACAGAATTCAGCAAGGTAAAATAACGAGTAGGCCATATATACGATGTAAAGTATAAAGTTTATGTTGTGTGTTGCTGAGATCTGTGGAAGGGATTTAGCTATGAGCCTGGCGTAATCCCACTTACATTTCAGACAAAGCACTCTTCTAGCCATGAAGAATATAGCCTGAAAAGGGAGAGGAGGAAGTATGATTAAAGACAAAAAAAACACTTAGGAGGCTACTGTCATAGTCTGGGTGTGAAATGATTAGGTGTTGAATTAGCCTGTGCTTGCAAGGATAAAGAAACCAGCAGAGATATAGAATCCTTTTTAATAGAAAGATGCCCTAAGACGTGGTGACTTGTTGGCTATGGAGAATGAATTTGAGGTAGGAATCCAGAATGACTTCTTTATCCATTTATTTAAAAATATATTAATCCTCGACTATGGGTCAGAAGCTTCTAGAGCCTAGAATTCTAAAGATAAGTAAAATGTAATCACTGTCTTCAGACAAAAGAAGTACAAAGTCATACAAATAACTATAAGACATTATGATGGAACCATAGTAAAATTGTGTGCACTTGACAATTAGTAATGAAGAAGTTATTTACCCTACTTGAAAAATTTGAGAAAGGCTTCAGAGAGGAGGTGACCTTTCAGACAAGTCTTCAAGAACATGTAAGAGTTGCTTGGATGGTCAAGGGTAATTCTGTAAAAAACTATTTCTCGAAGAGGATCTGTGTGTGCAATGACTCATAAGTTTAAAACAACATATACTTATTGGGTAATAAAACTTCCAGTTTATTTGAGTAATAAAACTTCAAGTAATCTCTCATTACCCTCATATTCAGAACCTAACTGAGAGTGTGTGAATGAGGAGGTGTGGGTGAGGGATGAGAGAAGACAAAATAAGTTAGAAGATGACGAAAAGCAAAAAATACTAGACCATAATGTGCTTTGGAAAACCCCATGCTGATGAGTTTTGCCTTGTCCTAGATGGCAATTAGTAATCATCGAAGGTTTTAAAATGGGAAAGTGACATGGTGCATGTTTTGGTTTAGAAAAGATCTTCTCTGAAGCTTGTAAACAGTTATGCAAACCAAATTGATCATGTGATTTTTGGTGTTTCTATAGTACCTAGTATTTTATCAGTTATCATGCTACAGTCATACTAAAAGGATCTGAATGCTGGATTCATCAGCCACTTACTGTTGGACCTTGGACAAGTCACTTTACCATTGACTCTTTTTTTCCATTTAACTGGTATATTAATAATACCATGCATGTTGGGTTTTGATGATGATTAAAAGAGATGATGTATATAAAATATTTGCAACAGTACCTTAAATACACAAAGCAACATAAAATGCACAAAATTGATCATATTATTTTGTTTGTATGTTTATAAAACAACCTACCCTACAAGACTTTGACCTTCCCAAGGGCAAGAATTCTGCCTACTCTTGTGTATTCAGACTCTAGCACAGTGCACAGCTTTAGTGTACACAATGACGTGTCACCAAGCTCACCTTTTAAGGTGTGATCCAGCTTTCGGAATACTGTCAACAAACATCCTTTAGTAATCATCCCTTTAAGGAACCATCTCAGCTGCAGAGAGGTGCCTTGATCAAGGTCACATCTCTTTCCAAGGTGACCCACACAATGAATAATTGATTTAGGACTATATAGGCCTGATTCTATCCACCAATGGTGGGGGAGTGGGAATTCTGAAGAGCAACTATAACTTCACAGATCCCTGTGGAGTTGTATGTGGCTGTCATACTCTTACTCCTAACTCTGATTTCCTTCCCTTTCCCTTCCACAAGTGTTATCTCAAGGACACTACTTAGTTAATATCCCTCATAGTGAAGTCCAACTCAGAACTTGCTTCCTAGGAAATTCAACTTCAATTATGGCATTTAGGAAATCATAAAGTTTAGTTGAATTAATGAATGTTTATTTATTTCTGCTGCTGAGTGTGAAAATCATGGGCTTTATGTGTTACTTATCCCTTCTCCCATGTATCTTAATTAGAATATAGTAAGCAATGTGTTCTGAAACATATATATGTACTTTTTTTTTCTTCTCTGTATATGTGTCCATGTGTACATACAAGAATAAGTTATACTCTGGTTGAGTGCAAACTGTCTGTGCTAAAAGTACTTCTATTGGATTCTTTCCTTGTAATTAAGCCATGTTCTTCCTTGAAGATGACTTTAGCCATAAAGACATAAAGAAGGACAAAATTATGATCTTTGTAGCAAGTTGGATGGAGTTAGAGTCTATAATATAATACTAAGTGATCTATCACAGAAACAAAGAACTGAGTACCACATGTTCTCACTCATAAGTAGACCCTGAACAATTACCGTAATGCTATAAGAATAGGAATGGCAGTAGTGGGAAATCACTGGGGGGCGGGGGCGGGATTGGCAATAGTGGGACTCTGCCAGGGGAAGGGGGTCACACCTCATCAACAAGGGTACCTGCATAATGAACATTTGTATATCTAACCCTGAACTGTGCCCCACATCCTTTAAAATTAAAAATTAAAAAAAATAAAAAAATAAAGAAATGCTTGGATTTTAAGACATCACCAATACATTTAAAAAGTTGCATTGATAATGCATTCCTTGGTAGATGTTTAGTGCATTATACTTTAAGAATATTACATAAAGTAAGTTTACTCAGTGTGTCATGTGAAAATTTAGGTTCTAGTTTTTTAGTGTTCCCATTGGTATCTATATCCATCGTGTCATCATATATAAAAAATTGCATTACTTTTATTTAATATATGAGACATTGAACTAGATAGATAGATGATAGATAGGCAGATAGAAAGATAGACAGATGTTGGATAGACAGATGATAGATAGATAGATAGATAGATAGATAGATAGATAGATAGATAGATAGATAGAGATCTGACTGTCGCAGATGCCTCAGTTCTTCTGTCCTGAGATGAGAGGGAGGTTTATGTTGCAAAAACAAATGTTGAAAAGTTTCCTTTTGCATCTTATCACAGATTTGAAGGCATAGGTCTAACAATACTCAGAATGCCTATAGCTATTCCAATTAGAATTTTCTTCCTTAAGAAATGTATAGACAAATTTAGAGATGTGTACATATACAAGATGGAATACTATGCAGCCATAAAAAAGAACAAAGTAATGAATTTTGCAGCAACCTGAATGGAACTAGAGTCTATAATACTGAGTGATCTCTCACAGAAACAAAGATCTGAGTATCACATTTCTCACTCATATAGCGGCCCTTGAACATCTATCATAATACTATAAGAAAAGGATTGACAGTGGTGGGAAACAATGGGGGGAGGAGGGAGGGGAAGGGAGGTGGGATTAACGGTAGTCAATATCTGTCTGGGGATGGGGAGACATCCCTTATCAACAAGGGTGCCTGTACGATGCATATTTGAATACCTAACACTTAACTGTACCTCACAATATTAAAATAAAAAATATTGATTAAAAAAGAATAAATAAGTGCAGACTCTAAAACCGTACACACAGCCGGGCTCGGTGGTTCAACCTGTAATCCCGCGCCTTTGGGAGGCTGAGGTGAGTGGATTGCCTGAGCCCGTGGGTTCGAGACCCGCCTGGGCAGCCAGACCTCATCTCTACAGTAAATCAAAAATTAGCCGGGCATGGTAGCGCGCGCCTGTAATTCCGGCTACTTGGAAGGCTGAGGCGGAAGGATCGCCGGAGTCCAGCAGGTCGAGGCTGCGGTGGCCGGGAGCGGCCACTGCACTCCAGTCTGGGTGACAGAGTGAGACTCCAACTCAAAAAAAAAAAAACAAAAAAAAAACCGTGCACATAAATGAAATTTCTGAACTGTGTTAACTGATAGCTGACCTGTTAAAGGACCATTAGCTCAATAAAATAAAAATGACCAACTAGCTTTTGGTTTCCAATTGAAGGAATGCGATTATAAAGGATAGTGATGCTGGCAATTCTAATATGCCAAAGAGAAGCCATAAAGAGCTTCCTTTAAGGAAAAAGATGGACGTTTTAGACTTAATACAGAAAGAAAAAAAATTACGTGCTGAGGTTGCTAAGATTTATGGTTAGAAAAATCTTTTACCTGTGAAATGGTGAAGATCCATGAAATTGTGAAGAAGGAAAAATAAATTTTTGCTAGTTTTGCTGCTTCACCTCAAATTGCAAAATTTATGGCCACAGTGTGTGATAAATGCTTATTTAAGGTGAAAATGGCATTACATTTGTGAATAGAAGACATGAACAGAAAGGCCTTCCAATTGAGGTCAGTTGGGATCAGTACTAACTATGGTTTCAAGTATCCACTGGGGGTCTTGAACCTTATCCCCTGAGGATGGGAGGCATATTACTTACTACATATCCTTTGAGTGTCTTTGTATTTATTCTTAGAGTAATGGTTGTTGCAATAGTTTAATTTCATCTAATTTTTAGCATCAACATTGGTTCTCCCTTGTAAATACATAACTATTAAATAAAAGTAAGCATTCATTAAAATGAAAGACTATCTCATCTCATTTTATAGCATTTAGGATTAAAATCATGGCTCGTAAGCAATAAAATTGCTTCTCTAGAAGTATTAGCTGCACAGCAAACATTTTTTTGCATATGTAATTATATGGAAAAGGAATATAAAAATTGGAAACGAAGAGATGAGTAAGACTTTCCCTGGACCTCATAGCCATTGGGACATGGAAAAGTAAAATGAATACTGCAGCCCAGTATTAAAAAGACTATAAGAGAAGCTGAGGAAGAGAATAAGAGGCATTAGTTGCCCACAAAACATGCACCTAATTAAGATTTGTTTAGGAGAAATATGCTAGCATAGCTTACTAAAAAGGTAATGATGCCCAAGCTAAGTTTTGTATGACCATTAGGAGTGAATTAAGCAGACACAGAGGAAGGGCATTCCAGGTAGAGTAATCATTATCTGCAAAGACATTGAGATAAGACTAACAGAGAATCAGGATGGGAATTCTGGAAGTAAAAAAACAAACAAGAACATTAATAAGATGGGAAAGTTCATTTTGAGCCTTAATGTGATGCCTCATTAAATAATTTATTATATAAATCACCTTTATATATTCATATATAATATATTAATTTTAGTTATAATTTATACACTTCTTAAAATAATCTTGAGATTCCTGAAAGTTTGTTGTCAATTCTGTTCATTTTAGAAATAAATTTCAAGTAGTCCAGTTTTTATAAATATCTGCATATGAGCATAGTTTAAAGCAGCATTGAATCGATAATTTCACTATATGTTTAATACTGAAATTGGCCCCATACTGTGCTTTTCAAGCTGACCGCCTTATCCATCCCCAGTGGGACTAGCATGGAACCTTACATCTTACTGAATAATGGCACATGGTTGCCCCACTAATTTAAGCATGGGGATCTGATCATTTTTAATTCATCATCTCCATTGTTCTAAATTTTTTTCTAAGGCAGCCCACTGCCTTCAAAAAATGAAGCTCAGTTTGTCATAAGACATACTTACCCTAAACTACCATTCCAGGCTCATTTTCCTATTTTTTTCTCTTCACTTCACACCCCAAATGCACCATCCATGCCAGAATGCCTTTGCTATTGCCTGAATATGCTCTGTACAGTTTTTGCATTGGTCATGTATCCCTCTGCCTAGAATTCCCTTCCTCACTGCAACCCACTTCTTTATGGCTCCCTTTCTTAATATTGAAAATATTCCATCTGTTTGATCCTATTGTACTTTTTTCCCCCAATAGGAGCACTTACCATCTATTGAACAATAGTGATTAATACTGAGTTCAACAAGTGTTTTCAAATTCACGTTCCGCTTTTTTATACTCACTGTTAAACCAAGCATCAGTTATTTAACCATTCTAAGCCTCTGTTCCCTCATCTGTGAAATGAGAACTATGATAATAGCTATTTCTTAAGGTTGTGCGGATAAAATAACATAATAACTATAACAACATAGTGTCTGGCTTGTACTGTAGAATGCACTAGATAAATGTTAGTTCTTATCAATATTATTTCTCTCGGTATTTCTTTCCTTTCTTAGATTTGAGTTTTCCACCGTGTGCTTACATTGGTAGCACTGTACAAACAACTCAGTAAGGTTTCATAACTTTGGTATATCAGTGTCTCATAGCTGTGCTTGTGTTGACGTGTTGGTGTCTTGCTGAGTGGCATTCATTATTGGCATGTTTCTGTGTGCTTTCATGAGAATGTTGGAACTTGAATTAGAGCAATGAACAAACATTACATTTCTTGTTAACCTTGGCAAGAGTGGAAGTGAAATCAGGGACATACTAGTTCAAGCTTGTGGGGACAATGTCATGAAGAAAATGGAAAATGGCAGTGTACAAATGGATTAAACATTTTTCTGAGGAGAGAGAAAGTGGCACTGATGAAGAGATGTCAGGACAACCAATAATGAGCAACACTGACAACAACATTGTGTTAAAATCATGGGCAGACTGTGAGAAGCATAGCAGACCAAATAACCATCAATAGAGAAACAGGAAAACCCTAATTGGAAATCTTGACATGAGAAAGGTGTGTTCAGAAATGGTCCCCAAGGAGCTCTTGCATCACGACAATGCATCAGCTCACATTGCACTGTCTGTGAGGGAGTTTTGAGCCAGTAAACAAATAACTGTATTGGAGCACGCTCCTTACACATCTGATCTGGTCCCCAATGCCTTTTTTCTTTACCTGAAGTTAAAGAAAGTGTTGAAAGGAAGACATTTTGATGACATTCAGGACATCAAAAGTAATATGACAACGGGTCTGATGGTCATTCCAGAAATAGTTCCAAAATTACTTTGACAGGTGGACTAGGTGCTGGTAAAAGTGCATAGCATCCCAAGGGGAGGACTTCAAAGGTGACCATAGTGATATTTAGCAATGAAGTGTGTAGCACTTTCTCTAGGATGAGTTCGTGAACTTAATTGTCAGAACTTTTGATATGAGTATCAAATACATTACAAATAATGAGAACCCAATAAATAATTGTTAAAATGAGTAGATTCAAAAGGAGGTGTGGTCACTTTCTTAGTGCATCAACAGATTTATGAGTAGACAAAAACTTTACTAAAGTATTTGTTCTTATCCAAAACACATATAAGTATAACAAAAAATTTTGATTCACTTAGGTTTTGCAGCATTTTGCAGGCATGGTATTGTCTGGGTGCCATGTGTCTTCTCATGGGGTTTTAGACTATGAAATATTATTAGGTTTTTTTTCCCCCCAGGTCAGAATCTCACTCTGTCACTCAAGGTGGAGTACAGTGGCACGCTGATGGCTACGGCCACCTCGAACTGCTGGCCTTCCATCTCAGCCTTCCAAATAGCTGAAACTACAGGCATGCACCATCACACTCAGGTAATTTTTCTGGATTCATTGTAGAGATGACGTCTCACCAAATTGCCCAGGTTGGTATTGAACCCGTGGGCTCATGCAATCCTCTCACCTCTGCCTTCCAAATGTTAGTTTTTTAAAAATAACAGAAGAAGATTTGTAGAAAATTTAGAATTTAAATGAATAGGTTCTTGTTTTTTTATTTTTTCTATACTTAAAATTCACTGATTGAAACAATTTTCTAGTCACAGTTGAATGGAAAACCATAGTTAAATTACAAATTAGGATAAAATAATAACTTCATGATATATTTTTTCAAAATGCAATTTTCCTCAGCTCCTAACATAATTTACTAAATAAGCATAGTCTAATTACATGTCATATATTTCAGTTTTATAATACTCTGAGATATTTCTACCATTTAGTGATTATGTGGAATCTGGTCAACTAAGAATGACATACCAAATGCTGAACCTCCCACTCAGAATCTCCTCAACATAAGAGGTTAAGGGAGTGTTGAAGCATACATCCATTAGAGCTGGATAACAATCGGGGGAGTAATATACAAATAGTTAACAAATGCTTAGAGCACAGTTTCACAAACACAAAGCCATTTGTATTTTTTAAATCAAATTCAATATATCAGTTGTGATATTCCAAAGCATTATTTAGCTAAATGTCTTATAGTTCAAGGTGTACCATGTAGGTCAGCACACCAGTATAGTCTTGTATTAGAAATTTATTTATTTACTTAAATAACAGAAAGCAGAACAAAGGTTAAGACAATAAGAAATTTTCAGTAGCTTCTGACTCTGACACTGAGCTGGCATTCATGACAGCCATATGTGAGGCACTCTCAAATATAAGTTTGAGTAATCATGGCTGAACTTATGTTGATTTCAGAATTTTAGTAATCAGGTTTTATTTAAGTTTTGTATTGTGTTGCTTAAAGTTTCTCATCATTCCTTAAGTCGATGTTGCAACCATGGCCTCCCAAACTCAAATTTTGGTAAGACTGTGTAATTTGCCTTGGAAAATAGAATAAGATGAAAGTGAGAGTGAGCTGGTTTCGACCTTAATCCTCAAGGGGCTTGCATGTTTGTACTTGTTCTTGGACCTCTGCTATTGCCAGAAAAATAATATGACTCAGGCTAATCCACTGGACCCCGAAGAATAATGAGAGAAAAATAGAGGAGAGTTGTTAGCACAGCAGAGACCATCCTAGACCCGCCAACCCTTAAATGTGTGAGCTAAGAATATCTGGCATTAGCAAAGCTGTCTAGTCCAACCACAGCTAGATCAACCAATTACCACATGTATGAGCAAGCTAAATTAAGATTAGCAGAGCTTCCCAGTAGAGTTCAACCTAGATTAGTAGACTCACAGAGTTGTGAGCTAAACAAACGCTAACAGTTTATGCCAGTGAGATTTTATGTCGTTTGTCATGTAGTGCTACTGTAGCCAGTTACCTCAAAAATTGTATACAAGGCACATAGAAAAGGTTTGCAATATTATGTAATAACAAAAATTCTACTGTCATGAGTGATGATCAAATAGATTTATAGAATATTGTACAGATATATTCTATCAAAATGATTTTATTTGCATTTCTCAGCCTGTCTACTTATCATAGCTCTAAAACCTAGCTATATTCTCTTAAAAAAGCTGGTTGTCAGAAATAAGAAAATATTTTAATTAGTATAAATTTTTTCTTTGATATTTTAATCTTAAGTTTTTTTCTCTAAATTTAGAAAATAATATTTACTCTTTTTTTAAAAAAAGAATTACGCATTTGGGTACCAAGTTATTCCTATTAATGTAAAAGTAATTCTGAAATCTTGGATTTCTGAGGAAGAAGGTTTGTAAGGTTGCTGTAAATGGTCCTGGATACCATATTTTATGCATATTTCCACACACTATCATGCAATTTAAATCTTATATGGAAAGACTGGAAAAGGTACTCATGGACTATTTCTTGTAATACAATGAATAATATAAGAACAAAACTGAAAAAACATTTTATTCACTTTAACATCAAAAAGCAAATGTTTAGAAACAAATTTCATAAAATAAGTGTTTCGTGAACACTGAAAACTACAAAACATGATTGAAAGAAACTAAATAAAATAAAACTAATTGAAAAGACATATCATGGTTATGGATTATAAATTTCAATAATGTTAAGATGGAAAATAGGTCTATAGATTCAATACAATCAAATTCACTGGTGACTTTCTTTTGCAGAAATTGATGTGCTCTTCCTAAAATCTGTATGGAAATACAAGAGACCAAGAATAGCCAAAACTATCTTGAAAAAAGCAAAGTTGGAGGGTTCACACTTCCTAACTTTAAAAGTTATTATGAAGCTACATTAGTAAACATGGTAATATGGTAATGGTATACAGGTAGGTATATTGTATATTACTGGAACTGAACTGGCATTTTCAAAACACACGTTTACATTTGTGCTCAATAAATTTTTTATAAAGTTGCCAAGTCAATTTGATAGAAAAGGGATAATCTTTTCAACAAATTGCCCTGTGACATTTAGATAGCATATGCAAAAGAATAAATGTACACTATTACCTCACATAATACACAAAAATCAAATTAAAATCTATCATTCCAAAATGTAAGAGATACATTTATAAAATTTTTAGTAGACGCTTTTGTGACCTTGGATTATGCAAGTTGTTAATCATAACACCAAATACATGATCCATAAAAATAAATATTGATAAGATGGACTTTATATAACAGCTTTTATGCTTCAATAATAAGAGTTAGGTAAATTAAAAGACAACTCACAAACTGGGGAAAAATACTTGCAGGTCATATGTACCATAAACAACTGACATCAAGAATTATTTTTCTCGATTGCCTGGAATACTTTTCTTAGGACTGATATCAGCTCCTTTTTGTATGTTTTGTAGAATTTAGTTGGGAAGCCATCTGGCCCAGGGCTTTTTATTTTTTTTACATAGGTTGCTTTCCTAATAACAGAATCAATTCGGTGGGTTGTTATTCGTCTATTGATGGTTTCTATTCCTTCTTGTTTTTGCCTTGGAATGTTGTGTGATATCAGAAAGTCCTCCATTTCATTTAAGTTTCAAGTTTGTTTCCATACAAGGTGTGCATAGTAGTTCCTGATAAACTCTTTTGAATTTCCTTGGCTCAGCTTTGATTTTATTGTTTGCATTTTTAATTGTGTTTACTTGGGCTTTTTCTTGGTCAACCTGTCCAGGTGTCCATCAATTTTATTTCTTCTTTCAAAGAACCAGCTTTTTGTTTTGCTGATGTTTTCTATGATATTTTTGTCTTCTATTTCCTGAAGTTGGACCTTTATTTTGTTGATCTGAATTCTGCTGCTGAAGTTAGGATTTTGGTGGTCTTGCCTTTCTAGCTCCCTTAGGTGTGACATTAAGCAGTTTACTTTTGATTGTCCTGTTTTCTTGATGTGTGTGTGTAGAGTTATAAATTTCCCTCTTAGTACTGCTGTCTTGGCATCTCAGAGATTCTGGTAAGATGTGTCTTTATTTTCAGCTGTTTCCAGGAAACTTTTAATTTCCATCTTGATTTCTGTATTGACCCAGGTGTAGTTCAGCAGTGTTGTTTGGTGTCCATGACTTTGTGTGTTTTGGGAGGATTTTGGTGGTGGTTATATTTATTTTTATTCCACTGTGATCTGAGAGGATGCCTGGTATTATTTCTATTTTATGGAATTTATTTATGTTTAATTCATGGCTGAGAATGTGGTCAATCTTGGAGTATGTTTCATGTGGTGATGAGTAGAATGTGTATTCTGAAGTTGGGGAGTGTTCTATAGTTATCTATTAAATCCATTTGGTCAAGTGTCAACTTGAGGTTCCAGATCTCCTTATTGATTTTTTGCTTTAATGATCTATCTAGGATTGTTAGTGGGGTATTTAAGTCCCCAGTTATGATTGTGCTAGAATCAATATCCTTTTTTAGTTCACTTAGTAGTTGCTTTATAAATTCTGGTGCTCCTGTGTTGGGTGCATATAGATTTAGGATGGATATTTCCCCAAATCATTTTATGATGCTAACATCACACTGATACCCAAACCTAGCAAAGACTCAAGAAGGAAAGAAAACTACAGGCCAATCTCCTTGATGAACATAGATGCAAAAATTCTCAACAAAATTCTAGCAAATCAGATCCAGCAGCACATCTCATGAATCATCTACCATGACCAAGTAGGCTTCATCCCTGACATGGAGGGCTGGTTCAACATCTGCAAGACCATAATGTAACTCAATACATCAACAGATGTACAAACAAAAACCACATAATTATATCATTAGATGCAGAAAAGCTTTCAAGAAAATCTACCATTCGTTCTTCATTAAAACCCTTTAGCACCTAGGCAGAGAAGGAGTATTCTTCAGAATAATAAGAGCCATCTATGATAAACCCACAGGCAGCATATTGCTCAATGGACAGAAGTTGGAAACATTTCACCTGAAAATGAGAACAAGATAAACTTGCCCACTGCCACATCTCCTGTTCAAAACAGTGTTGGAAGTCCTAGCTAGAGCAATCAGGCAAGTGAGGGAAATCAGGGGTATCCAAGTAATAAAAGAGGAAGTTAAGCTATCTCTCTTAGTGGACAATATGGTCCTATACCTTGAAAACCCAAAGGAATCTTTCAAAAATCTACTTGCTCTGATAAAGGACTTTGGCAAAGTCTGGGGATATAAAATCAGTGTGCAAAAGACAATTGCATTTCTATACACCAACACCAAATAGACAGATAACCAAATAAAAAGCACAATCCCATTCACAATAGTGACAGAAATATGAAATACCTTGGCATCTTCCTAACCAGAGAAGTGAAAGACCTTTACAATGAAAACTACAAAACACTGTTCAAGGAAATCAAAGATGACACAAACAAATGGACAAACACTCCATGCTCATGGATTGGAAGAATCAATATTGTTAAGATGTCCATCCTACCCAAGGCAATCTACAGATTCAATGCAATACCCATCAAATTACTAATATCATTCTTCTCAGATCTTAAAATCCCAATACAGAAATTAATATGGAAACAAAAAGCCAAAACAATCCTCATCAAAAGAAATAAAGCTGGAGATACAACAATTCTTGACTTTAAAGTTTACTATAAGGCTACAATAATCAAAACAGTCTGGTATTGGTACAAGAACAAGTATATAAAACAATGGAATAGGATAGAGATTCCAGAAGCAAAAACTCAATCTCTCAATCAACTCATCTTTGACAAAGTCATCAATAACAACCTCTGGGGAGAAGAGACCTTATTCAGCAAATAGTGCTGGTAAAACTGGGTGACCACATGCAGAAGAATGAAATAGGACCACTACCCGTCACCATACACAAAAATCAACTCTAAACGAAGCAAAGACCTAAATGTGAAACCTCAAACTATAAGAATTTTAGAAAATACAGGGGACATCTTAATGCACATTGGAATAGGCAATCAATTCTTGATCATAACCCAAAAGCGTATGCCATAAAGCAAGATAGGCAAATTGGACATCATCAAACTGAACAGTTTTGCAAAGCAAAAGAAGCCAGCAAGAGAGCAGAAAGACAGCCCATACAATGGGAAAAAAAAAATATTTGCTAACTTTATCTGACAAAGACCTGGCATTCAGAATCTACATGGCACTTAAATGGGCTGAAAAGATAACACAAATAAACAACCCAATTAAAAAGTGTGTTGAAATCATGAATAGACACTTCTCATAAGAAGACATATAAACAGCCAACAGACACATTAAAGACATGTTCAACCTTGCTAATCATCAAAGACATGCAAATCAAAACCACAGTGAGATACCACCTAACTCCAGTAAGAATGGCCACTACGAATAAAACAATCAAACAAACAAACAAACAAACAAAAAAAGAATACTTGCAAGGATGCAGAGAAAGGGAATGTTTCTACACTGTTGAAGGGAGTGCAAAGTAGTCTAACTTCTATGGAAAAGAGTGTGGTTATTTTTAAAAGAACTAGAAATTGATCTTCCATAAAACCCAGCAAACCTCCTTCTGGAAATATACCGAGAGGAACTCAAATCATTCTACAAGAGACACTTCCACATGCATGTTTATTGCAGCACTATTCACAATAGCAAAAATGTGGAACTAACCCTGCTGCCCATTGAAAGTAGATTGGATAAATAAAATTTGGTACATATACACAACGCAGTACCACACAGCCATAAAGAAGGACAAAATTATGGACTTTGTAGCAACTTGGACAAATTTAGATTTTATCATACTCAGTGATCTATCACAGAAACAAAGAACTGTATAACACATATTCTCACTTATAAGTGGGTCCTGATAAATGTTATTGTGATAACATTGATCACAATACTACAAGAGAGGGATTGGGAGTGGCAGGACACCACCAGGGGAAGGGGGGACATGTGACATCACTAAAGGTACCTGACCCTAGACCAGGGAAAGTGGGGACAGGTTGGGGGCCCAAACTTCACTTGCACATAAACTACTTATTACCTAATCCTGGCTTGTACTGAAAGGAGCAGGGAACAGTCAGAGGGGTGTCACCCGAGATGGCACTAAACACTATATAGAACCAAACAAAGACAACAAAGGCCCTAAACTCCTGCTTTTCCTGTGTGCGTGAAACTTAAACCTATGCGCAAATATTATCTTCCTTTAGGAATACTACCTCATAGCCCCCTTCAATAAGACCCGAACATGGCACTGGCCAGTCCTTGCCAGGCCCCCGGCACAGCACTGGCCACCCCCTCCCAAACCGATAAATACAGACCTCTCTCGCGGTCTCTCTCTCACTCTCCCTCCCCTACCCAGTGGTTACAGACCCTCTTCCCTCTTTCTATAGCCGCTGCTTTAATAAATCTCTTGTCCTCAAAGGGTGTTGAGTCTCGCTGCGTGCCACCGTCTTTCATTGGTGCCGTGGCTCAGTCAGGGATTCTCTCGCCCTAAGACGGGACCCCGTTCCAGCACTGGTGGGACTCACCCCTTAAGGTCTTCGCCCACTTTATTTTTTTTATTTTTATTTTTTTTTGAGTTGGAGTCTCACTCTGTCACCCAGACTGGAGTGCAGTGGCCGCTCCCGGCCACTGTAGCCTCAACCTGCTGGGCTCCGGTGATCCTTCCGCCTCAGCCTTCCGAGTAGCCGGAATTACAGGCATGCGCTACCACGCCCGGCTGATTTTTTGATTTATTGTAGAGATAAGGTCTCACTGCCCAGGAGGGTCTTGAACTCGCAGGCTCAGGCAATCCACTCACCTCAGCCTCCCAAAGGCGTGGGATTACAGGCTGAGCCACCCAGCCTGGCTTCGCCCACTTTCTTAAATGCCAGCGCTGCATCCATCCACCTATCCACCTTGGATAGGTAAGTGCCCCTACCTGAAAAACCTAAAAACCTCACCCGGGATACCTGGAAGGGACTGACCGTTGATCGTCCAGCGGCTCTTTTGGCCCCAGGTGAGGGAGGGACCACACCCCGCCTAGGCTTTCAAAGCCACAGCGGACCCCTACTGGTTTTCCCCTTTCCCACCTAGGTCTCTAAAACCACCCCTATAACTCCTATAAGCATTCAAAAAAGTGGGCAGAGATTTCCCTCCCTCCCATCCCATTTCGACCCATTGAATTTTTGGGCCCTTAATGGGTGTTAGGTCTCACTGTGAATCAGGTCTTTCTCCCCCTTGAGCAGGTCTCTCTCTTGCCCCTAGGCAGGACCCCGATTCAGCACCTGTGGCCAATCCAGCCCTCTCAGACTCTCCCCACCCTTCTGAACGCCCCAGCCGCATCCACACTAGCACTCGTTGGATAGGCAAGTCCCCCTCCCCAAACAAGGTAGTAAAAACTTTCGGGGGAACTCAGGAGGGAACAGACTTCAAAAACCACCCCCCCGTCCCCCAGGCAAGAGGAATACACCCTACCTCGGCCTCCACGACCATAGCAGACCCTGAAGCCTTTCTCTTCTCTTTCATCTCTCTCAAACCTTAAAAACTGCCTTGGCTGCTGGTTTGCAGTGGGCCCTGGGGGCCCCATGGCTGCTAACCCACAGCAGTTTCAGTAAAATTCTCTCTCTATATTTTCCCCTTCCTTAAGGAATCCCACGGCTGCTGGGCTGCAGCGGGCCTCGGGGGCCCCATGCCTGCTGGCCCACAGCAGATTCTAAAAGGCTCCCACATCAAAAACTCTGTTCAACCGGGTGAATACACTCCCTACCCGCAGCTCGGTCAAGTGCTCTCTGTGTTTCGGAAAATCCTAGCGCTAGGTGCCTTGACCCCTCGTTCCCAGGAAAACCCGGCTGTGCCAAACCTCTGTGACGACAGACTTTGCCACAGCCACACTTCTCGGACAGCCAACTCTTCGGGGATGCCCCATTTAGTCTGCCTGTTCCCCAATGGGAGGCTCATCATCTCTGCCGGCCGATTCTCCTCTCAAATCCCTTTTTAAACAATCTCTCTACCCTCTCTCTCTCCCCTGATATTAAGCCCAAGTGCCTAATTCACCTCTGCACACAGGACTGACCTGCATATCCCTTAGACAATCAAAATCAGTGGGCCCCTCAGGGATCCCTCAATCCTGATATTATCAGGGACTTATATAATTTCTGTGAGCATTCAAAACTGTGGGTAGAGATTCCCTATGTCCAATCCTTTTCTCTCCTCCGTGAACATCCTTGGCTGTGTCTCACCTGTAACCCCTCTAACCTCCACCCTCAACTCATGCTAGCATCTACCGCTTCTCCTGTAACTTCTCTTTCTCCCATTGTTCCACGCACGTGTAAGCTTCTTCCTCTAGTTTCCCCTCCCCCCACTGCAGATCCTGCAAATTCCATTTCTGCTCCCTCCTCCTCTGTCTCAGATTTCGAGCCTGCAGATGAGCCCCCACCTTACAGGCAATCTAAGGCTTTCCTGACCCCAACCCCCTCTTCAGCCCCTCCCACTTCTGCCCCAGCAGTTCAACCTATATACCCTTCCCTTCCAATCGCTCTCCAGTGTAGCCCTCCAGTAACCCGATCCAAGGCCGCATCAGTCATCCTATCTCCCCTCCGCGAAGTAGCAGGCGCAGAGGGTATTGTCCAGGTGCACGTCCCCTTCTCTATCTCAGACCTCTCACAAATAGAAAAACATCTTGGATCATACACAACTAATCCTGCCACCTACATTAAGGAGTTTCAATACCTCATCCAGTCCTATAGCCTCACTTTTCATGATATATACCTAATCCTTTCCAACACCCTGCTTCCGAGGAACATAGGAAAGTCTGGGAACAGGCTACAACATACGCAGATGAAATTCACCAAACCACCCCAGCTTACCCCTTGGTGCAGTGGCTGTACCAGACCAGGATCTGGTCTGGGACTATAACCCCCCCCCCGGCATCGAGTCCAGGTATCGCTTCTTTACTTGCCTCCTGTCGAGGCTGCATAGGGCTGCACAAAAATCAGTTAACTTTGAAAAACTTCAGGAAGTTATTCAGGACAAAAATGAGAATCCCTCTAACTTTCTCAGTAGATTCACTAGGGCACTTCAACAGTATACCCACATAGATCTGGACCCCCCTGATGACCAGCAACTTCTAATGACATTTTTTTCTCCCAAAGCTACCCGGGACATTAGGGCAAAACTAAAAAAGCTTGACAGGGGCCCCCCTCACTCCCCAAAAAGATGTCCTAGCAACTGCCTTTAAAGTGTTCCACAACTGGGATGAAAAGGCAAAAAGACATAAGTGTCAGATGCTGTCCCAGGTCCTCCAGGGAGCTAAGGGTTCCCCCGGGTGTCCCCCAAGGTAGTGGCAATGCCCGAACCCAGCGACAACCACCGGGACCCTGCTTCAAGTGTGGGCACCCAGGACATTGGGCACAAGGATGTCCCAACCCCAGAGTGCCCCAAAAGCCATGTTCCAAGTGCAGTCAGGCAGGACATTGGGCAACGGACTGCCCTGGTCCCCAAATAGGGACTGGGTCAACCCCAATCCTGCTTTGGACCTGTTGGGTATGGCAGCGCCCTTTGGGAATGACGGGGCTTGTGGTCTCCCTGCCTGGCACAAATCTCAAATCGTCAGGAGCCCAGGGTCACTATAACGGTTGACGGGTGCCCCATTCATTTTCTCCTGGACACCGGAGCCACCCTTTCCATCATATGAGAATTTTGGGGCCCAATTTCCCCGTCTAAGTCCCCTATAGTCGGGGTAGGGGGCCAGTCCGTCACTCCACGCATAACTCCCGCATTTTGTGCATTTTTGCAAAAGTCCCCTTCACTCTTTCCCTTTTTGGTACTGCCTCAATGTCCTGTACCTCTTATGGGCAGGGACATTCTAGCCAAATTCCAGGCATCCATCACCTTTAACCCAAGTGCAGCCCTTACCAACCCACCCCCCAAAAACCCCATTTTTGGCTCTTCTCACTACTGAAGGTTCCCCAACGGACTCACTTCCTCTTTTACCCTCTTCTGTAGTAAATCCCCAAGTATGGGACATGGACTCCCCCTCCTTAGCGCACTGCCCCCCAGTTCACATTCAGCTCAAAACCCCTCTGCCTCCCCCAACCAACCGCAATACTCTCTTCCTACCTCCAGCCTCCTGGGACTTCAACCAGTCATCAACTGTTTATTACAGAAGGGGCTGCGCCCTACCAACTCCCTGTTTAACACTCCCATTTTAGGGGTGTGAAAACCAGATGGCACTTACCTCTTGGTACAAGATCTAAGACTCATTAATGCTGCTGTCATTCCCTTTCACCCCCTAGTCCCCAATCCTTATACCATTCTATCCTCAATTCCCCCGACTGCCACTCACTTTTCAGTCCTCGACCTTAAAGATGCATTCTTCACCGTCCCTCTGGCAGCGGACTCACAAAACATCTTCGTGTCTACGTGGACCGACCCAACATCTCGCCATTCACAACAACTCACTTGACAGTCCTGCCACAAGGATTTCGAGATAGCCCCCACCTGTTCAGTCAAACCTTAGCAGCAGATTTTAAAGTCTCTCTCACTTACCAAATCCACCCTTATTCAGTATGTGGATGACCTCCTCCTGTGTAGCCCTTCCTTAGCTGATTTTCAAACGGACACTGCACTCACCCTTAACTTTCTAGCAGAAAAGGGATATCGGGTACCCCTCAAAAATCCAGCTGTCTGCCACACAAGTCACATATCTGGGGGTAGCCATCTCACACCAACAAAAGGCCATAACAACGGACCAAAAAGCCCTAATCCAGTCCCTAAATATACCCAAGACTAAAGAGGAAATCCAATCATTTTGGGGCTGGCTGGATACTTTCGGGCGTGGATTCCCAACTTTGCCCTATTTGCAAAGCCACTCTATGCACTCATAAAGGGAGACCCCAATGAGCCACTCCTAACACCTTCCTCCATCAAACAACCATTTATTGCCCTTCAGCAAGCCCTCATGGGGGCCCCCCCTCCATCTGCTGGATATACACCGACCTTACATCTTATATGTGCACGAAAAAAAAGGGGGTGGCCTTGGGAGTCCTAGGGCAGCTTTATGGACAGACGTTCGCCCCTGTGGCCTATCTCTCAAAGCAGTTAGACCACACCGTCCAGGGCTGGGCCCCATGTCTGCGAGCGCTGTCTGCCACCCACATGCTGGTGCGTGAATCCAAAAAACTCACTTTCGGGGCCCCTACCACAGTAACCTCCCCCCACCATCTACAGCACCTCCTAAGCTACAAAGGCCTTTAAACACTACCCCCGGCCGTGTCCTATCACTCCTTGTCTTCTTTTTACAAGATCCCTCCATAACCTTTCAAACTTGCACACCCCTAAACCCAGCCACGCTACTCCCTTTTTCCACAGCCCCATCAACCCATGACTGCTTAGAAGCTATAGAGGCTCTCCTCCCTTGTCCAGTTCGCATCCAGAAGGGCCCTTTGCCCCCCCTCTCCTATATCTGGTTCACTGATGGCAGCTCCTTCCTACACAATGGGTGCCGGGTTGTGGGATATGCCATCACCTCTATTACACACGTCATTGAGGCAAAGCCTCTCACACCAGGCACCACTAACCAACAGGCAGAACTTATACCTGCCACTTGAGCATTCCAGCTAGCGGCTGGACACTCCCTCTCACTCTACACTGACTCCAAATGTTTTCCTCATTCTCCTTTCCCACTTGTCCATATGGAAGGAAGGGGGTTACTGACTACCAAAGGCTCAGCAGTGGTTAACACTAAACAATCTCCAATCTTCTCACCACCTCTGTGCTTCCCACCAACGTTGGCATTTCTCACTGCAAGGCCTACCAGTCCGACTCCTCACTCATAACTCGAGGAAACTCCAGAGCAGATAATGCGGCCCACAAGCAGCCTTGGGGTCCATCCCCAGCGTGGCCCAACAAGCAGCCTCGGGGTCCATCCCCATCATGGTGTCTGTTACCCGCCCTGGTCCAAGCCCTATGCCTCCCACTAATTCACCACCGCCAAACCCCCCCTCTATCTCAGAACTCATCCCATATCTACACTCAATCTTCATACCAATCCCTCTGCTCTAACATCTTTCCTAAAAAACTTCTTCACCCTCGACTCCCACCATACAAAGCTTATAAAAACCATTACCTCTCAATGTTCTATCTGCCAGCGAACTAATCCCCATACCCCCCTTTAAAAACCGGGGAAAATTTCCCACACATCAGTCCCAGGGCCCGCTTCCGGGGACGGACTGGCAGGTTGACTTTTCTGTCATGCCCTCAGTTCGCAACATCAAAAACCACCTCGTCTTGGTCAACACCTTTTCTAGATGGGTAGAGGCATACCCCACCACAAACAAACGAGCAGCAACTGTTGGGTTCATCCTTGCCAATCACATAATTCCTAGGTTTGGTGTCCCTTTATCTCTCCAGTCTGATAACGGACCTGAATTTACCTCGCGAGTGATACAATCCCTAACAACCATCCTCCACATTAACTGGCATTTCCATATCACATACCACCCACAATCATCTGGAAAATTTTAGCGAGCCAATCGCACCCTCAAAGACACTCTCACCAAATTATCCCTCGAGCTCCATCGAGACTGGGTCTTCCTCCTTCCACTGGCCCCCTTCCACATGCAAGTTCTCAAAAAAAAACCGTCCCAACTCTCGCCTTTTGAAGTGATGTATGGCCATCCAGCACTGCCCCCCCGGAATCCCGACTGCAACCCCTCTGACGCGCAATCACATACTTTACCCCCTCTTGTCCTTCATTCATTCCCACATTTGGGAATATCAAAATCTCCTTTTACCTGTCTCGTCCAACGGTCAAATCCCACCTCCTCTTATTCCTGGACAATGGGGCTATTTTTTTGACCTGGAAACTAAAACTCACCTTTAAACCCCAAAATGGTCTGAACCTCTTCAAGTAGTTTTATTCACTCCCACGACAGCAAAACTTATCACAGTCCAATGTCAGGTTACCCCATGGATTCATATTTCCCTTTTAAACCTGCCACCCCTCCTTCCTCACAACCACCCATAATAATACTTGTCCACCCACCCACATACACCGCTCCCAGGTTCCAGACCAACCACTTAAACTTTGCCTGCCTCGACTCACCACCCATCCCAACCCAAATCCAACCCAACATCCTGGGTACAACACAGAAAACTTGTGCCCCTTGGCCCCTCTCCTTTCTTGGCCTAATCGCCATCCTACTTACTATATTACTCACCTGCTCAGCACCCACAAGCTGGCCGCCTGCGGCAAAAATTCCGTGAGCTACTACCTATCTCTTAATTGTCACAAGCTTTGTTCTCATCAGATGCCTCCCTTTAAAAACCAAAATAACCCTTGGTTTTACCTCCAGTTACGGTTTAACCATATTTATATTTAAAAAGCCTAGCCAATAACTCTACAATATCATGGGGGATGGCTGACTGGACTTGCAACTGATGCGTCTCTTCAGGAAAACCCAGACTCTACCAGCTGATCCCCAGTATGTGCTATTATCAAAAATTTTGTGCCAACTAGAAACACAAAAAAACTGGGCCGCAACAATGTTAAAGACTTCCAAGTGGGCTGCCCAGGCAATAGGGCACAGTCCACTGCTGGGGGCAAGACCATCCACCAAAACCCCATAACAAAATACCCCCTTGCCCCGCTGAATGTTCATCCGTTCATTCTTTTGTCCGGCATCTTGCTATGAGCAAGCCTCGGTCTGCCTCAGACCAACCAAACAGCAGGCCTGGATGGGATGAAGCCTGGGACAACATTCTGGATATTCTTGTCCCAGGAGCCAGGGAGAAAAAATCTGCTGGAACCTCAGACCTCCTGTGGGGAGATCAGATGAGGGAGGAGCACAAGATTATGCTGAACAGCAAAACACTAAGTGGGTCATGGAAGAGCTCATTTAACATTTCAATGGGCCGGTATTGGTGCGCCCCAACCTCCCAAAACCCCAGGTCCCTTATCAGACAGATCCGGAACTTCTTCCTGTCCTTAGCCAAACCCATAACCTGCTTAACCTTACTAACCCCAACCTAGCAAAGGGGCTGGCTATGCCTCAAGTCCAGCCAATCCTAGGGCTCCCTGTCCCGGGCACTGGGAAAATTTGGGCTCTCCCTATACCTCCAACCCAATGTACACCTTCATACCACGTTTTAGCATCCCTCCCCACATGACTTGCCTGTGGCCCCGTGTATAACACGAAACGGCACTCTGGGGGGTTTGGGTGGGCCCCCCCCTCTCTGCACGCAATCACTTGTGGACCAATCAAATAACACCCTCTGCCCCCATTTAATGGGACTGCCTTCCTATGCGCCACTACCATCTACCCGGTCTTGCCCCCCAACTGGTCGGGGTCCTGTATTCTTGCCATCCTCCTCCCTGCCATTGTAATAGCACCTGGTAACCAAAGCCTGCCTGTCCCTTTAGTCGGCTCTTCAACGTCATGAGTAAGACGGGCAGTTGAGCTTATACCTCTGCTGGTGGGGTTGGGTATCACCGTGGCCATGGGAACGGGGGCAGCAGGGGGGGGTCCTCACTTCACTTTTTCAACAGCTCTTCTCCCCAAATAATCAAGGACATACAACAGGTGGCAGACACGGTCCTAGACTTACAAACACAACTAACCCCGGCTGACATGGTCCCCCGAAATCGACGGGGGCTAGACCTACTAACAGCAAAAGAGGGAAATATGCCTGTTTCTTAGGGAGGAATGTTGCTTCTATGCCAATAAATCAGGAATAGTCAAGGACAGAATTAAACAGCTACAAAAAATCTCCAAAAACGAAGAGAAGACCTGATCGGAGGCCCATTCTCAGGGTGATGGCAACCCCAGCTCCTAACGTGGCTTCTTCCTTTCTAACCCCACTAATTGTTGTATTTATCCTCTTGTCAGAGGCTCCATGTGTTTTTAGGTTTCTCCCAAAAGCGCCTGGCAGAGCTCTCTCGAATAACGGTCAACCAACTACTATTTCTGTCATACTCGCCCCTTCCATCTGAACCACCTCCAACCCCATACCAGCCTTAATTTCTTAACAACTATCAACACGTTACAATAAAATCCAGGTTATAGCAGCCCATAACAACCCATTTTTATCTAATTTTTTCTTTTAGATATGTTCTCTTCCAGGTTCTCTATCTACCTCCACATCTACTCCAAGACAGCTGGTTACTACTGCCCTCGTGCCTGCCGGAACAAGTTGCCATTCTACATTTACAAGGAACTTTTATAGAACTCTCGCCTTCAGAATCTTCACCTTCAGCACCTATCTCTGGGGCCCCGTTCTGGCTGGTTCTGTGCCCTTCCCCCCCCTCACCCCACAACGCCCACCTCCAGCAGGAAGCAGCCAGAAAGAATAATGACGACCCTCTCCCAAATAAACAGAAAAGGTGGGAATGAAAGGCACAGGGAACAGCCAGAGGGGCATCGCCCGAGATGGCACTAAACACTATATAGAACCAAACAAAGATAACAAAGGCCCTAAGCTCCTGCTTTTCCCATGCATGTGTAACTTAAACCTATGCACAAAAATTATCTCCCTATAGAATACTACCTCATAGCCCCTTTCCCAAAAAGACCCTAAGACAGCACTGGCCAGCCCTTGCCAGCCCCCAGCATAGCAATGGCCACCCCTTCCCAAACAGATAAATATAGACCTCTCTCGGGTCTCTTGCTCACTCTCCCCCCCCTACCTGGTGGTTACAGACCCTCTTTCCCCCTTTCTTAGCCGCTGCTTTAATAAATCTCTTTCCTCAAAGGGTTTGAGTCTCGCTGCGTGCCACCGTCTTTCATATACCCCACTTCTTTACAATAAAAAAGAATTATTAAAGAATTCTTACAACTCAATAAGACCACTCAATTAAGAAATGGGCAAAATATTTGAATAAACATTTCAGCAAAAAAGATAGGAATAGTAAATAAGCACATACAGAAATTATCAACATCATTAATCATTATAAAAATGCAAATTAAAACCTCAATGATATGCCAATATACAACCACTAAAATGATTGTAACCCAAAAGACAGAAAACAACAATTATTAGCAAGAATGTGGAAAAATTAGAACTTTTACACATTGCTGGTGAGAATGTAAAATGTTGCAGGCACTTTTCAAAGCATTTTGGAAGTTTCTTAAATAGTTAATCATAAACACACCACAAAACACAACAATTATACACGTAGATATCTACCCAAGACATATACAATCATGTTCCCACAAAGACTTGTGAAGGAATGTCCATAGAAGCATTATTCATAGCAGCTACAGACTGGAAGCAATCCAAAGGTTCATGAACTAGTGAAAGAATAAACCAAAAGCAGTGTTTCCATACAATGCAATTCTATTCATCAATAAAAAGAAACCATTTACTGATATATTCTGTAACATGAACAAACTTCAATAAACAAAACGGTAAGAGAAAAAAACAAGATGCAAAAGACTACATATTTTATGATTCTATTTGCATGAAAAATTCAGAAAAGATAGATCTATAGAGACAGAAAATAGATCACTAGTTGCCTGTGGCTGGGTCTGAGAATGAGTATTGGCAAAATATGGGCATAAGGGAATGTTTTGGGGCAATAAAAATGTTCTAAAACTGGACCATGGAGGCAGTTTAACAACTCTAAATATTTTTTAAAACATTGAATGTATAATTAGAGTGGGTAAATTGCATGTTATAAAAATTGCACGATAATAAAGATGTAAAATGGCACATGAAAACAGGAGGTTTTTCTTGCCCATGCTAGTTCTGGCATGTCTTTCTATCTTTCCCTTCTTCTTTCTTTAATAAATTTTGCTTCTGAACTTTAAAAAAAAAAAAGTTATCTGTGCTGCCAGCCTAAGTTCCATTGAAACAACACACACAAAAAAAAGATACATATAAACTCATAATCCCAAACTGAATAAGAGAGGAGACTACAGCACAAGAGAAAAACTATCAAAATTTTGAAAGATAAATGGGACAGAAGTGGATAGAAATGACATCAGAACAGAAAAAGTTGAAGCCTAACTATGTATAGAAAGGAATGGCAATAAGAAGTAAACTATTTTTTCTTTGACAAACCTGAACTTGGATTGGGGCCTTGGATTAGTAGGCCCCAATCCACACATGCCCACAGAAGGCATATGTGAATTTTTTTTTTTTTTTGAGTTGGAGTCTCACTCTGTCGCCCAGACTGGAGTGCAGTGGCCACTCCCGGCCACCACAGCCTCGACCTGCTGGGCTCCGGCGATCCTTCCGCCTCAGCCTTCCAAGTAGCTGGAATTACAGGCATGCGCTACCACGCCCGGCTGATTTTTTGATTTATTGTAGAGATGAGGTCTCGCTGCCCAGGCGGGTCTCGAACCCGCGGGCTCAGGCAATCCACTCACCTCAGCCTCCCAAAGGCGTGGGATTACAGGCTGAGCCACCGAGCCCGGCTAGCATATGCGAATTTAAGGTGATATAAAGAGATAAAGATCAAAGAAAAATAGATTAACAACTTAGATAAAATGCTGTTAGACTTCCTGGTCCCCAACACCAACTCATATAGCGGCCCGTCTGCCTCAACAGAGGAAATGATATGAGGGTTACTTTCTGGAGAAATAATATTTGAGAGATTCTTGACTACCTGGTGTGATATTTACTCACTGGTAAGCTTAGAATATTCCTCACTAATCCAATGTCTCAAAAGCTTATGGTGCATTTTTAGAACATGACTAAAAGTCACTGTTCAGTATAAAGTGAAAGATAAACTGTTACAGTTACTAAAGAAATAGTGAAAGTTGATCATCAATGAAGAAATGTACATTTTTTTGGAGATAGCTTTAACAGACTGTGAAAGTGCTTGTCTACCACTAGATTTCTGGGAGATTTTTAATCATGAATGAATGCTAAATTTTTTCAAAGATTTCTTCTTAGTATCTTTTGGTGACATTTTAGATAATTGATATGTTTGATCTTTGTGACATGTCATTTGCACATTTTCTATCAAATGATATTATATATTACCTATTGAGATAATCATGTTTTTTTATTTTTATCTATCAATATGGTGAATTATTCTGATTGATATTTGAATGAACTAGCCTTGTAGTCACAATATAAACCCCACTTCATCATGATGCATTATCCTTTTTATGCATATATTTTTATTCTATTTGGTAATAATTGATTGACTATTTTTGCATTGCTGTTTATGAGTGACATTGTTGTTCAACCTTTTGTTGCAAGGTTCTCATCTGGTTTCCCTATCAGTGAAATGCTGGTCTCATAAATTGAGTTAGGAAGGGCTTCTTCCTTAAATATATTCTGGAAGAATTTGTGTGGAGTTGTTATTTTATCTTCCTTACATGTTTGATAAAATTTGCCATCTGGACAAGGATTTTTATTTGTTGAAAGTTTTAAAACTATAATTTCAATATCTTAGACTAACATGGCACTATTGCAGTTACTGATGTCTGTTTTAGTAAACTTTGAAATCTTGTGTAGTTTGGGAAATTTGGCCATTTCATCTAGAGTGTAAAATGTATTGCCATAGGAGTGTTTTTAGTATCATCTTATTATGCTTTTAATATACACATTGTTTATAGTGATTTCCCTGTTCCATTCCTGATAGTTATATTTGGTGTCTTCTCTTAGTCTTGGTCAGTCTGGCTTGAAGATTATCAATTTGTTGACTTTTTCGAGGAAACTGCTTTTGATTTCATTGCCTCTTCCTACTGTTTGTTTGTTTCTCAATTTCATTGTTCTTATCTTTGTATTTTTTCCTTCTTCTGGCTTTTTGTTAAATGCATTTTACTTAGTATCTTTTAGATAATGTCTAATCTTTTAGACATTTTAGATAATTGATGAGATCTTTCTTTTTCATTTTTATAATATTTGCATTAAAAGCTATAAAATTTCCTCTCAGCACTGCTGTCACTATATTCCACAAGTTCTGCTGTGTTATGTTTTTATCATTCAACTAAATATATATTTCTAATTTTTCTGTAATTTTCACTTGGACCCACAGGAATTGTTCAGAAATAGTTCTTCTTCTGATCTCTAGTTTAATTCTGTTACAATCAGAGAACATAGTTTGTACAATTGGCACTTTGTTTTATTGCCCAAATATGTTCGATCTTTGTGACATGTAACTTGCACATTTTCTATCAATGTCTTTTGAAGAGCAAAAGTTTTTCATTTTGATGTAATAGGGGTTTCTGGCTGTTACTAAGTTTCACTGATGTCCTACAGAGAGGTAATGAAAAACTGAGGGTGGTTAACAAACTGTTAAAGGCCAAGTGTGAGAGCCAGAGTGACTCTAAGGTAGCCTTCAGTGGGAGAACAGGCAGAGCTGAAGAGTAAATTCAGAATCTGCTATTTAGGGTCCTAGAGGTCCAAAGATGTTTAAATTATCATCCAAGGTATGCATATTATGCTAAAATTAAGTCTGCTGTTGGAAGGGATACTGAAATATGAGATGGGGTTATCTGAGAGGATAACCTTGAGAATTTTGGCTCTGTAGATCCTCCCTAAATGCCTCAGAGCTTGCAGAAGTGGCTCACCATTCTGAAGTAAGAGCTCGTACTTGTCCTATGAGAGAATAAATTGCAGAGACTTCTCTGATGTGAGACAATTGGTACTCCCCTCCCAGAGATTTTCCATTTCATTCTGGTTCCAGACCAATATCTAGAGTTAAATCTCAATATAACTTGGCTCAAAATGTGATGGGTTTGATAAGGAGGAAAGAGAGTATACACTCTAAAGGAGCTGCAAGAATTGCCAGCATGTTCTGTAGAAGCCATGTGATTGGGTTTTGAGGATGCTTTTACAAGAAGGCTGGAATATAAAACTGAATTATCAAGATTTCATTGATGTAGGAGCACTTCTTTTGAGCACAGGATTTAACACTCTGGCAAGGACTCCCTGGATGAAACAAACCCATCACTAGCATGTCTCTTAGAAGTCTGAAGACAGTGATTGTTGTCTCATGCTGTGGGAAGTGAAAATGTCAGAGTTGCCCTGGCAGATGGTAAAGGAAGAAATAAAAAGGCTTAGGGAAGTGAGAATGCTGGAATGGCTATATTATGTGAGGTCATAAAACCCTTCAGAGATTTATGTTCCACAGGAGAACCCAAAGAACTCACCATTCATCAAGGCCTTCAGAATGTGCTAGTAGGTGGGGCACTAGCATGACTTAGTTCAATAGTGGCTCTCTACTGCAGTCCAAGGGTGATGGTATGAGAAGTAGTAACAGAACTTGGCTTGTTAGCAGCCATGGAGGTGATGAGTAATAAAATAATAGAAGCCAGAAGACAAAACTGGCATTCTCCAATGAAGATCATTTTTACAAAGAATTCTTTAGGTGATTCTGAGGTGCATCTACATTTGGGATCCACTCTTCAATATTCTTTTTATTAAACTAAACTGCCTTTCTTGTTGCTTACTTAGGTGTGCTCATAAACAAGCAACATTTTTTTTTCTTCTATAAGAAAAGAACTGCTCATTCTAGGAGTTTAGGGGAAAAAAGAGTAAAATAAATATAAAATTAATACTTTTTGACATCAACTATAACATTAAAGTGAATATTCTTGCAGCTAAATCTCTGTGCATTATTTCCTTAAGATAAATTCCTAGAAGCAGAAAAACCATGTCCTAGCTGACACACGTTTTTAGGGTTTTTGGTACATGCTGACACGTAGCAAAGCTGATGCACATTTTCAGGGTTTTGGGTAGGTGCCTCCAGAGACTCACCAATTTACTCTCCCATTTTCAGCCAATTACCATTCTATTTCCCATTCTATTGTCAACATGAGTTATAATTTTGTATGATTGTGAAAATTTAATAGGTAAAATTGTGTCTCATTTTATTTATTTCACTTCATTATTTTTGAGATTGAACATTTAAACTTTTTATATTGTCTTCATGCTTATTTGCCTTGTGTATTTATTTTTCAAATTCATAGTTACCTATTTAAGGAAATGTTTCTCTTTTTGTATTTTTTATTTGTAATAGGACTTTAAATAGTAGGACTGCCCCCCATCAATTTGTCATTTGGTTTCCATTTTCTTCATAGTATCTTTTGCTTACAAAAGGTTTTGTTGGATTGCTTATTTTATTATATCATGTATGACATCTTTCCTTTTTTAACTAAATTGCCATAGTATTTTAATCACATATTTATATCTGATGTATGTGGTATCTACCAAGAGTTTTTTTTTTTCTATTTCACTGCACTGACTCTGTGATAATATTGTGCTTTTAAAATTGTCTTGTAAACAAGTGTCCTCTTTTTTTTATACAATTTTCTTGACGGATCACATACATTTATTCTTCCTGATGAACATAAAATTAATTTTAAATTAAATTCCAGAGTAAATTTCATTGCTTTTATTGTGTTCAGTATAAAGAGTCATCTGGAAAGTGTGTACACTTGTATACTATGGATCTTCATATTCATTAACATGGCATGTGTCTTAGTTTATTCTCATGCGGCTTTGTTTCTTTAAATAAGATTTTGTGATGTTTTGGTGTATTTTAAATTTTTTAAAATAATGTATTCCTAGAATAAAGTACCTAGTATGTTCTTTCTTCCCCTTCCTACCCTTACCATCTTCACTAAAAATTCAATTTGGTGGCCCTATACTGACATTCACTTCCTTGGTCTACCAAATATACCATTCATCTCTTGCCAAAATAGAAAATGAACAGATTCATAAGAGAATTTTAAAGGAGGACAAACAGTGTAATAAGCAGATATCTAAAAAAATTATGGCTGTGTTCTAGGGCCTTAGAGAGAATACTTGATGAAAGTTTGACTCATTGATTCAATAAAGTAGTTTAATTGATTCTTGGAGTTTGGTGTAATAGATTGTAAGCTTCCGTTTTCAGGCAGTGGTTATTATAAGCCTGGCATCTCACAGTGATTATGAGGAAAAACTCTCCTCAGTGACTTGAAAAGCCATTTGGGCTGAGAAGGATAGAGATGGTGCCAATCAGTGTGAAAGTGTTAGTGAAAAGCAATCATGATTTCCATTAGCGGTATTGTTCTCATTAATGAGTTTGAGATTTTAATGGAATTGCACAGAATTTTATGTCTTTAGCTGTATTCATGTATTTTAAGGATTAAAAGAAAAACAAAAATATGGACACTATAAAGGTATACTATTTCATTTGGGGAAAAAATATTTTCAAAGCAGTTTTGAAACCAACAGAATAAATCCTGGATGCTTTCATCATGCATCCTGGCTCTTAATTATATGCAGTTTAGAACATTATTATATACCCCCCTTTTCTTTGTGAGTGTTGATAATGTTAATTCTGCTTTCTTTGTAAAGTTATAAAACCACTGAAGTCATATAAACAGAGAGACACTACATAGCACTGCATGGTTGAAGTCCCCTATAGCGATATGTTAATCCATTTGGAATAAAATATTTAACTTTTTCTTCCCACTTTATTTGCAATATCATAAACACATGATCAGATTTGAAATAAGATAGTACATTGGCTGTTGCATGAAGGCTAAATTGAAGTAAGATGAAAATGGAGGTGAGAAAAGTTGAGATGCTATCATAGCAGTGCAGAGAAAATATAACAAAAGTCATTTGTAGCAGGAATGGAGAAGAGGGAACAGACTTGAGGCCTGTTTAAGAGGCAAAATATGCGGAATTTGATTAGTGGTAGTGGGATGTAGCAATACAGAATATGTAACCAAGCATAATTCCTAGAGTTGACCTGAAGTCATGAAATTTAGGTTTGAATTTCAGTCACCTTTTAGTTGTATGCTTTGGGTCACTTGAAGATTTATTTAAATGGTCTGTGGTTTTGCTTCATTATTTGTACCATTTTGGAAAATAATACCTACCACTTAAAGTTGTTCTGTAGATAAAATTGAATAGATAACAATGTTTTGTCAACTCTAAAGCACTTCATAAAATTAGACATCTTTTTACTTTATTAAAAATACTATATTTCAACGGAGTAACAATAGATTTTGTAATTCCTTATACAAAAGAAATCAACTAATGTTATTGGTATTTTTTTTCTTGGTATGCGAGGGTATTTTAAAAGGAGATGTTAATGAACTATTTCCAGTTTCATATAACTTGTTTCCCTTGGTGCCAAGAAAGATACAAGAGTATAATTTTTTAAAGCTAGAATGCAAACCACTGTTTAAGATCTAGCTTAAATTCTAAGTCCTAACTACATTGACAATAAAGTTTAATTCTTTCCCTTGGCCTTGTCTACTTCATCTGTAAAACTAGAGTATTGGACAAAGTTCCTCTTATTTCTATTTCTATTCATTGGAGAGTAATTAGCTCTCAATTGTCAATATTTCTATTGATCCACTTCAATAAGAGCAACTGTTACCTTTGACAACCTAATGGCAATGATAACTTCCTGATGTAGAAAGTCACCCTTATTTTTCTGCAACTTCATCAGAAAATATTAAATGACATGTTTTTTTTTTTTCTTTTGCTCTTTTCCCCCAAAAAACAAACTGGGCCGTATATCCTAGAAGCTGATTATTCCTAAGACCAGGTTAGATATTGTTGTTATCTATAATGTGGCTTACCTGTTTTCCCTGTTAACAGCTTTTCTCCCCTTACTCCCCATTCCATTGTTGATGGTAAGTCTTCCTACTCTTTAAGGTCTGCCTCGTTTTTCAAAGACCAGGAATTGCTAATATAGAAATTCATATGGAAACAAAAAAGAGTACAAATAGCCAAAATAATAATCAATTCCAAATGGATCAAATAAACATGATTTTTTAGTTATTTTAGGAATCATTGCACTGTTGTCTATAGAGATTGAACTAGCTTTCACTCCTACAAACAGTGTAGAAGTGTTCCCTTTTCTCCACACTTGTGCCAGCATCTGTTGTTTTTTGACGTATTAATGACAGCAATCAACACTGGGGTTAGATGGTATCTCATTGTAGTGTTGATTTGCATTTCTCTCATGATTAGTGAGGCTGGGCGTTTTTCATGTGCTTATTGACTGCCTGTATGTCATTTTTTGAGAAGTGTATGTCTGTGTCCTTTGTCCACTTTTTAATGTTTTTTGTTGTTGTTGTTTCACTTCTTTTGAATTCCTTGCAGATACTTTTGTCAGATGCATAATTCTCATATGCTTTTCCCATCCTGTGGGTTGTCTCTTTACTCTTTCAATGGTTTCTTTTGCTGTGCAAAAGCTTTTCAGTTTGATGACCTCCCACTTGTCTATCTTAGTTTTTATGGCATTCATCTTTGGGGATGTGGTCAAGAATTGACTGCTTACTTCAATGTGCATAAGGGTGTTTCTTATGTTTTCTTCTAGGATTCTTATAGTATGAGGTTTCATGTTTATTTACTTGATGAATTTTGAATTGATTATTGTATATGGTGATAGATAGGGGTCAGTTTTATTTTCTGCTTGTGATTAGCCAGTTTCGCCAGCACCATTTGCTAAATATGGTCTCCTTTCCCTCCAATGATTGTTGTTGGTGGCTTTATCAAAGATGACTTGGTTGAGAGACAGCATTTCTACTTCAGGAATATCTGTCCTCTTCCATTAGTCTATGTACTTATTCCTGTACCAACATCAGGCCATCTTGGTTACTGCAGCCTTGTAATAAAGTTTAAAGTCTGAAAGTGTGATACCTTCTGCTTTGTTCTTTTTGCTGAGGATTGTTTTGGCTATTCATGCTCTTTTTTGCTTCCATATGAATTTTTGTATTAGCATTTCCTGGTCTGTGAAAAATGATGTTGGTAATTTGATGTGTATTGCAATGAATATGCAGATTTCCTTGGGTAGGATAGACAGCTTGACAATATTGATTCTTCTAATCCATGAGCATGGAATGTGCTCCATTTGTTTGTGTTATTCTTGATTTCTTTGAGCAGCAATTTGTAGTTCTCATTGTGAAGGTCTTTCACTTCTCTGGTTAGATGGATGCCAAGGTATTTCTTTTGTGTGTGTGTGTGTGGCCACTGTGAATGGGGTTGTAAATTTTATTTGGTTCTCTGTTTGTTGCTGGTGTATGGAAATGCGGCTGTCTTTTTCATGTTGTTTTGTATCTTGAGGTTATACTAAAGTCATTTATCAGTGCAAGAAAGTTTTTACAGACTCCATATGACTTTCAAGGTATAGAATAATATCATCTACAAAGAGGAATAGCTTGACTTCCTCTTTTCCCATGTGGATACCCTGATTGCGTTCTCTTGTTTGATTGCTTTGGCTGGGAATTCCAGCAGTATGTTGAATAGGAGGGATGCGAGTGGGCACCCTTGTCTTGTACCTGTTTTTAGGGGAAATGCTTCTAGCTTCTTGCTGGTGGATTCAGCCTTTTGTTATTATGTAGTGTCTTTCTGTGTCCTTTTAAACTTTTAATGGTTAGAATTCTGCTTTGTCTGATATCTGAATAGCGACACCTGCTCTCTTCTGTTTTTCCTTTGCCTGAAAAATCACTTTCCAATCTTTACCTTTGAGCCTGTGAGTGTCCTTTGCAGTGAGATGAGTTTTCTCAAGGCAGCAGATTGTTGGATCATGCTTCTTTATCCAGTGTGCCACTCTATGTTTCTTCAATGGTGCATTCAGTCCATTCACAAATGTGAGAGTTTATTCCTGTCATTGGGCTCTTAGAGGATTGCTTTGTTTCCTTGTCATTTTTGCATTTACATATGTTTGCTTTTTTCATTTTTGTGAGTGCTCTGTATACTTTCTTAACTCTGTGCTTGGCTGTACTTTTTGTGACGGGTATGACTTTTTTTTTGGTTTGTGTGTTCAACACCTTCTTAAGCGGTTCCTGAAGGTCTTGTCTGGAGATGGTATATTAGAGATTGGATGCCTGTGAAAGATTTTAATTATCTGTCACTGATAAAATTTAGTTTGGTGGTGTAGGAAATTCTTGGCTGGAATTACTTATCTTTAAGAAAGTTAAAAATAGAACTCCAGTCCTTTCTGGCTTGTAGTGTTCATACAGAGAAATCTAAGGTGATTCTGATGAGTCTTCTCCGGCAGGTGGTCTGATCTTTCTCTATATTTTTAATTTCCAATGTGAAGTTCTTCATTTTCATTATTTCAGAATGAACCTTTCTAAAATTGGCCAACTTCATTTTTACTTCCTGTATGACTTCAGTGAGTTTGCTTCTAGTTATTTTGGTTTTCTCTGATCAATTTTGTCATCTCATCTTTTATTTCTGTGGCAGTCATTTGGGGCAGGTCTGTCTAGGAGTTTTCCATTGTTTATATTCTGTTAACTACTTTTTCGGGCACACTGTCTTTAGAACTCTGAGGATTGCCTTTATTTTTTCATTGATTTTTCCTTGTTTGTGACATGCCTTTTTTCTGTCTTTATAATTCCTCTTTGGTTTTGTTGTTCTATGCTAACTAATTACCCTCTGTCGTAGGGCCCTTCCGGTCATTCAACATGGATCACTCAGTGAGTGAGAGACAGAAATTCACTTCTGCTTCTTGCTGCACCTTGGGACAGGCCTCTCTGCTGTAGATTTTCCCTCCTGCTGTTAAACTGGTCAAGTTGGTTTTTAACCCTTGTTGCAAGCACTCTGAAGAGAGCAGGTGGAGGGATGGATCCCTGTCTGCCATCTGCGGTTTGCAACCCAGAAATCTTCCCACCAGGAAAACCTTTGTGTGGCTTTCTTGTCACTGCCTCCCTGTTCAAACCTATATTCAGCTCTTTTAAAAAGTATGAGTTCTCCTTCCAGTGAAGGTGGTGAGGGAAAGAGGGGGAAGTATCCTATGAGCACGTGGGCCTGATAGGTGATTCTTCCTGATCTGGCTTACAGATTGCTTGCCAGCTTCTGGCAATGGGCACCAGTCAAATTTAACCTGCAGATGAGCTTTTCTAGCCTGGGAGCCAGCCACTGGGCTCCACTGGTGAAAGGCACACTTTTAGCAGCTGCCAAATCATGGATTTTGTTCTCCCTTCCTCTTGGGGTCCAGTTGCCTGGCTGTGCCCTAAGATTCCTCCCTAGTGGGGCCAATGACTTGCAAGCAGCTGGGAGTAAGGGAACTGACCCAAAGCATCTTAGCATCACTCATCCGCATCTTGTTCACCAGGCAGGGTTTCAGTTCTTTGCAAGCCTGGTGCATGGTAAGGGATGGAGCACCTTGGTTTCAGTGTCTGCCACCACTTTCTGGTGCAGAGTGCTTCACATGTCCAAAACTGTTCAGGGTGACTCCTTGTATTGGCAGCTGTGTCTCTACTGTCTGCCTTGCTTAGCAAGAGAGGCTCAGTCTGCTGCTCCACAGTGACCATCTTAGATTCTTCCACTTAAGCTGCCTTTTTCATGATTCACTGTTAGCTTGAATGTGGTAAATGTTTGACTATTTTCCAGAATTTTTACAAAGTTGATTATGATAGTGTCTGCTTGTTTTTCAGTGTTTCTTTAGAGTGGGGCCTGGGAGTGAGATTAAAACTTGGAATGACCTGCTCCACCATTTATACTAATGTGATTCATTTATACTATTTTTATAATTCCATAATTACCTGAACCAGTGCTTTTTTAAACTTTTTGTGTGGACATGAATTACAGTCTGGGGTCATTTGCTTTCCAGTTGAAGAACTTTCTTTAATATTTTTTGTAAGGAAAGTCTGGTAGCAATGAATTTTCTCAGTTTTTGTTCATTTAATAGTGTATTTATTTCCTCTTTATTTTTACAATATAATTTTGCTGAATAAAGGGTATTTGGTAGTCAGATTTTAATTTTCTTTGAGCACTTTGAAGATGTTATCATACTGCTTCCTGTCTTGTAATGCTTCTTATAAGAAGTCAGCTATTTATCTTATTGGTGCTTCGTTGTAAGTGATAAATTCTTTTTCTCTTGCTGCTTTTAAGATTTTCTTCTATTCTTTGTCTTTAAGCACTTTTACTATGATATGACTGTTTTACTATCTCTATTTTTATCCTATTTGGATTTATTGGAATTCTTGGATGTGTAGATTAATGTTTTTCGAGAAACTTGGAAAGTTTTGAGGCATTATTCCTTCAAATGTTTTTTCTTTTTGTCTTCTCCTTCTGTCGCTCTCATTATGCATATATTGAAATACTTAATGGTGTCCCACATTTCTCTAAGGTTTTGTTCTTTCTTCTCTCTGTTCTTCAGATTGTACAATCCATAGTCATCTATCTTCAAGTACACTAAATTTTTTCTTCGGTCAGTTTAAGTCTACCATTGTGCTCTTCTAGTGAATTCTTTATTTTAGTTATTGTACGTTGGAGTTCTAGAATTTCCATCTGGTGATTTAAAAATTATTGCTATTAATTGACAAATAATACTTATGTATATTTATTGGATACAATGTGATGTTTTAATACAGGTATAAAGTGTGAAATAATTAAATCAAGCTAATTAACATATTTAACAGCTCACTTATTTATTTTTATGGTAAAACATTTGAAAATTATTCTCCTAGCAATTTTGATATGTGCAATACATTATTATTAATAGTCACCACACTGTGCAATAGATTTCAAAAACTTTCTACCCTTTGAGCAACATTTCTCCATTCCCTTCCCCCACCCCCACCATCCACTAGTAACCACTATTGTACTCTCTATTTCTATGAGTTTGACTTTCTAGATTCCATATATAAGTGAGATCATGCAGTGTTTTTCTTTCTGTTCCTGGCTTATTCCACTTATCATAATGCCTTCCAGGTTAACACATGTTGCAAATTACAGGGTTTGCTTCTTTTTAAAGGCTGAATAGTATTCCATTATGTATATATACATTTTTTATCTATTCATCTATTGATGGACACTTAGGTTAATTCCATATCTTGACTACTGTAAAAAATGCTGCAGTGAATATGGAAATGTTTAATGGCTGGATAGATTACATTATTGATGACTATTTTCTCCTGCAGTATAAAGCCTGTAATGTTGCTATTCAGAGAGTGCAGCTTGGGCATGCACACAGTCACTTTGGAATGACAATTCTTTTAGCAGGGCTATTTTGACTGCCTTTTCCCTGACCACACCCAGCATATGATGGGCTTCACTAATTGTGGTTCATTACTCTATTGCTTAAAATTTTAAAAGTTTATTTTTTATATAATTTTACTTATTTTAGGAATACTCTAACTCTTAGAGAAAGAAGCTAAGAGGATGCAATACCATGCTGGCATTCAATCTTAGAAAAGTCAAAACCCAAGACTGTAAACTAGGTAGTTAGCAGGTATGGCATCAGCAGAGTAACATTCAAATAGTAGTAATACTTGTGGTTGTGCTGATGGCGAGAAAGGGCAGTGATATTAGAATTTTTTAAATGTATATTTGTAAAATGTGTTAATAAATTAATCCCTCCAATGTTTTTCTCTTCCTACTTGTGAAAAATTCAAACCTGGCATGTATTGGTCTCTTATTTTCTGCACACTGGAAAAAGGTCTGCCTTAGCAGACTCATGCCTTCATTTTCTTTCTCACTTTGTCCCCAGTCTGGAGTGCAGTGGCATTATAATGGCTCACCACAGCTTCAACCACTATCCTCCCTCCTCAGCCTCCTGACTAGCTGGGACTACAGACTCATGCAACAATGCCTGGCTCATTTATTTATTTATTTATTTAGTCTACACAAGTCGTCACTATATTGCCTAGCTTGTCTCGAACTCCTGGGCTCAAGTAATCCTCCTGCCTCAGCCTCCGAAAGTACTGGGATTATAGATTTGAGTCACTGCCCTCAGCCAAGACTCATTCTTTAAATTTTGTGATATAGAATGAATCAAGAGCAAAAAGGTAATATTAATAAGAGTATATAGATATAGGAGAATTTTAGGGTGTTAGGACCTGATTGCAAGAAGGAAACACACCAGCATGCCAAGTCCAAATTAATATTAAGTGTCCTTTATTAACGCACTGTCAAGAGTAGGCTCTTGCCATGAAGCTCTTGATACAGAATATAATTAGCAAAAAGCTTATGTAGGTAAAATATGCAAGTTGGCTACATAGCAAGGGGGTGATGGAACAAGGAACTAAAAACAAAAGGAACAAAATATAAGAACAAACCATAGGGATGTGGCAGGGGAAATTTTGTAAGTAATAATTTAACAATTTCTTGGAGCAACATCTGATTTCAGTTAATAAAGCATACAATTACACGCAACTTGTAGCTAGGGAGTATTGCAAATGGTCAGCATGATCGGTCAGCATAAACAACTCAGGGGAACAAAGCTGTGGGTCTGTAGTCATGGGAACATTACAGTAATCACACGTATACATTGAGGGGTCATTTTTAGGTTAGGCAGGCAGCTAAGATGGAGGATTTCAACAAAATGGAGTTACTTATGTCAAGCAAGTTATTACAATTATTTTATGTATTTCATTAGCTATTTGATTCCCCCCTTTTAGTTGTACATGAGTCAATTCATTGACTCATTGGTCATGGGTATGGAATTTTAATAAGTTTTTACATGCATAAGTTTTACAGAATTTACACATGAAAGATAAAATAGCATTAACAGAGCCATTTCGTCACATTTCCAATCTGCAGGAGCTACAGTTAAAAGACCTATGCCAAAGGCCAGAGCAAGTGGGATAACAAAAGAGCTAAAGATTGAGTGCAATGCATTAAAAAAAATTAATAACCAGTCTACTGGCATCTTACGGTTCAGATGTACATTGAAAGGTGATCTTGAGATGGCTTTTGGAGTCCTTAATCGCAATTCAGTTGGTTGAACAGGGGTTGTTTTTCTTTGTTGGATGAGATAATGGATATTTAGAATCCTTGGCTGCCTCAGCACAGTCAGTGGAATGAGTGTTCATTTTCTTGACTTACTTGACTCATGTGTGATGAATCCAGGCCGGAACCCCGTTGACCTTGAGTGCTATTGGGGTGGAGGTGATGATAATAAAAGGTCCTTTTCAGGCAGGAATTAGTTTCTTTTTCTGGAACTTTTTGACGAAAATCAGGTCTCCGGGTTGGAACGGATGACAAGGTGTGGAAGACGGAGTAGGCAAAACAGCCTGAATACTGGAGTGGACAGCAGCAGCTGGAGGGACTGGAGATATTTTAACAGAGATTGATTGGTTATTTCTTCTAGGATGGGATCTCGAAACTAGGGTAACAGAAGAGGGGGTTTTTAAAACATGATTTTATATGGGGTAAACCCAGACTTACATGGGGTGCATCGGGTCCAAAGGAGAGCTAAATGTAAAAGGTTTACCCATTTTTCACTGGTCTACTATTAATTTGGTTAAAGTAGATTTTAGAGTTCAGTTCATGCATTCTACCTGTCCAAAACTTTGTGGTTGGTAAGCACAATGTAGTTTTCAATTAATATTTAGTGCTTGACCAACCAGCTGTACTATGGATGAGGTAAAGGCAGGACCATTATCAGAGCCAATATACAGGGGGAGCCCAAACCTAGGAATAATCCCATTTAATAAAAACCTTGTTAGCATAAGTGTGATTTCATTTTTGGTGGCAAAGGCCTCTACTTATCCAGAAGAAAGTATTAATAAACACCAGTAGATAGTCATTTCCTGCTTGAGGAGTTTTTATTTCAGTGAAGTTTATTTTTCATTTTTTTTCAGGACTTAATTCTTGGGCCCTGATGCCATCCAAAGGTTTGGGCCTTTGTTTTGCATTGACTTGGGCATAGGCAGGGCACATGGTGGCTACTGTTGTAACAATGCTTTTCAAGTCATTGATATGATAAAAACGATTTAACAGTTTAGTCAATTTAGTGTCCCCTAGGTGAGTAGTAGAATGTAGTTGTTTTACCAAGGTGTGTTTGAGGGCTTCAGGTAAGATAATTTTAGAGTCTTTTACCCACCATCCAGTGGAGTTTTTATGGGTTCCTGCTAGATTCACCTGTTTCTCTTCTCGGGTATAGGTAGGCTGTTTTGGGAGAGAAGGAGCTGGAATAGTTTAGATAGCAAGATAGTCAGGGGTTCAACTGGGAGTTCTGCTGCCTTTCAAGTCACCTGATCCACCAGTCTGTTCCCAGTTGCTTCTGGAGTGTCAGACTTTTGGTGTCTCCTGCAATGAATGACAGCTACCTCTTTATGGAGCCACATAGTCTCTAGGAGGGTTAAGATCTCTTCCTTTTTTGATACTCTTACCTGCTGTGGTAAGAAGACCTTTTTCTTTATAGATCATGGTATGCACATGAAGTGTGCCAAAAACATACCAGCTGTCAGTGAACAGCTCCCCAGCTCAGGGCCTAAGTTAAAGCAATTAACTTAGCCTTTTGAGCTGAGGCAACGCCTGTGATCAGATTACATCATGAGCCTTGGTTATGGCTGCACCAGTCTTGCGGACTTCCTCTATTACCAGGTTGCTACCATCCGTGAATAGGTCAGTATCAGCCTGGCTTAAGGGAGTGTCCTGAAGATCAGGCTGGCTGGCCTGAGAGATGTCCAATATGTCTTCACAGTCATGCAATGGCACTCCCGGATTGTCATCAAGCAATAGAGTGGCTGGATTGAAGCATTTAGTAAAAGAGAAAGTTAGTCTTGGTTGGTCAAGCAAAAGACTCTGATATTGGGTGATATGAGTGTTTAACATCCAGCAGCCGGAGGTTCATTGGAGCAAAGTTTCAACAGCATGGGAAACAGTCAAAGCCAGGTTTTGGCCAAAAGTTAATTTACTTGCTGCCTTAACTAGCACAGCCATGGCCACAATGGCCCAGAGACAAGACTGGTAGCCAGAGGCTACTGGGTTCAGTCTTTTGACAAGTAAGTCACTGGTTTTTTTCCAGGGTTCTAAGGTCTCAGTAAGGACTCCCTTTGCAATTCCTCGTTATTCATGAACTAACAAATGGAAAGGCTTAGTAACATCTGGGAGAGGTAGAGCCGGGGCTTGGGTCAGAGCCATTTTTAACTGCTGGAATGCCTGTTCCACAGTAGCAGTCCAGTTTGGGGGCTGATCTCCTTCCATGGTTGTGTACAGGGGCTTGACAATTTCAGCAAATCCTGGGATTCACAGCCGACAATACCCTGCCATTCTCAGGAATTCCTGTAACCTGTTTCTTTGTGGTTGGCATGGGAATCTGAAGAATGGCTTCTTTCCAGGCTGAAGTCAGGGCTCGTTTACCTTTTTTTTAGCTGGTATCCTAGGTAGGAGACTTTGGTTGAGCAGAGCTGTGCCTTTTTCGCTGACACACGATAGTCCAAGTCTTGGAGGAGACAGCATTTTTTAAACAAGTATTCAAGTCTGCAGCACAAGGAAGAGATTATCTACATACTGGAGTAGAGTACATTCAGGTTGTAGGGCACGGAACCCTGACAAATCCTGTTACAAGGGCTCCCCAAAAAGAGTCGGGGAGTTCTTGAAACCTTGTGGTAGATGGGTCGAAGTCTGCTGACTGGTGTCCCCTGAATCTGGATCTGTCCATTCAAAAGCAAAGATGGGTTAACTGACAGGAAACAAAGAAATAGAAAAGAAGGCATCCTTTAAATCCAGTACAGTATATACCTGATGTTGAGGAGGCTTGGAATCAGTTCCTGGGACTTGGAGGGCCGTTACCAGGATTTTGGCCTGTTTTCTTGCAGCTCAATTGGCTGCCTGCACTGCCTGTTTCTGTTTTTCATTATCTCAGAAGTTAAAAACTTTCTGAGCCACTTCAAGCAGCTGAGAAAGATTTATTCCTGCAAAACCTTCCAGCTTCTGCAACTTTTTTGGATGTCTGGAGCTGCTTAAACCACAAATGTAAAATTAATAGCTCAAGCATTCTTGGGAGCCGAAGGATCAAAAGGGGTGTAAGTTCAAAACACCTCTTGGAGTCACTAGAGGAATCCTCCTGGAGACTCCTTGGGTCCCTGGAGAACCTCAGTAGTTGTAGAAAGCTGTTCCCTTCAAACCTGCTAATAGAGCCCAGTGATAGGTATTTACTACCTTGGAACCCACTGAGGTGTTGTGGTCCCAGTTAGGACGAGAGGGGGGAAAACCTCTTTTAACATTTTTTTAAATTTTAATTTTAAAATTGTGGGGTACAATTTAGGGTTAGGTATACAAATATTCATTGTGCCGGTACCCTTGTTGTTGAGGTGTGTGGCCTCTTCCCCAGGCAGGTATCGATTACTGTTAATCCCAGCTCCCTGCCCCGCCCCCTGCAGTTTCCCGCTACTGTCAATCCTTTTCTTGTAGTATTACAGTAGTTATTCAAGGCCCACTTATGAGTGAGAACATATGATACTCAGATTTTTGTTTCTGTGAAAGATCACTCAGTATTATAAACTCTAATTCCGCCGGGCTCTGTGGCTCAGCCTGTAATCCCGGGCCTTTGTGAGACCAAGGTGTGTAGATTGCCTGAGCCTGAGGGTTCGAGACCCGCCTGCGCAAGCGAGACCTCATTTCTACAATAAATTAAAAAAAAATTAGCCGGGCGTGGTAGCGTGCGCCTGTTCCAGCAACTTGGAAGGCTGAGGCGGAAAAATCGCCGTAGCCCAGCAAGTCGAGGCTGCAGTGGCCAGGAGTGGCCACTGCACTCCAGTCTGGGCAACTGAGTGAGACTAACTCAAAATAAATAAATAAATAAATAAATAAAATTAAAAATAAAATAAACTCTAATTCCATCCAGGTTGTTATGAAGTTAATGATTTTGCTCTTCTTTATGACTCGGTAATATTCCATTGTGTATATGTACCACATTTTTTAATCCAGTCCTCTTTTGATGAGCAGCACATTTGGCTCCATGTTCTTCCTATTGTGAACAATGCTGTATAAACATACGTGTGCAGGTATCTTTTCTATAGAGTAATTTGAGTTATTCTGGGTAATTCCCAGTTAGGGGGATTGCAGGGTCATAGGGAAGGTCGATTTTTAGAACTTTGAGGAATCACATGGAGTTGGCAAATATTTTTTTCCCAGTCTGTGGGCTGTCTCCCTGCTCTCTTGATGGTATATTTGGCTTTGCAGAAGCTTGTCAGTTTGATGAAGTCCCACTTGTCTATCTTATCTTTTATGGCATGGGCACTTCAGGTTTTGATCAGGAATTGGTTGCCAGATGCAGTTTCCATAAGAGTGTCTCCTGCATTTTCTAAGGTTCTTATAGTTTGAGGTTTTACATTTAGGTCTTTGATCCATTTAGAGTTAATTCTTGTGTATGGGGATAGGCAGGAGTCCTGTTTCAATCTTCAGCATGTGGTCAGCCAGTTTTCCCAGCACCATTTACTGAATAGGTTCTCCTCTCCCCAGTGGTGGGGGGTGGATGCTTTGTTGAAGATGAGTTGGTTGAGAAATTGAGGTTTTGCTTCTGGAATCTCAATTCTATTTCATTGATCTATATGCCTGCTCTTGTACCAATATCAGGCAGTTTGGATTATTGTAGCTTTATAATAAAGTTTAAAGTCTGGGAGTGTGATACCTCCTGCTTCATTTTTGTTGCTGAGGAATTTTTGGGGGCTATTCTTGGTCATTTGTGTTTCCATGTGAATTTCTGCATAGTTTTTTCTAGATCTGAGAAGATTTTTGCTTGTAATGTGATGGGTATTGCATAAAATCTGTGGATTCCTTTAGGTAAGATGGACATCTTAACAATGTTGATTCTTCCAATCCATGAGCATGGAATATTTTTCCACTTGTTTGTGTCATCTTTGATTTCTTTGAGCAGTGTTTTGTAGTTTTCATTCACATCTCTAGTTAGGAAGATGACAAGGTATTTCTTTTTTTTTTGTGGCTATTGTGAATGGAATTGTCCTTTTTATTGGGGTTTCTGTTTGTTTACTATTGGTGTATAGAAATGTGATTGTCTTTTGCACATTTATTTTATACCCTGAGACTTTGCCAAAGTTCTTTTTCACTGCAAGAAGGCTTTTGACAGATTCTCTTGGGTTTTAAAGGTATACAATCATGTCATCTGCAAAGAGTGATAACTTGACTTCCTCTTTTCCTATTTGAATACTCCTGATCACCTTCTCTTCTCTGATTGCTCTAGCTAGGACTTCCAAAATTATATTGAACAGGATGGGTGAGAGTGGGCATCCTTGTCTTGTTTCAGTTTTGAGGGGAAATGGTTCCAAACTTTCTCTATTTAGGAATAGGCTGACTGTGGTTTTCTCGTAGATGACTCTTAGTATTTTGAGGTATGTGCCAATAGTAAATGTAAAACTATTTTGAGGTTTTTGTTTTACATTTTGTTATCTCAGTTATCAACTCCTTCCTATTTTCCTCTTCTCTCTCCTCAATTCTTTTTATTCTTTCTATTAATGTCTTGATGTCTGGGTTTGTTGTATGTTATCAGTTGTTCTGGGGGCTCTTCATTGTTTGCATTCCAATGTCTGTTTTCTCAGTGTCTGATCTCCCAGGAGTCTGTGTGAGACCTATATTTTTCTTTTGTTTTTTCTTCATTTGTGGAGATTTTCCTTCCCATTGCTCTCTACTGATATATTTAATTATGTTTATCATCTTACGAATGTTGAACTAGCCTTGCATTGTAGGGATGAAGCCTACTTGGTCATGATGGATGATTTTGAGATGTGTTGTTGAGTCTGGTTTGCTAGGATCTTGTTGAGAATTTTAGCATCTATGTTCATCTAAGATATTGGCCTGTAGTTCTCTTTCCTTGTTGGGTCTTTACCTGGCTTGGGTATCAATTTGATGTTAGCTTCATAAAATGATTTGGGGAGAGTTCCATCTTTCTTGATTGCCTGAAATACTTTCAATAGGATTGGTATCAGTTCCTCCTTGGATGTATTGCAGAATTCTGCTGGAATACCATCTGGTCCAGAGCTTTATTTTTGTCGGTAGTTTTCTTTTGACATTTTCAATTTCCTGGATTGGCATTGGTCTATTTAGGGTCTCGATTTCATCTTGTTTCAACCTAGGGAGTTTGTGTGATGTCAGAAAGGCCTCTTTTTCTTTAGAATTTCAAGTTTACAAGTATACATAGTAACCTCTGAAAATCTTTTGTATTTCTTCAGGGTCAGATGTGACTTCATCTTTTGTGTTTCTGATTGTCTTCATTTGGGCTTTTTCTCTTTTTCTTGGTCAATCTAGCTAGGGGACCATAGATCTTGTTTATTCTTTCAAGGAACCAGCTTTTTGCTTTGTTGATTTTTTTGTATTATCTTTTTTTCTTCTATATCCCAGATTTGGGCTTTTATTTTGGTGATCTGGGTTCTTCTCCTGGGTTTTGATGGTCTTGTTTTTCCAGCTTCCTAAGGTGACTTGTTAACTTGTGATCCTTCCATTTTCTTCATGTTTGTTTGTAAAGATATTAATTTCCCTTTTTCTGCGGCTTTCATGGCATCCAGAGATTTTGGTAAGATGTTTCTTCATTTTCATTTGTTTCTAGGTATATTTTAATCTCTGTTTTGGTTTCTGTGTTGACCCAGGAGTTGCTTAGCATCATGCTGTTTAGTATCCATGTCTTTGTGAGTTTGGGGTGAACTCTGTTTGTGTTGATATTTATTTTTATTCCACTATGATCTGAGAAGGTGCATGGCAAAATTTCAATCTTTTTAAATTTGTTTATGCTTGATTTATGGTCAAGGATGTGTTCAATCTTAAAGTATGTTCCATACAGTGATGAGTATAATGTATATTCTGTGGTCATTGGGTGGAGTGTTCTGTAGGTATCAATTAAGTCATTTGGTCAAGAGTCAGATCAAGGTTCCAGATTTCCTTGCTGATTTTTTTGTCCTGATAATCTGTCTAGGGTTGTGAGTGGGGATTAAAGCCCCAGCTATGATAGTGTTAGTCAATATCTTTTTTGAATTTGCCTTGAAGCTGCTTTATGAAAGTTGGTGCTCCTATGTTGGGTGCATATATGTTTAGGATGGATATTTCTTGTTGATGGATTGAACCTTTTATCATTATGTATTAACCTTCAGTATCTTTTTTAGTTTTTGATAGCTTAAAGGACATTTTGTCTGAAATTAAGACCACAACTCCAGCTCTCTTTTGTGGTTCGTTTGCCTGAAATTTTGCTTCCCATCCTCTTACTTTGAGTCTGTGAGTGTCCTTTCTGGTGAGATGAGTCTCTTGGAGATAATATATTGTTACCTCATGGTATTTTATCCATTCTGTCATTCCATGTGTTTTCAGTGATGCATTTAGTTCATCACATTAAGGTTAATTATTGAAATATGAGGGTTTATCCCTGTCATTAGGTTCTTATAGAGTTGTTGTTTCCATTTGTTTGTTGTCTTTCTTTTGGTTTTTGGGTTGATTCATGTGTGTTTTCAATCTTTTTCCTGTACTCTTATGAAGAACGTTGTTGTTCTTTCTCCTTTTCTTCTGTGTTTAATACTTAAGTGTTTCTTGTAGAGGTGGTCTGGAGGCAGCATAAGTTCTTAGGGATTGGATGTCTGGGAAAGATTTTAATTCTCCCTTGCTGATGAAGCTTAGCTTGGTTGGGTAGGTTATTCTTGGTTGAAATTGTTTACCTTTGAGAACCTTGAAAATTGGGCCCCAAACTCTCCTAGCCTGAAGTGTTTCTGTAGACAAATCTGCTGCTATTCTAATTTATCTTCCCTGGTAGGTAGTCTGATCTTTTTCTCTTGCTGCCTTTAAGATTTTTTTCTTTTATACTTACTTTGTTTAAGTGAATTATTATGTATCTGGGAGTTGGTCTTCTCATTTGTTGTCTTGCAGGAGTTCTCTGAATCTCCTGTGTTTGAATTTTCCCATTACTGATGAGATGAGGGAAATTTTCTTGAATAATTTCATGGGTGGGGCAATGCAGGTCTCTGCCTGGTCTCAGGGCTCCAGCTGATCTCTAGTCCTGCCGTGGCTGGGCGCTAGCCAGGGAAGGCAGAGTGCAAGATGGCTGGGTGTTGCAGGTTGGTGTAATGCAGGGCAGCTGGGGGTGGGTGGTGCAAATGGCAAAGGAGTCTGGAGCTCCATTGAGATGAGCCAAGTGGAACTGGGGGCCTCCAGGTGCGGCTGGCAGGGAGGAAAGCAAGAGTTTTTATGGACACTCACTTTCATGGAGATTTTTCTAGTCCCACCTGTCACTTTGCCATCTTGCCAGAAGTCCCTCTTTTAATATTTCTTGACTCTCCTCCTCTGTACCAGCTGCAGAGGCCAGGACAGACTTTTTAGTCTCAGTTTTAATGCACTTCTGGCTTTTTAGAAGTAGATAGGGCTAACAAAGAGCTGCTGGCAATTATCCCAGGTGGGAAGATGAATGCACATGATTGATTTTACCAGGGAAGTTAAAAATTTTAGCAAGATTTCATTCTCTTGAGAAACAGGTAAAGCAAGTTTTCCTTGAAGTGTTAACCAGGGACCTTTGTATATAGCACCCTGTTGTTTTTAAGTTAAAAGCTCTTTTTCCATATAGTATCATTTACAGGAAGGGTCCTGAGTTTTAAGAAAACATATCTTTAACCATGGAGAAAGGTTTTGGACTAAATTTAACCACTGGTTGATATAGGGAAACTGATCAGGATAACCAGGGATCCCTGTAATGACCTTCCAGACAGACTAAGTAACATGAACATCCAGAGACCCTGTGTAGGGCTATTTAACAAAAACATAGGCGAATTGTTTTCTCAGAGAGTCCTGGCTCTGCCTTTGGAAAGATAGACACTGTAGTCCTCCACAAACCTGACAGAGAAATTTCTTGTTATGCAGTCCAGGGGACTGGAGGGCTTAGAAGCCCATGACTTCATATTGTCAAAACCAGTAAATTACAGGAGGCACCTGATGAGGATCAGACCTCCAACCACGAGAAGATAAGCAAAGGGTGACCAGTTCAAAAGTGTAAAAGAAGCAAGCCCTGTAGCAAAAAGCACAGCAAGAACGTAAAGCAGGGGAAGAGGCCAAGGATGGCATGGATATAGAAATACCATTGCCAGTTAGAAGTCAAAGCAGGTACCCAAACAGAAACCAGATACTAAATCAAGACTCTGTTCAGCCAATATCTTTGACTTAATGAAGAATATCTAAGGAGTGGCTTCGCCAGGCAGTGGACTGACAGATCATGAATTCTGTGAACCCATAAAAATGAGCAAACAACAAGCAAACAATTAAAACGCAATGACAGACAGGCCATGTTCAGACCAAGCCAGAAGAGATATGGATCCCTGGAACAACCTCAAGGCAGAAAACGGATCCCTGTAACAACCTCAGGGCAGAAAACAAGAGGATTCAGCCAATGTCTTGGCTCAGTGAATAGTGTCCAAAGTGAGACCTCATCAGGCCATGACTCCCTTAACTGAAACAGAAACAGAAACATGAAACAGAAACAGAAACAGAAACCATGGTCACGAGCAAGCAAATACCAAACAGAAATCCAAAAAAAATAAATTATTTCTTCCTAGTTGATTTTAGACAGACTCAGGTTCCTTTGAGGCAGTAGCTGCCAGCAGTCGTTCTGACCCCCTCAGAGCCAGATGAGAGGTTAAGGAGCCTGAGAATCTCAGGAAGCATCTCCTCTACACCTCTCCTCCCAGCCAGGGAGGGTTGGAGTGAAGCAGCTGCTCGTGCTAGTGGAAAATCCTCACTGGGGCCTTCAAACATTATGACTGAATTGCGAGGAGACACACCAGCACGCCAAGTCCACATTAATATTGAGTCCATTATTAGTGCGTGGTCAAGTGTAGGCTCTCACCATGAAGCTATTGATACAGAATATAATTAGCAAAAATCTTATATAGGTAAAATATGCAGGTTGGCTACATAGCAAGTGGGTGAGGGAATAATGAACTAAAAAGAAAAGGGACAAAATACAAGAACAAACTATAGGGATGTGGTAGGAGAAATTTTGTAAGTAAAAATTTCTTAACAATTATACTAGCTATTGTTCACTTTTTTTCTGGCAGATTCATTCTACACCATGCTTTGCTTTGTGCCCCTGTAGGCTCTAGGTTTTGCATCTTCCATGTCTCTAGCTAAGGCTTCTGCTCAGATTCAGGAAATGGGAAGCAGTAGCATAAGATCAAATGGTAAGAAAAGAGAGACACTGGATAGGATATTGTTTTCCCACCCCACAACCAATATGATTATGTTTTTGGCAGTGGTTGCAGTATTTTTTTAAGGGTTACAATTTATGTTGAGGAGCCCTTTGTCCATAGTTAAAGCTCCCAATGAGTTTCAGTAACACCACTCCCTCCTTTGGTTTCTTCACTCCTAGGCACAGTAGCAACTGCCCTCTGTTGTAAGTACCCAGGCATTTGTTCTGTCTTTGTTGGTTTCCTATACCCTGTCTACATCTTTGTAGAAATGGTCCCTATATTAAACCTTCCTCAATTATACTCTTTGAGTATGCTGCCTATATCCTTCTGAGACTCTGATTGATACAGCAGTGTTTAAAAAATAAAAATGAAGACTTGGCTTTTAAAAAAATTTCTCTTGATTTCATAGACTCATTTTGGCCAGGATACAACTCTAGGACTAAACACAATCTTGTAAGTGTCTTACAATATAGGATAATTTTAGCTTCTTATGTAAAGTTTTATAACTCTAACTATGAAAGAGGCATAAGAGAATGAATTATGTTTCTGGCAGAATTTTGAGGTAACATTGGATAAATTTAGAAGAGAAATAGATAGATTTCATACTTATTGCTCTATCTATGGGCTTCATGATTTTAGATATGTAATTTCATTTCCTAATGGCTCTGGCTTGTTTTAATGAAGTCAGCTAATCCTTTCCTCTAATTTTAATAGAAACTAATTTTATTTCCTTCTTGCCTTTCTAAATTATAATTTATCCTCCATCACCAAAAGAGCTATAGCTGACACATGTGGACTGCCTTGGTGCCTATAATCAGTATTTAATAGGTTTTAATAATAATATATGTTTACAGAATATAATATTTATTTTAAAAGACACTGATGCAGATAGCAACCTTATGGCAATGCTTGATTCCAAAACAACTATTTAGGAGCCACAATAATAATTTCAGCCTTTTGGTAACTATTTCTGCTGTTCTTGGTAATTGGTTGTTAGCACAGTACGACCAATGAGAAAACAATTGCTTTCCTTGGTTCTTTATAAATCATCACCTCTTTTCTTTTTATACAACCTTTCTGCTTTTATCCAATAGGCATATTCATGAAATGTTTCATATGGAGAAAAATTATTATAAATTGTACTACTGAAAGAAAATCCTGGTGTGAATTCTTTATAAATAAATGGCTTCTAATTTATCTCCAAGCAAATTCAACATAGGAAATACCAATTTTACATATAAAGTATGGTACATTTGTAGCATGTTTGCTTTTTCTCAGCAGTTCTTAAAGCACCTGCAGAGACTAGCTGGGAAAACAACTTGATTCTTATAAGCGTTTGTATCTTTCAGCTATTTTTTGAATTAAATTCTTCATAATATCTGGGCTTTTGGCTACCACTTCTGGGAAAAACCTTTATGGTTGATCCCAGGCAAGGTAAGTAGGGCAGCCTGCTTGGCAACACTACTGTTTGCATTCTTCTTAGCAAAAATATTTTTTCTGGGTCTTCCTCCCCTACATTCTCAGAAAAGGCTATCCATATGATTTTTAGCCAGCTCTTTAATTCTTAGACTTCTCCAATGATTCAATATCAGATTATGAGATTTTCACAACTGGAAACCATTATCAGGCATTCATAGGATAAAGGTGGAAGATTATTAAAGCTTCCAACAGAGCAAATCCTACCCTGACAAGCCCATACCCTGCCAAACCCATCCGACTGAAGTCTTTAGAACAAAGAAGCACAGAACAGACCAACGACTCTTTAGAAATTATTAAAATTTCCTTCCTGCCTTTTGTAATAGCATATTAAATGTTCCAGTGTAATGAATTTATTTAACTGCCCCTTTATAAGCTTCAGATTGTTTTACAATAGGCTTTCAGAATCCTGAAGGTAAAAATGATCTTTACTTACACTCTGGGAAAAAAAAGGTACCATTTCTAGTTACCTTTCACTTTCTTGCCTTTTTTAGGCTTATGTTTGTGTCTGTGCCTTAAGTTCTTATACTCCAAGAAGCAAACAAACAAACAAAAAAAAAGAAGGCAAAGTGGAGTGGTAGTGAATAACTATTTAATGAGCACTTATTATATGTCATGCCTTTGTGACTTATATACCATATTTTAGTTAATCCTCATTAAACTTTAGTAAAAAGGTTCTATTATTAGTTCCATTTGGCAAATGAGAAAATTGAAGCCTCGTTGATTGCAGCCACAAAATATACATTGAATAGAAGATCTTGGATTTGAAATTAGGTTTATCTGCCTTCAAAATCTGTGCACTTTTCATCATACTATGATACCTGCCACTTTGTAATGCACCCATCTCTCTGAATTTCTTGTCTTTTTTAAACTGTGTTCTCATGGCTGGATAGTATAATCCTAAACAAAAACATATCAAACAATAAAAGATGTTTGACTGTTACAGCTCATCTCTCTGTCTCTTGGTAGGACAATACCTGTACTATGGGATGACGTGCAGAAATCATGAAGTTTAATCCATCGCCAAGATCCTCCTATACTTACTTATAGAAATAGATTTAATATTCTATTTTAGAATCTAAATTTTGCATTTTGTGCTACTTTTCTCGCACTCACAGCTTCTCCCACACTCACACCTCAGACTGAACTGGCATTGGCATTGTTCTTTGGTGCTTCTCCTCGTCACCCAATAACCATGAGCTAGAGTGAAAAGGTAGCAGGAAACTAGTTACAGCCATGTGACCAAAGATACTAAATGCTTCCAAATCTCAAGGAATCATCTAGAGTCTGAGTTTTATCCTGGAATTTGTCAACCTTAGAGATGCCACTGTTACCCTCTTGGTACTACTGTTTCCTCAGATGCACTGCCTGTTGTTGGTGCTGTGCAGGAGAACATACCCAGGGTGTCCCTGCTGCTTGAAGTTCCTAGACTTCTTTTGGCTCTATGACCAAAAGATCGGGAAGTAAAGGAGTAGATTGGCCAAATGTCAGCCATATTATTATTACTATTATACTGGTAGGGATGTACGATTTTAAAAATTATAGATATGCTTCCATCATCATCTAGTTAACCCTTTACTTTTTCATTATCATGCAGAAACTTGAATTTTTATTTTTCCCAAGGCTCTGTCAAAAATCATTTTGGAGAAACCTTCATGGCTATGTACAGAGTATTTAACAAAGGACTCTGAAGTTGTTTGTTGTTTCTCTACATGTCTTTCTTTTTTACTGCTCTTTTATTCTCTTCAGATGCTGTATACTAGCCATCAATTATAAGTAAAGTTTTTGATCCCTTCCCCCCACCTTTTTTTTCTGTAAATTCCTCAGCCAGTGATTATGGCTATGTTGCTGGGAACTAGTGGCATGTTGATCCAAGTATCAATGAGAAAGGCTTATGTATCATTCAGTCGATTATCTTGCTGCCAGGCAATACTGCTTTCAAACTTCAAATTACATGTGACATTGCCTTGTCACTTCTTTTCATATTTCCCCATGTCTTTTAGAAATAGGTTCTCATAGATCCCTGAGAAGAAAAAAGATACCTGATACTTCCTATTCTTCACTTCTCCCTTCATCTGACACTCAATCTCTTTTCCCGGTTTCCTATGATTAGTAACAGGAAATAACAGGACAGTGTATTTCTTTTTTCTTTTTCCTTTTTTTTTTTTGAGTTGGAGTTTCACTCTGTCGTCCAGATTGGAATGCAGTGGCCGCTCCCAGCCACCGCAGCCTCAACCTGCTGGGCTCTGGCGATCCTTCCGCCTCAGCCTTCCAAGTAGCCGGAATTACAGGCACGCACTACCACGCCCGGCTAATTTTTTGATTTATTGTAGAGATGAGGCCTCGCTGGCCCAGGTGGGTCTCGAACCCATGGGCTCAGGCAATCCACTTACCTCAGCCTCCCAAAGGCGCAGGATTACAGGCTGAGCCACCGAGCCCGGCTAGGACAATGTATTTCACAAGAAAAATCTCTAATTCCCTCAGAATTGTTTTGTCTTCCCTGACTCCCGAAGAAGTCTTGCTGAATTTGTTTTCTAAGTGGTTAAATCAAACCAGGGAACAATCTGAACACAGGGAAGAGAAACCGGGTCTAATGAAGGCAACTGCAGGAACAATGCAGAGGAAAGGCAGGTGGCTAGGAAAGTGGAGTTTCTTTCCCTTATTCCTAAAATGTGGCTATGATTAGTGTTAAAAACGTAGAGTTCCATGACAGGGATTTGAGATTCATAGGATTTGCCTGTCTCTGGCCCAAGCACTTTATCACTGTGAGACCTTGTCAGAGTTCTGCTCTTTTGTATCATTCATAATCTATTCTGTCAGCTGTAAGGTCTTGAAGAGCCACATAGCTAATGTGATTTTCCAACCTTGAGTCACTAAAATTTAGCCAATAAATAAAAACAGGCTGCTTTATTAGCAAACCTTACTAATACACATATACAATTGTTCTATTACCCCCATTTTAAGCAGAATCAACAGCAGATGCAGTTCAGGAAAGATTAACCCTAACTACTTTAATAAGAGTATAAATAGGGCACATAATAATATATTTCAAAACCTTAGTATAATGAACTACCCAGCTTGAGACTTCCTTTGGTATTTGCCATGGACCTATGTCAATCAGCTGCTTCAAGATTAAAATTAATAAAAAATCGGCAAAGAAATGTGAATGCTAAAATAAGGATGAGCCAACAGAGTGTCAAAACTCCAACCTCAGCAAATCAGTGACTTAGCATTATTTAGCGACTATTTTCAAGGATCTATAGCTTTAAGGTGACCTATTTGCTGTGTTTTATTCTGAAAACCATTTTCAAAAGGGCTGACAAGTTTTTTTATTTACCTTTTCTCACATCTCCAGTTAATTTAATGCTGTATTATAATTTCTAACCTTTCTGAGCTGGAGATGCTGTTCAATCATTTGACATCCAACATGAAATACATTGATTATCTATGTCTTTTTTCTACAACAGGATAGATCCTCAGTAAATATTCAGATCATTTAAAATATTTTCCCTTTCCTAACTGCCCCTTCAAGTCCATATATAGATAAGAAAATAAGGTTAGTGACAATTGAGTTGCAAAGTCAGAATTAAACTCAAATCTTCTGATTTCCAGAAAAGCAGTCTTCACAATATCCAATATTCCTTACCAGATAGGCACCCAAAAAGTAAGACAGTCTTCCGTGAAAGAGGCCTATTTGACACTTGTTGACAGGTACCAAAGTGCTTCACATTTTATTGGAGGTTACTATGCCTTCAGTGAGGCCTTTTAGAAAGGAGCTTCAGAACAGCTAGCAAATTTGCTAAAACAAATAGCAGACAGTTATCTTGACAATACATATCTAGACTTTCCCTGTTACAGCACTGGTAAAAATCAACAAAAAGATTAATGTTGATAAGAGTTGACATATAGATGCACATTAGGCAGCATCAATGATGTAAGAACATGAAGAACAATTTTTTATTGTAGAATATATTTTTTGACAATATGCACAATAAGATGCCTATATAGAAAATATATTAAAATTATATATAGTTTCACCATATGGTAACAAGAGTAATACCTGAGCAATAGATTCCAGGTAAATTTCTTTTCATGTGCTTTTATGTTTTTTTGTTTGTTTTTTGAGTTGGAGTCTCACTCTGTTGCCCAGACTGGAGTGCAGTGGCCGCTCCCGGCCACTGCAGCCTCGACCTGCTGGGCTCCGGCGATCCTTCCGCCTCAGCCTTCCCAGTAGCCGGAATTACAGGCATGCACTACCACGCCCAGCTGATTTTTTGATTTATTGTAGAGATGAGGTCTCGCTGCCCAGGCGGGTCTCGAACCCGCGGGCTCAGGCAATCCACTCACCTCAGCCTCCCAAAGGCGTGGGATTGCAGGCTGAGCCACCAAGCCCGGCTTATGTTTTTTTTTTAATGTTCTAAAATGACATGGAACTATTCTAGTGACAAGAAAAACATTTTAATTGGGAACCACTGAGGTGTGCCCATCAGTAAGTAGTTCTCCCATAGAGTGACTATTCTGATTTTTTATGTCATACAAATGAGGCATATTTATGTACTAATGTTTTAACTTTGAAGTTATGTAATTTATTTTCACGATTCTAGCATATACATGGTGTCTTTCTTGTCACTTGGGTTTAGGTCATGTGGTTCAAATAAGTTAGGTCAACTACATTGACGTAATAAATGTACACATATTGACTGCTTCTAGGACCTGCCCAGTTAGATGTATGTTCTCACAAGAAACTACTTAATCATTTGATTTTTCTACTTTTATTAAGCTTGCATCATGGCCCAAATGGAAACCATTTTGCTATACTTCAGTATTATCTTGTTTTAATGAGTCTCTGGAGGTCTCTGTGTCTCTGGATATATTTTACTGCAAATATGATTCAACCTAACATTGCAAGTGAAACATTGAACTCAGTGCGTTTTGTCCACCAATAGATTTCTGCCTGTAGTAGAAGCCTAAATGTTTGGAAGATTGTCAAATGACAAATTCTTAATATTTGACACAAGACTACTCAGATGAATTCAATGTGGTACTGGTGTTTTTGGTTCAAATAAATTGCATATTCATCTTCACATAAGTGCTACAAAAATATTCCACACTTACTTTTTTTTTTGAGTTGGAGTCTCACTCTGTCTCCCAGACTGGAGTGCAGTGGCCGCTCCCGGCCACCGCAGCCTCGACCTGCTGGGCTCCAGCGATCCTTCCGCCTCAGCCTTCCGAGCAGCCGGAATTGCAGGCAAGCGCTACCACGCCCGGCAATTTTTTTTTTTTTTTTTATAGAGATGAGGTCTCGCCTGCCCAGGCGGGTCTCGAACCCGCGGTCTCGGGCAATCCACTCACCTCAGCCTCCCAAAGGCACGGGATCACAAGCTGAGCCACCAAGCCTAGCTCACACTTACTTTTAATAAGTGAATTAATGTAATGGATTCAAGCTCTAGTTAACTGCTATTGAACAGTATTTGTGCAATATGTGTATGAACAATAATTGTGGGAAATTAATACTATAATCTCTGCCTTCAAGTTTCTTGCAAACAGACTGAAAATGAAACAGCCTTCAAGGATATCTAATGCATGTGTAAAAAGGAGATGGGTGATTGCATTTTCAATGGGAGTGACAGCAACAAAAGGAAGTCATTCTTCATAATGTCACCAAATAAAAGAATGAGGGGAATTGGTTACGATTACGATTTTGCAGTGATCCATGTATGAAGTGATACAGAACTGGATTAAGGTGATGAAAGTAAAAAATGGAGACATAAATGTGCCAGTACATTATAATGGAAGAAGAAACTACCAACCTGGTAGTTAAGTGATCGTGGACAGAGAAAATTGAAGGCCTTAGAGATTGTTTAACATTCAATCCTAAGTAACCCAAAGGAGAAAGGTTTGTTTTCACTTTTTTTTTTGGTATATGAAAATCAGAAGGCAGATCTATTACAGGGGAAACATGATGAGATAAATTATGTTGAATTTTGTCAGTCTAGTAGATAAAGAGTATTCTGTGGCAATGATGTAATTGGATTTCTATGTGGCATTTTACAAAGTCTTTCTTAGTATCATATGAATAGGATGAATGAATTGTGACCAGACAATGTGTGTGTGTGTGTTTGTGTGTGTGTGTGTACGGTTAAGTAAAATTTGTTCTAATTACTACATCGGTGTTAAACAATCTTTACTGGATCTCTATCTTCTGCCTTGTCAAATTAATCATTTATATTAATGAATTGAGTAAGAACATAGTTGAAATGCTCATCTAACCATTATTAGATACAAAACGAGGAGAGATAATGGCTAATAGTGGAAAATGGATTTTGCCCATCTCTTTAACCTCTTGATATCATGTTTTGAGTTACAATTTTAACAAGATGAATTTTAATAGTGGCACATTTCAACATTCTACTTTTGTTCAGAAAACCAGCCCTACAAGTATAGTAGCATAATTTTGAGATGAATTGCCTTAAAAACAGTGAGACATGTGAAAAAGATTTGCTGTCACACACAATAATTTATATAAATCACCAGTATGTTGAGGCTATATTAATATATGTTCAGTATTTAGAAGAGGTAATGGGCCTGCTCCATTTTTCACAGGTTAAAAAATACTTGAACAATTTGTCCTGTTCTTGGCGTGACATTTTGAAGTACCTATACACACTGGGATATTCTCAGAGGAGAAGTGCCAAGATGGTAAACTGATTTAAATCTCAATATTCTCCAACATTTGTAGAAATTGACAATGTTTAATTTAAAGAAATCTCAGAGAGGAAATATGGAAATTATTGAAGATTGCCTTATTCACTGACGCTTTCAATCCTCTTCCATATCTTCCATAAAAGTCTTGCAATCACAAAATTGCATTTCCCAGATTCCCTTGCATTTAAGCTTCTGCACGTGATCTAGCCTTCACCAAGCTGATGCATTTGCCGAATTTTGGTGAAAGAAGTGGTTACTGTGAATAAAAAGTTAGAATTTTATATTCTTTACTGTCCAAAATCATAGGTGCTGAGTAATGGGCAGTGGTATTAGTGAAATTTTGCTAAAGGAACCTCACAGTTTGACTGAGCATTCCATTTTACTGGCCTTGTGATACCCAATCTTGGATCTCCCACACTCCCAGACATTCTGTAAATTATCTAGCAACCTGTAACAGATCCTTTTCTGTTTAAGCTAGCTAGGTTAGATTCTATTATCTATGACTAAGAACCCTGACTTATGCAGATATATGTTTTAGACCAATGGATAAGTGCCACAAGATGAATGATTTCATCAAAGCTGACCAATGATAGGGTGTGATGCCTCAGAGAGATCATTAGTTGTATCAGTTTTAAGGTAGACAATTACTTGGTAAAAACAAAAGCATCAGAAAGAAGGATGAGATAATCTTTAAGTTTTTTTCTGATTACCTGAGGTTGTATGAGTATACAAAGTATTCAATTACCTGATCAAAATTATTCTCACTTCAGTGTGAAATACAGATGTACTTGACCCTCTAATGAGACATAAAAAAAAGATATGTATATGAATCTCATTGTGAAATTAAAAAACACAGGTCTTTGAGAAGATACCTTTTTCTATTTCATAGTACATACGCTGGACAGTTCCATTGCCTACTTCACCCCTTATCTTCACAGTTTTAGAAAGATGAGGCTAACACTCAAACTCATATTTATTTAATAGTGACTTGAATTAATCAGTGTACACAACAGAAAAAATAAAGACACTTAGGAAATATAATATTATAATTGCTATTATAAGGTCATATAAATACATATAACTAATACTCTTTATGGAAGATTTTATGTTCCTAAACCAGCACATTTTTCTCTCTCCCCAGTTTTTACTTACCAAAATCTCACCTCTTCTTTAAACTCCTTTGTAAATACCACCCCCATGAAGATTTTTTGAATGCTGCAAGCCCATTTTATTCTCAGAGACTTTACATTTGCTATTTCCACGTACTGCAATGCTTTTCCCTTAGACATAGGTATGAATAACTTCCTCTCTTAATTCGAACGTCTGTTCAAATGATGCTCTTTAGAAAGATCTGGACTTCCTAACTTAAAAATAATTCCATCATCACCTTTGCTTTCATTATCCATTTTGTTTTTTTTTTTTAATTTTACTTATAACTATCTGAAATATTATCAGGAGCTACATCTATTTATTTCTTTTCATGTTTTGTGTATGTCTGTCTCCCTCACTAGGACCTGAATTCCATGAGGGCAGGGATTTTTTTTCCACTGTCATATCTTCAGAATCTAAAACAGTGCTTCACCTATAGCAGAACTTTAAGAATATTTGATGAAATAAGAAATGAATACATTCTCTCAATGGGATGTGATGTCTACTGTCTCTAAATCCCCAAATAGTATGCTTATACTTATTTCACAATAATAATATTATTCTGCCTTACATCATTTCTTGTCTAAATAGTGTGTGAGAGTAAAGTCTCTACCTTAACTGTTTTTATTTTTCCTGCAAACCTTACCATATAATAAGTTCTCAAAATATGTATTTGTCAATGTAGATATGGTCAACTATTACCAATAAGTTCTTTATCATTTCTATGTACATATAGAAGAAAACATATTATTTCAAATATAGAGATATGCATGTGATTATCTTTTTAGTTTTGAACAGAACTGCAAACAGAAGAGAATCAAAATATAATGAGGAACAAAACCCACAGATGAAGTAAACAAATTGAAACAACTTTTTAACAGTTCTTATCAATGGTGAATGTTATGGTCAATTTTATGTGTCAATTTGGAGGATGGTTTTGGATGATATTAGCCTTCAAAAACTAATGAACTTTGGGAAAAACATATTGCCCTCCATAATGTAAGTGGGTCTCATCCATTCAGTTGGAGGCCTGAATAGAACAAAAAGAATGGCAAGAGATAATTCTCTAGCAGACTGCATTTAGACTGGATCTATATCACCAGATCTCCTGGTCTCCAACCTGCAAGCCCACACTGTAGATTTGGACTTGCCAGCCTCTGTAATTGCCTGAGCCAAGTCCTTATAATAAACCAACACATAATAAATAAATAAATATTATATTGGTCCTTCTTCCTGAAAAATCCTATTACAGTGAACATTTGATTTACTTGGTCTTCCCTTTTCGAATTTTGTAACTGGAGTTTCATTTTATTTTGTTGAAGATTTATCATTTTCCTATTAAAATGAGAATCTTCCTACAGGAGTAAATAAATATCTGAAGGCTTATTAGACATTTATGCTTTTGCAAATTATTTTCAATCTTTTTCCTTAGAGCGAGTTTTGACAAGTGAAAGAAAGCGAAGGAGAAAGAAGATTGAGAGAAAGTGATCCTTGGATCTTTGGCAAGCTTTGTTAAGTGAAGTTTGCCGAAATATTGGCTATAAGTTAATTTAATCTACAAAAGAGGTTTTAGATATATTGTGCCTTGCATCCAAAATGCTTAAAAACACAATTTTATCATTTGGACCTAGTCACCACTAATATTTATACTAATTGACCAAACCATTACTGTGACTACTTCCCAGAATAATGTAGAATTTACACCCCAGAGAAAAGCCTAAGGACATCCAGAAAGCAGTCTCAGGTTATTAGAGTGATTGAACATTTATTAGCCTTTCACAGCATACTAGACTGGCTAGGATGCACAGGAGACATAAGCTATCCTTTAAATACATCCTTACTACACAAAAAGAAAATGCCAACTGTGTCAGGTGATAGATATGTTAATTAGCTTATATACAATAATAATTTAACAAAGTACATGTATATAAAATAAAATCAAGTTGTGCACCTCAAATATATACAATTTTATTTATTTACTTTTATATTTTATTTTAAATTCAGTGGGTATGCATGCATGTTCATTACATTGACATATTGTGTAGTGGTGGGATTGGGTCTCAGGTGGTCCATTTCCCAGATAGTGAACATTGTGCCTCGTAGGTAGTTTCTGAACTCTAACTTTCCTCCCTATTCTTCTCTTATTGGTGTTGCCAGTGTTTATTGTTTTTATCTTTGTAACCATTTAGCTGCCACATATGAGTGAGAACATGCAGTGTTTGGTTTTCTGTTTCTGAGTCAGTTTACTTAGGATAATGATCTCCAGATTCATATTGCAAAAGACATTATTTCATTCTTTTTTATGGCTACATAGTATTCAATGGTGTATATATACCATATTTTCTTTATCCACTGATTAGTTGATGGGCAATTAGGCTGATTCTACATCTTTGCAATTGTGTATTGTGCTGCAATGAACATGCAAGTGCAGGTATCTATTTTATATAATGATCTTTGGTCCTTAGCGTAGATACCTGGTAGTGGGATTGCTGTATCAAATGGTAGATCTACTTTTAGTTTTTGAGTAATCTCCATGCTGCCTTCCATAGAAGCTGTACTAATTTAAACTCCTACCAACAGTGTATACATGTTCCTTTTTCACTGCCTCCACACCAGCATCTATTGTTTTGTGAAATTTTAATAATTTTGACTAGTGTAAGGTGGTGTATCACTGTGGTTTAAATTACATTTCCCTGATTATAAGTGATGTTGAACATTTTGTTCATATGTTTATTTAACCATTTGTATATCTTCTTTTGAGAGATATATGTTCATGTCACTTGCCCACTTTTTAATGGGATTATTTGGTTTTTTCTTGCTGATTTTTTTTAGTTCTTTGTAGATTCTGGATATTAATTCTTTGCCACATTATTGTTTGTGAATGTATTCTTTCATTCTGTAGGTTGGTTGTTTGCTCTGTTGATTATTTATTTTGCTGTACAGAAGTATTTTAGTTTAATTAAGTCCAGCTTATTTATTTCTGTTTTAGTTGCATTTGTGTTTGGGGTTTTGGCCATAAATTATTTGCTTAGACCAATGTCCATAAGAGTCTTTCCTAGGTTTTCTTCTAGGATTTTATGATTTCAGGTCTGACATTTAAGTCTTTAATCTATCTTGAGTCAATCTTTGCATATAGGGAGAGATAAGGATAAAGTTTCATTTTTCTGCAAGTAGCTATCCAATTTCCCCCGCACCATTTATTGAATAGGGTGTTCTTTTGTAGTGTATGTTTTTGTCTGCTATGACAATGATCAGTAGATTTTAGGTATTTGGGTTTATTTCTGGATTTTCTGTTTTGTTCCATTGGTCCACATGTCTGCTCTTGTCCCAGTACCATCCTGTTTTTGTTACTCCAGCCTTGCTGTATAATTTGAAGTCAGGAAATGTGATACCTCCAGCTTTGTTCTTCTTGCTTAGGATTGCTTTGACTACTCTGACTCTTTGTTGGTTTCATAAGAATTTTAGAATTGTTTTGTCTAATTCTGTGAAAAATGACATTGGTATTTTGATAGGAATTGTAATGAATCTGTAAAGTATTTTAGATAATATGGTCAAGTTAATAATGTTGATTTTTCCAATACAAAGGCATGGGATGTTTCTTCATATGTTTATGTTTTCTGAAATTTCATCAGAGTTTTGTAGTTCTCCTGAAAGAGATCATTCTCTTTGGTTAAGTGCATTCTTAGATATTCTAGCATTCTGACAGCTATTGTAAATGGAATTGTGTTCTTGATTTGATTCTCAGTTTGGTTGCTATTGGTGTATAGCAGTGCTAATGATTTGTGTGTGTTGATTTTGTATCTTGAGACTTTATCAAATTTGTTTATCATTTATCAAGTCCAGGATTCTTTGGAGGAGTCTTTATGATGTTCTATGTATAAGATCATATTGTTAGCATATAGAGATAGTTTGATTTATTCTTTTCCAATTTGGATACACTTTATTACATTTTTTTGCCTAATTTCTCTGGTTGGGAATTCCAGTACAATGATGAATAGTAGTGGTGCTAGTGATCATCCTTGCCTTGTTCCAGTTCTGTGTGTGTGTGTGGGGGGGTGTTCAACTTTTTGCCTTTCAGGATGATATTGGCTGTGGGTTTATCATATATAGCTTTTATAATTTTGAGGAATGTTTCCTCTATGCCTATTTTGCGGAAGGTTTTTGTAATGAAAGAATGATGAATTTTATCAAATGCTTTTTCTGCATCGATTGAAATGTTTATATAGTGGATCACATTTATTGACTTGCATATGTTGAACCACCCTTGCATACCTGGAATAAAACCCACTTGTTCGTGGTGTATTTTTTTCTATGTGTTGTTGAAAGTGGTTTGCTGCTATTTTGTTGAGAATATTGTGTCTATGTTTATAAAGAATATTGGTCTGTAGTTTTCTTTTTTCATTGAGTCTTTTCCTGTCTGTGGTATCTGTATGATACTTGCCTCATATAAAACATTAGGGACGATTCCTTCCTCTTCAATCTTGTGGAATCACTTTAGCAAAATTGGTACCAGTTCTTCTTTGAAGGTTTGGTAGAATTCAGCTGTGAGTCCATCAGGTCCTGGATTTTTTGGTTGTTTTTGTGTGATATCTGGTCTGTTTCAAACTCACTACTCATTATTGGTCTGTTTGGGGTTTCTATTTCTTCCTAATTCAAGGTTGGAAGGGTTGTATGTTTCAAGCATTTATCCATTTCCTTTAGATTGTCTAGTTTGTTTGCATAGAGGAGTTCCTAATCCTCTTAAATGAGTTCTTGAATTTCCATCGTATCAATTGTAAAGTCTTCCTTTTCATTTCTAATTGAACTAATTTGAGCCATCTTTCTTTGTTTCTTAATTACTCTAGCTAGTGGTCTATCAATTTTGATTACCTTTTCAAATAACCAACTTTGTTTTATTGATCCTTTTGTTTTTTGCTTCAATTTCATTTAGTTCTATTCTGATCTTTGTTATTTCTTATGTTTTTCTAGTTCCTTGAGTTATGATGGTATGGTGTCAAAATGTGACCTTTCAGTCTTATTAATGTGTGTCTTAAACACTGTAAATTTTTCTCTGAGCATGGGTTTGGCTGTGTCCCATGGGTTTTGATAACTTGTTTCATTATTGTCACTTATGTCGAGGAATTTGTAAAATTTCTATCTTTATTTCATTACTGACCCAAAGATCATTCAGGAGGAAATTGTTTAAAATTCCTATCTTCATTTAATTTCATGAGTTCTTCTTGTAGTTAATTTCTAGTTTTATTCCACTGTGGTCTAAAAGAGTGCTTGATATGATTTCCCTTTTTTAAAAATGTATTAAGACTTGATTTGTGGCCTATCATATGGTCTCTCAGGGAGAATCTTGCATGTGCCAATAAGGAAAATGTGTATTCTGTAGTCTGAGGAAGGAATGTTCTGCAGATGTCTGTAAATTCCATTTCCTCTAGAGTCCTGTTTAACTCCAAGGATGTTTTGTTGAATTTCTGCCTTAATGATCTGTCTGTTACTGCCAGTTGAGTGTTTAAGTCTCCGACAATTATTATATTGCTGTCTGTATCACTTTTTCAAAGATCTAGTAGAATTTGTTTTTAAAAATGTGTGCTCTGGTGTTAGGTACATATATATTTAAAATTGTTACATCTTCTTGTTAAATTGATCTCTCTATCATTATATACTGGTCATTTTTGTCTTTTTATTGTTATTAATTTAAAGTTTGTTTTATCTGATATGAGAATGGCTGCTCCTGCACGTTTTTGGTTTCCATTTGCATGGAATATTTTTTCCCACCCCTTTATGTTGAGTCTATAGGAGTTGTTGTGAGTTAAGTGTGTCTCATGAAGACAGCAGATATTTGGCTTGTTTTTTCTTATCCATTCTGCCAGTCTATATATTTTTAGTGGAGCATTATGACCATTTGCATTCAGAGGTAATAATGATATGTAAGGAACTTTTCTAGTAATCATACTGGTTGTTATTTTGTTGCTTTGTTTATTTTCTCTATTGTATTGGTGTTTCATAAAGCTTGTGAAATTTATGATTTCCAGTGTTTATCTACTGATGTATTTCAAACTTTTGTTTCAGTATTTAGGACTCCTTTGAATATTTCTTGTAGAGCCAGTTTAGTGGTGCCAAATTCCCTCAGTGTTTTTGTCTGCAAAGGACTTCATACCTCCTTCATTTATGAAATTCAATTTTGTGGAATACAAAATCCTTGGCTGACAGTTATTCTGTTTGAGGCCATTGAAAATGGGGCCCCACTCTCTTCTGGTTTATAGAGTTTCTTCTGAGAAGTCTGCTATTAGTTTGATAGCTTTATCTTTATAAGTTATGTAATGTTTTTGTCTCACTTCTATTAAAATTAGTTACTTCACATTAATTTGCATAGTCAGATGATTATATTCCTTGGGGTGACCTTTTTACAATGAATCTTCTTGGGCTTCTTTGGGCTTCTTATGCCCAGATGTTTAGATCTCTGGCAAGACCAGGGAAATTTTCTTCTACTATTCCCTCAATTAGGTTTTTCAAATGTGTTGTTTTCTCTTCTTCCACAAAACACCTATTATTCTTAGGTTTATGCATTTTACATAATCCTACATCTCTTGGAGAGTTTGTTCCATTTTCTTCATTCTTTTATTTTTTAATTTTTGCCTGTTTGGGTTAATTCAGAAGTTTTATCTTCAAGTTCTGAGATCCTTTCTTCTGCTAGTTCTAGTCCACTATTAAAATTTTCCACTGCATTTTGTACTTTCATAAATACTTCTTTCACTTCTGGAATTGCAGCTTTTTGTTTATTTGTTTGTTTTTTGTTTGTTTTTCCTTAAGGTGTCTGTATCTTTGGAGAATTTTTCATCCATGTCCTGAATAGTATTTTTTTCTTTCTTTTCCTTTTTTTGGGGGGGGTTGGAGTCTCACTCTGTCACCCAGACTGGAGTGCAGTGGCCACTCCCGGCCACCGCAGCATTGACCTGCTGGGCTCCGGCGATCCTTTCGCCTCAGCCTTCTGAGTAGTCGGAATTACAGGCATGCTCTACCACACCCAGCTGATTTTTTTTTTTTTGAGTTGGAGTCTCACTCTGTCGCCCAGATTGGAGTGCAGTGGCCACTCCCGGCCACCGCAGCCTCGACCTGCTGGGCTCCAGCGATCCTTCCGCCTCAGCCTTCCAAGTAGCCAGAATTACAGGCATGTGCTATCACGCCCCAGCTGATTTTTTTATTTATTGTAGAGATGAGGTCTCACTGCCCAGGTGGGTCTCGAACCCGCAGACTCAGGCAATCCACTCACCTCAGTCTCCCAAAGGCGTGGGATTACAGGCTGAGCCACGAAGCGTGGTTGATTTTTTGATTTATTGTAGAGATGAGGTCTCGCTGCCCAGGCGGGTCTCGAACCAGCGGGCTCAGGCAATCCACTCACCTCAGCCTCCCAAAGGCATGGGATTACAGGCTGAGCCACCGAGTCTGACTTTTTAATTTCTTTATGTTGGCTTTCAATTTTCTCCTGAAGTTCTTTGACCAATTTTGTCATCAACCTTTTGACTTCTATGACTGGAATTTCAACAATTTCATAACGATTAGCATTTGTTGCTGAAGAGTTGGTATTGTCTTTTGGTGGTATTGGAGAACTCTGTTTTTTCATGTTGTCAGAATTTTTTTTTTTCTGGTTCCTTGTCATATGGGTAGATATTTTCTTTTTATTTGAGGTGGGCAAAGGATTGATGTAGGTACTGTAGGGGTCCCTTTGCTATATATAGCCTTGAGGCGGTGAGTTTCCCAATTGTTGGATGTGGCAACTGTGTCCTGTGTACCTGCACTAGCTCACAACATTCTGAGTGGCCCAAGTGTTTTTGAGAGTATTGATAGCTGAAACTTGGGATCTGACCTTCCCCAAAGCTGAGGTATAGTATCTGATGTGGCTTGCTGTATTTTTGACCTAGAGCCAAGAAGTGATGCTTGTGGAAGAAAGCCAGCTATAGTAGTAGCTGTATGATTTCTCTTTGGTCAGTGCTGCTCCAAGGAAATGCCCAGCCAGCCACAGCTGAGGGCAGAGATCTGGGGATTTCCCAAGTTTTTCATCTGTTTTGAGCCTTCTGGAGTATTTTAGCGGAAAGGAGATGAAACACCCCACAAGTGTTCACTCTTAGCTGCTCAAATGGGGGTTAGAATGGAGCCTCAGGCCACTAGGGCAATGTTATTGTGCAGAGCAGGCCCAGAAGAATTCACAGAGGCAGTGAGGGATTGCAGTGGCAATGCATCCCATCCAACTCCTGCTTTGGCCTCAGGCAGACTGCAATCTGAATGTCAAGGTGCAGCCAGCCTTAGGGCCGCATGTGTTCTTAGGCAACCCACACAGCCAGGAGCTCTCTGCAGCTGCTGAGCTTGTCGTTATGGCCTGTCTCCTCCCAAGTTAGCTGGGAAGCAGCCACTCCAACCTGCAAGGGTTGTGTTTCTGGGAAATGTTAGCTGACATTGCTCAAGGCTTTTTCTTTCATTACTCAATGGCAGAGCTTGACTGTGGGAGAGGCAGTTTCTCATGAGGGGCTGGGATCCCACAAGGTCCAGGGAGACTTGCAAATCTGTGGCAGGAGCACATGGTTGCTGAATTTCCATCATTCACCTTCTCCGCTATGTCCAGAGGCTGTGGTGGAATGTGGTGGTGCAGTAAAAAGCCCAGCCAGTTCCAGTCCAGATCAGTGGATTTTTTTTCTTCTTCTTTGCTCTAAGTGGTTGTTATCACACTTTGGAGACTTGTGGGGTGTGCTCCTGGATCTGGTCTTCTCTGGATGCCAAAGAAACTCTCTACTTTGGTTTACTCTGTAGAAGAAACTTGCTCTAGCTGCCTCATGCCAGCTGTCTTAATGCAGAGTCACTAAATATATACAATTTAAAATTGTCAATTGCACCTCAATAAAGCAGGGAAAAATACATAAGTAGCTCCCTCATCATTACTGTCCTCAATATAATCTTTTTTCTTTTCTTATATAACATATTCATAACTGAAATTTACCTTTTTATGTATTATGTCTCCCCCTTCTAGACTGAATGATCCTTGTGAGAAGAGATCAAAACTATTTGCTCATTGTTGTATCTTCAAAGACGTGAGGAATTTTTAGCATACATTATCCATTCAATTAATAATGCCAGAGTAAATGAATTAATAAATGATCTTGGGCAAGTGGTTAGGAGCACAGACCCTAAAAATCAGACTTCCAGTATTTGAATACCGACTTTCTTATTACCTGTCTGTCCTGTGTTCTTGCGTAAGGTGCTTAATCATTCCATGACTTGGCTTTATGATCTTTAAAGATGGAAATATAAATAGAACCTAAATATTAAGGTTAGTGTGATGATTGAATGAATTAATAAATGTAATGTCCTTTTAACAGTGGCTGACACACAGGATGTGCCATATAAGTGACACATCATTAACGCTACGACTAGTACTTTTGCTACTTACTACAAATATAACCACATAAGTTGTATGTTTATGATAAAGATAAAATAAGTTAAGAACAATGAAAATAATTTTCTAGCAATAATTTAAGAAACACAGAATGCTATGCAGGTACTTACAAGGAACAAGGTAAACCAGAAATGAGCAAAAATATTAAGTACAAATGATAAACACACACAGCATCACCTCTCATGTGTTTCTCTTCTTTAATTTAATTATTCTTCATATGTAAAGAAATGAGAATACATGCCAGGTGTGGGGAGTCTAAGAGTTTACTGCTCAGGGGGAGGTCGGGAAGATGGAGGCCAAGCCAGTTGGACTAAGGGAGTCCCGGTGTGAGTGAGTATATGGAAAATTTTGTGTATGTCCTGTTGAGTGAGTGGGCATGTGAGTGACTGACTGAGTGAGGGTTAGGGAGCTGGCGGCCAGGGATCTACTTGTGTAGGGGCTGGTGCCACAGTAACTGGGTTTGGATCCTAGCAATTGCCAGAATGGAAAAGCTGAATACCATTTCCTTTTTCTCTTTTTTTAAATCAACAGATCCTCCACGGGAAGAAAATACTGGGAGAGATTGTCTAAGTGGGGTCTCGTGAGCAGGTGGCCAGGCCCCTCATGCCACAGCTGGTGCTGCAGCTTCACTACTTCATCCCTGGCTCTTTGCAGGTCACAGAAGCTGAGAGCTGTTGTTTGGTTGTTTTTTTAAACAAACAAGTTTTCCTATTAAAAAGCAGTAGGGAGAAACTATCGCCCCAGGCTCTCCCTCACCATTGAAGCAGGATAGAGACTGCCAGCTCCTGGCTTTGCCTCACCACTTCAGCGCCTGGCAGGGCACTGGCAGCAGTGGCTGTGGAGGGAGTCCAGAGGCAAGGTTCCATCAAGAGGACAAGAGAGGCACCCCACCACCATCTTGAAGGTGGTCCAGGAAAGTGCTTCTACTTACTCATCACAGAGCAAAAGACCTGATCTCTGTGACTAGCAGATCAACTACTCGGGGATTGATCATGGCCCAGAGGGAATATCCTGAGAGAACAAATTTCTGAGGGACCTGACAAGTGTTGAGTTCCAAGCACCCCAGCCCTTATCCTGATCCAGCTGTGAGACAAAGGGTGTGGTCAGAAAGGATGAGGAAGAACTCCAAAGAGATCAGCGTTGAGTCTGGGGCTGACTCAACCCCTCTCCCCAGAAATCCTCTGAACATCAGACCCACACATCTGGGCCACGACTGAGAGGGACAAACCAAGGTAGAGTCTGGACATCAGTTGCAATAGGAGAAATCCATGCCAAGACAGACCTGGCTGGGGCACCCCCCATGAGAGTACATACCTGGGGAAGAGACAATCCCATACCTCCCCACCAGAGGAGATCTCCCTGACTATACAAGAGTGGAAAGGGAGGATTTCAGCCCCACCCACCTCCATTGCTCCTCCTCCTTCTCTGCTTTGGACCCTGAGGAGAGAGTGAAAGAGTTGGCTCTGCAGGAGAGACTGATTAGAGGAACAATTACAGAGCCTGACACAAGAGGGCAGTTTTATTTTTAATTTTCAATTTTTTAAAATTTTTTGTGCATGACTGTGTATGTGAGTGTTTGATCTGCATTCCCCCTCAATTTTTTTCTTTTCCTTTTCTGTTTCTTTCTTTTTTTTAATCAATATTTTTTTTATTTTGATATTGTGGGGTACAGTTAAGGGTGAGGTATACAAATATGTTTCGTATAGGCACCCTTGTTGATAAGGGATGTCTCCCTGTCCCCAGACAGATTACCACTTCCCTTCCCTTCCCCCCCATAGTTACCCACCACTGTCAGTCCTTTTCTTATAGTATTATATGGATATCAAGGTCTGCTATATGAGTGAAAACATGTGATACTCAGATCTTTGTTTCTGTGAGAGGTCACTCAGTATTATTGGCTCTAGTTCCATCCAGGTTGCTGCGAAGTTCATGATTTTGTTCTTTTTTATGGCTGCATAGTATTCCGTCGTGTATATGTACCACATTTTTTAAATTCAGTCTTCTTTTGATGGACAGTTCTTGCTATTGTGAACAATGCTGCGATAAACATACGTGTGCAGGTATCTTTTTTATAGAGTGATTTGAGTTCTTCAGGGTATATTCCCAGTAAGGGGAGTGGGGGGTCATATGGGAGGTTGATATTTAGAGCTTTGCCACTGCTTTCGCCACACTGTTTTCCATACAGGTTGCACTAGTTTACACTCCCACCAACAGTGTAGGAGTGTTCCCTTTTCACCACACCCTCTCCAGCAATGGTTATTTTTTGAGTTATTGATAATGGCCATTCTGACTGGAGTTAGATGGTATCTTAGTGTGGTTTTGATTTGCATCTCCTTGATGATTAGTGCGGTAGAACATTTCTTCATGTGTCTACTGGCTGCTCATATGTCTTCCTTTGAGAAGTGTCTGTTTATATCTTTGTCCACTTTATAATGGGGTTGTTTGTTTTTTTCCTTTCAGCACGTTTGAGTTCCTTATAGATCCAAGATGTTAACCCTTTGTTGGACCTGAAGTTGGCAAATACGTTTTCCCAATCTGTGGGCTGTCTCCCTGATCTCTTGATGGTTTCTTTGACTTTGCAGAAGCTTGTCAGTTTAATGAGGTCCCACTTGTCTATCTTATCTCTTATGGCCTGTGGGTTTCAGGTTTTCTTCAGGAATTGGGAGCCATTTCCAATTTCCATAAGGATGTGTCCTGCATTTTCTAAGGTTCTTATGGTTTACGGTTTTACATTTAGGTCTCTGATCCATTTAGAGTTAATTTTTGTAAATGGGACAGACAGGGGTCTTGTTTGAGTCTTCTGCATATGGTCAGCCAGTTTTCCCTGCACCATTTACTGAATAGGTTCTCCTCTCCCAAGTGGTAGGTGGTGAAGGATCTGTCAAAGATGAGTTGGTTGAGAAATTGAGGTTTTGTTTCTGGAATCTCAATTTGATTCCATTTGTCTATATGCCTGTTTTTGTACCAATACCAAGCTGTTTTGATTATTGTAGCTTTATAGTAAAGTTTGAAGTCTGGTAGTGTGATACCACCTGCTTTGTTTTTTTTTTTTTTGTTTTTTTTTTGTTGTTGTTGTTCTTTTTTTTTGCTGAGGATTGTTCTGCCTATTCTTGGTCATTTGTGTTTCCATATGAATTCCTGTATTGTTTTTCTAGGTTTGAGAAGAATGTTGCTGGTAATTTGATGGGTATTGCATTAAATCTGTAGATTGCCTTAGGTAGGATGGACATCATCACAATGTTGATTATTCCAATCCATGAACATGGGATATTTTTCCACTTGTTTGTGTCATCTTTTATTTCTTTGAGCAGTGTTTTGTACTTTTCATTGTAAAGGTCTTTCTCATCTCTGGTTAGGAAGATGCCAAGGTATTTCATTTTTTTTTAGTGGCTATTGTGAATGAAATTGTGCTTTTTATTTGAGTTTCTGTTTGTTTATTATTGGTGTAAAGAAATGTGATTGTCTTCTGTACATTTATTTTATATCCTGAGACTTTGCCAAAGTTCTTTATCAGTGTAAGGAGGTTTTTGACAGATTCTCTTGGGTTTTCAAGGTACACAATCATGTCATCTGCAAAGAGAGATAACTTGACTTCCTCTTTTCCTATTTGGATACCCCTGATTGCCTTTGATTCTCTGATTGCTCTAGCCAGGACTTCCAATACTATATTGAACAAGAAGGGTGAGAGTGGCATCCTTGTCTTGTTCCAGTTTTCAGGGGAAATGGTTCCAATGTTTGTCTGTTTATCTTTCTTCTTTTATTTGTCATTTTCCATTTATGTGTGTTTGTGAATGATTGAGTGTTCATCTTTCAATGTTGTTGTTGTTGATGGTTTTTGCTCTTTTGTTCTACTGTGTTTTTTTAAATATTCATTTTTTAAAGTTTAAGGTGTGTGTCAATATATGTGTGAGGGTTAGACCTGAATTCCATTTTTTTTAATTTTTGTTTTCCTCTGGTCTTTCTGTTTTTCTGCTCCATTCACTTTGTGGTAGACATGTGCATGTGTGTGTTTAGTTTTCTTGTTTTTTTGTTTGTTTGTTTGCTTTGTTTCACTTTGTTCTTAATCTAGATTGTCTTGAGGTGTGTGTACATGTCTGTGTGTGAGTGCTCAATTGCTTTTGCATTGGTTTCTGCTTTGCATCATCATATAGAGTGGTGGTGGAGAGTGGGTCTCTGGGAACACATACCACAATAAGTGAACATTGTAATTTGCAAGTAGTTTCTGATTCATAGCACTCCATCCCCTATTTTATTTGAATTTAAAAAACTACAAGAGATTACAAAGCTTCCCATCCACAATCCTTTTTCAAAATAAAACAAATCCAGAGCCCAGCTCAGGGAAGAATATAGGACTGAGCAAACAAAAGAAGTGAAAGCCTCTCCCTCTGACACTGAATAACAGAGCTAAAGAGAAAAACAAGAGATCTGTCACAAATGAGAAAAAATCAAAGGAAGACCTGAGGGAATTTCAAGTTTACCAAAGACTAAACTCCTGAAAAATCAGAACTTGGTGCCCAAACAATGGAAGCCACCAATGACTGGCCCCAGAATATGACAGGGATTAGGGAATGGATGGAAAGAGTGGATAAGACTCAAGAAAGACAAGATGCAACACTGAAAGAACTTGCAACAGATAATTTGGCAATAAAAATTTCATCCAGGAAATAAATAACAAGGTGAAAAGCTTGGAAAGCAGAATTAATCTAGCTGAAGAAAGACTCTCAGAACTTGAAGACCAGAACATGGAATTAACTCGATCTGTAAAAAACATAGAAAGAAGACTCAGAAAGAAAGAACAAAGCCTACAAGAGATGTGCCATTATATCAAAAGGATGAACCGATGCTTGATTAGACTCCCAGAAGAAGAAATGGAAATAGAGAGCAACTCAGAATGAGTATTTTAGAAGGTAATCCAAGAAAACTTTCCACATCTCACCAGAGGTGTGACCAGGCAAGCACAAGAGAAACAAAGAACACTCACAAAACATCAAATGAGAAGACCAACCCCTAAACACATAATAATTTGCATACACAAAGAAAGCACAAAAGAAAAAAATCCTAAAGACAGCAAGAGAGAAAGTACAGACTACTTACTGGGGAAAATCAATCAACAGCAGATCTATTGGCAGAAATACTTTATGCAAGAAGGGACTAGAGCCCTATATTCAAAGTCCTTAAAGATAAACCATTTCAACCAAGAATTTCTTATTCAGCCAAGCTCAGCTTCATCAGTGAGGTAGAATTAAGATCCTTCCCAGGCATCCATTCCCTAAGAGATTATGCAGCTTCCAGACCAGCTCTACAGGAGACACTTAAAAAGTATTAAGCACAGAATAAAGAAAAATAAAAGAATGATGACACACCTCCTAAGAGAACAGTAGAACCCAGAACCAACAGAGAATACCATACAACAAGAAACTAGAAGGCACACACATACATTAACCCCAAAGTCAAAAAGAATCAAGCAAACAAAGAAAAAACTTTATAAGAACCTCATGACAGTAATAAACAATCACATTTCAATAATCAGCCTGAATGTTAATGAACTAAATACACCACTGAAAAGACACAAAATGGCAAACTGGATGAGAAATCATGACCCAGTTATTTGCTTCATCCAGGAGACTCATCTCACTACAAGGGATGCACACAGGCTCAAAGTTAAAGGATGGAAAATGAGTTTCAAGAAAAATGGATCACAAAAGAAGGCATGAGTTGTGATCTTAATATCAGACAAAACAACCTTTATCAAAAATGCAAAAAGATGCAAAAGGAAACTGCATAATGATATAAGTTTCGATCTATCAATAAGAAATATCCATCCTAAACATATATACACCCAACACAGGAGCACAAGCATTTATAAAGCAACTACTAAATAAATTAAACAAAGATATTGACTCTAACACTATTATAGCAGGGGACTTGAATACCCCACTGACAACCTTAGATAGATCATAGAGACAAAAAATCAACAAGGAAATCCAGAACATAAACTTGACACTTGACCAAATGCACTTAATGGATACATACAGATTCTTCCACCCAACACCAAAGAATATACATTCTACTCATCACCACATGGAATGTACTCCAAGATCAATCAAATCCTTGTCCACAAATCCAGCATAAAAAAATTCCATAAGGTTGAAATCTTGCCATGCACATTCTCAGACCACAGTGGAATAAAAATAAATATTAACACCAACAAAATTTCCCCAAAGCCCACAAAGACATGGACACTAAATAGCATGATGCTGAACAACTACTGGGTCAACACTGAAATCAAAACATAAAGTAAAAGATTTCTGGAAACAAATAAAAATGAAGAAGCATCTTACCAAAACCTTTGGGATGCCATGAAAACAGTTCTAAGAGGGGAATTTATATCTCTATGAGCACACATCAAGAAAACAGAAAAATCACAAGTGGAGAACCTAACAAATCACCTAAGAGAGTTGGAAAGAGAAGACCACCAAAACCCCGACGTTAGCTGATGAATCCAAATCACAAAAATAAGTGCCCAAATACAGGACATAGAAGACAAAAATATCATAAAAACATCAACAAATGAAAAGTTGGTTCTTTGAAAGAATTAACAAGATTGATGGACCCACAGCCAGAATGGCAAAGAAAAAGACAGAGAAAGCCCAAATAAACACTATCAGAAATGCAAAGATCAAATCACAACCGACCCTGAAGAAATACAAAAGATGATCAGAGATTACTTTGTACACTTGAATAGAAAAAAACCTTGATAACCTAAATCAAATGGAGGACTTTCTGACATCACCCACCTCCCCAGGCTGAAAAGAAAGAAAAGCCCTGGACCAGAAAGCTTTCCAGCAGAATTCTACAAGACATACAAGGAGAAATTGATTCCAGTCCTACTGAAAGTATTCCAGGTATTGACAAAGATGGAACTTTCCCCAAATCATTTTATGAAGCTAACATCACATTGATACCCAAGCCAGGTAAAAACCCAGCAAAGGAATTAAACTGCAGGCCATTATCTCTTATGAACACAGATGCTAAAAATCTCAACAAGATCCTAGCAAACTGGATTCAACAACACATCTCAAAAATCATCCATCATGACCAAGTAGTCTTCATCCCTGGGATGAAAGACTGGTTCAACATTCATAAGACCATAAACGTCATTAAATACATCAACAGACATAAAAACAAAAACCACATGATTATATCATTGGACACAGAAAAAGCTTTTGATAAAATCCAGCTTCCCTTCTTGATGAAAACCCTTGAACACCTAGGCATAGGTGGAACATGCCCCAAAATAGTAAGAGCAATCTACTAGAAACCCACAGCCAGCACACTTTTAAACAGCCAGAAATTGGAGCCATTTCCCCTGAAAACTGGAACAAGACAAGGATGTCCACTCTCACCCCTCCGGTTCAATATAGGTTTGGAAGTCCTAGCTAGAGCAATCAGAGAAGAGAAGGCAATCAGTGGTAGCCAAATAGGGAAAGAGGAAGTCAAGTTATCTCTCTTTGCAGACGAAATGATTGTATACCTGGAAAACCCAAGAGAATCTGTCAAATATCACTTTGCACAGATAAAAGACTTTGAAAAAGTCTCAAGTATAAAATAAATTTGCAAAAGACAATCACATTTCTATACACTGATAATAAACAAACAGAAAACCAAATAAAAAGCACAATTTCATTTACAATATCCATCAAAAAATGAAATACCTTGGCATCTTTCTAACTAGAGACTTGAAAGACCTTTACAATGAAAACTACAAAACAGTGCTCAAAGAAATCAAAGATGACACAAACAAGTGGAAAAATATCCCAGGCTCATGGATTGGAAGAATCAACATTGTTAAAATGTCCATTCTACATAAGGCAATCTACAGATTTAAGGCAATACCCATCAAATTACCAGCAACTTTCTTTTCAGATCTAGAAAAAAAAAATGCAGGAATTCATATGGAAACATAAAGGACCAAGAATAGACAAAAAAAAATCCTCAGCAACAAAAACAAAGCAGGAGGTATCACACTCCCAGACTTTAAACTTTATTATAAAGCTATAATAATCAAAACAGCCTAGTATTCATATAAGAATGGGCATATGGACCAATGGAACAGGATACAGATTCCAGAAGCAAAATCTCAATTTCTCAACCAATGCATCTTTGACAAAGCCTCCACCACCTACCACTGGGGAGAGGAGAACCTATTCAGTAAATGGTGATGGGAAAACTGGCTGAACACATGCAAAGGTTCAAACAGAACCCCTACCTATCCCCATATAGAAAAATCAACTCTAATTGGATCAGAGACCTAAATGTAAAACCTCAAACTATAAGAACTTTAGAAAATGCAGGAGACACTCTTAAGGAAATTAGAATTGGCAACAAATTCCTGAGCAGAACCCAAAATACACAGGCCATATGAGATGAGATAGACAAGTGGGACCTCATTAAACTGACAAGCTTCCATAAAACCAAAGAAACCAAGAGAGCAGGGAGACAGCCACCAACTGGGAAAAAATATTTGCCAACTCCATATTTGACAAAGGCCTAACATCAAGGATCTACAAGGAACTCAAATGTGCAAAAAAGAAAAAATCAAACAGCCACATTGCAAAGTGGGTAAAAGATATCAATAGACTCTTCTCAAAAGAAGACATACAAGCAGCCAATAGATACATGAAAAAATGTTCAGCTTTACTACATCAAGATGCAAATTAAAAGTACACTAAGATACTACCTAACTCCAGTCAGAATGGCCATTATCAATAACACAAAAAATAACAGATGTTGAAGAGGATGTGATGAAAAGGAAACACTTCTACACTGTTGGTGGGAGTGTAAACTAGTACAGCCTCTGGAAAACAGCGTGGTGATTACTAAAATTTCTTAAAATTGAGCTCCCATGTGACCCCACAATCCCCCTACTAGGAATATACCCGGAAGAACGCAAATTGCTCTATAAAAAAGATACTTGCACACGTATGTTTATCACAACATTGTTCACAATAGCAAGAACATGGAACCAACCATGCTGCCCATCAAAAGAGGACTGGATAAGTAAAATGTTCATATACACAATGGAATATTATGCAGTCAATAAGCAGAAAAAAACTGCCAGGCTCAGTCTCAGCCTGTAATCCCAGCGCTTTGGGATGCTGAGGTGAGTGGATTGCCTGAGCCTGCAGGTTTGAGAGCCAACTGGCAATTTGGCGAGACCTCATCTCTATAATAAATCAAAAACTTAGCCGGGCATGGTAGTGCACGCCTGTAGTTCCAGCTACTTGGAAGGCTGAGGCAGAGGGATCGCTGGAGTCCAGCAGGTGGAGGCTGCAGTGGCCAGGAGCGGCCAGCCACTGCACTCCAGTCTGGGTGACAGAGTGAGACTTGAGACTCCAACTCAAAAAAAAAGAAGAACAAAATCATGAATTTTGTAGCAATCTGGATGGAATTAGATTTTATAATGCTGAGTGATCTTTCACAGAAACAAAGAGCTGAGTACCACATGTTCCCACTCATAATTGGACCTTAAACAACTACCGTAATACTATAAGAAAAGGATTGACAGTAACAGGAAACTATTGGGGGGACAGGGAGGTGGCATTAATGGTAGTTGATATCTGCCTCAGGAAGGGAGGAACACATCTCATCAGCAAGGGTACTTGCACAGTGAATATTTGTATACCTAACCCTAAATTGTACCCCACAATTTTATAATAAAATTTTTAAAAAATAAAATAAAAAGAGTTGACCATTTAATTGCAGATATTTGGAAGGAAATTTTAACAGTTATTCAGCACATGAATACAATTTTACACACAAACTGAGGAAAAGTGGTTATGAACATCAGCACTGGCAATGAAAAATTCTGTTTTTGTGTATATGACTATTAGCAGGGACTATTGGCGCTCAGGTTTACAGTGGCATAGCAAATTGTGAAGCTCAGGATGGTGGTTTGAAATGTTTATACTAAAACATATCTATCTGAAAAATCTAGTCAGATGAATGAATCAAGATTGGGTTTTTCTGATGATCTCAATAAATGCCTTTAGTTGACTGTGAGGACTAAATGAGTTCAACCACATTTTAGGAAAATAATCCACATGCCACATTGCTAGAAATAGCCATACACCTTAAACCAATATTAGCAATGAACATCCAAAGAACTCTGAGAAGGAAAAAAATCCGTCCAATTTAATTTGTAAAAATTATATTTGCATTTCTAGCTCTCAAAATTGAAGTAAAAAATTATCTCCCAGCTACATCAAGGGAAAGCCTGACTGAGGAAAAATGTGATCAAGGCAGAACCATCAGTGGAAATTTAATGATGATTTTAGGCTTTTACCAAAAACACACTTAATAAGAAACTAAGCATGAAAAAGAAGACAATTTCAAAGGGATTTGAATGCTGAGTAAAATAACTGTGTATATAGATACAGCTATAGGTTGAATTGATTTTAATTTTCTTGGAATAGGATGTCCTGTGTGGAACTGGAGGACTTAAAAAGAGAAAACAAACTGCCTTAAAGCCTTTATTTGTTCTTATTTGAAGAAATTTGAAATATAAATTATGTTTTTTTGTCTACATCTTTTGACATCTCAGTTGTACATGATAGAAACAAATAAAAGCCCAGTTCAAAAGCCAGGGAATTCTATACATTTTACTTCAGTTATAGCACATTCCTTGTTGAATGCATTTTTAGCATATTGCTATATTGATGAGAATGATGACGTTCCCTAAGTTTGGGATGCTTGGCCCTATTAGTGAGTTGGAACTTTCCCTGAGTCAGGCAGACACAATACCCTGTGACTTGTGGAGAGGAATAGCCAAGAAAGCTTGGAACATTGTCACCAAAGTTATGGTCATGTTCTATCTATGGAAGTAGCCAAACTCAGATATAATGTAATGGAAAACATGAGTGGACAGCAATTTAATCAATTTTCCTACTGCCCAACTTAAGTGAATGAAGTAGTAAATGAAATAGATTCTTTCCATAGTCAACTAAGAATTTATTCAAAATAATTTCCCTAAATAAAAATCATACACTATGAATAATATCAATAATAATATTGAGGTAATGAAGCTCTGTTAATTTTATATGCTCAATAAATACAATGAAATTAAAGTTAATATTTTGATTTGGCTAGCTGCTATACATTGGAAATCCTTTTCAACCTTATTGGTGCCATGTTACCTTCCATTAATGATTTTCTAACTGTCACAGTGGCATGGATATGATTTTTAAAATGGATGGCCACATTTTAGAGAAAGTAGTTAGACTACTTTCTGTCTTCTTACTCAAATTTTCTGATAATATTTTGTAGATAAATTTTTAAGGTATACAACTGGAGGTTCCATAATGGCCACCATGGAGCAACAGACTGGTGCCTCTTTCACTGAACAAAACAGAGAGTAGGGACCCAGCCACTGATAGACAGTGACACTCTGAACAGTTTTGGACAAGGGAGGCACTTTGCACCCAGCAAAGGTCTCTTAAACCACATAGAAACCAGAAAGCTATGACAGATGCTGGAACCTGGGTGCTCCATACACACTATGTGCTAGGCTTGCAAAACAACTGAACCCCTGCCAGGTAAATGAGAGGAGTGGGTGCTCCTATGACACTTTAGGTCAGTTTATCCCTCCCAGCAATGAATGAGTCATTGACCTCACATGGGAGGAGATCTGGTAAAGGCATAGTGGTGGGTGACCAGAGCCCAAACAGAAATAGGAGCAAAACTGACACTTGGGCAGCTGAGAGTGTGTCTTTCACTAGTGGAACCCAGTGACTGGCCCACAGGCCAGGAATGTTCACCTGCAGATTGTATATGACTGGTGCTTGTGCTCAGTGGCTGGTCAACCCACTTGCCAGATCAGGAAGAATCATGCTTACAGGGGAGATTTTCTTCCATGGCAGAGAACTAGTTTTTTTTCTAGAGCAGAGCCTGGACTTGAACAGAGAGGGAGTGACACAAAAGACACCCAAAGGATTTCCCAATGAGGATTCTGGGCTTCAAAACACAGATGGCAGACAGGGGCCACACCGTCTCTTTTCAGACTGCTTGCAAAAGGAGCCAGAAGCAACCTGAGGAATGTAATAGCAGGAGTGAAAATATACAACAGAGAGGCCTGTCACAGGATGGATCAAGGAGCAGAAGCGAGTGTCTTCTCTCTCAATTAGGGACCTAAGTTGAATGACAGAGAGGGTCCTAGAACAGAGAGTCATTGACTAGCATCACCACAACAAAACTGAAGAGGAATTATAGAGAGGGAAAGGAGGCTTGTCACAAATAAGGATTTTTTAAAAAAGGCAATCCTCAGAGTTCTTTTTTTTTTTTTTTTATAATCAGTATTTTTTATTATCGTTTTGTAGGGTACAGTTAAGGGTTAGGTGTACAATCTGGCTGCGACATCTGTCACCCCATTGATCGCCAGGGTTGATTCGGCTGATCTGGCTGGCTAGGCGGGTGTCCCCTTCCTCCCTCACCGCTCCATGTGCGTCCCTCCCGAAGCTGCGCGCTCGGTCAAAGAGGACGACCATCCCCGCTAGAGGAGGACCGTTCCTCAGAGTTCTAAAGAGACAGAGTCCAAAAAATCATCTATCAGAGCACAAAAAATGGAAACCTCCCCAGAATGACCTAGCCCAGATGGCAGACACAGAAATCAGAGATGAGATGGCTAAAATGAACAGGAATCAAGAGAAACAAGAAGTGAAACCCAATGAAATATTTTAGGAAGTAAATGAGGAAGTTGGCTAATTTTTTTAAAAGTCTGTTCTGAAATAACAAAAATAAAAAAGTCCATCTTTAAAATCAATAACAAAGTAGCAAACATAGAGAGCAGAATCAACAAAGCAGAGGAAAGAATCTCAGAGCTTAAAGGCAAAAATATGGAATTAATCCAATCTGCCAAAAACATAGAAAAAAAAAGGAGCAAAGTCTCTGAGATATGTGGGACTATGTCAAGAAGCCAAATCCAAACCTGATTGGTGTCCTTGAAGAAGAAAGGGAAACTGAGAACACCATAGAAAAAACACTCCACAAGGTCATCCAAGAAAACTCCCCACATCTTGCTAGACAGCATTAGAGATTCAGAAAACCCTGGCAAGGTATCGCATGAGAAGATCATCCCCCAAGACATATTGTAATCCCCCTTCACAAAGAACGCTTAAAAGAAAAAGTCGTAAAGGCAGCAAAAGCCTACCTCAGACCACCTACTGAGGAAGGAGCATCAAAATCACTCCAGACTTACCTGCAGAAGCACTATAAGTCAGAAGGCACTGGATTTCAATTTCTTACATTCTTAAAGATAAGCACTCCCAGCCAAAAATGTTCTACCCTGACTAGCTAAGCTTCATCAGTGACAGATAATTAAAATTCTTCAGAGACATGCAATCCCTAAGAGAATATGCTACTTCTGGCAGATAAGCTTTTCAGGTGATGCAGAAGAAGGTTTGGAACACAGAAGAAAAAAATAGGTCATACCATCACAATCCTAGTCAGAGACCTACATACCTCATAAGCAGCCTTAATCAGATCACTAAAGCAAAAAACCTAAAAGAAGTTCCAGAACCTCAAGTTAACATTTGATCAAATGGATTTAATGTACATCTACAAAATATACATTCTCCTCATCAGCATATGGAACATACTCCAAGATCGATCGCATTCTCAAACATAAGTCCAACATGAACAAATTTCAAAAAATCAAAATAATTACATGCATCTTCTCAGAACATAGTGGAATAAAAATGAACATCACCACCAACAAGCTTTCCTCAATACATACAAAGACATGGACACTAAACAACATACTACTGAATGACTCCTAGGTCAATATGGAAACCAAGACAAGTAAAAAGATTCTTGGAAACAAACAAAAACAAAGACACAGCTTATTAGAATCTCTGGGATGCAACAAAAGTAATGTTAAGAGGAAGATTCATATCATTGTGTGCACACATCAAGAAAACAGAGAGATCACAATTAAACAGCCTAATATCACACCTAACAGAACTGAAAAAGCAAGATCATGTAATGCCTAATTTCAGTAGAAAAATTCATATTAGTAAGATAAAATCAAAATTGCATGATATAGAAGACAAAATTGTAGAAAGCACCAACAAGACATAAAGCTGATTCTTTGAAAGGGTAAATAAGATTGATGGGGCAACCCCCCCAAGTCCCCTCCCACTGCGGGAGGTTTTCTGACCTCTCAATAAATCCTGCTTTCTCAAAAAAAAAAAAAAAAAAAAGGTTGATGAACCCCTGGCTATATTGATTTAAAAAAGAATCCAAATAGACACAATTATAAATGAGAATGGTGAAGTCATAACTGACCATGAAGAAATTCAAAAGATTATCAGAGATTACTATGAACCCTTGCATGCAAGTAAACTAGAAAGTCTACAGGAAATAGGACCTTCTGATATCATACAACCACTCAAGTTTGAAAGAAGAAGAAATTGAAACTCTAAACAGACCAATAACAATCCAGTAAATTGACTCAGTCATAAGAAACCTCTCTACCAAAAAAAGCCCAAGACCAGATGGCTTCCCAGTTAAATTTTACAATACATACAAGGAGAAGATGACACCAATGTTTTTCAAAGTATTCTAGGCAATTGAGTACGATGGAATTTTCCCGAAATCATTTTATGAAGCTAACATCATACTGATACCCACGCCTGGCAAAAACCCAACAAGGAAAAAGAATTACAGACCAATCTCCACAGGTGCAAAAATTCTCAACAAGATTCTGGCAAATCTGACCCAACAACACATCTCAAGGTTCATTCCCCATGACCAGATGGGCTTCACTCCTGGGGTACAGGGCTGGTTCAACATTCACAGGACAATAAACATAGTTCAGCACATTAACAGATGCAAAACCAAGACCCATGTGATTATATCACGAGACACAAAAAAGCATTCTTCAAAATCCAGCATCCTTCTTGATAAAAACCCTTGAGCCCCTAGATATAGAAGGAACATTCCTTGAAACAGTAAAACCATCTGTGTTAAACATTTTGCTCAATGGGCAGAAGCTGGATATTCTCTCTAAGACCTGGAACAAGATAATGGTGCCCTCAATCTCACCCCTCCTATTCAACATAGTATTGGAAGTCTTAGTCAGAGCAATCAGGAAAGAATAGAATATCAGGGATATTCAAATAAGAAAAGAGAAAGTTAAGCTATCCCCTGTTTGTGATCAATATGATTCTTTACCTTGAAAACCCTAGTGAGTCAGTCAAAAGCCTCCTCGCACTGACAAATAAATTTAGTAATGTCTCAGGATACAAAATCAATGTGTAAAATACAGTTGCATTCCTATACACTAGCAACAGTGAGTCAGAGAACCAAATAAAAAATACAATCCCATTCACAATAGACACACACACAAAAATGTAATACCTTGGCATCCACCTAACCAGAGATGTGAAAATCCTTTAATACGAGACCTACAAATGATGCTCAAAGAAAACAAGGATGACACAAACATTTAGAAAAATACCCCAGGCTCATGAATTGGAATGATCAATAATGTCAAGATGTCATGGTCAAATCAATCCTCAGTAAAAGAAACAAATCAGGAGGTATCACACTTCCAAACTTTAAACTTTATTATAAGGCAACAATAACAGAAACAGCCAGATATTGGTACAAGAACAGGCACACAGACCAGTGAAACAGGATAGAGAATCTGGAAGCAAAACTTCAATTTCTCACCCAACTCATCTTAGACAAAGCCTCTACCTACAACCACTGGGGAAAGAAGAACCTATTTAGTAAATGGTGCTGGGAAAACTGGCTGACCACATGCAGAAGGTTAAAACAGGACCCCAACCTGTCATCATACACAAAAATCAACACTAAATGAATCAAAGACCTAAATGTAAAACTTCAAACTATAAGAATCTTAGAAAATGCAGGAGACACCCTTGCAGGAATTGGAATAGGCAACCAATTCCTGATCAAAATTCCAAAAGACCATGCCATAAGGGATAAGATAGACAAGTGGGACCTCATCAGACTGAAAAGCTTCTGCAAAGCAAAAGAAACCATCAAGGAAGTGAGGAGACAGCCCCAGAAGGGGAAGAAATAATTGCAAACTGTACAAGTGAAAAAGACCTAACTTCCAGGATTTACAAGGAACTCAAATTTGCTGAAAGAAAAATGACAAACTGCTCCATTAAAAAGTGGGTAAAGTATTTTAATAGATACTTCTCAAAAAAAGACATATGAGTAGTCAACAGATACATGAAAAAATTCCTGGTCTCACTAATCTTCAAAGAAATGCAAATTAAAACTACACTGAGATACCAACTAACTCCAGTCAGGATGGTCATAATTAATACCTCAAAAAAATAACAGATGTTGGGGAGGATGTGGAGAAAAGGGCATGCTTCTATGCTGTTGATGGAAATGTAAATTAGTATAACCTTTGTGGAAAACAGTGTGGCGATTTCTAAAAGATCTAAAAATCTACCTCCCATATGATTCCAACAAGTCCTCTTCTGGGAATATACCTGGAGCAACTCAAATCATTCTTACAAAGAGGATACCTGCACACACATATTTATCAGCACTATTCACAATAGCAATACCATGGAACCAACCATGCTACCCATCCAAACTGGATTGAATAAAAAAAATGTGGCACATATGAACAATGGAATATTACACAGCCATAAAGAAGGATGAAATTATGGACTCGGCAGCAATTTGGATCACTTTGGGGTCTGTCATACTCAGTGATTTATCACAGAAACAAAGTTCTGAGTACCACATGTTCTCATTCATAAGAAGATCCTGAACATTTATCATAATACTATAAGAAAGTTGTTGGCAGTAGTGGAACAATGTCAGGGGAGGGAGGGAGATCACATAACATCAATAAAGGTACCTGATCCCAAACTAGACAAAGTGAGGGTAAATGGGAGACCCAAACTTAACCTGTACAATTACCACCTATGTACCTAATCCTGAATTGTACTTCACATCTTTAAAATAAAAAAAAGAGATACAAAAAAGTCCATCCTACCAAAGACAATCTGCAGATTCAGTGCAAGTCCTATCAAATTACCAACATCATTTTTCACAGACCTAGAAGTGACAATACAGAAATTCATATGGAAACAAAAAAGATCATGAATAACCAAAACATTCCTCAGTAAATGAAACAAACCAGGAGATATCACACTTCCAGGTCTTTAAACTTTATTACAAGGCTACAGTAACCATGATGGCCTGGTATTGGTACAGAGATAGGCACATAGGCCAATGGTATAGGACAGAAATTAGAGAAATGAAAACACCATCTCTCAACAAAGTCCACCTTTGACAAAGCCACCAACAGCAATCCTTGGGGAAAGGAGATCATATTTAGCAAATGGTACTGGGAAAATTGGTTAATCACATGCAGAATAATGAAACTGAACCCCTACCTATCACCATATACAATAATCAATTTAAAATGGATCAAACACCTAAATGTAAAACCACAAACTATAAAAATTCTAGAAGAAAATGTAGCAATTACCCTTATGCACATCAGAGTAGACAACGAATTCTTGACCAAGTCCCCCAAAGCAAATGCTATTAAAGCTAAGATAGACAGGTGAAACATCATCAAACTGAAAAGATTTTGCACAGCAAAAGAAACCATCCAGGGAGTGAAGAGACTACCCACAGAATAAGAAAACATATTTGGAAATTATGCATCTGACAAAGGTCTAACATCAGGATCTGCAAGGAAGTAATACAAAGTAGAAGAAATATAAACAGTCCCATTAAAAAATAGACAAAGAATATAAATATGCACCTACCAAAAGATTACATACAAGCAGAAAAAAGGCATAAAAAATTCTCAGCTTTACAAATCATCAGAGAAATGCAAATCAACACTACAATGAGATACTACTTCACACTGGCAAGGTTGGCTATCATTGTCATAAAACAACAGATTCTGGTGCAGGTGCAGAGAAAAGGGAATGCTTCTACATTCTTGGTGGGAGTGCAAGCTAGTGCATCCTCTATGGAAAACAGTGAAGCGATTCCTAAAAGAACGAGCAATCCCTCTCCTGAGAGTATACCTGGAGGAACATAAATCGCTCTACCAAAAAGACACTTACACACCTATGTTTATTGCCTCACTATTCATAAAAGCAAAAATATGGAACCAGCCCTGCTGGCTGCACTAGATAAAGAAAATGTGAAAAATAAATAATAAATAAACAAACAAGAAAATGTAGTACATATACATGATGGAGTGTTTTATAGCCATCAAAAAAAACAAAACCATGGACTTTGCAGCAAATTGGATGGAGTTAGAGACCATCATAGCAAGTGAACTATCACAGAAACAAAGAACTTAATACCACATGTTTTAACTCATAAGTGAGCCCTGAACATTAGTCACATTAGCACAAGGGAGAGATCAGCAGTTACTGGGCACTACTAGGGAGGGATGAAGAGTAGAGGATGAGGGTCATGTGACAACACACAGGATACCTGCTCCACTACCAGGAGGAGTGAGAGCCAGTTAGAAGCCCAAACTTCACTTGCATATAATCTACTTATATAGTTAACCCTCACTTGTGGCCCAAAAAAATAAATGTTAAAAATAAATAAGAATAAATAAGAATAGAAAAGTATACAACTGAAAAGTATCCTACTTTGAAAGGGCCTCACATTTGATCTTACTAAGGGGGAAAAGGTACATATGTTTACATCACAAATTATATTTTTAGTGTTCCAGCTACAGTACAAATGAAAGAAAAGTTTTAGAGCTTCAGGTTGAAAATTCACAAAGACAGTTCTAGACTACTTACAGTATCACAATGGTCAAAATGGCATATGCTGGAACTGTAGGGTATTTAAGCTGGCTTTATTTTTCTTAGAAGCCTGTTTAAAAATTCTAGAATAAAAGACAATAATTTGCATTTCCATTACCAAATAGCAATCTTTACCACATGTAAAGGTCAGCCTCTTAATCAACTTTATGTTGAGTAGTGAGGGAGAGAGGAAATACCCTCTCAGATAGACCAGTCATTTTGTCACTAAGTGCAATGAAAATGTTGCAACATTGCTTTCACATTCCCTTAGAAATTTTTTCTGCATTTTTATGCTGGAAGAATGTGAAGACAGTTAATTCTTAGCTCTATGAAGTTGTATGCTACATCCATGCTGCCTCTGTAATATTTGAGTAGCCATAAAAATAGTTTTTGATTATCAAGGATGGTTGGGAAAAAGCAATAATTAAAATAAAAAGCAGACAGCACAAATGCATGGGATCAGTAACTAAGTCCACCTTTATTCAAATATGAGCTGGCTTGATGTTTAAAATGTCTGTCCTGGGCCGGGTGCAGTGGCTCAAGCCTGTAACCCCAGCACTTTGGGAGGCTGAGGTGAGGAGATTACCTGAGCCCACAGGTTGGAGAATAGCCTGGGTAACTTGGCGAGACCTCATCTCTACAATAAATCAAAAAATTATCCATGTGTGGTGTAAGAAGTTTGGTGCCAGTAATGACTCCACACCCGGTCAGGACCAAGAGATTTATTAAAAGGGTTGTTACAGAGAAGCTCTGTAACGGAAAAACAGGAAAAAAAGAGAGAGAGATAAGGAGGAAAGAACCTTTAGCTGTGGCTTGGCGAGAGAAAGGGAGTAAAGGAAGCCTTCAGGGTCTGCTGTGGCCATGAAGGCCGAGGCGGGGTGCATTCCCCCTCACCCTGGGGCTGGAGGTGCTGCCAGACGATCAACAGCCAGTTCCCCCCGGTGATCCCGGACAAGTTTCAGGTTTCCGTGTCTGGGGAACTCACCTATCCAATGGTCACTGGTGGATGCAGGTCAGGTGTTCAAAACGGTGGGGAAGTCCGGGAGGGCTGGAGTGGCCACTGGCGCCAGGTCGGGGGTCCCGCCTACGGGGATAGACCTGCACCAGGGCGGGAGAGCACCCGATCTGAGTCACGGCACCATTGAAAGAAGTTAAGTGCCAGTAATGACTCCACACCCGGCCAGGACCAAGAGATTTATTAAAGTGGCTGTTACAGAGGAAAAGGGAAAGAGAGAGAGAAAGAGAGAGCAAGAGAGAGAGAGGAAGTGGGAGAGAGGAGGGAGAGAGCTGCAGAGAAGGAGAAAGCAACAGAGAGAGAGAGAAAGAGAGACCAAGAGAGAGAAAGAGAAACTGAGAGAGAGAGTTGTGGGGAGAGGGCTGTATTTATCAGCCCGACAGGGGCCGGAAGGGGCTATGCTATGCTCCTATTGGAGGAGCTGCATGGGAGTAGGGTGGGGCCAATGCCGTTTTATGGTCCTATTGGACACATAACAAAGCTAGGTACTGATTGGAGGCTTGCAGGTTTAAAATTGACGCATAGGGGAAGTTTGAAATTGGCGCGCACAGGGAATTGTGCTCACAGAAGCCAGGACCGAGGGCCTTTGTTGCCTGGTGTGTCGGTGCCATTTCGGGAGCTGCCCCTCTGGTCGCTTCCTGCACCTTTCACGTGGTAACGCATGCCTGTAGTTCTGACCACTTGGAAGGCTGAGACAGAAATGTCGCCTGAGCCCAGCAGGTTGAGGCTGCGTTGGCCATGAACATGCCACTGCACAGGCGATGGAATGAGACTTCAACTAAAAAAAAAAGTCTGCTCTGATGTACAACAGGACATTTGACTGCACCAGACTAATTCATCCACTGAAATTCTTTCAGCATGGGAATTCCTCAGTGAATAAGTAATAGTAACAATTCAAGAGCACAACCACATAGAAGACTGCAAAATTTGTAGTTTCCAAATAAGGACCAGGATAAGGGAGGCCTCTCACTGTCTTTGTTTCACTTAAGTCCAAATTACTTAATGCAGTTCTCAAATTAATAAAACTTCTCACTAGCATCAACCTTGTTCAATAATTTAAATCCCAAAAATGACCATTCTATACATCCCAGAACAGTGTCACCCATCTTTACATTAGGATTAGGAATGTTTCATACATCTCATTGATACATTTAGCTTATTTGGGTAAATATATGATGAAACTCTGCTGCTTTTGAAACAGTAGAAAAGTATAACAACAGTATCTACCTCATAAATTCCTGTTATTAAGTAAATTATTATACACATAGTACTTAGAAGAGTGCCTGGCACAAAGTAAACGTTGAAAAGTGTCATGCTCACTACTATTAAGATTATTTACCCCTTTTAAAATTTTTAGATAACTGATATGATTGACTACAATAATGTGACAGAAGATAAATTGTGCAAGTTCTGAACCTCGAAAGACACGGTTTTTGGCATGCACTTGGGAACCCTGTAACTACCTTCAGCAGAATGAGCCCAGAAAAGATTGCTGGAGAATGAGAAGCAACATAAAGGACATCTTATGTCATGTTTCCCGGAAAGTAGATTCTGGGATGGAGATTTTCAAGCAGGAAGTTTTTGCCATTCTAGTTACTCTGTACTGTTGGCAGCAACTGAGGCAGTAATGAATGTATGGTTGGTAATGGGATAAATTTGGACCACAACACACTTAAAACAGAGGTCCTTAGCTAATCCTTTGGAAAGCTTGGGAGCTAAGATGGTCCTTAAAAGTTTCTCCAGTTGAGGCAAAGGGGTTAAGTATTTTTTCACTTCATCAATCAATCATTGGACAAGGACAGGCCTCAGTGAGGAAGTATGATCTTGGGCTAATCAGCAACTTCTGGCAATTATTGGAACGGGGTGCAGCAGCAAGCTGTCGGCAAGAAACATTCCTAAACACTGTAAAAAATATCTTGGCCTTGAAGAGAAGAATCTGGGTTGCATGACACAGCATTCACTACAAAAGTGAAACAAGGTATTCCATTTAATAAGTCTGAAAAATGCTAGACATATGAATTGAGGCCATCCTGGAACATCCAGGTGCCAACCAATCCACTAGCTGACCAGCGACACATCAGTGAGCTGAGAAGACATCAAACAAGGCAGTAAAATGAGAAAAAAATCTTAGAAGACTAATAATAGAATCTTGAATGATAAGACACAGTTGCTTGTTTAAACTATTAAGTTTTGAGGCAAGTTGTTATGCAATGATAGATAACTGATAATAATGTTACATGAGTCCTCATCAAAGATCATAAGTGTAAGATTAAAATGATTCTAGCAGTAGTCGAGTGACAAGTTTTTTTATAAATAAACAGCCACTTCCAAGGACATTAAGATCAATATATGTTTGAGGGTAAATCAGTAGCACAAATGATAGTGATCAAACTTGAGCTTGGATTATGCAGTACAGCTCGTAAGCCAAGAGGCCACCATGAAGTAGGCACAGAAGCCTCTTGGGAAGATACCAATGTATTCCTCTGGGAATCAGTGTTCACCAGATTTAAGTCATCTAGACAGCATAACGATAGACAATTGTCAAGAGAGTGCCCTAAAGTATTCTTTGAGAAACAGATCTCATAAAAGGGAGCTAATATCATTTTTTTTAGATATTGGTATATACTAATTTACTTAAAAGCAAGGAATATATTTTTTCCCTAAGGAGAAGAAAGTTGAATCTGTTGAAATGAGAACTTATAAAAAAATTATTGAACAAATATAGCTAAAAAATGGAATTACTTATAATCCTGCCATTCTAACAAATCAGCTATCTTTATTTTCCCACATTTCTTTCCATGTTTGTCTATATTTATATTGTAATTAACTAGTTTTACATCTAGGGTTGATACAACTTTGTATTAGAGTAGGGGCTTTGGAGGAAAAAAAAATCAGAACTTGTAATTTTTATATAAAGCTTAAAACCCTCATAAAGAAAATTAGATTAGGCTATCTAGACTGAAGATCTCCAGCAATTTTTTGCTGTCAATAAGTGATTATGCTTAAGATACCCTTTCTGAAAGACCAAAAAGAGGATCCATTTCAGGAAAAAGAAAATTGAACCTATAGGAAAGGGAATGTAGGAAGCAGCACACCTTATAAACAAGGGTGCCTGCATAATGAACATTGATATACCTGACCCTGAATAGTACCCCACATCTTTAAAATAAAAAATATATATATTTTTAAAAATAAGAATTTTGAAAAAGGGAATGCAAAAGTTTTAAAAAGGAGGAGCAGATTGTAGTAAAGCTGAACAAAACTCTGTATAAACTAGCAGTTGACAAGCTATGACCTACAGGTCAAATGCAGTCTACTGCCTATTTTTGCCAACGCAACTTTATTGGAACACAGTCATTCTCATTCATCTATCTATTGTCTATGGCCAGTTTCATACTATATCAGCAGAATTACACAGTTGTGACAATAATGGTAGGGCCTGCAAAGCCAAAAGTATTTACTATTCCATCTTTAGAGAACAAGATTGCTAACCCCCTGACATAAACACTTAAAGATTAATTTGGGGGTAATGTGCTGAAGAAAGGCAGGACTATAATACTAGACAAAAATATGGAAGATAGGAGTTACTTCTAAGATCCATGTATTGCTTGGCAGGTGTTTAGAGATATTGCCAAGAATACATGCTAAAAATATAACATATGATTACATATATAATACAAAACAGCATTCTTGGATTTTATATGCAAAGCTAAAAATACTTTCAAGTAACCCTTAGGGTCGATGATGTAATGATTTGTCTTCCTTCCACACCCCTTGCAGCTTTCAGTATTCACTTGAATACTATTAATAGGTGAAACAGTTGACTGAAAAGCATCTTCCTCTGCAAGTGGTATTATTGTTTTCTAGTCAACATCATATAATTCTAAGTGATAAAAACTTATGTAGGGAAAACAGCGACCACAAGAAAGTCAACAGCTCGTGATGCATGTTGAAAGAAAAAGTAATCATTTTTAGCCATTGAAGTTCTAGGGAGTAAATCATATACAATCTTAATATTTGTGAATATTAATACTTAAAAATATGTCCTGTGTAAATGCAAAAAACTGCTCTAAATAACTGTATGAAGGTATATACCTAACTAATTCAACAACTTCCGATTATATGAAAATGTACTAAGGCAACACTTGTGAATTACTGTTTGAGTATTGTTATATTGATAGAAAATCATCATTGTCATATTTAAATCATTTAGCATGAAGTAGATAAAAACTACTTGACCAAATCTTACAATTTTCACCAGTGATTTTGGTTGCATAATTAGAAATTAGAATCTAATACCATAGAACAGACTTTAATCCAATGAAAATACATGAGGCAACTTAACATAATTTAATTTATAAAACTCATAATTACATTGTGAGTCACTTTTGAACTTTAGCTTTTAAATTATTTTTAAAAACAATATAACTCAGTAAGTAAATTGTTTAACCTTTATTTAACTGATAGTTCTGAGTTTTAAATGTTCATAATTCATTATGTCTGTCCTCAGAATTTTTTTTTAATGACCTAAGGACTTTTGTTCTCGCTGAATTATGTTTATACTAAAGGATTTTAAAACATAATAACTGCATTTTTCCCCCTAAGGTATTCTGGACTCTTGTGATTAAATTCTAGCAACATACATTTAAAAAAAAACGTAATGACTGAAAATTTGTTCAATTTGGAAGGAGCAAAGGGAGAAATGTATTATAGAGTCTCAGCCCCTCTCACTGCTATTTTTCAAAGACAAGTATACAGTATTCAGTATTTTTTACTTTAATTTAATTTTGTTTTTTCTAAATTTTTAATTTTTGTATTTTAAAGATGTGGGGTACAATTCAGGGTTAGGTATAAAAATGTTCATTATGCAGGTACCCTTGTTGAGGAGATGTGCCCCCCATTCTGCAGGGAGATTCCCGCTACTTCCAATACTGCCTCCCCTGCCCCATACCCCCGCAGTTTCCTGCTACTGCCATTCCTTTTCTTTTGTGTTACGATAGTTGTTCAAGGTCCGCTTATGAGTGAGAACATGTGATACTCAGTTCTTTGTTTCTATGAAAGATCTGTCAGTATTATAGACCCTAAGTCCATCCAGGTTGCTGTGAAGTTGATGATTTTGTTTTTCTTTATGGCTATATACTTTCCATCATGTATATATACCACATTATTTTAATCCAGTCCTCTTTTGATGGGCAGCACATGGTTCCATGTTCTTGCTATTGTGAACAATGATGCAATAAATATACATGTGGAGATAATCATTTTTATGGAATGATTTGATTTCTTCTGGGTTTATTTCCAGTAGGGGGATTGTGGGATCATATTAACGGTCAATTTTTAGATCTTTTAGGAATCGCCACACTGTTTTCCACAGAGGATGTACTAGTTACACTCCTACCAGCAGTGTAGAAGTGTTCCCTTTTTACCACATCCTCTCCAGCATCTATTGTTAATTTTGAGTTATTGATGATGGCCATCCTGACTGGAGTTAGGTGCTATCTCACTGTGGTTTTAATTTGCATTTCTTTCATAACTAGTGAGGCTGAGCAATTTTTCATGTATCTGTTGGCTGCTCATATGTCTTCCTTTGAGAACTGTCTATTCATATCTTTTGCCCATTTTGTAATGGGGCTTTTTTTTTTCTTTCTTTCTTTCTTTCTTTTCAGCACGAGTTCCTTATAGATCCTGGATGTTAAGCCTTTGTCAGACATACAGTTGGCAAATATTTTTTGCAGTCTGTGGGCTGTCTCCCCACTCTCTTGATGGTTTCTTTGACTTTGCAGAAGCTTTTCAGTTTGATGAGTTCCCACTTGTTTATCTTATCTCTTATAGCATGGCCACTTGGGGTTTTGATCAGGAATTGATTGCCCGTTCCAATTTCCATAAGGGTGTCTCCTGCATTTTCTAAGGTTCTTATTATTTGAGATTTTGTGTTTAGGTCATTGATCATTTAGAGTTGATTTTTGTGTATGGGGATAGGTAGGGGTCTTATTTCAATCTTCTACATGTGGTCAACCAGTTTTCACAGCACCAATTACTGAATAGATTCTCCTCTCTCCAGTCATTGGTAATGGAGACTTTGTCAAAATGAGTTGGTAGAGAAATTGAGCTTTTGTTTCTGGAATCAGTATTCGGTTCCATTGGTTGATATGCCTGTTCTTGTACCAATAGTAGGCTCTTTTGATTATTGTAGCTTTATAATAAAGTTTAAAGCCTGAGTGTGATATCTCCTGCTTTGTTTTTTATTTGCTTGTTTGCTTGTTTTGTTTTGCTGAGGTTTATTTTGGTGATTTGTGGTCGTTTATGTTTCCATATGAATTCCTGTATAGGCGTTTCCAGGTCTTAGGAGAATGCTACTGGTAATTTAATGGGTATTGTGTTAATTTCTGTACAGCGCCTTGGGTAAGATGGACATCTTAACAAAGTTGATTCTTCCAATCCATGAGCAGGGAATATTTTTCCATTTGTTTGTGTCATCTTTGATTTCTTTAAGCAGTGCTTTATACTTTTCATTGTAAAGGTCTTTCATGTCTCTGGTTAGGAAGATGCCAAGGTATTTTATTTTTTCTGGCTATTGTGAATGGGATTGTATTTTGGGGGGGGGATTTCTGTTGGCTTATTGTTGGTGTATAGAAATGTGCCTGTCTTTTGCACATTGATTTTATACCTTGAGACTTTGCCCATGTCCTTTATCAATGCAAGGAGATTTTTGACAGATTCTCTTGGGTTTTCAAGGTATAGCATTGTGTCATCTGCAAAGAGGGATAGCTTGACTTTCTCTTTTCCAATTTGGATAATTCGATCTCCTTCTCTTGTCTGATTACTTTAGCTAGGACTTCCAAAAGTATAATGAAAAGGAGGGGTGAGAGTGGGCATCCTTGTCTTGTTCTGGTTTTCAAGGGAAATGTTTCCAATTTCTGTCTGTTTAGCAGTTTGGTCGCTGTGGGTTTCTCGTAGATGGCTCTTACTATTTTGAGGTTTGTTCCATCTATGCCTAGATGTGGGAGGGTTTTTATCAAGAAGCGATGCCTGATTTCATCAAAAGCCTTTTCCCCGAATCTAATGATATAATCATGAGGTTTTTGTTTTTACATCAGTTGAGGTATTTAATTGCGTTTATGATCTTATGAATGTTGAACCAGCCCTCAATTCCTGGGGTGAAGACTACTTGGTCGTGGTGGATGATTTTTGAGATGTGTTGTTGAATCCAGTTTGTTGAGAATTTTAGCATCTAGGTTCATCAAGGATATTGGCCTGTAGTTCTCTTTCTTTGTTGGATCTTTATCTGGTTTGAGTATCAATGCAATGTTAGCTTTGTTAAATTATTTGGAGGAGAGTTCCATGTTTCTCAATTGCCTGGAATACTTTCAGTAGGATTGATATCAGTTTCTCCTTGTGTGTTTCATGGATTTCTGCAAGAAAATCATCTGGTCCATAGTTTTTTTTTGGTAGGTAGTTTTCTTATTACATAATCAATTTCTTGGATTGTTCTTGGTCTATTTAGGGTCTTAATTTCTTCTTGTTTCAACTTGGGGAGATTGTATGATGTCAGAAAGTCCTCCACTACCTTTAGGTTTCAAGTTTGTTTCCATATAAGTGTACTTAATAGTCTTTGATAATCATTTGTATTTCTTTGGAGTCAGTTGTGACTTGATCTTTTGCATTTCTGATTATGAATATTTGGGCTTTTTTTCTCCTTTTCTTGGTAAGTCTAGCTAGAGGGTCATCAATCTTGTTATCTTTTCAAAGAATCAGCTTTTTGTTTCATTTATTTTTTTGTATTATCTTTTTTCTTCTATGTCCTGAAATTGGGCTTTTGTTTTGGTGATCTGGATTTTTCTGCTGAAGTTAGTGTTCTAGGGGTCTTGTTTTTACAGCTCCCTTAGGTGATTTGCTATGCTGTTAACTTGTGATCTTTTCATTTTCTTCATGTGTGTTTGTAGAGAGATGAATTCCCCTCTTAGTACAGTTTTCATGACATCCCAGAGGTTTTGGTAAGATGTTTCTTCATTTTCATTTGTTTCCAGGTAAGTTTTAATCTCTGTTTTGACTTCCATGTTGACCCAGCAGTTGCTTAGCATCATACTGTTTAGTCTCTATGTCTTTGTGGATTTGGGGGAACTTGGCTGGTGTCGATGCTTATTTTTATTCCACTGTGGTCTGAGAAGGTGCATGGTAGGATTTCAATCTTGTGAAATTTGTTTATGCTTGATTTATGGCTGAGGATTGTCGATCTTAGAGTATGTTCTGTGTGGTGATGAGTAGAATGTATATTCCCTGGTTTTTGGCAGAGAGTTCAGTAGGTATCAATTAAGTCCATTTGTCCAGGCATCACATTGAGGTTCTGTATCTCCTTATTGATTTTTTTGTCTTGAGGACCTGTTCTAGGGTTTTGAGTGGGGTATTTAAGTCCCCAGCTATGATAGTGTTAAAGTCAATATCTTTTTACGTTTACCTAGAAGCCACTTTATGAAAATTGGTGCACCTATATTGGGTGCATATATGCTTAGGATGAATATTTCTTGTTGGTGGATTGAATCATTTATCATTATGTAGTGACCTTCTGCATCTTTTAAAATTTTTGTTAGCTTCAAGGGTATTTTTTCTGATATTAAGATTTTGACTCCTGCTTGATTGACAGTGCGAGGAGGCTTTTTACTGACTCACTAGAGTTTCAAATTGTGTTCTGTTCACCTGAAATGTTGTTTCCCATCATCTTACTTGGAATCTGTGAGTCTCCTTTCTGGTGAGATGAGTCTCTTGGAGACAATATATTGTTGCCTCATGATCTTTTATCCATTTTGCCATTCTATTTCTCTTCATCGGTGCACTTAGTCCATTCACATTCAGGCTAATTATCAAAATGTGAGAGTTTGTTCCCATCATGAGGTTCTTATGGAGTTTGTTGTTGTTGCTGTTTGTTTGTTGTATTTCTTTGGATTTGGGGATTGTTTCATGTGTGTTTTCAATCATTTTCCTGCATTCTTGTGAAGGGCATTGTTGTTCTTTTTTTCCTTTCTTCTGTTTTTAATACTTTCTTAAGTGTTTCTTGTAGAGCTGGTCTGGAGGCAGCATAAGCTCTTAGGGATTGAATGTCTGGGAAAGATAGCAAGATGGCAATGGGACAGGTCAGAAACTGAGAGTCTCCACAAAAGTGAGTGTCCATAAAGACTCTTTGCATGATTGGCATGTGCCGGTGGGTGAGTTGAAAGTCCATCAGAGGGAAGACTTGGGTTCATACACTCGGGGCTCTCCTCTGGAGGTGACTGCAACACCTCACCACCTTGAGATTGGAGCCCCGGGTGTGCAGGATCATCTGCTGCTCTCTGGGCTCTCCTGAGAAAAGCCTGCCAAACTCAGCTGTTCCTCATCATCTGTAGCCTGGCCCACACCATCACCTGTGATAGCAAAGTGGCTGGAGTTTGGGATTCGTGGAGAGAGCAGTTGGGGAGAGCTGGAAAGGAGCCCCACCACCAGTGAGGTGTGAGGAAACACCGATCGTTGCCATTTCCTCTGTCCCAGGACAAGGCAGAGACTTGCATTGCCCGACCTAGTTCCACTCAGCCTCCCACTTGGGACCTAGAGGTAATCTCATCAAACTTGGAGAGACAGACGCCCCTACCCCATGCCAGATCAGACACAGACACAGATCTGAGTGGGAGACTTGACAGACAGCAAGCTGGGTGACTCCATATCTTATCCACACTCCTCCCACAGTAGGCCTGGGGCATCTGACCCACACTGACAGTAACCCTATCAGCCTGCGCTGCAAATTTTTTAATTAATTATTTTTATTTTAAAGATATAGAGTACAATTTAGGATTAGGTACATAAGTGTTCATCATACAGGTAAAGTTTGGGCCTCCCTTTGGTCCCTATTATGCCTGGTTTGAAATGAGATGTCCTTATTAATGTTATGTCCCCCCCCACGCCCCTGGCAGTTTCCTGCTACTGCCAATCCCTTTCTTATAGCATTGTGATAAATGTCCAGGATCTGCTTATGAGAAGCAATGTGGTTCTAAGTTCTTTGTTTCTGTGATAGATCACTGAATACTATAGTTTCTAAATCCATCTTAGTTGATGCAAAGTCCATAACTTTGTTCTTTTTTATGGTTGTGTATTACGCCATTGTGTATATGTACCACTTTTTTTTGTCAAGTTCACTTTCAGTCGGCAGCACGGTTGGTTCCATGTTTTTGCTATTGTGAATAGTGCTACAATAAACATGCGTATACAGGTATCTTTATAGAATAATTTGAGTTCTTCCAGGTATATTCCCAAAAGGGGAATTGCCGAGTCATATGGAGGGTCAATTTTTAGATCTTTTAGGAATTGCCACATTGTTTTACACAGTTGTTGTACTAGTTTACACTCCCATCAACAGTGTAGAAGCATTGCCCTTTCCCTACATCCTCTCCAGAGTCTGTTTCTTTTTGAGTTATTGATGATGGTCATCCTGACTTGAGTTGAGTTGCATTTATTTGATGATTAGTGTGGCTGAGCATTTTTTTCATGTATCTCTTGGCTGTTTGTATGTCTTTTTTTGAGACATGTCCATTCAAATCTTTCACCCACTTTAAAAAAAATTATTATAAAGATGTGGGGTACATTTCAGGGTTAGGAATATAAACATTGATTATGCAGATACCCTTGTTGATGAGGTATGCCCCTCCCTCCCCTAGCAGTTTCCCTCAACTGCCAATCCCACTCCCCTCCCCTGACAGTTTCCCATTACTGCCAATCACTTTCTTATAGCATTATAATTGTTCAAGGTCTGTGTATGAGTGAGAACATATGGAACTCTGTTCTTTGTTTCTGTGATAAATCACTGAGTATGATCAATTCCAAATCCATCCAAGTTGATGCAAAGTCCATATATTTGTCCTTCTTTATGGTTGCATAATATTCCATTGTATATATGTACCATTATTTAATAGGGCTGTTTGTCATTTTCCTTTTAGCACATGTGAGTTCCTTGTAGATCCTGGATGTTAGGCCTTTTTCTGACGTACAATTGGCAAATATTTTATCCCATTCCGTGGGCTGTCTTCCCACTCTCTTAATGATTTATTTTGTTTTGCAGAAGATTTTTGGTTTGATGAGGTCCCACTTGCCAATTTTATCTCTTATGTCATAGACTTTTCGGGCTTTGATCAAGAATTGGTTGCCTATTTCAATTTTCATAATGGTATTTACTATATTTTCTAAGATTATTATAGCTGGAGGTTTTATGTTTAGGTCTTTGATCCATTTGAAGCTGATTTTTGCGAATGGTGATAGGTACGGATCACGTTTTAATCAACTGCATGTGGTCAGCCAGTTTCCCCAGCACCATTTACTGAGTAGGTTATCCTCTCCCCAGGATGTTGGTGGAGGCTTTGTTGAAGATGGGTTGGTAGAAATATTGAGGTTTTACTTCCAGATTCTCTATCCTGTTTCATTGGTCTATATGCTTGTTTTTGTACCAATACCAGACTGTTTTGATTATTGTAGCTTTATAGTAAAGTTTTAAGTCTGGAAGTGTGATAGATACCCCTTTGTTTATTTTGTCAAGAATTGTTTTGGTTATTCATGGTTCTTTATTTTTTCATATGAATTTCTGTATGATTTCCAGGTCTGAGAAGAATGATGTTGATAATTTAATGGGTATTGCATTGAATCTGTAGACCTTGGGTAGGATGGACATCTTAACAACATTGATTCCTCCTATCAATGAGCATGGGATATTTTTCCTTTTTTTCCTGTCTTCTTTGATTTCTTTGAGCAGTGTTTTTTAGTTTTTGTTGTAAAGGTCTTTCATGTTTCTGGTTAGGAAGAGGTTAAGGTATTTCTTACCTTTTTGTGTGTGTGACTTTTGTGAATGGGATTCTGCTTTTTTATTTGAGTTGAAGTCTCACTCTGTCGCCCAGACTGGAGTGCAGTGGCCGCTCCCGGCCACCGCAGCCTCGACCTGCTGGGCTCTGGCGATCCTTCCGCCTCAGCCTTCCGAGTGGCCGGAATTACAGGCATGCGCCACCACGCCCGGCTGATTTTTTGATTTTGTTGTAGAGATGAGGTCTCGCTGCCCAGGCGGGTCTCGAACCCACGGGCTCAGGCAATCCACTCACCTCAGCCTCGCAAAGGCGCGGGATTACAGGCTGAGCCACTGAGCCCGGCTGGGATTGTGCTTTTTATTTGGTTCTGCCTGTTTGTTGTTGGTATATATGAATATGACTGTCTTTGCACGTGTATTTTGTACCCTGAAACTTTGCCAAAGTCCTTTATCAGTGTAAGAAGGTTTTTGTCAAATTTGCTTAGATTTAAAAACAAGAGGATCATTATTATCAGCACAAGGGATAACTTAACTTCCTCGTTTCCTCTTTGGATACCCCTGATTTTCTTCTCCTGTCTGAGTGCTCCACCTAGGAATTCCAACACTATGTTGAACAGGAATGATGAGAGTGGGCAGACTTCTTCTGTTCGAGTTTTCAGGGAAAATGCTTCCTATTTATGTCCATTCAGTAATGTGTTGGCTGTGAGTTTAACATAGATGGCTCCTACTATTTTGAAGTATGCTTCCTCTATGCCTAGGTGTTCAATTGCTATTATCACGAAGGGATGCTAGATTTTATTGAAAGGTGGTTTTTGGTTTTTGTTTTTGTTTTTGCATCTAATGATAATAACCATGTGACTCTTTTATTTTTTTTTACATCTTTTGATATATTTAATTACAAAATGTGTCTCACGGATGTTGAGCCAGCCCAGCATCCTGGGGATGAAGCATACTTGATTATGGTGGATGACTTGCAAGAACATTGTTGAGAATTTTTGCATTTACTTTCAACAGGAAAATTGGCCTTGTAGTTCTCTTTCTTTATTGGATCTTTACCCGGTTTGGGTATCAGTGTTGTGTTAGCTTCATAAAATGATTTGGGGAGAGTTCTATCTTTCTCCATTGCCTGGAATACTTTCCATAGTATTGGTATGGGCTCCTTCTTACATGTTTTATATAATTCATCTGGAAAAACTTCTGAACCAGGGATTTTTTGTAGTAGTAGTTTTCTTATGATGGAGTCAGTATCCTGGATTGTTATTCATCTATTAATGTTTCAATTTCTTCGTGTTTCAACCCTGGGAACTTTGTGTGATGTCAGAAAATCCTCCATATCATTTAGGTTATCAAGTTGTTTCCATACAGGTGTGCATAGTAATTCTTGATAATCTTTAGTATTTCTTCTGGGTCAGTTGTGACTAGATCTTTTACATTTCTTTTTCTTCCTTTTTTGATTTTTTTTATTTTAAAGATGTAGGGTACAATTCAGGGTTAGATATACCAATGTTCATTATGCAGGTACCTTTGTTGATGAGGTGTGTCCCCGCCTCCCCTGGCAGTTTCTCTCAACTGTCAATTTCACTCCCACTCCCCTGGAAGTTTCTCCCAACTACCAATGGGATTGTGCTTTTTATTTGGTTCTCTGCCTGCTTGTTGTTGGTGTATAAGAGTGGGACTGTCTTTTGCACATTTATTTTGTATCACAAAATTTTGCCAAAGTCCTTTATCAGTGCAAGCAGGTTTTTGACAGATTCTGTTGGATTTTCAAGGTATAGGATCATATAATTAGCAAAGAGGAATAACTTCCTCTTTTCCTGTTTGGATAGCTGTGATCTCCTTTTCTTATTCAATTGCTGTAGCTAGGACTTACAACACAATGCTGAACAAGAAGGGTGATGGGGGCAGCCTTGTCTTTTTCCAGTTTTCAGGGGAAATATTTCCAATTTCTATCCATTTACCAATATGCTAACTGTGGGTTTATCATAGATGGTGCTTACTATTTTGAGGTATGTTCCTTCTTACCAAGGTGTTTGAGGATCTTAATTAAGAGGAGATGCTGAATTTAATCAAAAGCTTTTTCTGCATCTAATCATGTGGTTATGGTTTTTGCATCTGTTGATGTATTTAATTATATTTATGCAATTATGGTCTTGTAGATGTTGAACCAGCCTTGCATCCTGGGGATTAAGCTTACTTGGTCATGGAAGATGATTTTGAGATGTGGTGTTGTATCCAATTTGCTAGAATCTTGTTGAGGATTTTTGCTTCTATGTTGATAAGCGATATTGCCCTGTAGTTCTCTTTTTTTATTGTTTGAACCTTTATCCAGTTTGGATATCTCTGTGATGTTAGCTTCATAAAATGATTTGTGGAGAATTCCATCTTTCTCAATTGCCTGTAATACTTTCAATAGGATTGGTGTCAGCTCCTGCTTGTACATTTTATAGAATTCTGCTGGAAAGCTATCTGGTCCAGGGCCTTTTTTTTTTGTAGACAGTTTTCTTATTACAGAGTCAATTTCCTGGGTTGTTATTTGCCAGAGTCTAGCTCCAGGAGAGAGTCAGGGCCTAAATGGGGAGAATCAGGAACAGCGAAGAAGAATGACAGGAGTCAACTTCTTGGGTAGAGTTCAGGACTCTGCCAATTTTTATTCAATTCTTACATGCTTATATAGTTTTTTTACTGACCCCTGTACCCACAAAAATGCAGCACACATTACACATTAAATGTTCACATCATGTTTTTTCCTTTTGTTTATGAGGAAGTTCACCTTTACAAGTTTCTTTTTGTTCCTTCCTGCTACCAGTGGCATTATTTATGTAACAAAACACCAGCTGCCAAGAATTTATCAACCACAACCTGTGACCTCTAAGCCAACTGAACCTCTTCCCCTCGCTATTCAATTTCTTTTTCTTTACTAATCTATTTTCTTCATACACTTTTAGCAGCAATATATTGACTTCTTTTTTCTTTTATATAACCACCTTTATCTTACCCACTATGAATTCTTAATACTCTATATTAATTAATTAAAAAATTTAACTTTCTTAATTCTAATTGCCTTATCTATATTACTTGCTATTTTCTTATCACCTATTTTACATTTTATATTTCTAAACAAAACTTAAGTCTATATCTACACTTATATATGAAATTAATCTTACTTCTAATCCTAAATGTATTTAATTTTAAACCTACATTAAGTGTGTATAATTTTAAGTTTACCTTAAAGCTTAATTATCTCCTATTTCTTCTATTACTTATATTTAACTAATACCTACATTTATAATAAACATTTATCTTTTAATTATAACTGTCATTTATTTAATTCTAATCCTTACTTTAGTTTTAACCCTCTTTCTTAATTATTTCTTAAATCAAAAGGCATGTCTGTGACTTGTTTTTCCTGAAAATACCTGTTTTTGGAGATACTCTGTCTCAGTTTCTCACTTTGTCATCAATCACAACTGTCAATGTTGTTACTTATAAAGAGTATGAGGAAGTACTTGTTTTTCCTTTTTAGCTAATGGTTGCAAAATTTCATGGGAAAGGGGGTAGTAAAACATTCCCTTGTCCCTTCAGGGGGGAAATTTTTGCTGTTGAGCCCTTTTTACGTTTCTATACATAGGTTTACTGCTAATTCCACACTCTTGCACATTCTAGCTAATTGTTTTGTTTATCAAGGGAGGTGTTTTTCAAGCCTAAGTACGCATTCCTTTAAGACCAAAGGAGTCCTTCAATAGGATCCATGGGGTTCTGCCTCCATCATGGCCGCTTCCCACTGGGGCTCTGCTCCCAGTCAGCGTTTTTCCCACTTTCGGGTAACCTCCATTTTGCCTCTTTAGGGGTTGTAGCTTCCGGCAGTTATTGGTCTACTTGGTGTCTCAGTGTCTTCTTGTTTCAACCTTGGGTGGTTGTATGATGTCTGAAAGTTCTCTATTTCATGTAGGTTATCAAGTTTGTTTCCATACAGTTGTGCATAGTAGTCTCTGATAATCTTCTGTATTTCTTTGGGGTCAGTTGTGATTTGATCTTTTATATTTCTGATTGTGTTTATTTGGGCTTTTTCTCTCTTTTTCTTGGTCATTCTGGCTAGGGGGTCCATCAATCTTATGTATCCTTTCAAAGAATCTGCTTTTTGTTTATTTTATTTTTGCTATGTTATTTTTGTCTTCTATGTCCAGTTTTTGGGCTTTTACTTTGGTGATCTAAATTCTTCTACTGAATTTAGGGCTTTGGTGGTCTTGCTTTTCCAGCTCCCTTAGGTGATTTGTTAGACTGTTAACTTCTATTTTCTTGATGTGTATTCATAGAAATATAAACTCCCCTCTTAATACTCTTTTTATGGCATACCAGAGGCTTAGGTAACATGTATCTTTGTTTTCATTTGATTCCAGGAATCTTTTAATTTAGTTTTGATTTCTTTGTTGACTCAGGAGTTGTTTAGCATCATGCTGTTTCAAGTCCATGTCTTTGTGTGTTTGGGGGGAACTTTGTTGTTGTTGATATTTATTTTTATTCCACTGTGTTCTGATAAGATGCATGGCATTATTTGATCTTATGAAATTTGTTTATGCTTGATTTATGACTGAGGATGTGGTCAATTTTGGAGTATATTCCATGTGGCCATGAGTAGGATGTATATTTCATGGTTGTTGGGTGGAGTGTTCTGTAGGTATCTAATAAGTCCATTTGGTCAAGTGATAAAATATCTCTGTTGATTTTTTGCCTCGATGATTTTTTAGGGTTGTTAGTGGGGTATCTAAGTCCCCAGCAATGATAGTGCTAGAGTCAATATCTTTTTTTACTTTACTTAGTAGCTGTTTTATAAAAGCTGGTGCTCCTTTGTTGGGTGCATACATGTTTAGGATGGATGTTTCTTGTTGATGAATTGAATCTTTAACCTTTGTCAGTGTACTTTTGTATCTTTTAAATTCTTTATAGCTTAAGGGTTATTTTGTCTGTATTAAGATAGTTAGTTTTGCCTTCTTTTGTGATCCGCATGCCTGAAAATTTGTTTTCCTTCCTCTGACTTTGAGTTTGTGAGTGTCCTTTGTAGTGAGATATGTTTCTTGGAGGCAGCATATTGTTGGGTCATGCTTTTCTAATTCAGTTTGCCATTCTATGTCTTGTCAGTGGTGCATTTAGTCCATTCCCATTCAGGCTGATTATTGAAATATGAAAGTTTGTCTCTGTCATCAGGCTCTTTCAAAGTTGTTTTGTTTTCTTTTAGCTTTTTTGTTAATATATGTGTGTGTGTTTTCATTTTGGGGGTTGTGCTGTTTGTTTTGTTGCTTCTGTGTTTGTTTCTGATCTTCTGAAGTATATGGTCTTTCTTTTGTTTCTTTTTTCTTCTGTGCACAGCACCTTTTTAAGCATCTGTAGAGCTGGCCTCAAAGCAGCATATTCTCCTAGGGATTGGATGTCTGGAAAAGATCTTAATTCTCCACCACTGAGGAAGCTTAACTTGACTGGGTAGGAAATTCTTGGTCGAAATTGCTTACCTTTGAGAACATTAAAGATTGAGGTCCAATCCCTTCTGTCCTTTAGTGTTTCTGCAGATAAGTCTGCAGCAATTCTGACTGGTCTTCCCTCGTAAGTAGTCTGAACTTTGTCCCTTGATGCCTTTAGGAGTTTTTATTTTATACCTACTTTATGTTGGCATATTACTGTATGTCTAGGGGTTGGTCTTCTCATAAGATGTCTTGCAGTGGTTCTCTGAATCTCTTGTACTAGTATTGTCATCTCTCTGACCAGATGAGGAAAGTTTTCTTGAATATCTCACAGAATGTTTGTTCCAAGGTGTTTTTCCTTTCTCTTTGTACTTCAGGTATCCCAATCAAATGTAGGTTTGACTTATTGATAAAATCACATATCTCTAGGAAAGTTTGTTCTTTTCTCTTAAGCTTTTTTCTATATTTTTAATGGGTTGGGTTACTTCCATATTTTGTTCTTCCACATATGAGATTCTTCCTTCTGATTGGTCAATTCTGCTTCCCATGCTTGCCCATTTGTTATTTATTTCATGGATGGAATTCTTTAGTTCTATTATTCCTAAATATGCTTTCTTGAGTCTGTCCAACTCCACTGCAACTTCATTTATTTTTACCTCTTGTATTTCTGGATTTTTTTACTCATTCTATCCAATGATTCTCTGATCTCTGTAAGTATCCTCTGGGTATGGTCGTTCTCAGAGATAGCCATGATTTGTGCTCCAGTAGCTGTTCTTTCTAGCACTAACTCTTTGTCGGGGGCTTTGAAAGTTACCAGTGATTTTTCTGGTTGGTTTTTCTTCATTTCTTCTGTCCTCTTATCATTCCCTCCAATTCTGTTGCTCAGTGGAGAATGGAAAAGCAATCTCTTCTGATATTTGCTCTACTTTCTATCCTTTCCTGAGTTGGGGCTCCAGGATTGTTCAATTATGAAATAAGGTTCAGGGTGGGATTTTGTGCTATCTCTTTACAATTTTGAGCACTTGTTAAGGGGTGGGAAAGTGGCTGCAGTGATTCAGAACCTGTTGGCAGGCCACAATTCTTGCTGTCTTGTGAATTGGCCAACTGAGACTTATTCTCTATTTCCACACACTATGAGCTTATAATGGGTGTGCATGTGGAGCCCCTAAGTCCAAGACAGGGTATAAGAGAGAAAAGAGAGAGAAGGAGAGAAAAAAAGGGAACAGAGAAGAAAGAGAGAAACAAAAATGCAGAGCAAGAGCAAAGAGAGAGAAAAAGAAGGAGGGAAAAAAAAAGAAAAAATAACCACCAAACAAACAAAGCAATAAAAATTAAATTAAAAAAGAAAACACAACCAAAACAAACCACAAACCCCAAAAATCTGTTGGTAGAGATTTCTCAGCTTTAGTATATCTTTTTGAGAGTGAGGGAGCTTACACTTGTGGTGAGTTATGCAACTACAGGTCTGTTACTGCAGTCTGCAGTCTCCTTCTTAGCTGTTGAAACTTGAGATGTTGGAATCATCACCCCTTGCAGCCTACAATTGATAGTTGGTGTACACCTATGAGGGAGGGTGGGAAAGTAAATTAACTCAGCATCTCTTGGGCTCTCTCCCCCTTCCTTCTTCTCCAAGAACAGTCACAGATCCCACAGCACCCAGTTTGTGGCAGGGGAATGGGGTCTCCTGTCTCTACCTTGTCCTCCTAATCTCTTTCACTCATTACTAGGGGTTGGGGGAAGTTAACTAGGCACTCACCAGGCTCCTTCTTTGTCAGATCTGCTGTATGCATCTCAGGGCAGGAGGTAGATTGTCTGAGACTCCGCATCTGCCATTACCCACCAGGACTTGTGCAGTGGGGCAGCACTCTCTGAGTTCATGAAGAGCAGCCCCAAACAATGGATAGATCACCCCCTGATCTTGAGATGTGGGTCTGGTGTTCTGTATAGGCTTCCCTGAGGCACTTCTTTTTCCAGACTTTAGAGTGGCTGCTCAGTTTCTCTACAGACTGCTGTTCCTGCCACAAATGGGTTTGGAAAAATAGTTCCCTTCCCAAAAAGTACCATAGTCTCTAGCTCAGGTCCCAATGACAGGGCCTTGCAGCCTAGCCTGGTGCTGGAGGCAGAGACAGTGAGTCCAGGTTCAGGGTGGAATCTTTCTGCTACTTCTTTGGGACTCTGCCCCTGGTTCCCTGGCTGAACGTCCTCCATGGTCCTTGCTGCCAGTGTCCTGCCTGGTGCTGCAGTGGTGGGAATGACAGTCACTCCAGCAGCTCCTTCCCAGGAAAAGCTTTGTTGATTTTAGAAAATGGCACTCAGTTTCTGTGCTCCAGGAAGCCTAGAGTCCAAGCAACGCAGCTGCAGCACAAGCCACTTCACTAGGAAAGCCCTACCTACTTGCTCCCAAGTCCCCACTCAGTCAGCCAATCATATGTCCACTTACACACATACATTCAAATTTGTTGACACACTCACTCATTCACACAGGGATTCATGCAGTCCAACTGGCTATGCCACTGTCTTCTCCAAAAACCCAGATTTTTTTTACATTAAGCCAATGATATATTTTTCAGAAAACTGAGGATCACAAACATTTTTTATCTTTTTATTGTGATAACTTCCTTGATGCAAATACTTTTAGCATTTTGCAATACATAACTCCATCGGATCTTGAAATCTTCCAGGGAAGGATAATATGTTATTAATCTCTTTATCTTCATGGCCTGGTACATGTTATATACTTAATAAATGTTTGATTCATGCATTAGTTGGGAACATCTAGTCATCTCTAACTCCTCTAGAGCAAGTTGTGTTTCTCTTCATAGTGCTTATATATCTATTTTCACTCTATTGTAAACATTTATTTCTATTCTCTGTCTGAAGGTACATCTCAATGACAGAAACAAAGACTCCATTCATGTTTTTATGGTCCCTAACACTAGTACCAACTTTCAGCACATGGTGGCAAGTACTCAGCAAATTTATTTAGCTAAATAATCTTTGAAAGTTAGATTCTCCAGCCGGGCTCGTTGGCTCAGCCTGTAATCCCGCGCCTTTGAGAGGCTGAGGTGAGTGGATTGTCTGAGCCCGTGGGTTCGAGACCCACCTGGGCAGCGAGACCTCATCTCTACAATAAATCAAAAAATCAGCCGGGCATGGTAGCACATGACTGTAATTCCAGCTACTTGGAAGGCTGAGACGGAAGGATCGCGGGAACCCAGCAGGGCTAGGCTGCGGTGGCCGGGAGCGGCCACTGCACTCCAGTCTGGGTGACAGAGTGAGACTCCAACTCAAAAAAAAAAAAGAAAGAAAGTTAGATCCTCTTCAGAAGAGTGTGCCTCATAATGACAGGGGATAGGAAAATGCATGTTCTGTGATATTAACTCTTTCCTTTCATACCTCTCAGTAGACTGTGGACTTCTTGAAGGTAAAGCATGAGGCCTAGTCATCTCTATATCCCCAGTATATGGCACACAGAGCTAAAGTGTCAAACTGAATTTGACTCCCACTTCTAATCTTAGGTTAAACTTCATTATAGACTAACCTAGGCCAACCATTAGAGTAAAATAGCTTCCTGGCTTGATTCAATAAATGTAATCAAATTCAAATCTTGAATGTCTGCAATAAATCTTAGAGTCTAAAGTGCTAGATTAGGCTATTCTGCCTTAATTAGTTTAGCTTTCTTTGATTTGAACACGGCCCATTAATTTAAATTAAATAAACAATTCAAAGTCAGTGGACAATAAATTAGATAAATGTAAACGTCAAGGACTGCAACTCCCTAGCTATATTTTAAAGATAGTAAATATGTAAGGCATCAGAGACAAATATTCCTTTTGATGATGATAATAAGATATTCCAGATCAGGAGAAAAACTGTGACTTATTTTAAAATACACAGGCACTAAAAACATTTTGGCAACAAACTTTTCTTTTTGTTACTGTGTGTGGATGTTGCCCTAGTTCTAGTAAAATTTTAGAAGTTATCAACAAATTGTTTGTATTGTTGTGCAAGTTTCAAAGAATAGGTTGTAATGATGGCTTAGGTGTCCTTTTAACATCCCGTTGCATTCATTGTTTTTTGGTAATCATTTGTGTATGTTCTTTAGAGAGTTAACCACATTATTTTGATCCATTCACTAGATGTTATCTGAACTCACTTTCTGATATAGAAAATCACACCAAATAGTAATTTTGTCAAATGCACCACTTTTGTTGATTATAACAGCAAAATACATGTTTTTGAATTAGCTGAAAATCTGTTTCACTGAACTGATCAGCAAATCCATCAAAAAGAGCTAAATGCAGTTTTCCAGCACCAAAAAAGTACTTTTATTGTTGACATATTTGCTTATGCTTTCTTTGTATTATAGTCTTCTGAGGTAGGACATCCTAATTCCTACAGTATTAGGATGACTCTGCAAAATCTTACTCTTCAAATGGTCATGCTAATTTGAGCCATTTGATGGGCATGTGCAGATATAGGGCTTGTTCTAACATAGGAATAGTTGTTCTCAGTAGATCTCTGATATTCGTAGATACTTTTTATTGCTTGTGCTGCAGGAGCTAAGTTGTAACACAGTAATCCATTCTAAAAGAAAAGCGTAGTCATGGAGAGGTAAATTTAAGTTGAGAATCCATGGCAATATTGGTATTTAAAATAAAAGCTCTTAAGACAAATATCCCTTGCTCAATTTTTTAAAAAAATTTTGCTTCTAGCAAAATAAACAGTGTCAATAAAGGCACTGCATCAAAATGATTAAAACAGTTTCTAAGACTTATTGGCATCACAATTTAGGAATATAGTTTGGACTTGTGCTATCAAATTGTCAGCAAACCTAGACCCGTTTGATCAAATCGTACCATGTGCTATGTGTGTATGTGTATATTTTCCATATTTGTGAAATGTATGATGCATCTTGTAATTAAATTAATGTAATTTCATTTTAAGTACCAACAACTTTGTAGCTCTTCAATGTCTATGGGGTTCCATCCTTAACTACTAAACTCACTTGAAAGAGACATTCATAGAAATAATTTCATGACCAAGAAGTAGCACTAAAATATGAGGATTTGGAGGACAATGTCAATGAGAATGCTAGAGTAAATTCATGATGTTCATTAGAAAACAAGAATTTCTCATGAGAATATATGCATAGAAGCCAAAATGGAAGATTAAAGGCTTTATCAGTAAAAATCTGAAAAGGAAACAGATGGCACACTCATATTGGATAATTTTAGGAGAATTTAACACATGGACTATTTACAAATGTGTGGGTAGGATTTAGGAATAGCAGTAAGGAATGATGAGGTACTCCAAGGCTAACAACAGTAGGGTATTTTTTCCACCCCTATGCTTGAAGGAACAAAGAAGAAAATGATTGTCAGAACCCAGACAGGATAGTTATATGGGAAGGGCCACATGACAGTAGTTGTGGCTTTAATGAGAGGGACATGCCATCCCATTGCAGGCCAGAAGGGAAGCAGCCAAGAGAATACAGAATGTACTCCAACTAATTTTCTTTTCTTTTCTTCTCTTTTCTTTCACTTGACAATGCCTCCCACTGACCAAACCTAACAAAAAGCTAAAGGTAAGAGGGCTTCTTGTTGTATGTCTATACAAGTCAGTCTCCCAGAATAATGTGCAAGGGGGAGAAGAATGTAGGATTTCCTACTGCAAGGATTTCTGGAAAAAAGTGACCTTATGCCTACATGTCTCTCAAGGTGGATATGACTATAAGTAAGTTTATTTTGAAGAAGTGAATTAATTCAACATCAGTAAAGATTATCATAGAACAATTGAAGTACAATTATAGTTTTGTGGCATAGTACAGAATGAATTATTTAATATAAGAGGATCTGAATTTTGGTCTTGACTCTGCAAACTGACATGCTTTGTGAATGTGGACAAGTTACTTTACTTCTCTGAGCTTAGTTTATACGTAAGTAAAGGGGACAATAATACATATTCTATTTGTCCATACCTGAGTGGGTGGTTGTAAGATTCAAAATAAAACATATTTGAAAAACACTTTATAAATCTAAGTGTCTTTTTAAACATAGGAATCTATGCTTTCAGCATTGCGAAATGGAGTTCAAAGATAAGTTCTGGGCATGTGGAGAAATAAGCTGACTTTTAAATTTTTTTTATTTTTTACAGTGACAGATCTATCTCCTTCCTTCCAGACAGGACTCTGCCAGCTTCCCACCAGATCTAATTAAGTTTTAAATGAGATTCAGGAAGTCATAATAGCTTATTCTGATTGTTCTTTTTATATCATACAGTCTCTAAATATTCATTGTGCTCATATGATTAAGCTGTAAATCAATAAAAAAAAAGCCAGCGGGCTTTTTTGAATTTTTTACTTTGCCCCATATATTTGGCTATACCAGTCATCTTAACATTATATCGACTTTTACTCTTTTCACATTGTCTTTACTCAACTTGCTTTGTCTGAAGAGCTCTTAACCGTATTTCGAGACCCAAAGTAAATATCTTCATTTCCGAAAACCTCTCCTTACCCCCATATAAGAAGATTTCCACTTCTTGTTTTGTACATGTAGTACTTAGAACGTATTTCTATGATACCTGGTACCACTGCATTGCATTCAAATGATTTCCTTCTTTTTCTGTATCTCCCATGAGACCCTGAGGGCAACAAGTATAAGGGTCTTTTCTTAACTAGGTTTTCAATCTCATTAACTAGCAACGTGCCTGGAACTTTGTGTGGGTTCAGTTAATTGGAATTCAAATTCTGAACGTAGGTAAATAATAATATATAAAAGGCCGGGCTTGGTGGCTCAGCCTGTAATTCCGCGCCTTTGGGAGGCTGAGGTGAGTGGATTGCATGAGCCCGCGGATTCGAGACCCGCCTGGGCAGCGAGACCTCATCTCTACAATAAATCAAAAAATAAGCCGGGTGTGGTAGCACATGCCTGTAATTCCGGCTACTTGGAAGGCTGAGGCGGAAGGATCGCCAGAGCCCAGCAGGTGAGGCTGTGGTGGCCGGGAGCGGCCACTGCACTTCAGTCTGGGCGACAGAGTGAGACTCCAACTAACTAACTAACTAACTAACTAAATAAATAAATAAATAAATAAATAAATAAATAAATAAATAAAAATAATATATAAAGGAATGCTGAATTCTATTTTTACCTTTCTACTCCTCAAATTGATTCACCAGATAGAAATTGCAACTATTTGGAACAAAATACCTACTATTTACTTTCACGGTAGAACAACAGAGGAAGATACACCCTGACTTTGATGAAAAGATACTCAAATGGGTTTCAAGCTGAGAGTGATCATAAATGTATATACTAAGGAAAAACTTACCTGAAAATGAACTTGAAAAAATTTATAAAATACTGTAACACTACACTACTTTGATTGGAAGTGGATAAAATTTTTACTAGGTTTTTTCTGTTAGTACCCGTTTTCCATTTGTTAATTTGTCCTTTTTTTTTTGAGTCAGAGTCTCACTCTGTCGCCCAGACTGGAGTGCAGTGGCCGCTCCCGGCCACCGCAGCCTCGACCTGCTGGGCTCCGGCGATCCTTCCGCCTCAGCCTTCCAAGTAGCTGGAATTACAGGCATGCGCTACCACGCCCGGCTGATTTTTGATTTATTGTAGAGATGAGGTCTCGTCAAGTTGCCCAGGCGGGTCTTGAACCCGTGGGCTCAGGCAATCCACTCACCTCAGCCTCCCAAAGCGCGGGATTACAGGCTGAGCAACCAAGCCCGGCATGTTAATTTGTCTTTATCTATGAGTACTTACTATCAGGCATATTGTAACAAGTGCCAGAGATTTAAGAAAAAAAATACTTATGGAAGGAAATAATTAAAATTGGAAAAAAGTATATTTATTTACTTAATCCTACCCCCCACACAAAGACAAATATTATGCAATTTAATGGTAAACACATGTATAATTAGTATTCCAAGAAAACTAGTTTGCTATGGCAGCTTTTAATTTAGCAAGAATATGTGAAGTTTGAAGTAAAAAAAACATGGCCCCCAAAGGAATATTTCTATGTCTCTACCTTAATGTGATAAACGGACTGATAGTATATATTTATATAGATATATATATATATTTTTATTTTAAAGATGTGGGGTAAAATTCAGATTTAGTTATACAAGTGGTCATCATACATGTAAAGTTTGGGCTTTCTTTTGGTCCCCTGTTCACCTGATTTGAGATCAGGTATGCTTATTGATGTTATGTGTTCCCCTTCCTACCCTGGCAGTGTCCCATTACTGCCAATCCCTTTCTTAATTTATTTTGGTAAATGTTCAGGTTCCGATTGTGAGCAAGAGATTGTGGTACTTAATTCTTTGCTTCTGTGATAGATCACTGGGTATGATAGACTCTAAATCCATCCAAGTTGCTGCAAAATCCAAAATTTTGTTCTTCTTTATGAGTGCATAATATTTCATCTTGTATACGTGTCACATTTTTTTTGTTTGAGTTTGAGTTTCACTCTGTCGCCCAGACTGGAGTGCAGTGGCCGCTCTCGGCCACTGCAGCCTCGACCTGCTGGGCTCTGGCGATCCTTCCGCCTCAGCCTTCCGAGTAGCCGGAATTACAGGCACGCGCTACCACGCCCGGCTGATTTTTTGATTTTATTATAGAGATGAGGTCTCGCCTGCCCAGGCGGGTCTGGAACCCGCGGGCTCAGGCAATCCACTCACCTCAGCCTCCCAAAGGCGCGGGATTACAGGCTGAGCCACCGATCCCGGCTTGTGTCACATTTTTTTATCCATTCCCATTTGGATGGGCAGCACAGTTGGTTTCATGTTTTTTTTACTGTTGTGAATAGTGCTGCAAAAAACATGCATGTACAGGTATCTTTTTTGTAGAGTGCTTTAAATTCCTCCAGGTATATTCCCAGATGGGGATTGCTGGGTTGTATGACAGGTCAGTTTCTAGTTATTTTAGGAATCACCACACTGTTTTCCACAGAGTTTGAATTAGTTTGCATTTCCACCAACATTATAGAAGCATTCCTTTTTCTCTGCATCCTTACCAGCGTCTGTTGCTGTTTGTTTTTATTAATGATGGCCATTATGACTGAAGTTAGGTGGTATCTCAATGTGATTTTGATTTGCATTTCTCTGATGATTAGTGAGGTTGAGCATTTTTTCATGTGCCTGTTGGCTGCCCGTATATCTTCTTTTGAGAAGTGTCTACTCATATCTTTTGCCCACTTTTTAATGGGACTGTTTTTTTTTTTCTTTCAGCATGTTTGAGTTCCTTATAGGTCCTGGATGTTACACCTTTGTCAGATATGTAGTTGGCAAATATTTTTAAGCAGAAGAAAGAATCTCAGAGCTGAAAGGCCAAAGTATAATTAATCCAATCTACTAAAAGTATAGAAAAAAACTTAAGAAGGAAGAAGAAACTCTCCAAGAGATGTGCGATTTTATTAAGAAATGAAACCTATATCTGACAATATATTTTTCAACGTTTTATTTGTAATTATATGATTTTAGGGGTTGAGCTAAAGAATGATGAGACAGACCTTAGACTCTGAGGTTTTCTTTTTTGTACCAAAGCCTAAGACCATACCAATGCTCAGAGATTAACTAATTTGTTTGTTTTCTTTAAATTTTCTTTCAAAATACGTGAAATATAAAAATATAACTTTGTATCAGTCAGCGTGACTCAGTCAAAGGAACGTTTTGAGTTTAAATTTTTTCTCCTCAAAGAGGATAGTGCACCTAAGCCAATATTGTTAAACTTCCATCTCCCTTGTCTTTATTTTAAAAAGCAGTACATTAATGAGTAATAAGTTCGTCTCCTCAATTTTGATCATTCAGACTTGGGAGACAAGGACCACTGGGAAGCTGGTTCTACTCTGATGGGTGGGAATTGTAAAAGGCACTGAAAACTTTCATGCTTCTCAGCATGATACTGTGAGATGCAAACCTACTCTCCTTCAATTTTCCTGAGAGTGAAAGAAAATAAAATATGGGAGTTATCACGGTACCCATGTGGCAGAGTCCAGTGTTCCAAGGGAAGGCATTAACATTATCCATCATAATCAATATCCACATCTAACCCATAAAAATGTTCTATAGTAAAACCAAGGGACAGGAATGAGAGGTGGAAATACTGTGTGACTTGACCAAATTCTATCTCTTCATTTTAAAAATTGATCCATTCAATATATAACCTTTTGTAATGCCCAATTTTGAGCCATGTTATTGTCTTAGGGAGAAGTGAAATGCAAGGGAAATTACTGAAATTAGCTCAAAGAAACCATTCTACAATATACACAATTTCTGTTTCATTCATACTTTGAATTTTGGAAAGAAAGCTAGCATATTTGATTTTCCACAATTCAGATGCTTATTATACAGTCATCTACTATAGCACTTTCTCACCTAAGTTATTTCTATGCAGCCTAAATTTCTTTAAAGACTTTAACCCTTTTATGTAGTCCAGTAAAGTACAATAGTTCTAGACTATAAATTAGAACAACTAAATTCCAGCCTTAGCTTTACCTTTTAACTATGTGGCCCTGGAAAGTCACTCCATCTTGTTAGGTCTCAGTTGCCTCATCAGTAAAATAGATATATTACTGCACTGTTTACTTCACAGAGTTAAATGCATAATATATTACAGATTGAAGAGTAATCTGTCTATGAAGGGCTATATAGATACACAGAAAATGTGTCCCTAGTCCTGTGGGATGGTAGGCAACAGCATCATTTTTTACCTAGAAAGTTTTAGGGACACAAAGTAAAGTGAGTGACTCACTAATAAATCTAAAACTAGACTCAAAGAATGGGCATGCATTTTAAACAATGCATGCCACAGGCCTAGCATACTTATAGACATGTCTAAAACAAAACTTATAAATCTAAAGATAGTTTCTTATAGACAGCACATAGTTGAATCTTATTTTTTTAACTATTTAACCAATCTTTTGATGTCTTCATGTGTTTTGATTGAAGAGATTTAATTCATATAGATTTAAGTAATTATAGATAGGGAAGGACTTACTTGTCATTTTGTTAATTTTTTTCTGTCCATTGTGTAGTTATCTTGCTTCTCTTTTCCTCTCTTGCTGTCTTTTGTGTGTTTCAATGATTTTTTTTATAGTGTTATGTTTTGAGTTCTTTCTTTTTATCTTTTGTGTATCTTCTAAGGTATTTTCTTTGTGGTTACCATTAGGATTACATAAAACATCCTACAGTTATAACAGTTTATTTATTTATTTATTTATTGAGTTGGTGTCTCACTCGGTCGCCCAGACTGGAGTGCTGTGACCGCTCCCGGCCGCCGCAGCCTCGCCTGCTGAGCTCCGGCGATCCTTCCACCTCAGCCTTCCGAGTAGCTGGAATTACAGGCATGCGCTACCACGCCCGGCTGATTTTTTGATTTATTGTACAGATGAGGTCTCGCTGCCCAGGTGGGTCTCGAACCCACAGGCTCAGGCAATCCACTCACCGCAGTCTCCCAAAGGCGCGGGATTACAGGCTGACCCACCGAGCCCAGCTATAACAGTTTATTTTAAACTAATAATAGCATAACTTCGATCACATACAAAAACTACAATTTTGCTTCTTCCCTACCCACACACTTCATATTAGTGTCACAATTTATATCATTTATATGGCACATCCATTAACAAATTTTTATAGATATAGATATTGTTTCTTTTTTAAAAAGTCAGATCTCACTCTGTCACCTAGCCTGGAGTGCAGTGGCACACTCACGGCCACTGCAGCCTCAACCTCCTGGGCTCATGTAATCCTTCCACCTCAGCCTTCCATGTAGCTGGAACTACAGGCATGCACCACCATGCCCAGCTAATTTTTTGATTTATTGTAGAGATGAGGTCTCACCAAGTTGCCCATGCTGGTCTCGATCCTGTGAGCTCAGCCAATTCTCTCACCCTGGCCTCCCAAAGTGATGGGATTATAGGCAGGAGTCACAGCACCAGGCCTAGATATTATTAATAATTTTGATTTTAACTTTAATACTAAAATTAAGTGGTTTACACATCACAATTTCAGTATTATAATATTCTGTCTTCGTCTACATATTTATCTTCATCAGTGAGTTTTATACTTCCATATGCTTTCATTGTTGCTATTCAGCATCTTTTCATTTCAACTTGAAGAAATCCCTTTAGCCTTTCTTGTAAGGCAGGCCTAGTGGTGATGAAATCCCTAAGCTTTTGTTTGATTCAGGAAGTCTTTATTGTGCTTTCATTTTGGAAGCACAGTTTTTCTGGGTATAGTAGTATGGGTTGATCATTTTTGTTGTTGTTGTTTTTTGCTGGTTTGTTTCAGTACTTTGAATATACCTTTTCACTCCCTTCTGGTCAGCAGTGGTTCTGCTGAGAAATCCACTGTAGCTTATGAAGGCTCCCTTTTATGTGATGACTCACTTTTCTCTTGATTATTTTAAAGATTCTCTTTGACTTTGACCTTTTGACAATTTGGTTATAATGTATCTTAATGTCGACTTCATTGGATTAATCCTCTTTGGAATTCTTAAAGAAGTCTTTAGCCAGTATTTCTTCTACAAAAATCTTTCTTCCCCTTTTCCTTTCTCTTCTTCTAGATTTCATAGTGTATATATTGGTTCATTTGTTGTTGTCCCATAGTCCCTTAGGCTTTCTTTACTCTTTTTTTCATTCTTTTGTTGTTGTTCCTTGGACTACATACTATCAAGTGACCTGTCTTCAAATTTATTGATTTTTTTGTTTGATAAGTCTGTTGTTGAACACCTGTAGTGAATTTTCAGCTGTTATTATATTTTTCAGTTATAGAACTTTTCAGTTCACAATTTCTATTTTTTTCTTTTTATGGTTTGTTATTTCTGTGTTAATATTCTTGCTTTGTTCATGTATTATTTAATGATTTAATTAGTTTTCTAGCTGTGCTATTTTGTAGCTAATTCAGCTTCTTTGAGACTAATATTGTGAATTTTTTAATCAAGAAATTCACCTATCTCCATTTTTTCCAATTTATTTTATTTTGGAGACAGATTCTTGCTCTGTTATCCAGGCTGAAGTACAGTGGCTTGATCATAGTTCACTGCAGCCTCAAACTTCTGAGCTTAAGTGATCCTCTCTCCTCAAAATCCTGAGTGGTTAGGAATACAGGCACATGCCACCATGCCTGGTCAATTTTTTAAGACTTTTTTTTAGAGATAAGGCATTGCTGGTATCCAAACTGGTCTTGAAATCCTAGCCTTAAGAGACCCTCCTTGGCCTCCAAAAATGCCGAGATTACAAGTGTAAGCCACCATGCCCAGCCTCTCCATTTTTTTAGGGTCAGTTATTGTAAATATCTTTTATTTTTTTGTGCCATATTTCCCTGATTCTTTGTGTTTCTTGTAGGTTAGTGTTGGTGTCTGTGTATTTGAAAAACCAGACACCTCTCTCAATCCATACAGACTGGCTTTGACAGGAAAAATCCTTTACCAGTTCATCTGGCTACATATCTGGAAGCCTCCCAAAGATTTCTAATGAATGTGCACATTCCATTCTTTTTCCTTTTTCATGGAGAGAAGTTTCTGGGTTTCAATTGTCCTCCCAATCTCACAGAGCTGTGTTGGCTGCAGTAAGTTGTCCATCTCATTTTCTCAGGATAGTACACTACAATGCCAGAATGTTGAATACTTACTCCACTCCTTTCTCTCCTTCCTTGGTGGGGGGGGAGTTTTAGGGTTATGTGCCTTCTCTTCATTTTACAAAGCTATGCCAACTGAATTAAACTATATTTCTTGGATATGATAGCAAAAGCACAGACAAAGGGAAAATAGATAACTGGGTCTACATCAAATTAAATAGCCTCTGCTCAGCAAAAGAAACAATCAGCAGAATAAAAAAGCAACCTACATAATGGAATAAAATATTTTCAAACCAAATATCTGATGAGGAACTAATGTCTAAAATATATAGGATACAACTATAAGGTATAAGGTACAACTCAATAACAAAAACAAAATGAAATCCAATATTCTAATTAAAAATGGGTCCAGAACTTTAGTAGGCATTTCTCAAAGAAGACATACAAATGGCCAATGGCTATATGACAATGTTCTCAACATCACTCCTTATAAGGGAAATACAAACTAAAATTGCAATGAGATATCACCTCACACCTATTAGAATGTCGATTATCAAAATAACAAAAACATAGCAAGTGTTGGCAAGGATTTGAAGAAATTGAAACCTATGTCCATTATTGGTAGGAATGTAAAATAATGCAGCCACTTTGGAAAACAGTATGAATGTTCTTCAGAAAAATTAAAAATATGATTATCTTATGATATAGCAATTTTATTTCTGGATATATATTTTAAAAATGAAATCAGGATCTCAAAGAGTTATCTTTACTCTTATATTCATTGTAGTATTGTTAAAAAAGCCAAGATATGGAAACAGTCTAAATGTCCATCAACAAATGAAAACATATAGACCATATAGTTTATATTTACAATGAAATATTATTTAGTGTTACAATAGAAGAAACTCTTGCCACATAAACAACATGGCTGAAATGTGAGGACATTATGCTTATTGAAATAAGCCAGTCACAAAAAGATAAAATACTGCATGATTCCACATATATAAGAAATCTTACAGAAGCAGAGCAGAGATAAGTGCTGGTTTACAGGGGCTGGGAAGAGAGGGGAATAGAGAGTTGTTGTTCAATGGGTATAAAGTTTAAGTTATGCAAGATGAAGAAGTTTTAGATATCTGCTATACTATATAGTGCCCATAGTTAACACTACCTATTGTTTATTTTAAAACTTGTTGAGGGTTGTAGTTCTGACAGTGTTTTTACCACAGAATATAAAATAAAAACAGAGAAACATAAGGCATAGGATACATTTTTTGGAGGTGTTAGACAGTAAAATTGTAGTAATGGTTTCATGGGCATATGCATAAGTCCAAACTCTTTCAATTGTATCCATTAAGTATGTGCTGGTTTTTTTCTCTTCAATTATTTCTCAGATGGGTATAATTATTAACATTTAGATGGAGATGTCATTTTTGAAATGTAGTTTAACATCTTTATTTTACAGATGAAGAAACAAAAATCCTATTTTCTCCTAAAGCAAAATATTCCTCTTCATTTCTCAATCTGTTTCGTGGTTAGGCTTCATCTTTGATTCCCCCATTCCTCATTCAACCAGTGAGTTATGAAAATCTACTCTCACAATGTCTAGTGATTTCTTTTCACTTACTCCCCTTCTGGCAGGCAACAGCTCATGCTTACACTCCTATACTAAGGTACTACCTTTTCCTTCTTCCAATTCATCCTTATGTTATAAGGGTAATCTTCCTAAATCATTACTTTCATCATGTTGCTTCACACACAAAATGCTTTTAATGGCTCCCAGTGGCTAGAGGATAAATAGCAAATTCTTTAGTGTGGCTTTTAAGATATTCCACAATAAGCTTCTGATATTTCTTTACCATTCTCTTCTACTCTTCTACATGAACATCATAGTCCCGGAACTAAAATCTATACTATACTGCTCGTTAAATACAGATTACATTTCCTGCAATACCTCTCTCTCTCTCTCTCTGTCTCTCTCTCTCTCTCTCTCTCTTTGTGTGTGTGTGTGTGTGTGTGTGTGTGTGTGTGTGTGTGTCTGTCTGCCTGCCTTTTTCTACCAACTTCCATTTTTCTGGTAGTAAATTCTGCTCTGAACAAAGTGCTCAAAGTGGAAATGTGGAGCTAATTAAACCAAACTTCCTTTGTTTGGAATTTTCACTCAAAATTAAATTATGGAAGTAGTAAACATAAGCATTGTCCCTGGATAATCCAGAAAGTGATCCCTGGAATGCTGTTAATTAGATTCTACTGCCTAGGATTTTTTTGCCTTCTTTTTTTTTTTCCTGAAACTTGATTCTTTGGCACTTCCTCCAATTATTTGTGCTATCTTACATCTTTCCCAGAAACTTTCTCTCTTGCATATCTAGCTGGAACAAGTTGCTCTTACCTACTGTCAGGAGCTCAGCTGAGCTTGGAGAGATTGCTGAGCTACCAGGTGTTAGAGTAGCTGATTAAAGCAACAAGCCAAAAATAAAAGAGGTAAGGCTTTAATTACTTACCACACAACTACAAGTAAGAAGTCAAAACCTGAGAAAGCACTGACTCACTCTGTTCCATTTTTCTCCATGGAACGGTGTACCAGTTGAGGGTCAGGCTGACCAGAACAAGCATTGGAATTATCTCAGTCCAAACAAAAGGCTTCTACGGTTTCATGAATGCTGAGTACTAATGGATAGTAACAATGGGAAAGTAGTTATGGGAAGTGTGGGCTGAGAGAAGAAAAGTGTTGGTTACTGAGTCAGAGTAAGAAAAAAAATTATCTTTAAGGTTTTTCTCTCCTCCTCCAATAAGGAAACTTCGGCAGAGGCACCTAAAGATTTTTACCCAGAGACCTGACTCTTTACTTATAAACATATAACCTTTATTGACATAATGTCGTTACTCATGCCATTCTCTTATCTCCCATTTTTCTTCGTATCTAAGGCTAAGTTTACCTTATTTACATGAAATCATGTGGATCAGTCCAGTACACATTTGACCTTTACTTTGTCTGAAGCCTCACAACACTTATTTTGGATAATCCCTTTGAAAAAATGCTGACAGTTATAACCTTTATGACAACTATAAATGATTTGTCTCTGTCAGCATCTTTAGTCAAAGAGTTATTTATACCTTACACATGTGAATAATTCCTTACAGAATCATGCATGTAGTAAATGCTTAATACAGTTGTGGGGGAATAGCCTGCAGTGTGTTATAAGAAAGGCATATGTCAAAAACTCCCCAAAATAGTTCTTGAAATGACTATTATTTTTTAAGGAAGTTAGTATATATACTACCTAGGAGAGTAGCACAGTACCAGTGATTGATTGCTTTCTCCACTGTCCATTGGCATTTATCTTAAGGAAAGATTTATTTCAATGTGAGCAAAGGGTAAGACAAACAGTAGCAATTATTGAATATTCAGTATGTGCCAGAAACCATGTAAACACTTTCCAATATTTATAGGTTCCTTACAGTAATCCTGAAGCAAACATACTATCCATTTTAAATAAGAGAGCATGACAGCACCAAAAAATTGATTTTTAAATGGTCCCACAAACTTTAAGTGACAGAGCTAGTATTAAATCTGAATCTGTTTGAACACCATGCTTATTATATTATCCATGAAAATGTCCAAATCATGAGATGATATGGATGCCAGAAAGAAGAGTCATGGTATAATAGGAGATAGATAATTGGCAAAGAACATCCCATAAAAAATATTTCCTACAAAATCAAGTAACATTTTGTTGAAAGAAATTAAAGAAGGATTCAATACACGATGACATGTTGTGTTCATGGATTGGAAACCTTGATAGTATATAGACAGCAATACTCTCAAGTTGGTCTACAGATTCAATATAATCCCAATTATTCCTCCTCCTCCTCCTCTTCCTCTTCCTCCTCCTCCTCCTCCTCCTCCTCCTCCTCCTCCTCCTCCTCCTCCTCCTTCTCTTCTTCTTCTTCTTCTTCTTCTTCTTCTTCTTCTTCTTCTTCTTCTTCTTCTTCTTTCTTCTTCTTCTTCTTCTTCTTCTTCTTCCTACTTTTCTTCCTTCTTCTTCCCTCTTCTTCCCTAATTTTCTTCTTCTAGTAGGGAGGAACAAATTGATCCTAAAATTCATATGGAAGGTCAAGGTATGCACAATAGACAAAACAATCTTGAAAAACTTACCACAAAGCTACAATTGTACTGGTCTAAGAGTAGACATATCAATCAATAGACTATAATTGAGAGAGTAGAAATAAATTCATATTTCTATGATCAATTGATTTTTGCTAATGATATAAAGACCACTCAGTGGAAAAAGTAGCTTTTTCAACAAATGGCACTTCATGGTGCTGGGACAACTTGATATCTACATGAAGACAAATGAAATTCAACAACTACCTTTCACCATACACACACACACACACACACACACACACACACACACACATACACACACACACACTTTCAAAATGGTTCAATTACTTAAATATGATAGCCAAAACTATACTATTCTTAGAAGAAAGCATAGGTGTAAATCATATGACCCTTGCTCAGGCTACAATCTTGAATATGACACCAAAGCACAGGAGACAAACAAAAATAAATAAATGAGACTTTATAGAAATTTGAAAAATTACGTTTCTCACTCATAAGTGGACCTTGAACATCTATCATAATACTATGAGAAAAGGATTGACAGTGGTGGGAATATATGGGGGGGCAGGGAGGGCAAGGGTAGTGGGATTAACGGTAGTCAATATCTGTCTGGGGATGAGGGGACACCCCTTATCAACAAGGGTACCTAAATGATGCATATTTGTATACCCAATCCTTAACTGTACCCCACAATTTTAAAATAAAAAATATGTTTTTTAAAAAATTATGTGTCAGAATATATCATCAAAAATTGAGAAAACAACCAACACAGATTAGTATAAAATGTTTAAAAACCATACAACTGATAAAATACTTATTCTAAGAATATATAAAGAACTCTTACAATTCAACAGTTATCAAATGACCCAGGAATTCTACTGCTAGTTTAATATTAAAAAGAAATGAAAACATGCAGTCACACAAAAATTTGTATATGAATGCTCATAGAACCATTATTCATAATAGCCTAAAAATGGAAACAACCCAAATGCCCAATACAACACAAATAGATAAAATAAAAGTTTATACAACTAAACAAAATGGAATAGTATCATGATAAGTGTTTGACATATATGAGCCCTGAAATCATTATGCTAAACAAAAAAGAAGTCAAATGCAAAAGGCCACATAATGTATTATTCCATTTAAATGAAATGTCCCAAATAAGCAAATTAATAGAGACAAAAAAGCAGATTGGTGATTTCCAGAGGCTACTAGAGGGGAGAATGGGGTTTGACTTCTTAACGAGTACAGGATTTCTCTCCAGGGTAACAAAATAGTTCTAAGTTTGGATAACAGCGATGCATAACACTGTGAGTATACCAAAGCTCATTGACTTGTTCACTTTATATTGGTGAATTTTATGGTATGTGAAATGTGTCTCAATAAAACTATTAAAAGATAAATTATTTGCATTATCTTTGCTTCTATAAAAAGATAACAATTTTCTAATCATTTTAAAAAACATTTTCATTTTTACCTTTTTTCCCCAATTGGCAGAAACTCATTTTTATATTTCATAGTTCCATATTTACCTCTGGTTCTTAATGCAGCTTAAAGTGAAAGAGGTCAATTTCTCTAACAGTACTGGTTCTGTGGAAAAGCTTGTGTCACTGATTGGCAGGCATCTCTGTACCTATCTAAATTAGCTTAGTCATTCAATTGCCCTTACACATACACTGCATAGCTTTGAAAGATGGGAGAAAGTCCTAGCCACAACACTTCTAATCTAAAATAAGATAGCTACAAATCTTTAAACCAAATGACACAGCTAAATTTTCTACTCACTGAAAGTTATTTGAGTATATTATCAGCATTGCCCCCGAAAAGAATATTTTGGCTGGACGTGATGGTTCATGCCTATGATCTCAGTACTTTGGGAGGCCAAGTCTGGAGAACTGTTTAAACTCAGGATTTCAAGACCAGCCTGGGCAACACAGTAAGACCTTGTCTCAACAAAAAATAAAAAAATAATAAAAAATAAATTAGTGGGCATGGTGGCACATGCCTATATTTCCAACTACTCAGGAGGCTGAGGTGGAAGGATCGCCTGAACCTAGGAGGTCAGGGCTGTGGTGAGTTGTGATCATGCCACTGCACTCCATCCTAGGCAACAGAGTGAGACCCCAATTCAAAAAAAAATACTTCATGACTTCAGCAAACTTTTTTATGGTAAGTGTATTGCTCTTTTTCTGAGATGCAATGACAATGCTCAGTGTTTTACTATTCTGTAAAAGTCTTATGAGTATAGTGAAACATGATTAATTATATTTACTAGCAACTAACAAAAGAATTTTTTGAATCTACATATCAAAAGCTCAAAAATATCTTAAGCAATCACCTCTCTATGCCTTTTATTTTATTTATTTATTTATTTATTTATTTATTTATTTATTTGATTTTGGTAAAGATGGAGTCTCGCTATGTCACCCAGACTGATCTCAAACTCCTGACCACAAGTGATCTTTCCATCTTGGTTTCCTAAAATACTGGAACTATGGATGTGAGTCACAGTGCCCAACCTCTCTTTCTAAATATAATAGGTTGAAAATGGATAAGAAAGAAGATTTAACACTAAAGATAGCACTTTAAAGTTGTATTATCTAGGTATTATGTCTCCTATTTTACAGATGAAGAAATTGAGTTACAGAAAGACAAATAAATTTGTTAACGATCATTTATGACCAATATTAATTCTGATTCTAGATCTTTCATACTCTAATACCTATCTTTTTTTAATCCACTGCAATAATTAGCTTCTCAATTAAGAAAGACTAATTTCTTTTTTATGATTAAAATTGGATAATCAATTCATTACAAAACTACTAATTATGAACAAATAAAATATTATTATAATGCTTATTATACAGTTACAAATTTTATTGTCCCAATTATTTTCTCTGTCATTATATTCCACTGATTTCTATTTAGTCTAGAAAGGCTAATTTCTTAGTAAGATAAGTAATCACACATTTTTGCTAAGTTACATACATGCATATATAATATAAAAACTAAAATATAGCCCTACTGGGAATATATCTGAAGGAATTCAAATCAGTCTATGAAAAGCCCCCTACTGGAAATATGCCTGAAGGAATTCAAATCACTCTATAAAAAAGATAGCTGCACATGTATGTTTATCACAGCATTGTTCACAGTACCAAGAACATGGAACCAACCGTGCTGCCCATCGAAAGAGGACTGATAAAAAAAGTGGCATATATACACGATGAAATACTACACAGCCATAATGAAGGGCAAAATTATGAAATTCACAGCAACTTGGATGGACTTAGAGTCTATAATACTGAGTGATTTATCACAAAAACAAAGAGCTTAGTACCTCATGTTCTCACTCATAAGAAGACCTTGAACAATTATCATAATACTATAAGAAGGGAATTGGCAGTAGTGGGAAACTGCCAGGACAGGAGGGATCGGGATTGGCAGTAGTAGGAAACTGCCATCGGGGTACACACGTCACCCACAAGGGTACCTATATAATGAATATTTGTATGCCTAGCCCTGAATTGTACCCCACATCTTTAAAATAAATAATTAAAAAAAATAACAACCTGGCAGTTTAGCAGATTCCTGGCATGGCTTGAATGGGTGCTGGCCAGGCCCATCAGCCTATTGCCTTCCAGAGACCAGACTCAAATGGTAAGGGTTAGTAGGAAGCCCCAGAACAGAGCCTGAGATAAACTGGCTCTCTCCCAAATTGCCCTTCTCCAAAATGGAGGCTGATCTGACTCCTCTGAGGGGCATTTTTTAACATTCGTCACTTGCTTTTCACACTGTGACACAGGAAGCCAGACAGCAAAGAATGACTATGCTGACTCTTGTTCACATTTATGGACCCTGTTTAGATTTGGACGAGTTACTTCTCTGGTGAAGGGAGTTGAGGGGTGGTAGGAATGGCATTTCTGTGGAGAATGGCAGACAGGCAGGCAGGTTCACCTGGGAAGGCCCATAAAGCTGGGACTTCTTGCAGAAGAAGCAAAAACCCTACTGCCATGACACCCTGGGTTTGGTCATGGGTCACACTCTAAGCACTTGGTCAAGCTTGTTAGGAGGGGGTGACACATGCTTTTCCTCCACCCGGAAAAACATGGAGATTTGAGGTCGTGGAAGCAGAAAGGGTCCTGCGAACTCAATCAGCTCAAAGCCTCTTATTGTTTGTCTAGTCAGCAAAGCTAGGCTAGATGCAGATGGCAAAAGATTCGGTCAAGGGCTAATCTTTTGGCTGGGCTCAGAAGAGATACCCTACCTGCAATAACAGGATGGCAGCCTAGGCCAGGGTCTGGATCTGAAAGTGGGTTGTCATTGAGTCTGATTTCCCACCTTCCCTCAGGAAATGGTGCTCCTGCTAGCACCTAGGGCCCTCACCTTTACCAGAAATGGGACCCCACAAGCACCAGAGATCATCGCTGGGGAAATGAGTGCATGAGCTCTGGGGACTCTGTTCTACTTCTGTAATGCCCAAGAGAAGGACAAGGCCTCACAGTCTTGGGACAAGGACGGAAGGTGGTACCACATGCTAGAGAAATATGGAAGCTGACCAGCTGTCCCTCAGAACACCACACTGGGGCTAAACCACTTGGTTTTCTCAAAACTGGTTAGTTCCTAAGGCTGGACTTAGTGTGAGGAAACCGGAAGGACTAACCAGCATGAGTCCTGACTAGGTGCTGTCCCTGTACCTGAAGCGATTGACAATACTCTGTCACATCTCCCTCCAGGGAAAACAGAGATGGGGACAGGAATACTCTCCCACCGAAGAAGAGAGGGAGCGAGGGGAGAACCTCACCTTGGCTTGAAGAAGGTCATGATTAAGGCAGTGACATATGGGGCTACCTTCAGGGAGGCCCCTGTGCTCCCAAATATAGCAGCGCTTTCTTTTCTCTTTCCCACCCCTGAGAAACTTCCATTTGTGATTTTTAAAAAATCATCCACTATTAGGAACCTTTGAAAGTAACAGACACCTGGAGTGCGGGTGTGCATAGGGCCCACTCATACCTGTCAGCAAAGGCAGAAAGCATGTGCATCAGGCTGGCATGCAAGTGACAAGAACACCCACGTCCTCTCAGCCCCAGTACTAGCAGGAGTTCTGAGGCCCTGGAGAGGAAAAGCAACAGCCAAGAAGGGTGAGGGTTGCAACAGACAGAACTTGGCACAGGACAGGCCGGGGAAGACTCAACAGGAAAGAGTCCTTGTACCAGCACCAGCAGAGAATCCCCGAAAAGCAGTGTGGAGACGATCTCAAGCCCAGCTGACCTAAAGGCATGGGGAACAGGACATTCTCACTTGGAGGATTTACTCTTCTCTGCACCCCCAGCACCTCTAGTTACCTCAGGCCTAGGACTGCAGCTCTGTCAGAAACAAACCAGGTCCCACACTCCATGTTTAGAAAGAGAATTTTTAAACTGACCAAAGAGAACAGAAATCAGTTATCTGCCCTCTTACAGGATCAGGAAGAGATCGCCTTCCCCGCAGGCTCAAGATGTGGCTAGATGATGAGGAAGGCGGGCCCAGCTCCCAGCCCTGGAAACACACAGAAAAGACCCACACAGGCACTCGACTAGAGGCAAGCACAGGCTCTGGACTATAGGACCTGGTGGCCACTGGGGTACTGGTGTCAACACGAGTTGTCATTTTACCAGAAATGCCATATTTCTGTCTGCAACAGCTGGCTGGAGGAAGATTTCAGAAAGGTGTGTACCCAAGGTGTCCAAAGACAGCTGCTGATCCCTCCTTTTTCCCTGTCATGGGCCTTAACACTGAGGAAAGGCATGGTTTGGCAATTAACCCTCAATAGTCTTCATCCCCATATAGCTCAGTGGCTCTTAGGATGACAGGAGAAGAGATGAACTTGGGAAGAGTCTTGACCTTTCAGCTTTCCCCCCACTGGAACACTGTATGCTGGGGCTATAGTTCACAGCAATGCGCGCGCATGCACATGTGCACTCACACACACGAACACCCACACTCACTCATCTCATGAACTCAGCAACCCAGGGCAGGCAGTACTGGGTATTGTGGGTCTGGTATTTGGCCAGCCATCATCCAAATTGTCCTAAAGTTCTTTCCAATTGCTTTTCACGATTCCAGGCCCCACTAGGTGAGATACTCAGATTCTGTTCTGCCAGACTGGTCATAAAAACACATTGTGGGAAAGTCCCTACTCGGATGGCCGTTGCTTGGAAGCAGGGAAGGCTAAGAGGCCAGTAGCTGCCTGAGGCTGGTATAGTTGTTGTCTACTCCACTCACCTACTCAAAGATTGGGATGAAGTTCAGCAACTCAATACCCACCATGTCATCAAACCAGGACTGTGTGGGCACTGCATTCTCTAGGTAGAAGATGTAGGAAATGGGCACTGCATTCTCTGGGTGGAAGATGTAGAAGGCAGGCGAGTTGCCCAGGATGAGCTTCTTCCTCAGTTCCCTTCCCAGGTGTCTGAGGTTCTTGACATAGCAAGCCCTGGTGGAACACACAGGACTCCTGGAAAAGTTGGGCCATAACCCCACAGTAGTCCAACAGATCCATAACAGGGTTGGCATACTTCGACAGACTGGCAGTGAAGAATTTCCCATTCATCTCAAGAGCTTCTCCGCATAAGGCCTTTTGAACAGGTACACCTGGTGCAAGGTCCCCTCGATCTGTGCAGATACTATGAAGTTGGCATTGTTGATTGCCTTAAAGGAGCTATGCAAGAGGGTTTCATCCAGGTCAATGAACACACAGAATCTTCTTTAATTTTCTTCTGTCACCTCTGGGAGCAGGCATGTACCCGGGTTCATAAAACTGATACTAGAGACGCTGCAGCAGCTCCTACTTAGCAGTGCTGTTGGCTTCCTCCTTGTACACCACGAGGTCAGTGGAGGAGCCTGACTGGCCAACATGCTGGACATGAAAAGAACAGCAAAGGGTCTTGAAGATTTTACGACCACAAGGCTTCTTAGAAGAGGACTTGGAGACATAGCCTTTCTTGGTGAGCACCAGAGTATCTTCCCTCCATGCCTTGATGATGGAGCTGTGTTTCATCTAACAATCCCGCTGGCCTGGGCTGGCTGGGCAAGAGGTTGGGAGTGGTGCAGACTAGGCTGGACGGGGGATCCTGGGTGGGGGCAACTTAGGCTCTGATACTCTGACTCCTGCAGATGCTTACAACCCCCCTTTTGTTTTCTCCCTGAGCAGTGCAGGAAGGCAGCCTGTACAGAGGTCAGCTGGCCCTGGCAGCAGTTCTCCTAGGTACGCCCACCCTGAGCCACAGGCAGCTGCTCTGGGTCCCTCAGTTTGGGCCCAACATCACTCATACTATTTCTAAAAATATTTTCAGCTCTGTACATGGATACATATGCTAGTCTTATTTACATTGAAATTTATCAATCAAAGTAGAGCAGACATTCATTTTCTTCTTTCTTCTGTTACCACGTGCCACGAAGACAAAGAAACTCGGTGTTTTTTTTCTTTCACTAATGCTAAATGTTTGCAACTGATCTAATGCATCTTTTCTGTTCAATGAATGTAGAACCTTTTATCTCTGAACTAAAAGTTCAGAAAATCAAGGGAAAGAAATAGATTATTGCTGAGACTTTAGTCCTATCATCTTTCTGAGCACTTGGATAATACTGCATACATTTCCTATTCATTTTTGAAAATCCACCTTTTATTCATCCCAAAGCTCAATTTTTTCATCTCCTCTAAAATGAAGGTTTTATGGACGAATCTGAATTGTGCTAAATATAACGCCATGAAGGTCCATCATTTGTACTGCTGTTTAATATTTCATCAATTAGCAGTTATTTTTAAGATTGACTACTTGTTATTCAGTATGCTTCCCATTTCTTTTCACATTCATGTGCTGAGATATTGCCATGTAAGTTTTTCATGTATTGGTTGATTTTGAACAGTTTGCAAGAAAGAAAAAAAAGATGTTGAAACAGGAGTTTTGACAAGCTCTTCTCTCTCTTCACAAACCTGATTAAACCACTGATGTTAAAATAAAAGGACAGAAAAAGTCTCCAGGAAATCCAGTTAGCAGTTAAGACAGCTCATTACCTATTTCTCATGAGCATGTTCTGAAACTTCTTTTCCAGCACATGAAATAACTTTTTTGGCTTCACTTTCTTTGATCAGGTCTAGGAGTTTTATAACTTCAAATCGACCACACTTTTACTTCTTTCCCTCAGCCTTACTTCTTTTCTGGCCTATTTTATCCACTATTATAAGTCAATAGTTAACCTATCAAATTGAATTATTCCAACACGTAGTTTTTCAATAAAGAGGGGGCTATGTGTTTTATATGTTTCTCCTCAATCTTTCCTGTCTCAACATACATTTGGAGAGGTCAACTATAATATTTTCAGTTGTTGATTAATCATAAAAAGTACTATCTATTGAACGATTGACTTTGATATTTTTCCTACATCTGAAAAGGAGCAATAATATTATATTTCAGTTGCTTTACTAATGTGATTACATATTTATAAGATGTGATCAAAACATCTATTTAAAACTCAATTTATATTGAGTCCAAAATGTTATATCTGAAAATGTTTATGTTATATTTCTCAAAGTAGCAAGAATTAAAGAAACTAACATTGTGGATTGTAAACAAATACCACAAAAGATTTTTGAATGAGACAAAAGTTTGATTAAAAAAATGTAGTACATATACACAATGGAATATTATGCATCCATAAAGAAGGACAAATATATGGACTTTGCAGCAACTTGGACGTATTTGGAGTCTATCATACTCAGTGATTTATCACAGAAACAAAGAACTGAGTTCCATATGTTCTCACGCATAAGCTGACCTTGAACAATTACAATGCTATAAGAAAGCAATTGACAGTAGTGGAAGACTGTCAGGGGAGGAGAGGTGGGATTGGCAGTTGAGGGAAACAGTTAGGGGAGGGAGGGGCATGCTTTGTCAACAGGGGTACCTGCATGGTCGGTGTTTGTCTACCTGGCCATGAATTGTAGCCCACATCTCTATAATAAATAATAATTTAAAAAATAAATTAAATTTAAAAGTTTGAGCATAGGCTAGAAAAATAAGATATCAATAAATAGTAAAATTAATGGATAATTTCTAACATCTGTAAGAAAGATACCAACACTTTCCTATTTGTCAGTTTCCCAGATTTTGTACAAAGTATCCCAACAACTTGGGTATAATGCTAATAATCTATTTACTTGTCTGATTTCATCTGTAGGCAGTAAATTTGATGAGGGGCTGCATTTGATCTTTGTGTCCACAGCACACAATACAGTGTTTGTGTGTGTGTGTGTGTGTGTGTGTGTGTGTGTGTGTGTGTCATATGAAAGCTCAATAAACATTAATAGTATGAAAAACTGTAAAGATCATTGCTCTAAAAAAACTGGAAGCCTACTGAATAACAAATAAGTAACCAGACTTAAAAGTAACTCCTGAAAGAAGTATTAAACGCAATGCAAATAATAAATCGTTCGTGGTACTTAGTATAAGTGCTTAGTATAAGTAACACTGCCTCCTTGCCATCAATACCCTTATTCATTCTGGTCCTTTTTCATTCTGACAAATGTAGTTTTATGAAGTGACAATAAATATATTAAAAATATATGACTTTAAAGGACAAAATTATACCCCATGTTTCCAACCAAAGGCATTGCTAGCAACCATCTGTTAAAGATGAGTTCCAAAAAATAATTAGATTTCTGATCGCAACAGAATAACTGGTACTATATTAGCCTCCCCACCATAAACAACCATAAATTTGGGTAAAATATATATGACAACAGTTTTCAGACTTTGAGTAACAGCCAGCTCTCTGCTTGAAGACAATATCCCAAGTGTAGGGCAGAGGATGGAAATTCAAGCGGAGCATACAAGTCCTATTGAATTGAGGAGGCAGAAATGAGAGTTCAAGGACGCTTAAGTGGCTGGAATCTGCAGGGCAAGGTACTAAAGACAAGCGATTCTTGCAGAGGGAAGTCACCCAAAATTCTGAGGAAAGGTACTGTATGATTTCTTGGCTGGCCTCTGCAAGTGCTGGATGAGAACGCCTGATGCTTACTAGAAAGCAACTGCTATGAGATTAAAGAGCTGCTATGAGATTGAGGGAAACAAACAAACAACCCAGAGATCCTTAAGGTCAGTCAGTACTGAAAAATATTGGAAATCTGACCTAGCTCAAGTATAAAGTTCTCATTAACACTTCAAGAATATACAGAAAAGACACCAGAAAGTCTGTGCCTTAAAATTAAGAACTACACTGTGACTGACTCTAGATCTATCCTAATGAAAACAAAAATAAACCCTGCCAAAACTCTCAGGGGATACAAAGTTTGGAAATTGAGTTTCACTAAGTAAGAAAAGCTTGTAAAACACTGTAAAATGTTGTAGGTCTTACCCACTAAAGTGTAAACCTAATTCAATACAAGTTTTAACTGATTGGTCAGTAGTTAAAAAGAAATAAACACTTTTCAGATAAAGACAACACAATCTAAACTGTTTAAAATGTGTCATCAATAATATCAAGTATAGTTTTTTAAAATAATAAACATTCAAAGAAATAGGAAAATGTGACAAGCAGTTTAAGGGGAAAAAGTCATTAAAAACTGACTGATGAACGAGGCTTTGGATTTGACAGAAAAAAGACTTTAAAGCAGCTGTTATCAAAAACGTTCAAATAACTAAAGTGAAAAGATAATTAAAGGAAGCCTGCTGTGGTAGCTCACTCCTGTAATTATAGCAATTTGAATGGCCGAGGCAAGAGAACTGCTTGAGCCTAGAAGTTCGAGACCAGCCTAGGCACGATAGCCAAACCTTGTCTCTACCAAAAAAAAAATAAAATAAAATAAGTACATAAATAAAAAATTAGCCAGACGTAGTGGCCTGTGCTGGTAGTCCCAGCTACTTGGGAGACTGAAGTGGAAGGATCACGTGAGCTCAGAAGTTCGTGAGCTGTGATCATGTCACTGCGCTCCAGCCTGGGCAACAGAGTGAGATTCTGACTCAAAATCGTCATCATCATTATCATCATCATAATCAAAGGAAAACATGACCTTAAAGAGTGAAGGAATAAGTGAAAGTATAGATAAGTGAAAGCATAAAAAAGTGAAAGTATAAATAATGGAATTTCTGCAAGAGAAAAGAATAATAACTGAAATAAATAGTAAACTACATGAACTTAACATCAGATTGAAGATGGCAGAATAATAAGCTAATGAGCTTGAGAATAGAAAAATTGATGTTATCCAATCTGAAATATAAAGATAAAAGATTGATAAAAATGTGCAAAACCTTAGAGACCTGTGGGATAATATTGAAAGATACACCATATTTATCATTGGAGTCCCAGAAATAGATGAAGCTTGTAATCGCATAGAAAAAAATGAAAAGTAATGGTTAAAATTTCCCAAATATGATGGAAACTATTGACGCATGAATCCAGTTTCCTACAAAATATAAACAACCAAAAATAAGCCAACGTGGTTTACATCCTAATTAAAACACTGAAGCAAAAATGAAGAGAAAGTTGTTGAATGCAACCATAGTATAAAATGCCATAATTATACACCAGAAACAATTGTAACAATGGATGCTGGTATCACATCATGAACCGTGGAAGCCAGAAAACTGAAATCTTTAAGATGCAAACAGCATCTATAATGTACATAAAGGGAAAAAAAAAACCATCTACATGAAAGAAAAATATTCTTCAAGAATAAGGATAAATATATTTTCAGATAAATAGCACTGATAGCATTTCATTAGCAGACATGCAATAAAATGAATGCTAAAAGATTCTCATCAGGCTAAAAGGAAAGGATACCAGATGAATCTTCCAAAAAAGAAATAAGAATATTATGAATTATAAATGAGTGGGTGTTTGAGGGGGAACCACCCAAGACAGAATTTATTTATAAAAAATGAATTCTTACATCTTTAATCTTCAGTCATCTTCAAAGTACTCTCCATTTGATGCAATGCATCTATGGAATGCTTTTTCCACTGCTCAAAGCAGTTTTTAAACTCATCCATTTTTATGCATTTTAGTGCTTCTGCTGTTTTTTGTTTATTTTTGCCTTTTCCACATCGGCAAAACATTTTCCTTTAAGGACTTTTTTCATCCAAGGAAACAAACAAAAAGTCACTTGGGGTGAGACTGGGTGAATAGGGAGGTTGGGGCATGGGGGCATGCTGTTTTTTGGTCAAAAACTGCTGAACACTCAGCATGGTGTGGGGAGGTGTGTTATAAACCACCCATCATGAAATGGGCAAATGCAATGAAAGAATCTCACAAAAGAAAAAATTAAAGAAAGAAAGAAAGAAAGAAGGAAAGAAAGAGAAAGAGGGATGGAGGGAGGAAGAAAAGGAGCGAGAAATCGAGAAAGAAAGAAAGAAAGAAAGAAAGAAAGAAAGAAAGAAAGAAAGAAAGAAAGAAAGAAAGAAAGAAAGAAATTCCCCAAAGCCAAACACAGCTTCAAGAAAATTCACCAAAGTCAAACACAGTTTCTCACAACAACTCTAGCTGGCACAGAAATGTTGATGGGTACCTAGAACACTTACTTAGTGGCCTGCACACCAAAAAATAATTCTGTTTTTGGAAGGGTTCCACACTCATATATTTGTAAAGTGTGAAGAGGGAAGTGAGATAGGTCAGGTGTTAAATGAGAAGTGGGAAGTGATAATATGAAGGGTCAGATAAGAAGAGTTGTGATATTGAATACAAATAAACTTTAATAAGTCAAAGATACATTTTATTACCCTTAGGGCAATAATGCAAAAGTGTAAATGATAAATTATTCTTCTTGAAAATTTGAAAAGTTTTGTTTCTCAAAAGACACAGTTAAGGAAATGAACAGACAAGCTACCTATTAGGAGAAAATATTTACAATACATTTACCTGAGTATAAACTTTAATTATTCCGAATGCATTAAGAACTCTTGTAATTCAAAAGTAAAATAAATAATCCAACTAGAAAATAGACAAAATATTTGAGCACTTTGTGAATGGTCAAAAAGCACACAACTGTGTTTTAACATTATCACTCATCCAGAAACATCAAATTCTTTAAAAAGCCATCTAATATCACTTCTTAACTATTGAATTGGCTACAATAAGAAACAGTGACAACACCAGATATTTTCAAAGGTGAGAGCAACTGGATTAGTCATATATGCTGGTTAGAGTGTAAAACAGTGCAATCACCTTGGAAAACAGTTTGGAAGTTTTATATGAATTTAAATATACACTTACATAACGACTTAGCTATTCCACTCCTAGGCACTTATCCAAAAGAAACAAAGATATATGTCTACACAAAGATTTTTAAATGAATGTTCATGGCAGCTTTATTCATAATAGCAAAATACTTGGAAACAATTCAAATGTCCATCAATGAGTGAATGAATAAATTAGTTGCATGTTCTTATAATGGAATACTGCTCAGTGCTACAAAGAAGCAACACAAATAAATTGCAAAATACTTTTCTTAAGTGAAGAAGCCAGGCACAATAGTACCTACTGTGTGATTCTATTTTTATGAAATTTAGAAGTGGCAGATTTAATCTATAGTTGATAAGAATCAGTGGTTGCATAAGATGGAGTGGAGGAATATTCACAATAAAGTGTATAAGGGAAACTTCTGGATAATGGAAATGGTCTATATTATAATTTTGTGATATTACATGGTGTATATATTAGTCTAAATTCATTAAACTATATACATATAATTACGTGCAAGTCATACATCAACTTTAGCAGAGCAGTTTCTGAGCAGTTGAGGTGATTGGAGCGGAAGAATAGGAAAAGAGAAAAGGGAAATGAATCTAGGTAAACACTGCTGTGTTTACTCTTCTCTTTACCTTTAAGGTCACAGAAAAAGAATAAAAAATTAGAACTTTGGAGACATAGATAAAGGATGGAAAGACAAAACACTTCTTTCAAAAATGAGTTCTTTAAAAGGCTCACTACAGAGATATGAGAAGTTACTGTCTCAACATATATGCACACATAGTTCAAGGATGACATTAAGTATAAGCAGGTAGCTGGACTGCATTCTGTAGCTCAGCAAAAAAAAAAAAAAAGGAAGAGCAAAATATGGAACCACTTAAAAACTGTTGGAAGTATGTATACAGAAACTGTGATTCTACAGAAATAAGGGAAGGACTATAAGAGAGGCTAGAAAGTGAGAGAGAGTGCCTTTGGCAAAGATTCCTTTTGTGCTTTAGTGATTTACCCTCATTTTCACTTCATGTTGCCTTTGACCCTACAGTGCTGGACTCTGCCATTGTGGTATCCTGAAGAAGCTCTCAAGCTAAATTGCTTAATACAAGAAAACACTGCCTTTGATCTCCCTGAGCCATTCAGCTTCCAATTGATTGCTCCTTGCCGTATCTACTTATAGGAACAATCTCATCTTTGTGACTCCAAACTTATTTCTATCCTTAGTATACCAATAGCTCACTCTCTTTCCATCCACATTGACACTGCTCAAATCTTTGCTCTTTCACTCAAGCTATTATAATATGATAGCCTCACAACTGGATCCATTTTAACCCCACTCACTTTGATCATCTATCTTCCACATTCCTACTGCAAGAATGAACTCCATAATATGTGAGCAGAGCACAGAGGGCCTCATGCTCAGAAAGGCCCTGTCCTTAGGGCTTACTATTCTAGATTTTCTGTCTTAAATTTAAAAAATGATTTTATATTTAAAATTGTGATTTTTAGATTAAGTCAGAGGGGACGTGCTCTAGAAGCTCAGAGTCTTTGATCACATGCAACCTCAACTCCTACCACCCTTCCAGAAGAAGTTCAGTTCTTGATCACTTTTCCAGCCTCTAGTACCCTGTACCCTGATTATTCTCCCTGCATGGGTTCTGTTGCCCCTTGCCCACAGCAGGGACTTGGGCGAAAGTGTGGCAAGAGTTAAAGTTAGACATGCATGCTTAAAATTACATCCTTTGTGTGGGGCAAAGTGGCAGTAACAATCTCCACCCCAGAATGGCAGTATCAAAGAATGCCTAGTATGAGTGTTAGCCTGAGTCTGCACATTGGTGGGAGTGAGTCTCGTGCCCATTCACCTCCACCATTCAAGTACCAATCACATCCCAATGCAAAGGTTAAAATGTCTTTGACAGTCGCTCATCTGTTGTGGGTTGGTAAGATACCTAAGAGAACTTCCTCAGATCCTCTTCTTTTCCAGGATGCAGTACACAGGTCTAGTGGCTGATGGGAGGGACAGCCCCGCAGCAATCAGACCTGCGAGAGTATATGAGCATGCTTCATATAGTGGGACAAAATCTCTAGGTACCCTTGAGAGTGTGCACTCACCTCTCTAGTTTCTCAGTGCCCAGGAACAGTAACTCCACTAGCTCCAGGTCTCAGGGTACTCTCTGTTTCTCTTTCCAACATTTCTGAGACTGGATTGTGTGTTTTTTTTTTCTTCTGGCCAGCTCTAGTCGTCCTCCAAGGACAAATAATGAAGTACTAATTGTGTAATTTCAGTGATTTTTGTATGAAGTTAAGTGTTTTGCATTTAAAACTAGCATTGCACAATATGAAGGAGAAAGGCAAAACTCATACTAGAAATTTAAATTTTTAATTTCTCTTTAGTTACGGTAGCATTCAATAGCAGATATGAAACATCATAGCACGTTAAAAGAGAGATTGCACAAAAAAGAAAATGTCTTGTATATACCTTTAAATACGTGTTTTCTTCCACTTTACTAATTTTTTGTCAATATTTTTTATTTTGATATTGTGGGATACAGTTAAGGATTAGGTATACAAATATGCTTCATTCAGGCCCCCTTGTTGATAACAGGTGTCTCCCCGTCCCCAGACAGATGTTTACTACCATTAGTCCCATCCCCTCCCATGGTTTCCCACCCCTGTCAGTCATTTTCTTATGGTAGTGCGTTGGATGATCAAGGTCCACTATATGAGTGAGAATATGTGATACTCAGATCTGTCATACTTTTCTTTGAGAACAAAAATAAATAGATTATGTATCTCCCCTGGTCAAGCACCTTCTACAGCTCACCACTACTTACAGAATAAGGTAGGAAAAAAATCACTTTTTCAAGCCTTATTATACTAGTCAAGAAAAAAAGTCTATGTACTATTACCTGAACTCATGTTCCTGCTTGCATGTCTTCTTATGCCCATATTCTTCTTATTTCCACTATTAAGAATCTAGTTATTCATCAAAGTTTCACAAATTTAGCCTTTTACCTCACCCCTAGATTAAAGTGACCTCTTTGTCTTCTGGACATGCATAAAAGTTCTATGATTGGACTATTTGAGTAGAAAGGCCCTCAAAGATCATCTGGTCAAGTGACTCTCAATATTGGCCACACATTAGAATAACTGAGAGACATTCAAAATACCAATGCCCCAAACCTCCTTCTGATCAATTAAGCAAAATCTCTGGGACAGAGGCATTGGGGTTTTTGTAATATTCCAAGATTATTCTTTTGTGCAACCAGAGTTGACGTGCAACTCCTTTTTTTTACAGATGAGCACATTGACAATGAGAGTTGAAGTGACTTACTTAATATCAAATAACTTTTTGGGGACTTGTAAGATTAGATCCTAGAGCCCTAGCTTTTTATACTTCATTGTATATTGTCCATTCTATATTTTTCGCCTTATTTACTATGGTATATCATTAATCACGACCTCCCATGTACATACATATCTTGTCTCCGAAACTAGATTGTGAACAATATAAAGGAAATAGTAATGTATCTGTTTTCTGTATCTCCTTCATTGTTTATAATGCAAGTTCTCAGAATATATTTGTGGATTGAATTTTCTTGTTGCTCAGTTGTTTTTAGTCAAACATTTCTGACATTGAACAACAGCCATCTTGTTTCTCAGAAGTCATAAATCTTTAGTGATTCTAAAATGTTATAGTTTTTAACCAAGTAATAAAAATGGAAGAAGGTTGAATTTTGGTGAATGTCCTAGTGATTGATTTGGGCAACAGATCACCACGGTCCAAGCCTATCATTGACTTCTTGCTAAGCTTTCAATCTATGCGCTTTTTTTTAGGTTAAAATGTAATATTCAATTTCCTTACTGGAGAAATGGAGATAAGGCCATTGCCATTTTCATTTCCTTTATTATATAAAAATTATCTCTGCATAGACTGAGTGACTTTTAGTTTATTCTACGATGAAGAGACATATTGTAGTTTTTAAGTCTGAAATAGTGTAAAGTAAGCATTAAGTGATCTTTTTTGGTGTGTTAATTAAATTATAAAAGAATTTTGATTGGCCAAATAATTTAATTCCAACTAAGATATACAGGAAAAATCTCAAATGTCAACTGTTCATTATAAGCTTTGAAAAAAATATATGCTCATACTCAGACATGGATGTCTTCTTTTTTATTTTTAGATCAGTTTTTCCAATATTTTATAAACTCTCTTCACCTGTACAAAGACTCTTCTTTACCTAATCCTGACTGACTTGCACACCACATCTTTAAATTTTTTTAAAAAACCACTCTCTAGGATTATGAATTTATAAATGCTAACTTGTGGACAATTTGGTGCCCTGTGACCATAACAAAACTTATCACCAACAACTCAACTGCATGGTTGAGGATGATAAAACAAAACCAAACAAAGCAAAAATACAACCATAATCAATTAATCACCTCCACACCTTTAACAAAATGCACTCAGTGTTTGGTGTAAAAATGAGAAATGACAGAATTGCTTCTTCTGGGACCAATCCCAAAAGATCAATTCTTATATCATAAACAATTAATCAGCTCCATAATCTATGTGCACAATTTTTATGAAATTTTAATTATGCTTATCTTTGCTCACTCACCCGACAGTCATATATTGTAGCTTCTAATTGTTGGCTCTAATAACCAAAGCAAAATAGAGCTATGAAGGTGAGACTGATAAGTAAAATGCTCTAAAATGTGCCCTTGATTTAAAAATACCACTTTGTATACTACTTAATTCAGAAGGTCTTCCTAATCTTGACAGCCAGACAAAACTCTCTCTGTACTTCAGTTTAATGCACTTTATGCACCTTACATGCATGTCTTACATCAACAACTAAACAATAATCTTATAATCTGACTCTATGTTCAAATCACCTGAGAATTCCCCTTACTTGTCCTCACTTTAATAAATAATATTTCAACAAATGGATCAACCTTGATGAATAATATTTCAAAAAATAGTTAAAAAGAAATGTATTCTGAAGTTAGTTACATATTAGTAGTCAAGATAATGCAAATTAAAGTAACAATGAGATACTATTATGATTGTCAAAAAATAATGATATCTTTTTTGGTGACAATGCAAGAAAAGAACACTGATAAATTGCTGTTCAAATGTAAATTACATAATCTGGAAACAATTTTGTAATACAATTTTGTAAAACAATTTATAAACACAATTTTGCAATATCTCTTAAAATTAAAAGTACACGTGCTCTTTAGCTTAACAATTCCATTTCAGGAAATTGATCTTATAGAAATAAAGTAACCAAATTGTACAGGAATACCTCGGAGATATGGGTTCAGTTCCAGACCACTACAACAAAGCAAATATCACAATAAAGTAAGTCCAGACCACTACAATAAAGCAAATATTACAATAAACCATAATTTTGGTTTTCTTTCTTTTTTTTTTTTTTTGAGTTGGAGTCTCACTCTGTCGCCCAGACAGGAGTGCTGTGGCCGCTCCCGGCCACCGCAGCCTCGACCTGCTGGGCTCCGGTGATCCTTTCACCTCAGCCTTCCGAGTAGCTGGAATTACAGGCATGCACTACCACGCCCGGCTGATTTTTTGATTTACTGTAGAGATGAGGTCTCGCTGCCCAGGCAGGTCTCGAACCCGCGGGCTCAGGCAATTCACTCACCTCAGCCTCCCAAAGGCGCAGGATTACAGGTTGAGCCACTGAGCCCGGCTTAATTTTGGTTTTCCAGTGCATATGAAAGTTATGTTTACACTATACTGTAGTCTATTAAGTGTGCAATGGCCTTATGTCTAAAAATTATATGTACTTTAATTTTAAAAGACTCTATTGCTAACAAATGCTATCATTTTAGCCTTCAGTGAGTCACAACCTTTTTGCTGGTGATTTTGCTTAGATGTTGATGGCTGCTGAGTGATCAGGATGGTGGTTGCTGAAGATTGGGGTGGATGTGGTAATTTCTTAAAATAAGATAGTAATAAGGTTTCCTGAATCTAGGGACTCTTCCTTTCACAAAAGATTTATCTGGAGCGTGTGGTGCTGCTTGATAATATTTTATTCACAGTAGAACATCTTTCAAAATTGGACTCAATCTCTCAAACCCTACCACTGCTTTACCAGTACTGCTTTCTGTAATATTCTAAATCCTTTGCTGCCATTTCAGCAATGCTCACAGCATTTTCACCAAGAATAGATTCTATCTCAAGAAACCACTTTCTTTGCTCATCCACAAGAATCAATACCTCATCTGTTAAAGTTTTATCATATGATTGCAGTAATTCAGTCACATCTTCAGTTTTCACTTCTATTCTAGTTCTCCCCTAATTTCTACCACATCTGCATTGACTTCCTCCACTGAAGTCTTGAACCCCTTAAAGTGATCCTATTTTGCTTACTTTTCTCAGATCCATCTATCAGAAGAATCATTATCTATGGCAAGCATAGCCTTATAAAATGCATTTCTTAAATAAGAATACTTAAAAGTAGAAATTATTCCTTGATTCATTGACTGAAGAATGAATGCTTTGTTATCAGGCATGAAAACAACATTCATTTCCTTGTACATCTCCATCAGAGCTCTTGGGTGACCAAGAGTATATATATATTTTTTGATATATATATTTTTTTATATATTGACAATGATATATTGTCAATGAGCAATATAATTTTGAAAGGAATATATATATATTTTTTTTTTTTCTTGGCAGTGCATCTCAACACTGGACTTGTAATATTTAGTACGCTATGATATAAACAGATATACTGTCATCCAGACTTTGTTGTTCCATTTATAGATCACAGAGAGGGTATATTTAGCATAATTCTTTTTTTATTTTAATCAATATTTTTTATTATGATATTGTGGGGTACAGTTAAGGGTTAGGTATACAAATATGCTTCGTTCAGGCACCCTTGTTGATAAGAGGGGTCTCCCCATCCTCAGACAGATATTTACTACCATTAATCCCATCTCCCTTCCCCTCCCCCCCATAGTTTCCCACCACTGTCAGTCATTTTCTTATAATATTACATTGGATGATCAAGGTCCACTATATGACTGAGAACATTTGATACTCAGATCTTTGTTTCTGTGAGAGATCACTGAGTATTATACACTCTAGTTCCATCCAGGTTGCTGTGAAATTCATGATTTTGCTCTTTTTTATGGCAGCGTAGTATTCCATCTTGTATATGTACCACATTTTCTAAATCCAGTCCTCTTTTGATGGACAGCATGGTTGCATCCAGGTTCTTGCTATTGTGAACAGTGATGCAGTAGCATGCGTGTACAGGTGTGCTGCAGTAACATGCGTGTGCAGGTATCTTTTCTATAGAGTGATTTGAGTTCTTCAGGGTATATTCCCAGTAGGGGGATTGCGGGGTCATATGGGAGGTCAATATTTAGAGCTTTTAGGAATCGCCATACTGTTTTCCACAGGGTTGCACTAGTTTGCATTCCCACCAACAGTGTAGAAGTGTTCCCTTTTCACCACACCCTCTCCAGCAACTGTTATTTTTTGAATTATTGATACTTGCCATTCTGACTGGAGTTAGGAGGTATCTCAGTGTGGTTTTGATTTGCATCTCCCTGATGAATAGTGAGGTTGAACATTTGTTCATGTGTCTGTTGGCTGCTCAGATGTCTTCCTTTGAGAAGTGTCTGTTCATATCTTTTGCCCATTTTATAATGGGGTTGTTGGTTTTTTTCTTTTCCGCATGTTTGAGTTCCTTGTAGATCCAAGATGTTAAGCCTTTATCAGACCTGGAGTTGGCAAATACTTTTTCCCAGTCTGTAGGTTGTCTCTCTGCTCTCTTGATGGTTTCTTTGACTTTGCAGAAGCTTGTCAGTTTAATGAGGTCCCACTTGTCTATCTTATCTCTTATGGCCTGTGGGTTACGGGTTTTGTTCAGGAATTGGATGCCTGTTCCAATTTCCATGAGGGTATGTCCTTCATTTCCTAAGGTTCTTATGGTTTGAGGTTTTACTTTTAGGTCTCTGATCCATTTGGAGTTAATTTTTGTGTATGGGGATAGATAGGGGTCCTGTTTCAATTATCTGCATGTGGTCAGCCAGTTTTCCCAGCACCATTTACTGAATAGGTTCTCCTCTCCCCAGTGGTAGGTGGTTGAAGCTTTATCAAAGATGAGTTGATTGAAAAATTGAGGTTTTGCTTCTAGAATCTCAATTCTATTTCATGGATCTATATGCCTGTTCCTATACCAATACCAAGCTGTTTTGATGATTGTAGCTTTATAGTAAAGTTTGAAGTCTGGTAATATGATACCTCCTGCTTTGATTTTTTTGCTGAGGATTATTCTGGCTATGCTTGGTCGTTTGTGCTTCCATGTGAATTCCTGTGTTGTTTTTTCTAGATCTGAGAAGAATATTGCTGGTAATTTGATGGGTATTGCATTGAATTTGTAGATTGCCTTGGATAAGATGGACATCTTCACAATGTTGATTCTTCCAATCCATGAGCAAGGACTTTTTTTCCACTTGTTTGTGTCATCTTTGATTTCTTTGAGCAGCGTTTTGTAGTTTTCCTTGTAAAGATCTTTCACGTCTCTGCTTAGGAAGATGCTATTTTTTTTTTGTGGCTATTGTGAATGGAATTGTGTTTTTTATTTGGGTTTCTGTTTATTATTGGTATAAAGAAATGTGATTGATTTTTGTACATTTATTTTATATCCTGAGACTTTGCCAAAGTCCTTTATCGGTGTAAGGAGATTTTTGACAGATTCTTTTGGGTTTTCAAGGTACACAATCATGTCATCTGCAAAGAAAGATAGCTTGACTTACTCTTTTCCTATTTGGATACCCCTGATTGCCTTCTCTCTGATTGCTCTAGCCAGGATTTGCAATACTATATTGAACAGGAGGGGTGAGAGTGGGCATCCTTGTCTTGTTCCAGTTTTCAGGGAAAATGGTTCCAGTTTTTGTCTGTTTAGGAGTATGCTGCCTATGGGTTTCTCATAGATGGCTTTTACTATTTTAAGATATGTTCCCCGTATGCCTAGATGTTCAAGGGTTTTTATCAAGAAGCGGTGCTGGATTTTATCAAAAGTTTTTTCTGCATCTAATGATATAATCATTGGTTTTTGTTTTGACATCTGTTAATGTATTTAATTACATTTATTGTTTTACGAATGTTGAACCAGACTTGCGTCCCAGGGATGAAGCCTACTTGGTCATGATGGATGACTTTTGAGATGTGTTGTTGAATCCAGTTCGCTAGGATCTTGTTGGGAATTTTAGCATCTATGTTCATCAAAAATATTGGCCTGCAGTTCTCTTTCTTTGTTGGGTCTTTACCTGGCTTGGGTATCAATGTGATGTTAGCTTCATAAAATGATTTGGGGAGAGTTCCATCTTTGTCAATCACCTGGAATGCCTTCAGTAGAATTGGTATAATCCCCTCCTTAAATGTCTTGTAGAATTCTGCTGGAAAGCCATCTGGTCAAGGGCTTTTTTTTGTAGGTAGTTTTCTTATTATGTAGTCAATTTCATAGATTGTTATTGGTGTATTTATGGTCTCAATTTCTTCTTGTTTCAACCTAGGCAGGTTGTATGATGACAGAAAGTCCTCCGTTTCCAAAAGGTTTTCAAGCTTGTTTCCATACAAGTGTACATAGTAGTCTCTAATGATCTTTTGCATTTCTTCAGGATCAGATGTGACCTCATCTTTTGTGTTTCTGATTGCGTTTATTTGGGCTTTTCTCTCTTTTTCTTGATCAGTCTAGCTAGGGGACCATCGATCTTGTTTATCCTTTCGAAGAACCAGCTTTTTGTTTCATTGATTTTTTTGTATTATCTTTTTGCCTTCTATGTCCTGGATTTGGGCTTTTGTTTTGGTAATCTGGATTCTTCTGCTGAAATTAGGGTTTTTGTGGTCTTGCTTTTCCAGCTTCCTTAGGTGGCTTGTTAGGCTGTTAATTTTTGATCCTTCCATTTTCTTCACGTGTTTGTAGGGATATAAATTTCCCTCTTACTACAGCTTTCATGGCATCCCAGAGATTTTTGGTAAGATGTATCTTCATTTTCATTTGTTTCCAGGTATCTTTTGATCTCTGTTTTGATTTCATCATTGACCCAGGAGTTGTTTAGCATCATGCTGTTTAGTGTCCATGCCTTTGTGGATTTTGGGGGGACCTTGTTGGTGTTAATGTTATTTTTATTCCACTGTGGTCCAAGAAGCTGAATAGTAAAATTTCAGTCCTTTTCACTTTGCTTATGCTTGATTTATGGCCACGTATATGGTTGATCTTAGAGTACGTTCCATGCGGTGATGAGTAGAATGTGTATTCTGTGGTCTTTGGATGGAGGGTTCTGTAGTATCAATTAAGTCCATTTTATCAAGAGTCATATTGAAGTTTCATATCTCATTGCTGATTTTTTGTCCTGATGATCTGTTTAGGATTGTGAGTGGGGTATTAAAGTCCCCAGCTATGATGGTATTGGAGTCAATGTCTTTTTTAGTTTATCTAGGAGCTGCTTTATGAAAGTTGGTGCTCCTATGTTGGGTGCATATATGTTTAGGATGGATATTTCTTGTTGATGGATTGAACCTTTTATCATTATGTTGTGGCCTTCTGTATCTTAAATTTTTGATAGCTTAAAGGGTATTTTTTCTGAGATTAAGATCGCGACTCCTCCTTTCTTTTGTGTTCCATTTGCCTGAAAATTTGTTTTCCATCCTGTTACTTTGAGTCTGTGAGTGTCCTTTCTAGTGAGGTGAGTCTCTTGAAGGCAATAGATTGTTGCCTGATGATATTTTATCCATTTTGCCATTCTATGTCTGTTCAGTGGTACATTTAGTCCACTCACATTCAAACTAATTATTGACATGTGAGAGTTGATCCCTATCATTAATGTTCTTACAGAGTTGTTGTTCTTCCTGTTTGTGTGTTGTCTTTCTTTTGGTTTTAGAGTTGGATCATGTACGATTTTAATCTTTTGCCTGTACTCTTGTGAAGAACATTGTTGTTCTTTTTTCCTTTTCTTCTGTGTTCAATACTTTCTTAAGTGTTTCTTGTAGAGGTGGTCTTGTGGCAGCATAGGTTCTTAGGGATTGGATATCTGGAAAAGATTTCAATTCTCCCTCACTGATGAAGCTTAGCTTGGCTGGGTAGGTTATTCTTGGTTCAAATTGTTTATCTTTTAGAACTTTGAAGATAGGGCTCCAAGCTCTCCTAGCCTGGAGGATTCTGTAGATTAATCTGCTGCTATTCTAATTGGTCTTTCCTGGTAGGTAGTCTGACCTATTTCTCTTGAAGCATTTAGGATTTTTTTCTTTTCTACCTACTTTGTTTAGGCGAATTATTATATGTCTGGGAGTTGGTCTTCTCATTTGTTGTCTTGCAGGGGTTCTCTGAATCTCTTGTGTTTGAATTTCGCGACACTGATGAGATGAGGGAAGTTTTCTTGAATGATTTCATGAAGTTTTTGTTCCAGTGTGACCTCTGTTTCTCTCTCTGCCTCAGGAAGGCCAATCACTCTTAGGTTCGGTCTCTTGACATGATCATTCATATCTTGAAGGTTTTGTTCTGCCTTTTTGAGCATCTTTTCTATACTTTTGATCATTTGGGTTAGTTCCGTGTTTTGGTCTTCGAGTTCTGAGATTCTTTCTTTTGCTTGGCTAATTCTGCTTTCCATGCTTATTGGTTTGTTATTTATTTCCATCACAGTATTCTTTACTGCTGTTATTTCTGACATCAGCTCCTTCCTCTTTTCCTCTTGTCTCTCCTCAATTTTTTAAAATTCTCTCTATTAATGTCTGGATATCTGGGTTTGTAGCATGTGACCAGTCATTCTGGGGGCTCATCATTGTTTGTGTTCTGGAATCTGTTTTCTCAGTGTCTGATCTCCCAGGGGTCTGTGTGAGACCTATATTCTTCTTTTGGATTTTCTTCATTTGTGTGGTTTTTTCCCTTCCCTACTTTTTCCTTCCCTCCACATCACCATCTTCTTTAATTCTGTTATTCAGGGGTAGAGGAATTGCTTTTACTTCTGTTTGTTCAATCTCCTATTCTTCTTTGTATATGCCCTCTTACTTTATTCAATTCTGGAGTTGCACTGTAGGCTGGGGGTGGTCCTTTTTGCAGTTTTCAGATTTACTTAACAGGAGAGCTGTTATTCAAAATCTATCTGTAGGTCCTGGAACTCACTGACAGGTATATGAATAATCTGAAACCCACTTCCCACTGCCTTGGAATCTGTGTGTGCAGTGGGGCTGTAGGTTTACTCCCTGAAATAAAATGAGGTTAGCAGAGGGAAGAGAATGGAGCAGACTATGAGGGGAAGAGGGGGGTGGAGAGAGAGAGAAGTAAGGGGGGAAACAGACGAGTGTACCAACAAATGGAGAGAGAGACCTAAACTGAAACAGATAAAAACAATAGACCACAGCTACAGACTATCCAACTCCCATACAAAAAAAATTAAAACAAACAATGATGCTATCATACAAGCTAACCAACCACCTTATTGGTGTGCTGTTCCTCTATGCAAAGATGTAGTTTACAGAGAGGAGAAAAGAGAAGAATAGGAAGAGAAAAAAAAGGAACAAAACAGTAGGAATACAATTAAGTCATTAAACTAACAGAAGCAATCGAACACATTCTGAGACTTTTCGTTTAAGTCCAATGTCCTTTCAGCTCTGATTTCTAGCTGTCTTCTCAAGCTGGTAAATTAGTTCACAGTTGGAGTCAGTTGCCCCTGGTCTACTGTGAAGAGCCCTTCAAATCACCCTCAGTTCACCACTCAAATCTGGGCTGTGTCTGTTTTTTAAGCTTTTTCCCATTTCTGTGTTGTTACCTTGAATCGCCAGCAGGTGGTGCTATCTCAGTTGCTCACCCCAGAGGGGGTGGAGCTGGACAGGAACTGGGCAGAGGCCGGAGATCGGAGCCTGCCTCAGGGCACACGGGAGGAGACCCACGGCTGGCAGGATGTCACAGTGGCAGCAGAGGTGGCAGCGATCCCAGCAGATCTTGCCTGCAGGGGCTTCAAGGACTGAAGTCATGGATTGCCTCAGGCATGTGTGGCGTGATGTGGTATGGCTGCCACAGAGACCGTGGTGGCGCTGGCAGCTGCTGTGTCTGCGGCGGCTGTGGTTGTCCAGACTGCTGTGATGCCCAGTGTGACGACAGCTGAGCTCCGTGTGAAGAGCAGGTTGCCGACGTTGGGATCTGCCGCCCCTGGGGAGAGAGCCAGAGACCCTCTCTGTTGTCCTTTGTAGAGGGTTTCATAGACCAGGCTGCCCCATCACCATCTTGCCCTAGCATAATTCTTAAGGAAACTAAAATTTTCAGAACGGTAGATGAGAATTGGCTTCTACTTAATGTCAATAGCTACAGAGAGTCAGCCTGTCTTTTAAAGCTTTGAAATCAAGCATTGAATTTTCCTCTCTAGCTATGAAAGTCCTAGATGACATCTTCTTCTTTATTTTTTATTTTAACTATGTGGGGTACAATTGAGGGTTAGGTATACAAATATTCATTATGCAGGTGCCCTTGTTGTTGAGGTGTGCCCATGTTTCACAGGTAGATTTCCACTACTGCCAATCCTGCTTCCCCACTCCCTCCTGGCAGTTTCCCACTACTGCCAATGCTTTTCTTATATTATTATAATTGTTCAAGGTCCACTTATGAGTGAGAACATGTGATACTCAGTTCTTTGTTTCTGAGACAGATCACTCAGTATTATAGGCTCTAAGTCCATCCAGATTGCTGTGAAGTTCATGACTTTTTTTCTTCTTTATGGCTGCATAATATTCCATCGTGTGTATGTTCCACATTTTTTAAAATCCAGTCCTCTTTTGATAGGCAGCACGGTTGGTTCTATGTTCTTGCTACTGTGAACAATGCTGCAATAAACATATGTGTACAGGTATCCTTCTTTTCATAGAGTGATTTGAGTTCTTCTGGGTATATTCCCAGTAGGGGGATTGCAGGGTCATATGGAAGGTCGATTTTTAGATCTTTTAGGAATTGTCACACTATTTCCCACAGAAGCTGTACTAGTTTACTCTCCCACCAACAGTGTAGAAGTGTTCCCTTTTCACCGCATCCTCTCCAGCATCTATTATTTTTTTGAGTTATTGATGATAGCCATCCTGACAGGAGTTAGGTGATATCTCAGTGTAGTTTTAATTTGCATTTCTTTGATGACTAGTGAGGCTGAGCATTTTTTCATGTATCTGTTGGCTGCTCATATGTCTTCTTTTGGGAAGTATCTATTCATATATTTTGGCCATTTTATAATGGGGCTGTTTGTTTTTTTTTTCTTTTTGGCACATTTGAGTTCCTCGTGATCCTAGATGTTAGACCTTTGTCAGACATACAGGTGGCAAAAATTTTTCCCAGTCTGTGGGCTGTCTCCCAACTCTATTGACAGTTTCGCTGGCACCTATTCAGTAAATGGTGCTGGGAAAACTGGCTGACCACATGTAGAAGATTAAAACAAGATCCCTACCTATCACCATACACAAAAATCAACTCTATATGGATCAAAGACCTAAATGTAAGACCTCAAACTATAAGAACCTTAGAAAATGCAGGAGAAACCCTTATGGAAATTGGAACTGGCAGCCAATTCCTGATCAAAACTCCAAGTACCCATGCCATAACAGATAAAGTAGACAAGTGGGACCTAATCAAACTGACAAGCTTCAGCATCTTCTTCTAATAGAGGCTCTTAGGTCTACATTGAAAATTTATGGTTGAATGCAGTCACCTTCATCAATGATCTTAGTTAAATCTTCTGGATAATAACACCAGCACTTGCAGCTTCATTTTACACTTTTATGTTATGGAGATGGCTACTTTCTTTCAAACTCATGAACACACCTCTACTGGCTTCAAACTTTTCTTCTTCAGTTTCTTCAACTCTTTTAGCCTTCATAGAATTGAAGACCATTAGGGATTTGATTTGGATTAGACTTTGGCTAAAGGGAATGTTGTGGTGGGGAGTTGATCTTCTGTCCAGACCATTAAAGCTTTCTCCATATCAACTATAAGCCTGCTTTGCATTCTTATCACTTGTGTGTCCACTGGAGTAGCATTTTTAATTTCTTTCAAGAATTTTTCCTTTAAATTCACAACTTGTCTAACTGTTTAGTGCAAGAGGCCTAGATTTCAGCCTATCTTGGCTTTCAACATGCCTTCCTCACTAAGCTTAATCATTTCTAGCTTTTGATTTAAAGTAAGAAATGTATGGCCATTCCTTTCACTGAACTTGTAGATATCATTGTAGAATTATTAATTGGCCTAACTTCAGTATTGTTGTGCCTTAGCAAATAAGGAGGCCCTCAGAGAGGGAGAGAGGTGGGGGAATGGCTGATAGGTAGAGTTGTCAGAATATATACAGCATTTATTAAGTTTGTCATCTTTTATAGGCACAGTTTATGGCACTTCCTGAAATTGTAATAGTAGCCTCAAAGATCACTGATCACACAGATCACCATAACAGATACAATAAAAATTTAAAAGTTAGAAAAATTGTGATAATTTAAAAAATATAAGGCAGAGACACAAAGTGAGCTCATGCTGTTGGGGAAAAATGTACTAATAGATTTGCCACATACAGAATTGCCACAAACTTTCAATTTCTTTAAAAAAAAAGCCTCAGTATTTGAGAAGTGCAATAAAGTGAAGTACAATAAAGCAAGGTGTGGTTGTATAAATATCTTTATTATGGCATATTATACAGTGTCAGGAAATCTGATGTAAAATATTTTTTAAATGATTCTTTTTTTTCATTAATAGGTGAATTCCATTTCTCTACCACTTTAACCTAGGTTGGCCTTGTGACTTGTTTGGCCAATAGGGCATTTAGCAAATGTGAGCAAGAGGCTTCAAAAGTGCTTGTATGTTGAAGCTTGGTCTTTTTCCTGAAAACCTAAGACCACCATATGAATGAACTTTGTCAAAATGCTGGATAATGAGAGACATATGTTTTTGTCAGTCGTATCACTCTGGCTAACTGCTTGCCAACTGTCAGAGATATGAGTGAGGCCATCCCGGACATTCAATCTTCTGTTAATTTGCCAGTATATCATAAACGCAAGAGTGAGTCCAGCAGAGATCAGCTGAATTGACCAAGATTACAAAACCTTTCCAACTAACTCATATAATCAAGAAAATTAATAAATGCTGTTTAAGCCATTAAATGTAGAGTTGGTTAGTCATAGAGCAAGAGCTCAATGATTTTTCTTAAAATTAACTAATATAACTGGCAACAATATGATTGCCTATCAATATGGGAACATTTGAATAAATAGTGCCACATTATGGGAAATTATGCAGCTGCTAAGAAGGATAAGTTACATATACTTCCATTGGTCATTCTCTCCAACTAGATTTTGACCACTTGGAGAACAGGAAGCTCATCTCTGTCTTTCTTGATTTCCCCCACAGCACAATGGGTGCACAAGCATTTATTGATTGATTTAATTGCTCCAGGACTCCATTATAAAAAGTAAAACAAGTAAACTTTAGTTAGAAGAATTATGCTACTGGCATAGTCTTGAGAATAGATCTGATATCATATCTGATGGATATGATACTCAATATATTTGTCTATTAAAGGTACAAGAGCATAATTGATAAAAGTTTCTATGTAATGAACAACTGCTTGATCCACTAGGATTGGTTTCATGGGCATATTGCTAGTATAATCAAACATTACTCTGTACTCAGAAATACCCCTACACTTGGGGATCAAAGTTCTGTAATTGCATTGAAATTTTTAATAATTTTTTGTGTAAACAATTGTGTTTTTATGTAAAAACAGATGGAACAATACAGCATGTGTCACAGGCTTGAAGTGTCAGCTCATATATTGATCCCACCATTCCTTCTGACTGAGATACATTCTCAGTCATACGTCATGTCCAGGATAATGTTGTAACCAATACTAAATAAATTACATTAGGAAACTACAGATAAAAGAAAATACAGATTATTTCAATGAAAATAGAAAAGTCATGGTATTATGCTAAATAACAGTGTTACTACCTGTTTTATGTTAGAAAAAATGTAATTAGTCAATGATGGTACATTTTACAGTAAGAATGTAAAGAAATGTTTCTTGCTAGCTGTCTTTATTTCCATAAAAAAAGCAGCTTTTGCCTTTGTTATTCTCTTTGCTCTTTGAATTATTTTGTTAATTTTTGATATTATCCTTCTACTAAGTTTTGGTCTTATTTCATTATAGTCTATTGTTCTTCTTATTAGTTTAATAAAAAGCTTGATGTATATACAACTGGGTGCTTTGTTAATAAGAAAAATTCTAAAAGTTGCTTAGCCTAACACTAATGCTTGACCAATTTTCTGGAAAAGGTGAAGAGTGTTTCATAACTGTAGTTGAACTTCAATGCTTAACCAGATTTATTTACATTTTTAAAAAGTTAAAACCAAAATATTAAGTGATTGTTTCATACTAATCAAATGCTGTCACAATATGGCCTATTGTGAATCCATGTCCACCACCTTCTGGTTAGGTCTTGTTATCTCTTTGTTTCTTGAGACCATACCATGTCCCTTACTTGCTGTCAGAAGATAATGCAATGTTAATCGTTAGGTTTCATGGGCAGTGCACAAATAAACTGGAACAAGTAATTTAGGGAAACTCATAGACACCTGCTCCTCAACTTGATGCTCAGTATAGGTCAGTTATTAAGAGCATGGAATACAGTATCAGGCAGAACTGGTTTGATTCCAGTTTCTTTCCACTCATAGTTTGAGTTACCTGCTAACATTTTACTTAATCATTTTAAATCTCTTTTTTCTTGTTTCTAAAATAAGAATAATGATAATACCTTTCATTTGCACTTAGTTTGAGGGGTGTATTTTGGCGGTGGCATTACATTATTCTTCCTTTCTTTTCTTTTTTTTTTTTTTTTGAGTCTGAATCTCACTCTGTCACTATTTTGACTTTTAAATAAAATGAGTCACTTTTTCTTTGAGACCTTCCTTAGCACATAATTAGTTCTAAGTACACATGCTATTGTCCCTCATTATATACTATTATTTTCCTTTGGAGGACTGATCTTGATTTGTATGTATATGTTCATTTATATATTTATAGATTATTTTTTAAATATTTTCTTGTTCTACTAGGCTTTTAAATTGATGAGTACAGGGACCATACTTATTTTGTTCATTACTTTATTCCTGCACTGAGCAAAGTTTCTGCCACATTGCTGTTGCTTAATAAATATTTGTAGAATGAACAAATAAAATGCTCAGCACATTGGTGCGTGTTTAAAATAACAAAATCAGCAACTTAAGAACCAAAAATAAAAATGAAAAAAAATGGTAATTTCTTTTGTAACTTGTTTGAATCAAGGTGGCCTTGACACTCTTCCTCAAAAAATACTTGGTTAATTTAAGCATGGTAAGTCTCAGCAGGGTTCAATATCAAGATTACTTTATTTCATGACTCATTGATTTCCTGTGTGCCTTCTTTTGCTGAATTTCCTCTGTCTGGCATTTTCCTATCATTGAAAGAACCATGGCTTCAGGTCTCTGGCACACTCTACCTTTTTTTTTTTTTTTTTTTTTTGAGTTGGAGTCTCACTCGGTTGCCCAAACTGGAGTGCAGTGGCCGCTTCCGGCCACCGCGCCTCGACCTGCTGGGCTCCGGCGATCCTTCCGCCTCAGTCTTCCAAGTAGCCGGAACTACAGGCGTGCGCTACCACGCCTGGCTGATTTTTTGATTTATTGTAGAGATGAGGTCTCGCTGCCCAGGCAGGTCTCGAACCCGCGGGGTCAGGCAATCCACTCACCTCAGCCTCCCAAAGGCGCGGGATTACAGGCTGAGCCACCGAGCCCGGCTTGGCACACTCTACTTTATGGAGGAAAACTGACACTTGGGTATCCACAACATCAATCCATTTATCCTGGTTCTTTTGATACTTTGGTATACTGAAGAGTAGTCTGTCCTAAAGTGTTTCTGATTGATTCACTTCTGAGTGATTTTTGTTTAGTCAATATTGAAACAAGTTCAAATCAATTAATACATATTACAAGTTAAAGATAGATCATTCTTTTTTTTAATCACCCCACACACATCAAATACAAACCTTTGTGTAAAAAAGATTGTCAAGCTTAGATTGTGGTTCATGTATTCTAACCAATATTAACTGCAGTCAAATTCTTATACAAGAAATTAATATGCTCAGTATCCTAGAGGGCATTGTGATAGCATTGACCAGCACCAGCTTGATTTTAAACAATGGCCCCAAGACAAAGTCTCTTTATGTCAGTGGCACTTTCTGTGGCATTGCCAGATGTCTCATTTGTATTTGTTTTGCCCTATCATCTCAGTGTCAAATTAATAGCAATATCTTTCCCATGCTTCTCCCATCCAGTATCTAATTTTAGGTATGAGGACGATAAATCAATGAAAATGACTCTTTGAATTTCCCTCCACATATCTTACATTTTCCATATGTCATTATCATATATTCCACACATCTGACATTTTCCATGTGTCACATATTCTACATATCTGACATATATTCTATGTCTGACATTTTCCATGTGTCACATATTCTACATATCTGACATATATTCTACGTCTGACATTTTCCATGTGTCCTTATTATTTATCTGACTCAGACTACACTTTGAAAATGCTAATTCACTATGTTGTTTACCTCTAATGATATAGTTTATAAAACCTTCTAAAGAAAATTAAGTAAAGTTGACTAGTATTGCTATTACATGTAGTTATCTATATACTTGTAAGCATGATTTATTACATTTTATGAGCTCGTGCTTCAAACAGTTTTATTTTTTCCAAAATTCTCACATGTAAAATTTTACATATTTGTGTCCTTTAAAATGGAAGTTAGCAAGTAGTTCTGCATATAAATCTCAGTATCAGCTTGTGGTCTCACTACCTTAATAGACTTGTGAAAGCGATAAGCCATAATAACCAAAATATGAAACAGACAACCATAGTGTTATTTTTGCACTTACTTTTCATACTTCTCTGCAAGGATATCTTTATTTGATGCATACACTTCAAGTCCATTAATTTTTTTTAAGCTTTCTCAGCTATAGAAAAAATTCCCAGGCTCTGAGACATGGATAGCTGTGTTGCTTTTCTGATAACATCACTTTAGAAACTATGATCTCTACATGACAATATGTAGCTTCTACCTGAATTCCTGACAGTCGTTTCTTTCTAAAATTATTTCAAGATGAAAAGAAAGCTTTGTGGAAAAGGGAGACAGCAAAACCTAATGTATACAGGTTCGAAGGGCAAATGCTCTGAAGCCTCACTCTAACATTGGTCATAGGATCCAGGGCACAGAAGTGTCTCACACATAGAATATTATAATAGCTGCCCACCAAGTGCCCTTGACTTTAACCTCCACACCAATATGTCTTTCTTAAGTATTTTGCTGTTTCTCTTATATGGTCATTTTTAAAATGTAGTTACCCTTTTTTAAGAGCTTGGGCTTTGGTGTGTTTAATAGTTTATTTCTAATCTTCACAGTAACACTGCAAAAGAACTCTTATTACACCCGTTTCATGATTTATTCAGCTGATATGCCATTGATAGACAATTATCCTGTTAAAATTTAAGTCAGATTATGTACACTCCTGTGTTTTGCACCGTCCAATGGCTTCCCATCTTGCTAATATACAGCACTCATTACCCCTCAGACCTCATCTTCTACTTCCTTAGTTTTGGATAAGGCCTTCTCTGCCCCCCATTACCCACAACATTTTATAACTCCTTTCCTGATGTACGTTTTATCTTTAGCACTTAGCACTTTCTAAAATACAAGCTATTTTACTGATTAGTCTTGTTTATTTTCTACCTTCTCCCACTAAAATGCAAGCATCATGGGATCATGGATTTTTGTCCACACCAACTAGGCAACTAGTAGATATTTACTAAATATTTGCTAAATAAAGTAAAAAAATTAATTCCCTTATATTTTAAGTGTATAAACCATATCACTGACATAAAGGATCCTATATAATAATAGACACAGTTTAAAGACTATGAATAAAATGAACTGAGAACATTAGCAATATCTTAGAAATCCTTAGAGTGTTTTTTCCCCCCATGGCATCCATCATTTCCCCAGAAGACCCATTTTTCTGAATTTTGTTTAAATCACTCTTGTTTTTCTTACCGTGTATTACATAAGTATGAGTTGCTAATAATATATTATATAGTTTTGTGCTTTTGAATTAAATACAAATGAACGAAAACATATATATTCTTCTTCAAGTTGCCTTTTTAAGAAACATTTTTCGGAGATCTATTCATAGTATAGTCTGTAGCTATTAAGAATTGCTTTCCTCAGATACATAGTATTCTTCCATTATATGAATAAGCTGTAATTTATTTATCTATTATGCTGTTGATCGACATTTAAGTTATTTTTTTCTTTCTATTTTAAGTAGTGCAGTTATGAACATTATTTTCCATGTCTCTACGTGCACATCCAAAAGTTTTCTCTAAGTCTATGATTTTTAAACTCACAGTTGTGAAAAATTAATGAACTGAGTCACATCAAGAATAAAATGAACTTAAATAGAAAATAATAGAGTATAAAATATGAGAAAGTATTGAATGTAAAGATGAGAATTTTTTTTGAAACACACATGAAATGTTTCAGCATGAGTTGAAATATATGTGAGTGCACACTGAATCATGATGTAAATTGTACTTTTACTCTCTATATATGTACATATGCTATCTCTATATACCATTCATCAACCTCTAGAACATTTTCAATAAGTTTATTGAAATCTTTTATCCACTGGTGGGCTCCTCTAGTTATTTTTATGATTGAGGATTAAAGGGACCCTCAAAAGAAAGAGAGATTAGAAATGCACTTTCTGTCATTCTGAACTGGGTACTTCTTCACATTCTTAGGTTACATTCTCAAATGACTGTATAAATAATACTGGTTCCAGGAATACGTGAGAATGCTTGTTGCCCTATATCCTTGATAGCAATGAATAGTATTGCTTGTTTTAATATTGACCATTATGATGGGTTAAATATTATTGTTTTCATCTGCAGTTCCCTGATTACTTATAAAGTTCAGTACCACTGGGTCTTTTCTAGATGTGTTTTTTCTCTTCTGAAGTTTGCTTTGTTATTTATTTGGCCATTTTATACAGGTTTGATATATTTTTATTCATTTGCAGGAGTTCTTTGTATTTTCTGTTATATGTTGATAGACACCAAAGAAATAAAAAGTCAGCTGTACTTTTATACAGCAGGAAAAGTTTGCTTTAGCATGTTTAAATACATATTAGTTATTGTACAACAAATAACGTACCTAAAAACACATAAAGGATGTACATGATTTTTAGGAGAAAAATCACAAAACATTATTAGATAATATTAAAGAATACCTAAAGACATGGAAAGATGCACTTTGTTATGGATAGAAAACTCAATATAAAAAATACAATTTCTTTCTAAACTCATTTATAGATTCTATAGTAGGTAAATTAAAGTGTGTGTGTGTGTGTGTGTGTGTGTGTGTGTGTGTGTGTGTGTGTGAAAGAACAAAGGGCCAAGACTAGCAAAAATACTCTTGAAAAATAAGTTTGGAGCAGAAGAGAGACATGTTCCCAACCTGGCATAGATATTTCTTATAAAATATAGTTATACTGCCAGGCTCTGTGGCTCAGCCTGTAGTCCCACGCCTTTGGGAGGCTGAGGTGAGTGGATTGCCTGAGCCCGCGGGGTTCGAGACCCGCCTGGGCAGCGAGACCTCATCTCTACAATAAATAAAAAAATCAGCCGGGTGTGGTAGCACATGCCTGTAATTCCAGCTACTTGGAAGGCTGAGGCGGAAGGATCGCCGGAGCCCAGCAGGTCGAGGCTGCGGTGGCCGGGAGTGGCCGCTGCACTCCAGTCTGGGCGACAGAGTGAGACTCCAACTCAGAAAAAAAAATATATATATATTATATATATGTATAGTTATACAGATAATATGGCATTCGTGGGGAGATACAAAAAAAGGTCAGTGGACCAGAATAGAGGCCAAAATACAGATTCAAATATATATATGGAAACTTGATACATGACAGAGATAGCATTACAGCTTAATGTGTAAAGAACAAATAATTTAATGAACAGTGAGGTGCATTTGTTTTCCCATATGGAGTAATAAAATTGGGCTCCAACCTCACGCCACACACAAAATAAATTCCAACTGGATTAAGGAGGCAAATGTGAAAGGTAAAACATATATTTCAAAAGACAAAATATAAGAAAACCTGCAGACATAGTAGTAGGTAAGAAATTCATAATCAAGACACAAAAATTTCAAATCACAAAGGAAAAGACGTAAATTTTACTTTTTTTTTTGAGTTGGACTCTCACTCTGTCGCCCAGACTAGACTGCAGTGGCCGCTCCCGGTCACCTCAGGGCTCCGGCGATCCTTCCTCCTCAGCCTTCCGAGTAGCCGAAATTACAGGCACACGCTACCATGCCCGGCTTATTTTTTTATTTATTGTAGAGATGAGGTCTCGCCAAGCTGCCCAGGCGGGTCTCGAACCCGCAGGCTCAGACAATTCACTCACCTCAGCCTCCCAAAGTGCTCCCACTGCACTCCAGGCTGAGCCACTGAGCCCGGCTAAATTTTACTTTAAATTACACATTTCTGTCCCTCAAAAGGCATTTAAATATTGAAAGGACAAATCACAAACTGAAAAAATATTGGCTGCACATGTAGCCAAAAAATGTCACTTTTCTTAAATATAAAAATATTTAGCAATGAATAAAGCAAATAACTGTAAAATAAGCCAAAAAAATTTATAGTTATAGATATGTCATAATTGAGACAATAAAAATAGTCTTCTCACCTTAAAGCAAAATCTGTGAGTGAACAAGCTTCTTGAATGTGCAAAGCTTTTCTACTGCTACATCTTAAAATATGAAGAACAAACCCTAATTACACGTTCAAAGAGAGCAACATAAAAGAGAAGGCTCAGAAAATGCAATAATAATCAGAGAAGTAAAAGAGCTCTTAGAAAATGCTAGAATAAAAAAGTTGGGGGAGATTTCACATAATTTGGAAGAAATTAAAAGAGAAACAAGTATATGAGAGAAATAAACTGCTCAAGAGAAAGAACAAGCCAGGATCGGTGGCTCAGCCTGTAATCCCAGGCTTTGGGAGGCTGAGGTGAGTGGATTGCCTGAGCTCGCGGGTTCGAGACCCGCCTGGGCAACTTGGCGAGACCTCCCCTCTACAACAAAATCAAAAAAAATGAGCCGGGCGTGGTAGCTCATGCCTGTAGTTCCAGCTACTTGGAAGGCTGAGGCGGAAGGATCGCTAGAACCCAGCAGGTCGAGGATGCCGTGGCCGGAAGCATGCCACTGCACTCCAGTCTGGGTCACAGAGTGAGGTTCCAACTCAAAAAATAGAGAGAGAGAGAGAGAGAGAGAGAGAGAGAGAGAGAGAGAGAACAATTATTTGATTATTTTAGTTTCAAAAAGAGAATGGAAGATTATTAGAGGAAAAAAAATTGGATGGTAGAGGACACAATGATGTAACACCTTTAATGTTTAAGGAAAAATAATTTTAATCTTAGAATTTTATATATAGTACATCAGTCATGTTTGAATACAAAATAAAGACCTTTTGAAATATGCACGTTCCAAAATATGTCCTTCCTCATTCTTTCTTAAGAAGTTACCTCTTTGTTTGATCCAATTATGTGCATGTTGTGTAACAGTTCAAGGGTGACAGTTGAGTAGTAGATGCATAGGAGGTACAAATTGCTGGTGAACAGTCTGATGCCAATTCCATTCTTGCTCCTTTTTAGTACAACTTTTTTTTTACTGCTTTCCATTTTGAAAATTCTGGGATCCTCTTTGTTTTCTCATATTTTACTATCATGTGTCTGAATGAGATTTTATTGTTGCTATTGTAATTGTTCATTACATGGTATCTGACAACTTATGTCCTATAGTTCCTGGGCATTCTCTCTAGGAGGTAGTTTGCTCTCAGGAGGCATTAATTACCTGCTTCTTCATACTGTAAGGTTGACAGAGACTGGCCTGTTGGTGATTATTCAATCGTGCATGGGGTTGGGCAGATGAATACAAATTAGAGGTGCAGTATTTACAAGTCTGCTGGACATAACGGATACAAAGCCATGCTCTCTAACATAATGTTAATATTTTTATCTACATTTGTCTGAATTCTTTTTCTTCCCCTCAGTTGGTACTGACCTAAAATATGGTAGCGGGTTGTTTTTTATTGACCTCATTCAACTCCAGAATCTCTCAGAATTATCATCACATGCAATCGGAAAAGTACAGCAATTTGTTAATAGAATGTATAAGGCTCTCTACCACAGCCATGTCTTTTGCAACTCTTCCCACTCCTCACCTAACTCTACCTTCTAGCCCTATTAAAATTTTTGCACTTCTTCAAATGTCATGCTCTATCTTAATGATGGACTGTGCACATTTTCTTCCCTCTGTTTGGTACACTTTCCCAACTTTCTCCTCATTTGTCTGAAAGTCTTTCTTCCAGTAAGTCTTTCCTACTCTCTCATAAAATCTTGTATGTCCCCAACACAGTGTTTATATATTATATTGCAATTTGATGTCTGTGTCTGCTTCACACACTAGACAGTAATTTCCTTTAAGGTGTGGATAGGGACTTATTCATCTTGAATATACAACATTATCTATCACAGTTTCTAATACGTGGCAGGTGCTCAATAAATATTTATTAGAAAGTTTAACCTTTTGTATATAGTTCAAGATAAGTAATCTAATTTCCTATAAAATCAACATTAAATCTTAAATTTAAAATCAGATTCAACAAAAAGCTGATTCTTGAAAAAATAAACAAGATTGATAGACCCCTAGCCAGAATGATCAAGAAAAAGAGTGAAAAAGCCCAAAGCCACACAATCAGAAATGCAAAAGATCAAATCACAACTGACTCTGAAGAAATATAAAAGATTATCAGAGACTACTATGCACACCAGTATGGGAAAAAAAAAAAACTTGATAAGCTAAATAAAATGAAGTACTTTCTGACATCACACAACCTCCCAAGGTTGAAACAAGAAGATACTGAAACACTAAATAGACCAAAACAACCCAGGAAATTGATACTACCTTAAGAAAACTACCAACAACAACAACAACAACAACAACAACAACAACAACAACAAAAAGCCCTGGACCAGATGACTTTCAAGCAGAATTCTACAAAACATACAGCGAGGAGCTGATACCCATCCTATTGAAAGTATTCCAGGCAATTGAGAACAACAGAATTATCCCCAAATTATTTTACAAAGCTTACATAACACTGATACCCAAACCAGGTAAAGATCCAACAAAAAAGAGAAGTACAAACCAATATCCCTAATTAACATAGATGCAAAAATTCTCAACAGAATTCTAGCAAATCAGATCCAAGTACACATCGCAAAAACCATGCACCATGACCAGGTAGCCTTCATGCCCAGAATTCTGGGCTAATTCAACATCTGCAAGACCCTAAATGTAATTAAATGCATCAACAGATGCAAAAACAAGAACCACATGATGATATCATTAGATGCAGAAAAAGCCCTTGATAAAATCGAGAATCCCTTCTTGATAAAAATCCTGCAACACCTAGGCATAGAAGGAACATATTTCAAAATAGTAAGTGCATCTACGATAAACCCACAGCCAGCATATTGCTAAATGGACAGAAACTGGAAGCATTTCCTCTGGAAACTGGAACAAAACGAGGCTACCCACTCTCACCCCTCCTGTTCAACACTGTGTTTGAAGTCCTAGCAAGAGCAATTAGACAAGAGAAGGAAATGAATGGTATCCAAATAAGAAGAGAGGAAGTCAAGTTATCCCTCTTTGCAGATGATATGATACTATACTTCAAAAATCCAAAAGAATCTGTCAAAAACCTCCTTGTACTGTTAAAGGAAATTGGCAAAGTCTCAGGGCACACAATAAATGTGCAAAAACAGTCACATTCGTATGCACCAACAACAAACAAGTAGAGAACCAAATAAAAAGCACAACCCCAGTCATAATAGCCACAAAAAATGAAATACCTTGGCAACTTGCTAACCAGAGGAGTGAAAGATCTTTACCATTAAAACTACAAAACACTGTTCAACAAAATCCCAGAAGAAGCAAATGGAAAAATATTCCATGCTCATGGATAGCAATAATCAACATTGTTAAGATGTCTATCCTGCCAAAGGCAATCTACAGATTCAATGCAGTACCCATTAAATTACCAACACCATTATTCTCAGACCTCGAAATGACTATACAGAAATTCATATGGAAATATAAAGACTATGAATAGCATGAACAATCCTTAGCAAAATAAACAAAGTGGGAGGTATTACACTTCTGGACTTTAAACTTTACTATAAGGCTACAATAATCTAAACAACCTGGTATTGGTACAAGAACAGCCATATGGATCAATAGTACAGGATAGAGATTCTGGAAGCAAAACCTCAATTTCTCAACCAACTCATCTTCAACAAATCCTACGCCAACAACCACTGGGCAGAAGAGAACCTATTCAGTAAATGATGCTGGGAAAACTGGCTAACCACATGCAGAAGATTGAAACAAGACCCCTACCTATCACCATACACAAAAATCAACTCTAAATGGATCAAAGGCCTAAATGTAAAACCTCAAAATGTAAGAAATGTAGAAAATGCAGGAGACATCCTTACAGAAATTGGAGTAAGCAACCAATTCCTGGTCAAAAACCCAGGAGTCCATGCCATAAGAGATAAGGTAGACAAGTGGGAACTCATCAAACTGAAAAGCTTCTGCAAAGCAAAATAAGCCATCAAGAGAGCGGGGAGACAGACCACAGAATGGGAAAAATTATTTCCCAACTATATATCTGATAAAGGCCTAACATCCAGGATCTACAAGGAATTCAAACGTGCTGAAAGGAAAAAAACAAACAGCACCATTAAAAAGTAGGCAAAAGATATGAATAGGAACTTCTCAAAAGAAGATATCCGGGCAGGCAACAGACACATGAAAGTATGCTCAGCCCCACTAATCATTCGAGAAATGCAAATCAAAACCACACTGAAATACCATCTAACCTCAATAAGAATGGCCATCATTTATACAACAAACAACAGATGCTGGCAAGGATGTGGAGAAAAGGGAACGCTTCTACACTGCTGGTGGGAATGCAAACTAGTTCAACCTCTATGGAAAACAGTGTGGCGATTCCTAAAAGAGCTAGAAATTGACTTTCCATATGAGCCAATTATTTCTCTGCTGGGAATATACCAGAGAAATACAAAGCAACCTACAAAAAAGATACTTGCACATGCATGTTTATTGCAGCACTATTAACAATAACAAAAACATGAAACCAACCGTGCTGCCCATCAAAACTGGACTGGATTTTTAAAATGTGGTACATATACACAATGGAATATTATGCTTCCATAAAGAAGCACAAACATATGAACTTTGCAGCAACTTGGATAGATTTAGAGTCAATAATACTCAGTGATCTGTCACAGAAAGAAGGAACAGAATACCACATGTTCTCACTCATAAGTGGACCCTGAACATTTACCATAATACTATCAGAAAGGGATTGGCAGCAACAGAATACTGCCAGGGTGAGTTTGTGGACACAATATCAATAAGGGTACCTGATATCAAACCAGGCCAAGTAGGGAGCAAAGGGAGGCCCAAACTTTACCTGCAAAATGTCCATTTGTATATCTAATCCTGAATTATACCCCTCATCATTAAAATAAAATTAAATACAAATAAAAATAAAAGCAGGGTCATTTTCTTCAGTTGCCTAATATACATGTAACCATTGCCATAACCCAATATTTTATTTCCCCCACTTCCATCCTTCCTATATTCCCACTAAGGGAATGACAGGTGAAGTGGATTGACCTAACAGGCAGCAGATTGATCAATCTAAAGACATTGATCTAAAAGACAGCATGTACAGCAACCCATGGAACTCTAAGTCTAGTGTCTTTATAAAGAAAATAGACGAATTATCTTTCTTTCTTTTTTTTATTTTGAGTTGGAGTCTCACTCTGTCGCCTAGACTGGAGTGCAGTGACCGCTTCCGACCACCGCAGCCTTGACCTGCTGGGCTCCGGCGTTCCTTCCGCCTCAGCCTTCCGAGTAGCAAGAATTACAGGCATGCGCTACCACGCCCGGCTGATTTTTTTTTTGATTTATTGTAAAGATGAGGTCTTGCTGCCCAGGTGGGTCTTGAACCTGCAGGCTCAGGCAATCCACTCACCTCAGCCTCCCAAAGGCGCGGGATTACAGGCTGAGCCACCGAGCCCGGCTAGAATTATCTTTCTTATGGAGACACTAACCCTAGAGGATGCCTGGCATATATATATTCATAAGTATATATATTCATAAGTATATATTCATATGTACATATATACATACATAATCATATGTATGATGTATTTATAAATGTATGTATATAAATATACACATGCATATATATATTTGGGGGTAAATGCACATTTTGTACATGCATATATTGTATGTGGTGGAGTCTGGGATTTCAGTATAATCATCATCCAAATTGTGAACCTTGTATTCAATAGGTAATTTTTCTTTTTTTCTTTCTTTCTTTTCTTTTTTTTTTTTTTTTTTGAGTTGGAGTCTCACTCTGTCGCCCAGACTGGATTGCAGTGGTCACTCCCGGCCACCGCAGCCTCGACCTGCTGGGCTCCGGCGATCCTTCCGCCTCAGCCTTCCAAGTAGCTGGAACTACAGGCGCGCGCTACCACACCCGACTAAATTTTTGATTTATTGTAGAGATGAGGTCTCACCAAGTTGCCCAGGCGGGTCTTGACCCGCGGGCTCAAGCAATCCACTCACCTCAGCCTCCCAAGGCGGGGTTACAGGCTGAGCCACCGAGCCCGGCTAATAGGTAATTTTTCAACCCTCACCCATCTCCCACTCTTCTATTCACAGAACTATGAGCAAGTTGCCACTGCCTTTTTAATGTATAATAGCTTACCCCAATTGTGCAAATATCTTCAGATATTATGGAATTTTAAACTTATGAATGTTATGTATATGGTGAGAGTAATATAAGAGGAGACATGAAAATAATGTATTGATTAATTTGGAAGAAATACAAGTAACTAAGTTGAGCTTTACACTGTTACAAGTTCGTTATGGAACACTGACATTTAAAGAGTTAATGTCAACTTAGGAAAAATATAAACGGAGCCAAAACTATTTGTATGGAAAAATACATTTAACTCTGAAAGTTGGAAAAGAGAATCAAAGACTTTTATTATTTTTTAGATAGATTTAGGACAAAGGCAGATCATTCAATACAGAAGCATTGAAAGAAGACAAGAGAATGAGACAGTAATATTCTACTGTTATAAATCTAAGGAGGTTTTGACTTGTCTAATGAAAACTGAATGTCTTCTGTGTGATACCAGTCTCTTTTTGTGTTGCTGTATATGCCTATTTTTTTAATAAAATTGATAGTAGTTCTGTTATAAAAGTGTTATCATTGCATGGGTTCAGACAATTTAGTTCCAATCTTTTCTTTCCAATAAAATACTTTGAAACTGCGGAAAATGGTGTGATAGAAAAAAGTCCCTGAATTAGAAGTCAGGACACCTGAGTTCTGTTTCTGGCTTTGAAGTCTACTAGCCTTGAATTTTGGACTAAAAATGCCTAACATTTCACTCTTTCCATTTCTTCTTCTTAGAGAACATGCCTTGCTTATTGCACATAATGAGCAGCTTACATCTCACATGACCCTTTACCCTTAGTCACAGATGAATGATCTAGAGATGGACACTCGATCTAAGCTTAGACAATTAACTTATTTTTTCCCGAAATTGAATTATGTAGAATTGGGGCACAATACTGCCATTTGCTGGAAGAAGGCATGCTGAGCCATATGTAAATAGATAAGTGAGCAGAAAATAATGAAGTAGAGGTGTTAAGAAAAACATATGTGATATGTGTGTGTGAGACAGAGTAAGAGTGAGAGAGAGAAAAGATAGAGGAGAAATAAGGAGAAGAAAGAGACTGGCTAACATGTGTCTAGCACCACAAGGCTTGGTCACGTTTCCTATGCTTGAGTTTTATATGATACTTTTGAAGCCACTTTTCTCAAGCTAGCTTGAATTTGTTTTCACTTTTTTTATTAAATCCTCTTGCTAGGATTCAAACCACTTCAATCTTGCCATGCCTCATTGTATTAGCCAGAATAAACAAGGTTATGATATTAGTGACTTAAAGCAGCAAGGGTCTATTTTTTATTCACATTAAATGTTCATTCTAAGTAGTCTGGGGACTTTGCTCTGAATTTTCATTCTCACTCTGGGACCCAGTTTGGACATTGCTGGTTGCTCTGACAGAGGAAAAAATAAAATATGGCAAAGTAAGAACTGGTTCTCAATGCTTCCACTGGGAAATGACACACCTGCTCACATTTCATTGATCAAAACCAGTCATATGATCACACCTAACTTTAAGTAAGCAGGGAAGTGCAATCTTCCCAAGTGCCAAGAGGAAGAGAGAACTTACAAATTTGTGATAAGTACCAATGACTACCATAATCAGGTATCTTAATAGAAAATCAAGAAAAATCAAATGAGTCAGTGGATAACAGCAGGTCTATAGTAATTTTAAAGTGGCATTTAGATGTAAGAAATGTTTTAACTACTTGGTACTAGTCTGCTATAATTTAGCTATCATACAGCTAGAGTTCATTATACCCATCAAATTTTACAAAATCAATTTGAGGCAAGGAGTAATATAGGTGTGATGAGAAGCACTTTTTTTTTGTTCCTCCTTTTCTTCTTGGGGTAGAACACATACCTATGTCAGAGTAACCAAGGATTTGCTCTGGTCCTGAAACTTTATGCTAAAAGAGGCAGAAATTATTTTAGCTTAATAATGCAGAATGAAATTTCTAAAAGCAGTGTAATTTTTGCAGTGTACAATATCTGACTTTTTTAGATACTCCACCCCGAAGGCAGACAAAGGTAATAGTTTCTTTCAAACTTCCCCTCTTTATCCCTCATAATTGAAAGCTCCACTTTTTTTTTTAACACACCAAGTAATCCACCAGGCATCCAAAAATCAGAATGTTCAACAACCGTTCTTATAAGACAAAAGAAAGAATCTGTGGGTCTAAGTGACCACAAGAGAGGTAAATGAAACAGAGTGACTTTAAAAGGAAGTTATTTTCTTCTGGTTGAAAGGGGTTCATTAAATGGGGGGTAATCTGAAAAAGCAGAATGAAGAACTTCTGCCCATTAGGAAACTTGGTATGAATTAAGTGATATGGAAGAAGCAGTTTTTAGTCTGTGTACTTCAAATAATTTGAAACATACAGTTAAACCAAAGTAAAGAACAGGTTATTTTGTACTTATGGACCCAGGCAATTTTGTATCATCTTCTCTTTATTCTTAAGGGTTAAGTTTTGATGTTACATATGTTTGGCAGACTTATTTTTCCAGTTGAGAATATTAAATAAATAAATTATTTAATTACAAGGTACAATCATCATCAATTCATAAAAAGAAATTTTGCAACTGAAAAAAGTCAAAAGCACATAATCCTAGATGAATGAAAAATTTGCTCTTTCCTTTATAGACAGATCAAAACAGAAATGTTCTTGACAATTCATATTTATTTGGGGAAATGTGATTCTGAAACATGGAAAAGCTGGAGACAGAAAAATTGTTTAGAGTCACATGAACACTAATATTTATGATATGGCTCACTGATGCTTGGAGACTCCAATATTTTGTAAACATTACCTTAAATGAAACAATACTGAACATTGCTGTAGCTCTCCTAAACTGGTTAAGTGTGCCTGAAGTATAAAAAATAATGTGGAATATAAAAAATAATTCTTTGTATCTAACAGGCATTGCTGTTGTAAACAATCTGACTACCTACTGAACATCTTTGACTTCTTCCTTACTTAGAGAATTTAGATTGTGTTTGGGTTGATAATCTACTTTGCTACTCATAATTTTAGAATATTCACTTTTCTAGCCTCTCTTGCAGCTAGTAGGTATGTAACTCAGTTCTGAAAAAGAAGAGGTAAGCAAAAGTCATGACTCCTCAGTTAGGTTGGAGGCATACTGGAGGCTAGATAATAAGTGAAAATCTGGCCAAAGTTTGACTTGTCGTGGGTCTACTGGGTCCATAAATCCACCTAACGCCTATTTACTTGTTCCCAAATATATAATTAGATTGGCATATTTGACAATTGGAATGATCCACATACTTGGGTCTCTGGCTTACAAGATAAGAGTTGTCTCCACCCTCCCCCAATCCCAGATGAAAATAGTAAATTCAAACCAGTATTACATTTTAAAGGTGGCCAAAATTATTACTATCATTAAGGATTTGGAGGATGCACAAGTGGTGGTGTCCCTCATATCTTTACTTAAACCACCAGTCTGGCCCCTGCAAAAATGGATTAGATACTGGATGGTGACTATAGACCACAAACTTAAGTATGTGATAGCTTAAATCATAACCATGATGCCAGATACTGTACACTTGTTAGAAGAGATTAATATGATCCCAGGTACACAGTATGTGTCCACTGGTTTTGCAAATTCTTTTGTTTTCTGTCCCAATTACAAAGAATCAAAATCAGTTCACATTCTCAAGGATGAAAATCAACGTACACTTACAACTTTTCCCTAAAGATATGTTAAATTTCTGGTCCTGTAATCTGAAGAGATATGAATGATATGCACATCCTGCAGAATATCATATTGATTCTTTGAGTCAATGACTTAATTCTAACTGAACCATATCAGCAAGAGCTGGTTAGCATGCTGGAGAATTTGGTAGGACACATGCTGTTCACCCCAAGAGGTGAAAGATAAATACTGAAAGAGTCAAGAGTCTGTCAGAGCAACACAGTTTTTAAAAGACCAGCTTTAAGGAATGTGTGGAGACCTTCTCACTGAAGAAAAAGTCATATTGTTGCACTTGTTTCCCTTGCCACAGAAAAGCAAGGCACTTGTTTTTTGGGACAACCAGGCTTGTTGGCCTGCTGTGTAGTAACAGACCAATATACCAAAGTGGCAGGAGTTGCAGCAGAGAAAGAATTTAATAGTTATTAGGCAGTCAAATGAGGAGATGGGATAAATTTTTCAATCTATCTTCCTGGGGGGTTCTGGGTTAAGGTTTTTAAGGGAATTGTGACAGACAAGGGACTGAAAGATTGGAATCACTAACTCGTCAAGGTTAGGGGGTGAAATCATCAGGATATGGAAACTGCATGCTTTGGTTGAGTCAGTTCCTCGGAAAGGGCCCTGAGCCTAGCTGACATCAGTAGTTTCACCAGAATGCAAGATCCGAAAAATACCTTAAATAGAAAACTTGAGAATTCCCAATGTTAAAGACGTTTTATATAGAAACAATTAAGGAAGATTAGTTCTTCACTTCATGACTGGGTCTACCTGACTTATGGGTGGTAATCCACTATAAGGAAGTAGAAAAATGGGCAAACATCAATGATCAATGCCGAGCTGTAGCTCTATTCTAGGCTTAAGTTTTTGTCAAAACACCTGGACATGGATTTCATTAATTTTATGACAGTTAGGTTCTGCAGGGAGCATATTTCATATATTGAAATACTTCTGCAGGTCACATACAAGGTGAAAAGTAAAGCTATCAGCTTGGGTGGGGTACAGAGCAGGAAAGACCTCTGTAACAGGAAAACATGCAAAGCAGTAGTGCTGCTAGAGCCATATGACTGCAGAATCTATGGTTTTGGAGGTAACAGTCAGGGAAAAAGTGCCATGTGAGGTTTGTAGAAAGCCTTGGTGGGAGAAACACAATATGAGTCCCTGGAGTTCTGGAGCAAGTCCATGTCTTACAAAGTGGGTAATTAAAAGTCTTTAAAAGCAAACGTACAAACAATCAAATAATACTTGGAATGTACTGGATACTGGTAAGGATAGAGCATGTGACCCTAGGACACCAAGTGACTATTCATCCAGAATTTCCCATTATAAGTTGGGTTCTGTCAGACCCATCAATATTAACATCTAGTGGACCCATAACCAACCCATCATAGGGCAGAAGCGCTACATCTGAGATCAACTCTAGGCAGGACCAGAGGGTACCAACAAGCTACCTGAACCAGTAGCCCAGACCCCAGCATCATCTACCACATTTGCACCATAATCCAGCCTTCAGCCATGCCTATGACCACATCTGCGATCCCACATGACCAGCTGGTGCTGGAGTTTTGAAAAGGCCCAAGCTTTTTTAAAGATGGCTCAGCTTAACAGATAAATGCAAACCAAAAATAGATGGCAGCTGCAATACAATCTTATTCAGGAGTGTCCAAAAAAATAGTGATGGGCAGTTCTCCCAGTGGGCAGAGTTTTAGACAGTTTACCAAGTTGTCCACCTATTGTGAAACAAGAAGTGGTCAAGGTGTAGAAAATATAGATTCATGAGCAGTTGCAAATGGCTTATCTGGATGGTAAATATCTTTAAAATAAAAGTGTAAAAGGGCTAGAAGAAAAAACTCTTGACTAGAGCTATGTGAATAGACATATTTGAGTGGTTACAACATGTGAAGATCTTTGTTTCACATGCTGACACTCACCAGAAAGCATATACTACAGGAGTGGCACTGAACAACCAAATAGATAGAATTGCTTAGTCAGTTGACATTAACTGGTTTTTAACACTAGCCACTCTTGAACTAGCATAATGGGTACATGGAGGCAAAAACTGAGGCTACACATGGACCCAAAAGCATGGGTTCCCATTAATCAAGTTTGATCTGGCTTCTACTGGTGGTGAATGTCCGTTTGGTCAGAAATAAAGGACAACACTGAGCTCGCAGTATGAAACCCTTGTTTGAAGATACAGATTGTCCATGGGGGTGGCAAGTTGATCCCTTCCATCTTGGAAGGGCACGACAGCTTGAAGGCAATGCTCTGTGAGAATGAGGATCTCTTTCATAGGAGGCAGTGTATTTCTTCAATCAAAGAAGAAATATATATGGTGCTGTGTCCCCATAGAAAGAATATATAATCTGAGAACCAATGGATGAAAGAAGGAATGGTCCCACTTGCTAATATACCCTGTCATCTAGTGGGAAACTTTGTGCTTTCTGTCCCTAGAACCATAGGCTCAACAAAGTTACAATAGAGGTGCTTATCATCAATGGCGGCAGCACATTTTACGAGGGTATATAGCAAAGGTGACATTTCATTATAAGTGACAACTGCCACTAGAGCACTTGAGACATTTGGTGTCCTTAAAACACAAGAGGGAAAAGGAGTCACCATCTTGGCAGGGGGTCATTGACTAATCAGCAGGAAGAGGTAGTGTTGTTTTGACACAATGGGAACAAGGTATTTACATATGGAACACAAGTGGTCAAATTAAGCATCTCTTGGAAGTCCCACCCCCCTGTTGCGTTGTAACTCTGATTAGACAATAACAGAAGCCCAGTCTAAAAAGATGGTGACTAGGTGCTAAGAGGGATGAGAGTCAAGGTCACACCACCAGGAAAGCAAACAAGGGCACACCACCAGAGAAGCCAGTCGGTATGGTAGCTGAAGACGAGGGGAATCTACATTAGATAACAGAGGAAAAAGAATGAGTATCAGTCACAATACAGAGACTAACTGCAGAGGCCAGTGCTACAGTCTGCTCCACTTTCTTTTTCTGAGTATCTTGTCAGGAAAAGATACCACCAAAAAGTTGGGAGAACAGCTTTCCGTTTACATGGAGTGAGTCCCAGTGGCAGAAGAGGTGAACTGTGGTGGACACAGAGATACTCAGCCCAAATCCCTCTAGGAAAACCTTCTTGCCCAGCCGTTTTCAGTACATTAGGCAGACTACCTCCAACTGGCAACTCCTTCTGGACTTGCTTCAGCTGAGTCACCTCATTCATGATCATTCATATCTTTGGTGGCTATAATGCAATAGCAAAATGAAAATAAAAGAGCCTGGACATCCTAATCTAACTGGAGATACCTCTGTTGGGCAATATTCACTCCAGAGCTTCCTACAGGATTGGCTGAGGCTTCATTAGACCTGAAACACTGCTCGCCTTCTCTCTCTCTGTTCAAATCCTTTTGCTCTGTGTGTGTGTGTGTGTGTGTGTGTGTTGGATTTTAATGCCTACAAGGCTAAGCTAGGTCTCTTTCTCTTGTTTTGCTGTGGAGTCTCATGAATGAATACACATTTCCCAAACAATACACTGAGAGATGATGAGAAGGATCATTTCTCGGGCCTGTTGCAAGGGCCAATAAGCAGTAAAGTGATATTTCAGATATGACTTTCAGTCATGGCACTTTCTACGTGTGTGAAAGTAACTGTAGCTTACAAGATCTTTGGTTTTTTATGTATCCAGTTATTTGAACAGGATAGGATAGTGGATTAAAATGCAAACTTTGGATTCAAACAGACTTGGGTTCCAGTTATGTCTCACCACTCACTAACTCTCTCTGTGGGTAGACTACTTCACTTCTGAGCCTCACTTTCTAGAACCTCATTAGCCATATGAAGGACTGTATCCTGAGGCACTAAGAAAATGCTAAAGAGTTTTAACCAGGAAACTGATCAGATTTGTCTGATATCAGTAATCCTCAAAGTATGGTCCAAGGACTGGCAGCAAAAAACATCACCTGGCAGCAATTAGAAGTGAAAATTATCAGGCACGACCCCATACATACTGACTCAGAATCTCTGAGGGTGAGACCCAGCAATCAGTGTTTTAACAAGCCCTCCTGGCAATTCCTATGCACACTAAATTTTGAAAATTATTGATCTACAACTCTGGCTACTATAGGAAAAAAATGAGTTAGCAGGGCTTGAAGGGGACAAGATTAGATGTGTAGAGAAGTTAAGCTAATGTGATAATTCAGTTGGAAGATGGTAGGACAATGAAGTTTCCATTCCTGAAAATCAGGTCATCCTTTATCAGTTTCCTGTTTTTTCTTATCAGTTCCTGGAGCTTTCACTAACTCCAGACTGATTGTTTCTCTTTTACTTGTAAAATTTCCCTAAAAACGTCAAAACTACTGCTGAAAAGAACACACATTGAACTTGATCCTGTTGACTTAGTGTTTTTGAAAACTCTTAGAATGACAAAAAAAGGCATTTACAATCTGGCTTCACCGCCTACTACTTCTGGAAAACTCTCCTGTAACACTTTGTCTTTCTATGGGCTATTCTCTCTGCATGGATGCTGTCTTAGTCAACTCAGACTGCCATAACAAAACACCATAGACAGCGTAGTTTAAACAACTGAAGAATATTTCCTATAGATCCGAAGACTGGAAGTCCCAGATCAGGGTGGCAGTACAGTTGGGTTTGGATGAGAACCCTCTTCCTAGATTGTAGTTGGGTGCCTTTTTTCTGTGACCTCACATGGTGGAAAGGGAGTTCTGGTGTCTCTTTCTCTTCTTATAGGAGCACCAATTCTAATGAATTAAGTTCCTGCCCTTATGATTTCATTTCACCTTAATCACTTCCTTGAAGGTCCTGTCTCCACCAGTAACATAGAGGTTATGGCTTCTACATAAAAAATGAATTTGATAAAGGGGGACACATTTAATACACAGCAGATACCATTCCTTCACTTCTTAATCCAATAAACCCCTATCCCCCTTCAATACTCAGCACACATCTCTTCTGTTTGTGTGCTCTATCTTTGGGTCATGCCCTTAATAGTAGGAGAGAATTAGCCTTGAGTTCTGAGGAAAATGTTACTAATGAGAATGACCAATTCCCTAAGGTGTTGATGAACAACCAAGTTCGTGGTATAGTAAGTTCTTTTTCAAGGACCTTTATTGTGCACTAAAAAGATTATCCTTAAAAATAAATTGCTCAGTGCCCCTATTTTTAAACAAAAACCTAATCCCAGTAAAGGTTAGAAATTGACAAGGAACTTTTATTCATAGTGAAAATTTAAGGTTTTGCCAAGAGTGAAACTTAATATAAACTATGGACTATGGGTGATAATGATGTGTCAGTGTAGGTTCATCGATTGTAACAAATGTGCCTCTCTGGTGTGGGAGGAAAACAGTAAAGTAGGTTGTCCATGTGTGAAGACAGAGTTATTTGAGAACTCTGTACTTGCCACTCAATTTTGCTGTGAACTTAAAACTGCTCTGTAAAATAAAGTTTGTTAATTAATAAAATAGAGTTCAAGCCAATTAGTTAACACAAAACAACCAAAAAGAATCTTAAGTTTTGTTTTTTGGTTTTTTTTTTTTTTTTTTTTTTGGCAACTTGTCACTATAAAATAATATAGGTCTAAGAAATGGTTTAGCTACTAACATTGACTGAAACCCAGTCATTTTTCAGAAAGTGGTGCACAATTAAGATACTGAGAAGACTGATAAATTGGTATATCAATGGCTTAGACATGTTGATAGATGTAATATGAAAAGGGGGGCTCTTTGGTTGAATGGGTATGGACACACTGGGCTTAAACAAATAAAACAGATGTTGTGTGGTACTTATCTCAGAGCCCTCAATAACCACCATACAGCATGAATGCCCAGAAGCAGGAACATTTTAAGAAGTACATCTCAAACTTATTTGATAATGGAACACCAGAATACATTTTTGAAAATACAGCTGTGATAATGGGAAACCACTAAAAGTGATTTTCACAGGATAATGGCATGATTAAATATTTGAATTTTAGAAAGACTGCTCTGGGAACATTGTAAAGGAAGTTTGCAGGTGATCCAAAAATAGATCAAGGGGACCACCTAAGGGTCTGCAATACTCCAGATAAGAAAATATGAGGTCCTGCCAATGGCAAGATTATGATAGTGGAGCAGAAAGAGTGACCTACACTAAGATGGAATTGAATATAACACAGGGTTTTATTTATTTATTTATTTATTTATTTATTTATTTATTTATTTTGGAGCCCATCTAGATTTCTTTAGTCAGTATACTTGCTGTAGTACAGTTCCAGAAAGGAACTTCAGGCTGGGTGTGGTGGCTCATGCCTGTAATCCTGGTAATTTGGGAGACAGAGCCAAGAGGATTGCGCCTGAGCCCAGGAATTCAAGAGCATTCTGGACAACTCGACTAGATCTGTGTCTACAGTAAATCAAAAAATTAGTGGGTGTGGTAGCGTGTGCCTGTAGTCCAAGCTACTTGGAAGGATGAAGTGGAAGAATCGCCTGAGCCAGGCAGATTGAGGCTGCTGTAGCCTTGAGCATGCCACTGTACTCCAGCCTGGGCGAGAGTGAGACTTCATCTCAAGAAAAAAAAGGGGACCTCAGGGAAAATTTCAGTAACAATGCTCTGTGTATTAAAATTAGTATTTATGTGTGGCATGAGTTGGCATAATTATGTCTGAACTCTCCTCACATGGAACTGTGTGGGGTTGCTTAGGTCCTGTTGTCCACTTTCCTAAGCTGTGCTTATTGTGTTTCTATGGTTACAACGCCTCTGCAGCTGCTGCTTTTTCCAAGTAATTGATTGAGACGCCACATTGCAATTGCAGGGCTTCTGAAATCTGTCCTACACTTGTTTCATAAAGGTTATTATTGCTCCTTTACAATTAATTCTAGCTGTAAAGAATCCTAGGATAATAATTTCTTAATAAAATAAAGGCAAGTTACTTGGTTTCCTGAGAAGAAAGTGGTTTAGAGTACTTTACAAGTGTCGCATATCCTATTAATTGTCTGATTGTCTGCAAATTATAATCATGACTGCAACTATTTTTAACTTCAGTTCTTTGGTACTTTCTTATTGGACTGGATTCTGCTCAAAAGTTGTACCCCTTAGCACTGATTTTACTGGCCTAATAGACTACTGACTACTAAAGTCAGTTTCAAACTGACTTTAAAAAGTTATATAATGGAACTTCTGCACCATCAACCACTTTTTACACTCTATGATATTTCTGAGAAGCCCAGGCCCAAGTCAAACTGGGCACTACTACAACCTCATGCCATATGCTTGAAGTTAAAATATCTGAAGTCTCCAACGAATAAAATTAACAATACTGATAGCAAAACTTGAGATAGTGTACTACAGGAGAGAATGAGCTGGGCTAATAGTCAAAAGACTGAGGCATCTTCCTTTTTCTATCACCAACTCATTGTACTACCTTGGACAATGTACTTTGCCCCTCTGAGACTGTTACTCCATCTATAAAGTGGGTCTGCAAATACTTAAAATACATTTTTTACTAGGATAATTTGAAATAATTTTGAATACGTTTTTATATTTACAAAGCACTTTCACAATCATTACTTTATTCATTTGTGTACTAATTATTCAACAAATACCATTAAGCACCTAATATATGCCTGGCTTTATGCTAAGTTCTGGGGATAGAGAGCAAGGTAAATAAGAAAACAGTTAATGCACAAAATAATTAACACAATGAGAGACACACATATAGAATGCTGTGAAATCCTTGTCATGGTTCTGTGAGACAGGTAGAGAAGCAGTGATCATTCTTGTTTTACAGGTAAGGAAACTGAAGATCAATAAATAAAGTGCCAAGCATGGAGGCTCATATCTGTGGTCCCAGCATTTTGGAAGGCTGAGATGGAGGATTGTTTAAGTCAAGAGTTTGAAAGCAGCCTTGGCAGCACAGCAAGATCTCATCTCTACAAAAAGTAAGAGAATTGGCCAGGTATTGTGGCATGTACCTGTGGTCCCAGCTGCTCAGGAGGCTGAGTTGAAGGGATCACTTGAGCCCAGGATGTGGAAGCTGTGGTGAGCCATAACTGTGACACTACACTCCAGTCTGGCTGGGCAATAGATTGAAACATTGACAATAATGATAATGATAATGATGATGATGATGATGATGATGAATACCACAATAATATAAACATATAAATAAATAAATAAATATTTGTTAAAAGTTACATGGATAAAAAAAAAAAAGTCACATGGATAAATAATAGTAGCCCGAGAACATGAACCGAGTTCCCCTGACTTTTTGTTGTAATGTTTTTTCCAGTGCAGATCACTGTCTCAAGTGTTTTCCAAAGCAGTCACAATAAATTATGCACCTTGACAATACATTGTGAACGTAGAACATAATCTGGACCAGTCAGTAGCCCTAGAGCACCAATGAGCTGGTGGGAGTGAAATCTTGAATAGAAGATATGCGTATACTTGAGACCAAAGGCAGAATCACATGATAAAATGTCACACTGGATAGAGAGAGACTTCGTAGTCTCCTAGGACTAAAGCACCATTATCCCACAAATATTTAGGAATGCACTCTGGGGCTCTAGTGGAGACCTAAAACCAAACCTGCCTACCTCAGGTGGGATTTAGACCAAAGGCTAAGGTTACTGACTCAATCAAAGGCACATAGTTTTAACTTATTTTACATGAATACGTATATTGGGGAGTAATCATTTTTAAAAAGTGGTTGGAAAAAAGGAGAAAGATGTTATGGAAGAGTACACCATGATTTTTCTTCCTTTACTAACATAGAACTAGTTGCAAGAAGACATGCAAGGTGCTTTAAAGTGGAAAAGAGGAGGCAAGGAGACCTAGTCACAATCACAGTTAAGAGGAACTTACACACAATTATCCTTTTTCTATAGCCCACTTCCATTTGCATTTTTGTCACTTTCTTTTTTATTTTAAATATGTGGAGTACAATTCAGAGTTAGTTATACAAATGTTCATTAGGCAGGTACCCTTGTTGATGAGGTGTGCCTCCCCTCCCCAGGCAGTTTCCCACTACTGCCAATCCCTTTCTTATAGTATTATGATAGCTGTTCAAGGTCCACATATGAGTGAGAATATGTGATACTCGTTTCTTGTTTCTGTGCAAGATCACTCAGTATTGTAGCCTCTAAATCCATCCAAGTTGCTGCAAAGTTCATGATTTTATCCTTCTTTATGGCCGCAAAATATTCCATCATGTATATGTACCACTTTTGTTTATCCGGTCCTCTTTCGATGGGCAGCACAGTTAGTTCCATGTTTTTGCTATTGTGAACAATGCTGCAATAAACATGCATGTGCAGGTATCTTTTTCATAGAGTGATTTGAGTTCCTCTGGGTATATTCCGAGTAGGGGGATTGTATATGGGAGGTCAATTTTTAGATCTTTTATGAGTTGCCACACTTTTCCATAGAGGCTGTACCAGTTTACACTCCCACCAACAGTGTAGAAGTGTTCTCTTTTCACTGTATCCTCTCCAGTATCTGTTACTTTTTGAATTATTGATGATGGCCATCATGACTGAAGTTATGTGGCATCTCAGTGTGGTTTTAATTTGCATTTCTTTGATGACTAGTGAGACTGAGCATTTTTTCATGTATCTATTTACTGCTCATATGTCTTCCTTTGGGAAGTTTTTATTCATATCTTTTGCCCACTTTGTAATGGGGTTGTTTGTTTTTTGTTTTTTGTTTTTTTTTTTCTTTTTGGTGCATTTGCGTTGCTTGTAGATCCTAGATGTTAGGCCTTTGTGAGATCTACAGTTGGCAAATATTTTTTCCCAGTCCATGGGCTGTCTCCTCACTCTCTCAATGGTTTATTTGGTTTTGCAGAAGCTTGTCAGTTTGTTGAGGTAATACTTGTCTATCTTATTTATTATGGCATGGACCCCTGGGGTTTTGGTCAGGAATTGGTTGCCAGTTCCAATTTCCATAAGGACATCTCCTGTATTTTCTAAGGTTCTTACAGCTTGAGGTTTTACATTTAGGTCTTAGATCCATTTAGAGTTGATTTTTGTGTATGGGGATAGGTAGGGGTCTTCTGCATGTGGTCAGCCAGTTTTCACATCACCATTTACTGAATAGGTTCTCCTCTCCCCAGTCATTAACAGTGGAGGCTTTGTCAAAGATTAGTTGGTTGAGAAATTGAGATTTTGCTTCTGGAATCCCTATCCTGTTCCATTGGTCTATATGCCTGTTCTTGTACCAATACCAGGCTGTTTTGATTGTTGTAGCTTTATTTTTTTATAAAGATGTGGGGTACAACTCATGGTTAGGTATACAAACATTAATTATGCAGGTATCCTTGTTGATGAAGTATGCCCCTCCCTCCCCTAGCAGTTTCCCTTAAAGTCTGGGAGTGTGATGCCTCCTGCTTTGTTTTTTGTTTTGTTTTGCTTTTCTATGGATTGTTTGGGCGATTTGTGGTCATTTATGCTTCCATATGAATTCCTGTATTATTGTTTCCAGGTCTGAGGAGAATGTTGCTGGCAATTTATAGGGTATTGCGTTAAATCTGTAGATTGCCTTGGGTAGGATGGACTTCTTAATAATATTGATTCTTCCAATCCATGAGCATGGAATATTTTTCCATTTGTTTGAGTCGTCTTTGATTTCTTTGAGCAGTTTTTTGTAGTTTTCATTGTAAAGATCTTTCATGTCTCTGGTTTTTTGTGTGGCATTTTTGTCACTTTAATCATCGTCGTCAAACCAGTATTTTAGAACTCTTATAATTGACAAAGCACCTTCTGATAAATGTTTTCATATGATATAGCATTTCTATTAAATAGATATAAGCCTTTCCCATGCTGCAGATGAAGAAACTGAGTCTCGGAGAGGTCAAAGAACTTCACCAAGGTCATTCATCAAATAAGTGTAGGAATCCAGTTCTCATGTCTCCTAATCTAATAAATAACTCAAAGATTACAGCAGATCCTAAATGAATGACATTTTGATTGCCGTCTTCTTTAGGAAATGTTAGGGACTTGCCTTCATTTCATTAGCAGCACATTTTTAAGTCATCTCTTAGGGTTGGTTGCTTCTGGAAAGATTTCCACAGATGGCTAACCCCATTTATTTCATTTTCAATTCTTATTATCCCAATCAGAGTGGCACTGCCTGACCTTGTCCCTCTATTCTGGAGACTCATCCTATAAGGAATCTTGTAGCCTTCTATCCCTGACTATCTTGCCTACAAATATAAAGTGGTGAAATTATTTTTATTATGAGTCTTTAGCATGCCCTCTGTTTCACCTTTTGTTACATGCTGTTTTCCTTAACTATGCAGCTAGTCTGACACAAGGGAAAACAGAATTTGAGCTCTGTAATCTCTTTTTTGCCCCACTGACCACACTGAATAATTTTCAGCTCTTCCTTTTATGGTTTCTACTCAGATATTTAGAGACAAATATCTTGCCCACTTATAAACTTTTTTTCAGCTACACAGATCAAATCACAGTCCCGGAGTCAGGAGATTTATAGCAAAGAACTGAGGTCCTAAAAATAGCCAATTAGGTCCTGATTACAAGAGTTATATCTTGCACTGCATGAGGTCAGGCCATAAAATTTCATAAGTGCTAATGATATGTTTTTATTATTTATTGTCAGCTTATAGGATGTTCAGTGCTGTACTAGCAAGAGTCTGAACTAAAGACTTTTACTTACACATTTGTCTCCATCAGCCTGACGGGGAATAGAACTAGATGCAGAGAAAGTTGAAATGCATGTGAGGGCTCTGTGTTTTTAGATTCATACTATTCAGAAGTCAAGCAACAAGCTAAACAAATCATTGCATTCTGCTCACGACTTGTAAGTAATGATAAATTCCCACATGTGGGGATTTTTCTCCATGAGATTCTAGCTGATGAGATGTAAATTATTTTCCATTTCTCCTTTTATTGAAAAAGAAAACAATGCTTGTAACACTTTATCAGAAAGCAACATAGCTACCTAGGGACAAACACAAGAGACTTCATCCCACTTGACTAGAACATGCTGTGGGAACACGGAATATTATCAAGAGAGCCTCAAAATTGTTTAAAGAAAAGACAATAAATACAAGAAGGATGTTGATTTTAGACATTTTTTCAGCTGGCAACAATTTGAAACTCTTTTGGAGACATTCTGAGAAGAGCTATAAACGTTATCAAAAACTAAGAGGAAAGGTTGCTGTCAGGTGTTATGAGGACAGTATACAAGAAAGCTTGCAAATTGTTTTTACATTTGGGATGGAGTAGAGTAGCCCCAGATGTTTACTGCAGACCAGACAAGAGCTCTAAATTGCAAGAGGAGGAGCTTGGGGAATGGAATTGTTTGAAGCCTTCAGCACAGGTATCCTTGAGCACCTACTATGCATCAAGCCTTCCATTAGGAGATTTACATCTATGAACTCATTTAAACTACCTATCAATTTAGCACCATCATTACCATTTTAAGATGAAGAAACTGAGGCTTAAAGAGGTAAGCAATTTGTTCAAGGTCATACAATAAATAAGTAGAGAAGATTCCAACATAAGTCTGACTCCACAGCCTACTCTGCTACAGTTCTAGAAGGGTTTTCACACCACTTTAAAGATGATTGCTTATCTTCCTTCTTCTGGACATTGTTAGCTGTGGGTTAGCCTACAAGCAGCTGAGTTTCATACAGCTTTGCCTTCAGGAGCTTAAAGCTTTCTATTGAGAAGCCTGGTTTGATGGTTCTTACCAAAGATGATAATGGATGAGAATTAGAGACTTTCTAAAATTTTGCTACTTGCTAACTTTTCCCCCTAGATGTAAACCAAAAATAAAAAAAATGTCAGAAACCCTGAGGTATAGGATACATTACTTCAAAGCATTAAATCACTTAGCCAAATATTCTGACTAGCTGAATAGCTTTTACTCTAAAATCTATGCCACTCTCCTGATCCTGGATGGGATGTGACTGTCTGGGGTGTCACTGATGACTTCCTAGTCAGAAGGAGTCCATGTGTCATTCACAAAGCACATTTCCAACTTGTGAAACCATGATTCTGGGGACAGTTATTTCAAACACCCTATGTCTGTTAACTGATTCAACAACACTCCTTTTTTTGGCTGCAGCAATTCTGTTCACAAATTGATATATAACTGTGTTAGATGATATCCCAGTGAAAATGAACTCTACAAACAGCTCTGGACTCAAGTTTCCTGTGACATCATATGGGCTTCTTTGGGTCTGGAGTGATGGATTTTCTTTTATTAGTGATATAAATCTTCTACTCCCATTTCTTTGCTCCTTTAATTCATTCAGCAGGCATTTATCAAGAACATAACATGTGTCTAGCACTGTGTTCAGCTATGGGAACACAAAGATAAATAAGACAGCATTTCTGTCTTCAAGACCCACAACCTACTTGAACAAGATGGATGCTTACCCAGGAAAGTGCAAAAAATGTTTCACGTGGCGTCAAAAAGATACAGGAGTCAAACTACAATAGCTCACTATGTCTAAAACTTGAAAATGTGGCAAAAAATAAATCATAAAAGTATTGGATTACAATCCTAATATAAAATATTAACTACAACATTATAAATAAAATATCTAACAGTCCATATAGATATAAATAAGTGATTGAATTAATACATGGGGAAAAGGAACAAATCTTCCTAACAGAAGAATTCCACAAAACGATGTGAAAAAATGAAAGAAATAGAAAATCACTATTAGAACACTATAATAACAAATACTGCAGGCAAAACTTTAAGGAGGAATGAGATGTTTGTATAGCCTCAAAGTATCCACCTAATTATTTATTAGTTACTTTGGTGGCTTCAGCAGACATCCACAAATGCTTTAATACTCCTCCCTCCAGGAAGTGGAACTTGACTCTCCTCCTCTTTAATGTGGGCTGAATTTACTGAATCACTTTTAACAATTAGAGTATGGAAAGAAAAAGTAATAACGTTATAGTGAAGAAACATGACATTCTGAAAAATACCTGACCACTACTCTTCAAAAGTGTCAAAGTTATGAAAAACAAAGAAAGGCCAAGAAACTATAGCAGATTGGGGGAGCCTAAGGAGACATGACAGCTAGATGCAATGTGAGATCCTGGATTGGATCCTGGAACAGAAAAAGAAAATTGGTGGAAAAACTGGCGAAATCCAAATGAAGAATAATTTTGTAGGCTACTGACATTAGAGGAAGCTGAGTAAAGGATTTATGAAAACTCTCTTATCTTTGCAATCCTTCTGTAAATGTAAACGTATTTCAAAATTAAAAGATTTTAAAATGCTATAGGTGCCTAAAAAACAAAACCAGGGTTTGAATATTACTGTAAAGTTTTCCAGAGAAGTTGGGGCTTGAGTTGAGTCTTGAAAAACAAGCAGATCTTGGCAAGTTAGACAAAGAAAGGGAAGTCACTTCAGGGAGAACCCTCCAGGAACAGTGAGTCCCTTGGAGAAGCTGCAGAGGTATAAAATAGCTAACCAATTTGGAGTAACAAACTAGCTGCAGGATTTGGAATCTCCCTCATTTGGAGGCATTGTCTTCGATTTCTAACCCCAACTAAAAATGATCTGCTTTCTTCCAAGATCAGACTCAGTACAGAAGGCTGTATGTTAAACTTCTCAGCTAGTTTCAATTTCTCTGCTGTGCATTTTCTTCCTGTACCTGTGTTTGCTCACTGATAGTGAGCTGTCATTTCTGGCAAGCAAAGATACTGTACATATGCAAAAAATTAAAATGGGAAGAGCTAGTGATGAAGCTTTATTTTTAATTTGAATAGTCTCTGTTGAATATAATAGCCAAGTTGTTATGCCAACTCTTACTGCCTTCAAACAATAGTAAAATGCTCCTCAATGAGAATGGTGCATTTGTGAGACTGATGTTACAAGGACAATCGTGGGGTTGGGGGCACAGTGACTGAGGAGATGTGACAAGAGTAGAACCTAAAGCAAATGATATGTCCCAGTATATTCTTTCCCTTTGACCTACTTCCCTCAACATCAGCTGTTTTTTTTTCTTTTTCTAGTATTTCTAATGAATTGCTGACAGAGAACATAAATGTCAGGTAAAGAACAGAACCATATTCTCTAAGAGTTGAAAGTAGAATATTTACTTATAGAAGCCCAAATGAGATATAAGAAATAGACTCCTGAGATGGATAATGACAGAGGTACATTAGAGATAGTGGCCTCTTCCATTATAGCCCCCAAATGGCTTCTGAGCCAGCAGAACTACTCATCACTCCAGGGAGATTTCAGCTTCCTCTCTTGAAGGCAATTTTATGTCTTATTCTCTTTAACAAAAGCTAGAAATCAGCGAAAACATGATTGTTACAATGAGAGAAGAGAGCTGATGAGACTATATAGGCCTCAGGAAGAAAGATGAAGGACTAAAATTCCCATTACCTAGACTACCTCTTAGTACTACCTTAAACCCCATGTAGCTGGATCAGGACTGCTTTCTTCTGAGGGTAGGAAACTGGGACTTAGAACCTAAAGCCAGAATCGGAACTGGAGATATGCCATGCCACAGAAGAAGACAATGTTAGAGAAGTGTTATTACAATGAAAAGTTGGGGGGGGGGAAATAAAACTATTAGACGTGTATATAGAGTCTAACCTGGACTAGGCCACCACTGTACCCAAGGAAGACTGACTTTATTCTCCTTGCCACTGCTTACCTTCTATTCCCATCACATCACACTGCTTTAGCTCAGGAGATCTTTTATAAAATAATATTTGTTTCTTCCAAGAAATTCTGCTTTCAAAGAAAAAAAAACTGAATCTATGTGCGTGTGTGTGTGTGGCAGGAGAAATGGGGAGGCATTGAATTTAGTACATGCATGCAAGATTTATTTAGGGTGATCAGGGAGACCCTCTTAGATGGAGTTGCATTAGAGTATAGTCTGAAGGTACTTATGTTGATATTTGGAAGAAGGGCATTCCAGGGAGAAGGAAATGATGTACAAAGACCTTAAGATGGAGGTCTATCAGTTATATTTGTGAAAAGAAAGGAGACCACTGTGACCAGAGTGGAAGGAATGAATGAGAGGGAGAACAGAATAAGATCAGAACAATAGCCAGGAAACAGATTCTGTAGAATTAAAGCTATTATTAGAACTTTTGGCTTTTACTCAGAACCAAATGGGGAGCTATGGAAAGGTATGGAGCACAGAAGTAACATGATTTTATTTGCATTGTAAGATGATCACATAAGCTTTTGTGTGGATAGAAATGTAGGAGAACAATTTATGAGGGCACTCCTGGAACCCACCTGACGTCACTTAAGCCGAATAACCCCCTCTGGAAACAATGAAAATGACCTGAAATCTGGTGCCATAAAAAAATTCACATTGTATTATTTTAATCTAAATATCTCAAAGAGCACCAGGATTTTTTAAAAATTCCTAGTATGTGCAGCTCCATTGTGTTATTCTAAATTGCATCCACAGTTAATCCAGGGAGAAGGATTCACGGTCATTAGGTTATAGAAACATTAGGAGAAGCCGGGCTCGGCATCTCAGCCTGTAATCCCAGGCTTTGGGAGGCTGAGGTGAGTGGATTGCCTGAGCCCGCGGGTTTGAGACCCGGGCAACTTGGTGAGACCTCATCTCTACAATAATTCAAGAAAAATTAGCTGGGCATGGTAGCGCGTGCCTGTAATTCCGTCTACTCGGAAGGCTGAGGCGGAAGGATTGCCAGAGCCCAGCAGGTCGAGGCTGCGGTGGCCGGGAGCAGCCACTGCATTCCAGTCTGGGCGACAGAGTGAGACTCCAACTCAAAAAAAAAAAAAAGAAACATTAGGAGAAATTCACAATGAATGCACTTGCCTGATGAAGACAAAGAGGCAAGTGAATCATGGTAGAGTAAAAGCATATTTTACTGCCTTAGAAAAAATAGGTTATATAACCCTTTGTGTTCATTCCATCGCCATTGTAGCTTGAATCTAGTGGTACCTCATACTCAACATGTACAAGAGAAATACTTCATAGTTTTCCTCAAAACTCCTCCTCCTCCTCTTTCCTTCATCTTAGTAAATGAAATCTCCATGTACACAGTGCCCCAACCAGCATCTTTGGTATCCCTTTAGGCTACTTCTTCTTCTCTAATGCATTAAATCCATGATAAATTGTTGAAACTGCTACCTCTGTTTGGAGGTGTCTCGATTCCATCAACTAATCTCAGTCTCTACCATCTTCTCCCTAGTCCAAGCTACCATCATCTCTTGCTTGAACCACAGCAATGTCCTTCCCTTTGGTCTTTCTGTTTCTAGTTTTTCATATCCCACCTTCCACGATTAAGTTTCTAACCTGCCGTCAAAAGAGTTATTCTAGCATGAAAATCTGGACCTCATATAGGCCTTCATTGCTTTCAAGATACAGCCCTCAGTTCCTTGCTTGACTTAGAAGATCTTTGATAATTTGGACCCTGTTTGTCCTTGTAGTTTCATCTCTAGCTACACCTCCTTCTTTAGGTATATTCAACCATGTTCAGCAGCTGTGATGGTTAGTTTTATGTGTCAATTTGGCTAGACTATGGTACCCAGATATTTGGTCAAACACCATTCTACATGTCTCTATGAAAGTATTTTTAATTTGTGATTAGCATTTAAAACAACCAGACTTCGAATAAAGCAGATTACCTTTTTTAGTGTAGGATGGCCTCATCTAATTCATTGAAGGGCTTGAAAGAAAAGACTAACCTTCCTTGAACAAGAAGAAATTCTGCTATCAGACTGCCTTCAGACTCGAGATGCAACACCAACTCTTCCCTGGGTCTCCAGCCTGCTGGCTCACCCTGTAGGTCTAACTTGTAAGCCTCCACAATTGTATGACTTAATTTCTTAAGATCTTTCTTCTCTCTTTCTCTCTCTCTCTCTCTCTCTCTCTCTCTCTCTCTCTCTCTCTCTCTCTCTCTCTCTCTCTTTCTCTCTCTCTCTCTCTGTCTCTGTCTCTCTCCAAGTACATGCATACATGCATGCACGCACACACACACATATGGCACTTATTTATACATATACATCTTATTATCTTAAAGACTTTCTCTGGAAAACCCTAACTAATATAGAAACCCAAGCATATTTTGTTGCTAGGCCTTTGCACTTCCTTTTCTACCAAGAATGCAGTTTTCTCCCCTTGCCCTTGTTCTCACTGATATACTAACTTCCAATTCAGGATTCCAACTGTATGTTTCTTCTTCTGTGATTATTTGCTTCATTCTTTCCCCACCACAGAATTTTAGAAAAGAGCTTACATTCTACATATTTTCAGAGTACTCTGGGCTTACCCTCACTAAAATTTTCATCACAGACCACTGCTCTTACCTGTCTGTCTTTCTCACTAAGTCATGAGACTTGTGAGGGCAGGGATTGTGTCTTACAGTATCTCCAGAACCCAGTATAAAGCTTGATGCATCGTAAATATTTAAGATTTTTTTTGAATCCATATATCTCTTTTACTAAGATGGGAAGCAATTTGTTATGCAGCATTTGACAACTAATACAGGAACTAAAGGCAGTGACGCTGTAATGAATGCCAAAGAAATAGAGCTTCCCCCCATTTAGATAGCTTCATTAGTCTACTAGAACTGACACTTAGTATTTTATAAACTGTTTTTGCTAATGAATTCTAAGTATCAGTATGATTTCTGCACAATGATTTCTGAAAATTAATACAGGAATTTTCATCTGTTGTGTCTCTCAGACTAGTATGGCAGTGCAATTAAAATACATAGGGTAATTATGGAGGCCAGTTGGTGCGAAGAAATGAGCACAGGCCTTGGAGTCTGGGAATTTGGGTACTCATATTGTACCTATATGTGTGACCATGCCAAGTCCCTTAGCCGTTTTGATCCAAGCTTTCCTAATTTGCAGAAAGGAAATAAGGCTATTTGCTCTGCCTTCCTGAAAAGGTTAGTGTGATAATCAAAAGCAACAAAGAAAAATATGTCTAAATACCATGAAGCACTATGGCCATAGGAGATCCTATTCTCCATCTTTCATAGTCCAATCCAGATGATGGCACTTGTGTGCCACACATGATAGGGAAAATATTTAAACCAACAATTACTGATAACTCTGGTCATTTTTTTCTTTAAACCAACTCAATTTGTGTACAGCCCAGAACTTATGCATGTGAATTCAATGAAAAAAATCAATGTCGCCTAATAGAGATTTTTAAAAATACCAAATAGTTATATTCTTCAATACTAACAACAATTTTTTAAAAGTCTTGCCTACATCCTTCCTAAATACTTCTTGAATTTGTGTCCATGTCTATGACTACCTTCAGGGGTGATGCTCCCTACCCTTCATGACTTATTTGCATAAATTAGAGCACTATGTCTCTTTCTCCAGATGGGTAAAGCTTCTAACCTTGACACAGGTTTGTTTATTGAAGCACAATCTGAATTCCAGCTCCCATTTGCCCCCTCAACCAGGTACCCTTGTGCAATGAACAACCATATGCAGTCCTCATTTAAGCCTCTTGGATCACACTTGGTTTATGAAAATAACTATTTAGTATATTACCTGATTCTGCCCTTGTTTGTACCCTCTTCCAATTCACCCTGCATTCTTCTGCTAGAATGCAAATCTGACCATGGTATTCTCATGTCTGACACCCTATAATGACTTTATTTCTTAGAGAATAAATCTTAGATTTCTTAGCCTAACACAAGGAGTCTTCTATGAGGTGAGCTCCACTCTCTAGCCTTGTATCTGGCTTATTCTGCTGCATACTCCAGTCTCCAGTACAATCAAACTTGTAGTTTTCCACATACTTCCTGCTGTTTTGTGCTTCTCAGCCTTTGCTCCTACTGATTCCTCTGCACAGACTTCCTCATCTGCCCACACCTCTTCTCTCCCTAGCTAAATCCTATTCATCTTTAAGGTTCAATTTGGTGTCACCTCCCCCAGAAATCTTTCCCTTGACAACCCAACTTGTGCTGAGGAAAGCCTGAAGATGGCATTTGAGTGGTAGAAAAGGTATTCCTCTGCCATGTTCCCTTAACCCCCAGTGCACAGCTCTAGCTCTCCACCACCATTATAGAACGAATCACATGGTATTTCAATGTTCTACATGTCTCCCTCTTCCTTACTAGAGGTCAGTGAAAATAGAGACTGTTTTTTCTTTAACATTGTATTCCCAGCAACTAGCAGAGTGTCTGACACATATTATGGTCTCAAGACATGTTTATTCAATGAGTGAATGAATGAAAAATCAGAAAGCTAGCATCAAAAAGGACTTAATAAATTATCCTGTTGAATTTTCGTATTAAAACTGTAAAAACCTTGGGCCCAGAGAGGGTAAATAGTCAATGAAAGTCACATAGTTAAAACTGAACCAGGCTTAGGACCATAATTCCTTTCCTCCCTGTCTTCTTTCCATTTTCCTACACTGGCCCTAGACTTATCATCTCTTAAATATCCAACCAAATAGACAGGTACTTCTCTTGAGAGAATTTTCAATTTATAAATTTCTGTTCAAATGCCTTTCTCTCCTATTTTCTGGCAAATACCATCTGTCAACTGGTATTTTATATGAATGGAATAACAGAAGGTTTGTGCTCTTCGGAAAGTGTTAGAAGTTAATACTTCCCGCTGTGATCCATATTTGGTTGCTTAAAGAGAAAAAGTCTTTTTCAGCACGAATAAGAAAAAACCAGCTTGAAACTTAACCAATTCATTTATAAACTGTGATTTAGTACAAGGTTGATTTTATTCTTATACAACATTTTTGGAAGTGTGACATGACTGTTGTTGTTTTTTATAATTTGATCTTCCCAAAGATATTAGAACAAGGGACTGATATTCTTACCTTTGAAGTTATTGAAGAATTTATAGGGGAAAATGAATAATGTGGACTCCATAAATATTCAACCTCTACATACACAAAAATAATAAAGTGACAATAATAAAACAAACAAACACCAGATGAGAAAAAAAGTTAATGGTAAATATAACAAATGGTTAATGTCTACATAATCTAGGAAGTTCATACAAGTTGGCAAGAGAGACACTAAGACAATAGTTAAGTGGGCTATGGAAATGAACAATTTATAAATGCTATTAGTAAACAAGCATATGGTAAGATATTTAAACCCTCTAGCAGTTAAAGAAATAATAAAAGAGCATTAATGAGGTGCCTCTTATACTCATTAAGTCAGTCAAAACCAAAATGTTATTGATCATTCGTGATGCTCACAAAGTTGCAGTAAAATTGGCACATGCCTTTCTCACTGGCGGTGGAATAGATTAGAATAATGATTTTAGATTTGAATAAATGTAGTCTTTGGTATAGTAAATCTACTTCTGAGAATTCAACCTCAGAAAATGATCCAAAAGGAGAAAATAAAATATAGACAAAAATATCCATTTAAGTATTGTCTAAGGTAGAAAAATAAGAAACTATCTAAATATTTGATAAAGGTAAGTTATCTAGCAATGCAGTAATCATCTAAATGATCAGACATTATGCAGTCATTATAATTATGATTTGGAAGACAATGTAGATGACAGAAAAAATTTATAGCATAGAAAAGGAGAAGCAATAAAGTAAGACTGTAACTATGATACAATCATGGTTATGAAAGTATAATATTTTCTGGAGGTATGTATCCTATTTATCTGTCCTGAGATCTCCATAAGAGAGCTTTTTCTTTACTCCCCAAGAGGAAGTAGTATTAGAGAGGCGTTTTAAGGCCTTTTCTTTATTTTTCACCTTTCCTTTCCTAAGAAAGAAAGATAATTTATGTGATTGGCCACATGGGGTAGTGTCACTCAGTACATGGATACATCTCTTTCTTGCTTGCTGTCTGTACGCTTGCTCTTTATATGGTAAAGACAGCTGAATCAAGGCCTAGAACTTACCTTTTACAGGCAAAATTCCTTTTTTTTTTTTTTTAGTTGGCGTCTCACTCTGTCACCCAGACTGGAGTGCAGTGGCCGCTCCAGGCCACCGCAGCCTCGACCTGCTGGGCTCCGGAGATCCTTCCGTCTCAGCCTTTCAAGTAGCTGGAACTACAGGAGTGCACTACCACACCCGGCTAATTTTTGATTTGTTGTAGAGATGAGGTCTTGCCAAGTTGCCCAGGCAGGTCTCGAACCCGCAGGCTCAGGCAATCCACTCACCTCAGCCTCCCAAAGGCGCTGGATTACAGGCTGAGCCACCAAGCCCGGCTTACTGGCAAAATTTCTTGTCTTTCTTTTTGTGTGTTTGATTGTTTCTCTGACTTCTGCTCATCTAAAGGATATATCAACCCTCTATGTAGCTAACTGGGTAAATACCTGGCCTACAGACCCACCTCTCTCCGTATGTAGGTTCTATGATACAGACGTGAGGAGAAATAATACGGAACCCCCGCATTTGACAATTAGTCCATACAAATTCTTCCATTCCAGCTTTATTGACAGCAAATATTTAATTTCACTTGCCTCCTGAGCCTATTTCTTGATTGCTTTCATAAAGAAGAAAGAAAGACTGAGAGTAATCAACTCCTGCCAACCCCAACACAGGTGCCTGTGAGTCTAGAAGGGAATCCAGCAAAATGAAATCTTTTGATTTATTAGGGGAGATACATATATGTGGTTGTGAATTATTTCCCTTTGTTTCCTTTGGTCTTCTATTAATCTTGTTTGAGATATGAACAACTCCAAATCCCAGCTGGTAGTAACCACTTTTGGACTTAGTCCAGGTAATACTGTGTAGCTGGCATACATGCAGAAACCACTTTTCCAGAGCTTCTGTAATCTTTATTGAGGCATTGGTAGGTTTATATTTCCTAGTGGTAGTGCTCAAGGGACCATTTATTGGTATAAGAGTGAGAGTCTGGCCGAAGCTGGGCAAATAAGATCCTGGTATTTTAAAAGGTAATTTGAAAGAAAAAAAAATGTTAAGAAAAGGACTGGCAATAGAAGAAAACAATCTATTTAAGAGTAGTAAAATTTCTTGTTCTAATCATTACCGACAATCAGCCATATTCTTCCTTATATTATTGGAAAAGGGAAAGAAATAAAACTTGCACTGGAATGAAATTTTCAAGGAAACATTGAGGGCTAGACATGTGAATGTCAATTTTTTTGTTCCAAACGTCTAAGGAGTTCTTTAGAACCTCAACCCATTCATTTATAAAATGGGGGTTGGAATCTACCCAGAGTTATGATGACTGCAGATTATATCTGTATCTGTGAAACTGAACCTCATCCAGATATATTCATCAAGGGTGTGTCTTAGTCTGTACGCTGCTTAACAGAATACCAGAGATTGGTTAGCTTAAACAACAAAAATGCATTTTTTATAGTTCTGGAGACTGGGAAATCGAAGATCATGGTGCTGGGAAATCCAAGACCTACTGAGAGTCCACTTCCTGGTTTGCAGATGGTCATCTACTTGTTATATCCTCAGATGAAAGGGAGGGAAAGAGGGGGGGGGGAGAGAGAGAGAGAGAGAGAGAGAGAGAGAGAGACTGAGACTCTGTCGTGTCTGTTCTTTTCATAATAGTACAGATCCCATTCACGAAGGCTCCACCTGCATTACCTGTAACCTCCAATGTCCTCACCTCAAAATACTTTCAAGTTAGTGTTTATGGTTTCAACGTATGAATTTTGAGGAGACACAAACATTCAGTCTACAGTAAAGTGCTTTTGTGGCGGCAATGAAGCTGCCGTTAGTCTTATTCCAGATTTACTTAGGATGTATCAAAATATATCATTAAACTTAAATTCTGTTGAATAAAGTTTATTCTACATGTATATCATAGAAAAAGTCATTTTAAAATAATTCCAATATCAAGTATTTTCTCAAAATAATTATTAACTCAAAATAATTTAAAATCACTCACTGTTGTATCTCATCAACTCTGTTATAATCACAGCAGGTATGAATGAGTAGGAAATTCATGAATTGTGCATTAGTTTATATATTTTCCCCAAGGCTAATTGTTTGCTTTGTTATTTCTTCTATTAGTGTTGTCAGTGCACAGTGATATATGGTAAGCCTTGCATCTTGATGAGAAACAAAAAAAAAATTTTAAACGTGGGCATAATTATACAATGACACAGGGTTTGTTTCTCTTTCTCCCCAACTAATTCTCATCACAGCAAGTGTTTTTGGAAATTAACACAAACAATCATCTCTGGGAATAAATATATAAACAAACAGTTTATGCATCTGTTGACTGCTTTTCCCTATGAAGCACATTATTCAGAGTTAGCTATTAGGCGGCCCAGAGGATGTGTGTGTTTGCACATGTGTGTGTACATGCACACATGTGAAGGGCTGAAATCCACATTGCAAGCACTTGCTGTTTTCTAAGCTGAGAGTTTCCTTTTCTGACCTAGGTGACTGGGGATGATGATTATAGGCTTTTTTACCAGGAGATCCCATTCTCTCCTTGGCACACTGGGAATTACTTTCTATTACCAAGTCTCCCAGGTAAACCCTTGAGATGGCAGTCAGTATTTACTTTGCCTTAGGTCAATTTCTGTTTCTATTTTGCTCTGAATATCCTTTGGGAATACAGAGAAGATTGGAGAGGCCAGAATCTTTAAAACTGGCTAATACTGACAGTCTTTTATTGGCATAAGCTCCTCTACTGCCCCCATTTTATAAATGAATGGGGTGAGGTTCTGAAGAACTCCTTAGACATTTGGAACAAAAAAATTGACAATCACATATCTAGCCCTCAGTGTTTCCTTGAAAGTTTCATTCCAGTGCAAGTTTTATTTCTTTCCCCTTTCCATAATTTTCTTATTTTTAAAAATCAAGATTTTTTCTCTAATTTTTTGCACCTCTTTCCATAACTATGATACTGACCTCAAGCTACCTGTTAGGACTTGGACTCATCCTGTTTTATTTTACTCACATTTCTTATGCTTATATTGAAGACTGAGGAAAAAGTTTAATCCCTCTGGGTAGTATATGTGTCAAGAAATACAAGTTAATAGAAAAACAAAGACATCCTCTTAGATACTCACTATTAGTGCACAAAGGCATCCATAATACCAAAAAACATGTGACAAATGGTTTCTGATTCATATCAGGGGATTTCTAACTCAGTTAAGACTGTCATATACTTGAAATGCAGGTCGATGTGATAAAAAAGCAATACTAATAATAAAGTTTTATAGTATTTGAATCTGTAGAAGCAAGTGAAGTGAATTTTCCAGCTATGAACACTAGAAAGTGACTAATTTTTATCATAACCTATTGTGTATAAACTTAGTTTGCAAAGAACTTTCATATAATTCAGTAAAATAAGCATTTTTATTACATAATTTATCTGCTCCTATTCCCAGTAAAACTTCTAAAAATACTTATTTATACTCATTGTCTGTCTTTTGCCTTTCATTGTCATTGTCTCTCTTTTGCCTTTCATTGTCATTTCTTTTTTCTTTTTTTTTTGTTTTGTTTGGAGTCTCACTCTGTCGCCCAGATTGGAGTGCAGTGGCCTCTCCCGGCCACCGCAGCCTGGGCCTGCTGGGCCCCTGCGATCCTTCCGCCTCAGACTTCCAAAGAGCCGGAATTACAGGCATGTGCTACCACGCCCGGCTAAGTTTTTGATTTATTATAGAGATGAGGTCTCACCAAGTTGCCCTGGCGGGTCTTGAACCCGCGGGCTCAGGCAATCCATTCACTTCAGCCTCCCAAAGCACTGGGATTACAGGCTGAGCCACCGAGCCCGGCTGTCATTTCTATTAATGGACATTCACCAAGCATTTTTCAGCAATCACTCTTATCACATTTCTCAGTTGCCTCCATGTGGTTAAGTCTACTGACCAATTCCCAAGTCTCATTCTACCTAATGTCTTAGCAAAATTTGATGTGGTTTATCACTCCCCCTTTAGCTTTGACACACTTCCTTCTAAACCACCATTCTCTCTTGATTCTCCCCCTTGCTCACTAGTTGCTCCTTCTCAGTTTTCTTTGGAGTTTTTTATTGAGCTTCTTAATGTATGAGTGACTGGGTTCGGTCATTGGAACTTTTCTCTTACTCATCTATAGTTTATCCTTTAGATGTTAATATTTCCGGTGGCTCAGCTTGTAATCTCATGCTTTGGGAGGCTGAGGTGAGTGGATTGTCTGAGCCTGCAGGTTCGAGACCCGCCTGGGCAACTTGATGAGACCTCATCTTTACAATAAATCAAAAAAAAAAAAATTAACCAGGCGTGGTAGCGCGCGCCTGTAGTTCCAGCTACTTGGAAGGCTGAGGTGGAAGGATCGCTGGAGCCCAGAAGGTTGAGGCTGGGCGACAGAGTGAGACTCCAACTCAAAAAAGAAAAATTAATATTTTCCATTTCCTTGACTTCAGAAACCATCTATACACTTAGCATGTTCAGATCCGTCTCTCCATATCAAAACACTCTTCAGTTCCATACACATGTATTCAATTGCTGCCTCAACATCTACAGTTAAATATCAAATGATTTAACTCTTTGCATGTCTACCAGAACTTACGATTCTTTTCCCAAACTACGTTATTCTATTCTTCTTATTTCACTCTTCTCTATTTCAGTTGAGGTCAACTGGAAGCTTTCGCTTGCTTGGGCCCAGAACCTCAAAATCATCTTTGATATATCTCTTTCCGTCATATACCAAGTTCATTCTATCAAGACATTGTGTTGGCTTTACCTCCAAAATATGTCCCAAATATGACCACGTAATTCTACTAATGACAATCAGGGTCTAAGCCAACATCACTTCTTGCCTGGATCATTGAAATCACTTCATAACTACTTTCTGTTTCCACACTTGCCCTTCCCCTTCCTTTATAGGCTATTCTCTTCATAGAACACATAGTTATTTCTTTAAAAATGCAAATCAGATTGAATCACTACTTGGTTAAACCATGATAGTATCCCTTCATACTTAGAATAAGACCAAACTCCTCAACATGGCTCAAAAGACCTTCTATTATCTTGCCATATCACGTACTGCTCTCAATTTTTCTCTGTATCTCAAACATATTAAGCACACTCAACTTAAAAGTTTTTGTGCTGTCTGTATACCTCTGCCTCCATATCAATCTTTGTATGACTGGATTCCTTAGTTCCTTTGACTCTCTACTTAAGAACCCCTTCCTCGAACCTATTCAGTAAATGGTGCTGGGAAAACTGGCTGACCACATGCAGAAGATTGAAACAAGACCCCTACCTATCCCCATGCACAAAGGTTAACTCCAAATGGATCAGAGACCTAAATGTAAAACCTCAAACCATAAGAACCTTAGAAAAGGAAGGAAATACTCTCATGGAAATCGGAACTGGCATCCAATTCCTGTACAAAACCCGAAACCCACAGGACTTAAGAGAGAAGATAGACAAATGGGACCTTATTAAACTGACAAACTTCTGTACAGCCTAAGAAACCATCAAGAGAGCAGGGAGACAGCCCACAGACTGGGAAAAAGTATTTTCCAACTCTAGGTCTGACAAAGGCTTAACATCCTGGATCTACAAGGAACTGAAACGTACCGAAAAGAAGAATACAAACAACCCCATTATAAAATGGGCAAAAGATATGAACAGACACTTCACAAAAGAAGACATCCGCGCAGCCAACAAACACACGAAGAAATGCTCAACCTCACTAATCATCAGGGAGATGCAAATCAGAACCACACTGAGATACCACCTAACTCCAGTCAGAATGGCAATTATCAACAACTCAAAAAATAACAGCTGCTGGAGAGGGTGTGGTGAAAAGGGAACACTTCTACACTGTTGGTGGGAGGGTAAACTAGTGCAACCTCTGTGGAAAGCAGTGTTGCTCTAAAAATTGACCTTCCATATGCCCCTGCAATCCCCCTCCTGGGAATATACCCTGAAGAACTCAAACCACTCTACAAAAAAGATACCTGCACACGTATGTTTGTCGCAGCATTGTTCACAATAGCAAGAACCTGGAAACAACCATGCTGCCCATCAAAAGAGGACTGGATTCAAAAAATGTGGTACATATACACGATGGAATACTACGCAGCCATAAAAAAGAACAAAATCATGAATTTCGCAGCAACCTGGATGGAACTAGAGTCTATAATACTGAGTGACCTTTCACAGAAACAAAGATCCGAATATCACATGTTCTCACTCATATAATGGACCTTGAACATCCAATGCAATAGTATAAGAAAATGACTGACAGGACTGGGAAACTATGGGGGGGGAGGGGGATGGGATTAACAGTAGCAAATATCTGTCTGGAGATGGGGAAAAAATTCTTATCTACAGGGTGCCTGAATGAAACGTAATTGTACACCTAACCCTTAACTGTAACCCACAAAACCATAATAAAAAATACTGATTAATTAAAAAAAAAAGAACCCCTTCCTCAAAGAAGCCTTCCTGGAGCATTCTACTAAAAGGTTAGTCCATCTAATCTCTCCATCTCTCTCTATTTCCTTATTCTGCTTGTTTTTTTAAAAATAAAACCATATACCTCTCTGAAATTACACATTAAATTATTTATGTGCATATTTATTGGCTGTCTCTACACATAGAATATAAGCTTCATGAAGGTAGGGGCACTTTTTGTTAATTGTGATTAACATTAGTACTTAGCAAATACTAGATACCCTATAAATAGCTATAGCGTGACTAAATCAAACAGCCTATTTTACACAAGAGAAAATGGAGGTGTAAAAGGTTAAGTAACTTGTCCAAGGTCACAGAGACAGATCTTTGACTTGAAGTCATACTTTCACTGCATTTACTCTGGTTGAAATTACACATACTTAAACACAATGCTTGTATAAAAAATCTCTGAGGTCGTACTGTATCACCAAACTCTTATATTATATATTGTAGCAACTCGCTGCATTGTACAAGGCCAAGCCTAGCAGACTAGCTTGTAACAAATTTTGAATGCAGCACTGATAGATGAGATTTAATACTGAGTTTTCCAAAAACAAACTTGCCACTGAACCCAAACTTCAACTGATGATGATTAGATTTCTCCTTAGACATGTCCTTTTTTTTTTTATCGGATGGGTTGATAACAAATTACTTATCTTTTCAGATTGTTCATTACTTAACAAAGAAATGGAGAGGTAAAGCCAGCATCCTCAATGCTGCCTTCTGCAAATAGAAATGAGGCTCAGACATTCAGGACTGCACGTTAAGTTGATTTTTTAAAAATAGGGACTGACAACTTTAATAATTCAAGGCATAGATGTCTCTATCTTTGCACATGAGCTTTTTTAATCTTTGGAGACTAGGATATAAATCATATCTTTGGAACAAAGTAAAAGTAAGTTTGCTTCAATTGTGGCCTTTTGTAGATAGTTCTGCCTTATGGTGCATTAATGTTTAAAAGCCCTTTTTTGCTGAGAAAAATAATGCTCTGTAGTCCTAGGTCTGCACTACAGTTCATAAAATGAAAGGTATTTGTAAATAACCTCTCTACTCTCAACCTTTATTAAATTCCATTTTTCTGGTTCTTTTTTAAATTTCAGATCTTGGACTTTAATGATTTATCCCTTTGAGTGCAAATATTCAGGGCCAGGGTCCTCTCTCTCCTTAACCAGCACCACTGTTTAAAAAGTCTGTAAGATTCAAAGGGATCTGTTCTATCCAAGGTGACTTGATGATATGAGTTATGGTAAAGAATCATTTGTATATGTAAGTGGTATCTACATGAGCAAGACTTCAACTCTTTTGATAATAGTGGTCAGTTAATAATTTTTTCTGAGCCAAAAGAATGGCATGCGCACGTTCCCTCCTAGATTAAACCCTATTGAGGGGGCAGAGCTAAACACTATTTTAAGTGAAAGGAGAATATATGAATTTGTTTGTGGAGAGATCTTCTGCGTTAACTTTTAGAGGGAGCTACCAACCAGAACCATAAAGTAAAATCTCACAACTTTAGAAAGCTCCAAGATTATTTGAGTATGCTGAACAAGCTGAGTCATCCTTGCATCCTACCTTAAATTCTGTCTTCTATTTTAAAAAGGACATTTCGGGGTTTGGGAATCAGTGAGACCTGGATTTGAATATCAGGTTACTGGCTAGATACCTTTAGGCAGGTTACAAAAGGTTTGTGTTTCCATTTGCTAACCTGCAAAATGGAGACAAGATTAGCCCCTGATTCATAAGAATTGTTGTGAGGATTAAATGAACTGGTGATTGTAATATGCTTACCATGGTGCCTAACACATGATGCAATTCAGTAAATGGGGGCTAATATTGTCACTAATGGTGGTGTTGCCTCCTTTAAGTAGATTTGTGTTGTATCTTTGGCACTTGTCAGCTGTGCAACTTTTGACAATTTAGTTTACATCTCCAAGTCTTGATTTTCTCATTTTTCAACTAAGGATAATAATAGTCCCTACATGAAATGGTTGTTGGGAAGACTTCACAAGACTCTCAGTGTAAAACTCATAGCAAAGTACCTGTTATGGTATAAGTAACTACATAAATGTTGGTATTGTTCTTGTTGCTTCCTACTTTTCCTGACCAATACACATATTTCCCTGAAATAAATATTTTATCGAGGTGGGAAAATATAGGCATGGGAATGTGAATGTGTGACAGGAATATTTGTATACAGAGGAAGGTGAGGATTTGATGAAGCATCAAATATCAGAACACAACCACATAACTCATACATAGAAAGAGAATATAAATGTAATTAAAACACTAAAACACATTTTTATTTTTTACATTGTGGAAGATGACAACATAATTGCATCAAATTTGATTAAGAATACATTCTAGACTTAAAATTATTCCACAGAGTGATGAAACTAAAATATTTCTTAGGGGAATTCCAATAATTAAATTAATCTTCCCGCCCTCTTCAGTAATTGAAACTCTTGCCTACTTTAAAGTTATTGTAAAAGAATATTTAACGCACTGGCGGCCATTGGCACAATGCCTCTCTTCCCATCCATCCTACTACATAATCACTGGGTATAATCTTTGAATACTGCCTGTAAATCAAATTTTCCCAAATAGGATACTTAATCTAAACACACTGAGAAAGTGTTTGATGTTTATGCCATATGTTTAAAAAATACTCAGTTTTCTCCATTGCAACCACAATTCCTGATTTAAAATTGAATATAAAAGAAGAAATACAAATGGTAAACTTAAAATATTCAAATGTCCACAAATAGTCAGAACTGCCGGTCTCCTGACTAATCTATAGAATAATTTTTTTGGAAATCTAGAGGTAGGAATATTTTGTTTTGATATTGTTGTTCTACGTGCCCTATAAAATTTTTTAGATAATTTTAGAACCTGTACAGCAAACAATTTATACAGTTAGACTGTTCACTAATTCTAATCAGTAAAATAAGTATCTAAATAATGTAAAAAAATATTTCCAAACACTCAAACGACTTAGCTCTGGAGATGGAGTGTGTTTAGAAATCTTGCATAATATAGTTCTTGGGTTAAAATAACATATTTTCCCATGAGTAATAGAACATTTTATTTACCTAACTTTCTACAAGGCCAAAAGTAAAGTATTCGGTTTCTATTTAAAATATTTTTCTAAGAACTTCTATTTTCAATACCTAATCCTGATTGCTCAGATGTATTTTTGGTATTGTTTTTTTACTGAGGGTAGTTTTATAGGAAAGTGGTGATCCAACAGATTCAAGTTTTTAAGTGGTTTTTGCTTCTGATATTGTTGGTTTTTTGATCTCCAAAACTGGTTGAAAATAGAAAGCCAAAAATAAAACAGAACAGATTCAGGTAGCTAAGGTAAAATTTAATTGGACCGTAACTCATGTCCCAAGTCACATGTCATAACTTAGCAGATGCTCAAAACAATCTTGGAAGATAATTAAAAAGATTTGATTGCAAATAGTTATTAAAAATAGCACTAATCATTTAATATGATGGTTTTTTAAAAACTATATTCAACCCTTTGACTTACTTTCTTCTAAATTGCATTTTACATGGCAACAAAGAGTCTTATTTTGAGGCTTCTTGTGATTTGTTTAAAATAGATTTTTTATACATATTTGGGAAAGAGATGAATGTTTTACCAGAAAACAAGTGATAACTGGAGGAGATGTGTATGGATTAGCAGAGCTGTAATAAACTCACTAGTGGTAATAAATTGTTGTTCTTAGTTTTAATTTTTGTGAAAGTGATTATTGCTTACAAATAAACATTATACTTTAATGAATGGTTTTTAGTAACTATCACTGCTGCAACCATTTAGAAAGGACAGAAATATTTGTTGCAATTTTATTTACATATTTTACTTTTTATTGTTAAATGATACATGGTGCACAGAATACATAATGGATGTAATACTGCCACCTCTTGGTTATGTAAATGAGGATATCTGCAGTCATAATTCTCTGTATTCAAATGGGAAAATTCAAGTGCTTAGAAGTCAGCTAAGACTTTTTTATTTGGGTTTAGTGAAAACAGTTGTAAATAAATATCTATGCCAGTGTGTTTGCTTTAAAAGCCTCTATAAAGTTCCTTATCTATGCATTAAAAGATATATGTGCTTATGAAACAAAAGTGACAGTGATACTTTGTGCTGAGGCATTCCAGAAAACAATGTTCAGACTTGGAATAACTTTAGAATTGTTTAGAGTGTTTTTTATTCAATCAAGATCAACTTAATTCAATATTTGCTTAAATATAACCTGAAGCATAGAAATCCAATCATCCTTTCTTTAAAAAAAAAAAAAACAAAAGCATTCTTTCTTCATTCTAATCAATCTTAATCACTTTAGCAAGGTATTAAGTAACCAGATTACATGCTAGAAAAAGCTGGCGTTTTCTTTTTAAGGAAGGTATAAAACATTGACTGAAACCAAATTAAGTGCCCCAGGACAAAAAGGCTAGATAACTACTTTTTTTCTCTCGCTCAGCTGGGGAGGAGCTTATAAATACATTATTCTGGGTAATTTTCATGTGGGTGGGTGGATGCTATGATCAATTATATATTTCAGCAAAAATGTTAAGAACTAACTGCAGTATTTTGTCAGTACTACTATCTGGATAAATGTTTTACTATTTTAATAACAAATCTCATTTCTACCATACTTAATATTTTATATAGCCCCTCCACATCTATCGAGTCACATGGTGATATATTCCATTTCCTTGACAGTGGGAGTGTATTATACAGTCATAACCCAAGATCTTTTTGTCTGTCAGATAGCCAGTGGTGTTCTTATTGAAATCAAGCAATAATATAAATATGCTGTCATCCGGACGCAAAAAGTGACCCTGCTGACATTGTCAGCAGGACGGATGTGTACATGGAGACTGGTGAGAGCATCGGGGATTGTCAAACACATCTGCTTGCTGGTTTCCCTTAGCAACCAAACATTGGTCCAGGATTAGGGAGAGAGGTTGTGATTCTAGAATATGACTCTAGAATATTATATGAAGCCCTTAGGAAGAACAAGCAACTCTCAATATTGGAAGAGACCTTAGAGACCATCTAGTCCAACTGTCTTTTTTTAAAGATGGAAAAAAAGGTCCTGAGAGATGTGAATTGGTCATTAAGCAAGAGGATTTCATAACTATACCAAAAACTGTGTCCTCCAAATGCAAGATTAGTTCCTTTCTATCCCACCATGCTGTCTTTAGGCTCTTCAGTCCTGGCTTCAGGTGTCTTCAGTTATAGAAGTTGATATCTGGTTCCTTGAAAACTACTTTCCAATTATAATTGGTAAAGGTTCTTAGGCCACACTGTCTCACTCAATGTTCTGATCCATGCAGTCCTGTGTTTTGGGGAATGATTATAGTTGCAGAGGAACCTCTTATGTCAGGGTACTTTTCAGACCCAAGGCATAACATTTTCTGGTTTTATAAATAAGTGGGTACACCTCAAATAATGATCTTAGGCTACTCACCAAAGACGAATTTCAAAAACATGGTTTATAAACTTTACATAGCTAATGGGAACATTGTCTTCCAGAGAGAAAGATTAAAGAAATGTCTTCCATGAAGTCTCACAGCAGCAGCAGTGTGGCCAAGTGGAGGCTGGTGCTTTTCCTACAGCACCTTGATATCTGTATTATTGCTATAATGCATCAACTAACAGAGCCCTGGGAGGAAGACTTTTTAAAGAGGGAAAGAAAAGTTAAGAATAGGAAATGCTCCATAAATGTTCAATAACCCTAAAAATATGATCACTGTGTAAGCTGGCATCTGAAAAAGGGTGTACTCATTTTCTTAAATTGAATTTTCATCAAGTAACAGCCTTCCCTGTCCCCTGCTGCTTTAAGCAACTGACCCAAGACCTGAACCAGTGTTGCAGAAAATTCACGATATCCAAATAAGTTAGAACTCTATGCTATGTTATTCTGGCCTAATAATTAGTTCCTGGACCCCAAAGTATGGAAGAAAATGAAATGTTTGTTAGACCAGCTCATAGTTTACACACACCACAGAAGCAACAGAGAAGCTCAGGCAAGGAAGTATAGATCACTCATATTACATGCTGTAATACTGCATTGACCTCTGAGGCAGCAATTATTGCAGTGATTGCAATGCAGAAAGGAACTCTCTCTGTTATTTGGCACCTATACAGTGTTGGAAAAAAGAAGAGCTTTGAACTCCAGGTAATGAAGGTCTCACTCAGACAGTTAACGTGAGGCATTCTCATTTGCTCAGCATCCAGCTGGACAGGGTCCGTACAAGGCTAGCCAGAGCACATTTCTTCCATGAAGAGAGATAAGGCACACAGCATTATGGAAGAGGTGGCCTCTTGGGGTGCAAACTGGGCCTGGGCCACTGCTCTAAACCTATGGCTTGACGATGTCATTATCATATTTAATTGTCCTGGAACAATCAAGAGAAAGAGAGAGAGATCAAGTGTTTGTATGTATGGCATATATGAGAATGATATGTCTGTGTTATGTGCGGAGCCTGCTTGTGCATTGTGTCTGTGGATGTGCTTTGTACTTTGGGTAAAACATTGTGATGTGGATGGGAGATGTAGAATGCATGTGGTGCATATGGTGAGGGGTCAGGGAGGGAAATATTCCATTCACTAATGGCTCAGAAGAGGATAGTGACTCACTCAGTGTTCAGTAGTGAGATGTCTGAGGGGCAATGGAGGGGCCTGATATTTTGGGATTGCTGGGACTCCTTATCAGTGATTCTGAATCTTTTTACCTTACAGACCATTGGCAATAAGTATAGGTACAACATAATGAATATTTGCAACGTGCCAAGTACTGAACTAAAGTCTCTGCATGTATGGGTTCATTTTTTTCTTACAATGCTGCAACATAGGCATTATTATTGCCCTGTTTGTGTGGATGAGAAAACTGAATCACAGAGCCTTTAAGTAACTTCTTCACAACCAGTAAATAGCAGAGCTAGAATTTTAACACAGGCAGCCTGGCTATATAGCCCAAGCTCTTTGCTACTATACTCTACAGTCCCTTTCCTACCACCTCTCTGCCAAAGTCTATTTTTCTTTTTTTTTAAATTTGTAATTTTAAATATGTGGAGTACAATTCAGGGTTAGGTATATAAATTTTCATTATGCAGGTACCCTTGTTGATGAGGTGTGCCCCACCTCCCCAGGCAGTTTCCCACTACTGCCAAACCCTTAATGAATGAATGAATTAGTTAATTAATTTTTTATTATAAAGATGTGGGGTAAAATTCAGGTTTAGGTACACAAACGTTGATTATACAGGTACTCTTGTTGATGAAGTATGTCCCTCCCTCTCCTAGCATTTTCCCATCCCCCTTTCCCTGAAAGTTTCCCACTACTGTCAATCCCTTTCTTATAGTATTATAATTGTTCATGGTTCGCTTATGAGTGAGAACATATGGTACTCTGTTCTTTGTTTCTGTGATAGATCACTGAGTATGATCGACTCTAAATCCATCCAAGTGCTGCAAAGTTCATATGTTTGTCTTTCTAAATGACTGCATAATATTCCGTTGTGTATATGTACCACATTTTTTAAATCCAGTCCAGCTTTGATGGGCAACAAGGCTGATCTTATAGTATTATGATAGTTGTTCAAGGTCCACTTAAGAGTGAGAACATGTGATACTTGGTTCTTTGTTTGTATGATAGATTACTCAGTATTATAGCCTCCAAGTCCATCCGAGCTGCTGCAAAGTTCGTAATTCTGTCCTTCTTTACAGTTGCATAATATTTCATCATGTATACGTAACACATTTTTTAATCCAGCCCTCTTTCAATGTGCAGCATGGTTGCTTCCATGTTTTTGCTATTGTAAATCATGCAAAGTCTACTTTTTTCTAATGGCCCTAACCCTTTCCCTTTAGAGATGAGGAAATGGAAGCCAAGGAAGGAAAAGCAGATTGTCTTGGGCCCATGTTGTGTTTGGTAGAGCCCACTGTTCACATATATCCTGCTTTATATTTGATCTTGGGCAGCCACTATCTTAGTGGGGAAGCATCTACTCCATGACCACCATATATACGTCTGGCCCTGCTGCCATTAGCAGCTTTTATTTTAGGAACTTGAGCACTGCTGGTCAGAAACAGTCCCTTTGCTAGTTTGAAGGTAAATGGAATTATCCCAATTTGTTTGCCTTTCGTCTCTGATGTTGTGAAGGGGGGTATATTTTGCTTAAGGCAGCACACATGTGCACCTTTAAAGAGTTTCAATCTGTCAGTCTTGGTGCGTTGGGGAAAAGCAAGTTTGACACATCTAGTGAAACACCTAAGAGGATACTAATCAGGAGGGTTATTGCCCACTTCTTTTTTTCAAGCAAAGAAAGAAAAGTTTGTTTAAAAGTAAATTAGAGAAGGAGAAGGGAGAGAGAAGATTCACCTCCCCAAGGTGGGAGAGGGGACCAAAGATAGGAAGCATGGCAACAGCCATAGCGCAAAGAGCACATGGCATGCCAGAGTCTAGCAAGTAGCCAAAGTGCTAAGGCAGTATCTGTGATAAGACCAGAGGCTAAGCCATGCAAATATGAAGATTCATTTATGAATGGATTTTGGAAAATGAAATGAAGTATAAGAATTGTAAAATTGCTTTCTAACTTTCAGTTTTACACTGTGTAGCCATGTGTATATGATAAGCAAAATAGGATCACAAATGGTTGATCAATGTTTTTGACCATCTTAATGGCCAGCTTGTATGAACTACTTGGATGTTAGAATCACTTATGCACAAATTAAACAAGGCTACCCACTTCCAAAATGAGCTGACTGGGGATGAAGTAGACCTAGCCGTGGTTGCGACACACCAACCCTGTAAATTTTTGGAGTAACGTATGGCCCGTCTGGTTGTCTACTAACTTGGAAATATGATCTTTTTAACCAAGAAGCAAATTCTATACTTGAAATAAATAGATACAAAGCCGAGCTTGTAAATTAGGAATGCATATTATTCATTTTACTCTGAAAATGTGGCAAATGAGCCTAAAAACGAACTCACTATATACACCTCAGAATGAGCCAACATTCCAGAAAACTGTCAGAACAGCCATGGAGGACGAGAAGAAGCTTATTTAAGAGTACAAGCTTCAAAGATGGCTAGATTCCTCATCGCATACAAGCTAACAGGACAGAAAACTGGCAGTTTTGGTGAGTGTAGAAGTCTCTGGTTTAAAAAAAAATTCAATAAAAGTTTTACCTGGGAAACAGCCCATAGCTGGCAGGAAAGAGAGAATAGTAGGTGATTTACAATATTTTCTGGCACATAGGAAAAATACCACTTTAAATGTTTCTTTCTTTCCTAAAAATAACAAGAATTTAATAACAGCTGTCAACATATAGAAGGAAAGGAGAAAGGTGAGTGCAAAGGCTTTAAGAGTTAGACAAGTAGCCGGGCTCAGTGGCTCGGCCTTAATCCCACGCCTTTGGGAGGCTGAGGTGAGTGGATTGCCTGAGCTCGCAGGTTCGAGACCCGCCTGGGCAGCAAGACCTCATCTCTACAATAAATCAATTAGCCGGGCGTGGTAGCGCACGCCTGTAGTTCTGGCTACTTGGAAGGCTGAGGCAGAAGGATCGCCAGAACCCAGCAGGTCGAGGCTGCGCTGGCCGGGAGCGGCCACTGCACTCCAGTCTGGGCGATAGAGTGAGACTCCAACTCAAAAAAAAAAAATAGTTAGACAAGTATGTGTAAATTCCTCTCAGATATTTCCAGTTTTACTTTTTGAAGTGTAAATCTAATGCTTAGACAGACAATAGATTTGTGCTCCTGAGATCCTAATTGTTATTTAAAATAATGATAACTGTAATAAGAATTAAAAAATATTGTGGTGGTTGGCTAATCACTATGATAGTTTCCAACACAAGAAATGTCATGCATTTTCTGCAAGATTTTGTGTTTCTTCTTTGATCAACTTCTAAGTTCATTTCAACAGCTGTTTATTGTTTGTTTTATAATCAATAATTGCTTATTCTGTTAAATGGAAAAATTTTAAGTCTATTGTACATAGACCTTGGAAAGAATAAGCAATTATACCAATCTCAAAAGCTTAAAAAGCATTAAACAGTTTTCAAATACTTCACTTAAGTCTCTCAAATAGCCTTTCAGGTATTTAAGATAGGCACTCCTATCTCTGTTTCACAGATAGACAACTGGTCGAAAGACATTAAATGACTTACAAAGATCTGTAAGTACCAGAGCCAAATGTAACTGTGTTCTGACTCTACCATTTTACACCTAGAATGTGTCTGAGTGCAGGGAAACCTTCCAAATATAAGGTAACTTAAAAGTTTTTAACACTGGACATTGGAAAGTAGACAGCCAATGAACAAGTTGAATTGGCCATTCATCTTTCCATTTTTCTTTAATCCAATATGGGGGATCTAGGCTAGGCTGGGAAGGATTATTTGTTTGAGTACAGCTCCCCCTGGCTGCAGTGGGCCATGATCCCATCTAAAACGAGTTTTATAATTTGTGAGGTCAAGTACAAACTGAAAATGTGTTAAAAAATCATTAAGAATTTCAACTCAACAATAGCAAAGTATTCCACAAAGTTTGGAGTCATTCTAAGCTCAGGTCCTGTATGACAGCATAAACTGCATTCCCAGGAAGCAAGCACTGCCCTACCCAGAGCAGTGATTGAGAGTGAGAGCTTGAAAGACTTCTCAGATACTACTCCATTAGGAAACTAACAGATAGTATTTGACATGGTTAGCTCAAAGTGACCAAGAGAACACTGATGGGGAAGTTTCCATTTCCCCCAAGTATATAGAAGAGGAAATTAAGTAGCAAGTAAAAGGGGGAAAAATGAACTTCCCATGGAAAAAAACAAGAAATTTGAGCAAACAAAAATGAGAGAGACAAAAGTTGATCAAATATGGTGCCAGATATGTGTGAGGTATTCAATGAATATTTTTCAAGTTACTGATGGGATGAAAGCTGTGTTTAGTCTCATACACACTTTCATCCCTTAACCCCAGTAGTTATTGTAATACAGAAATAGAAAGCATGGATTATACAAGTAAGTGATTCCCAGCAGCTGGGGAACCTAGGGTCAATATCATTAGAGGCAGAAATAATGTCTTGCTAGGTAGAAGCCTCCAAGGGCTTGGCCAGGACAGTTTCGCAATGTACCTACTTTCCTCTGGATTCACACATTTAGTGTCAGCCACAGAGTTGTTCACACTTACTGATTGCTCCTATCAAAGATTCTGTAGGTTGCTGCCACTGCAACCAAAAGCTACATGGGAGCTGGGGGTGAGGCACTAAGTAAAAGGAGCAAAAATAGCTCATTTCCCCTTCAAAATTGAAAATAGTAGGTTGAATGTCAGTTAAGAGCTCAGACACAGGAATGAGGCTGACCTAATTTTGAAATCCCACTCTGCTACTTAACTAACTTTGCGATCTTGGGTATGTCACTAATCTTTCTAGCATAGGCTTTCTTCTACAAAAAATGAGGCCAATTCTCAGGTTTCAGGTGTTATGAGAAGATAATTAATATGTGTAAATTGATTAGCATAGTGCCTGGCATTCAGTAGGCCTACAATAAAAGCAGCTACTATTGTTATTCAAAGAAGTAAATAAGTGTCACAACTCTTAAGGACTAGAAAAAAATCCCACTTTTTAATCTACTTGTGAGAAGTATAAAGATTATAACAACATCAACAGTTTATGGTTTGGGATGTCAAAACTCAGACTTGTTAATAATATAAGAGAGTTTTCTAACAGTTTGTATGATTTCAGGTGGAGTTTAGGGAAAGTTTGAAGAGTCAGCAGCAAAACTGTGTCAAAGTAGCATTTTTATTATAACTATATTTCACAACATTTTTGCTTATTTTAATGTGGTTGATTTTCTATTAAAAATATTCACTCAATACATAGTTTTAGTGACGGTTATATAAATGACTGTAATGACAGTTATGTAAGATAAATTATATGTAAAGATTAAGGCTGGAAGGAAATACAGAAAATAACAAAGAGTTGCATCATCAGAGACAAGAGCTTATTTTTAAAAATGACTTTAGTGTTGTAGAATTGATAATTTGGCAATAAATAGTATTTTAAGTATATTTAAGGTATAAGAAAGATATTAATTGGCATATAAGACACTTTTACTCATGTATAATTTTTAAAATCAATATTCACCTTGTACTTGTATTTCCTTTCAAACATGAAACTGGAAGAAGAGGTCAAATACCCCAAATCACTAAAGACTTGTGTATTGATTTTAAATAAACAACATCCTTTGATTTTTTGCTTTTAAAATGTAGTGCATTGTTTTCCATAAATACCCACACCAAAACAAGGGCTCTAGTTTTATTCATTTCTTCTTCCTTAAATCCACATCTCCAGGATTTGTCTCCATATGCACATTTGCATAATCATTTCCACACCATCACTGCTACTGACAACTCACACCTGGAAGTCAAGTGACTACTTCTAACAAACATTTGTTGTCTCTTCCTTTTAAAATCCTCAGTGGTACCTACGTGACTATAGGATACAGCACAAGCTCCTTATTTAATGTGTCATCTGTGGTTTTCCACAGTTAAGCTTCTTTTTCTTCAGTGTTATCTGCTACTACCTCGTAGTAAATTAAATCTCCTTTCTCTATTGTTTCCCAAGCCTTTACCTTCTCTGCTTCCTAGCTATTCTTCAAGGAGTAATTTGACACAGCATCCTGTAAGAAAGTTTTCTCTTTCTCTTCAGGCCCTTGGGATATTTGCTTCCATCACCCCCTCTGCAAACCTATGTACCTGAATATTCTTGGCCCTGAGCATGTGCTGCCTGACTGTGGCCTAGATCTCCATTCTGTCACAGATAACTCCTCTTCTCCTCAGCTAGCAGAGAAGCTGCCCATCAATGTTTGTTGATGATAATGGAAGAACAACTACTGAAAGAAAAATTTGATGGGGAAATAAACCTAATGCTTTTCCCTAGTGTGTCCTAAGCCCTTACCTGCAATTTCAGTTTAAAACATACAATTGTGTGTACTTACCACCATGTTATTGTAATTGTTCTCAAACTTTTTCTACATATGTGCTATCTTCTCAACAAGAATCTAAGCTCTTCATAAGCAAGACACTGACTACTTTTTTTCCTTATCTTGATATTAACTTGGCAGTGTCAATTCAGAGTTTCAGTCAAAGCTACTTGTCTGAGTAACCATGAGTAGTCAAGCAGGGAACCATGAGCAGCGCCTGAAAAGGTGAGGGTACTAGACAAACTCCCTGGATAACTCCTTCAAAATTTGATTATTTTTATAAGCAATGGTGCATTCAGCAGCTCAGCACAAAGACATTTCTTCATAAAAATTGTGCCCCTCTTGGGATGTGTGAACAGAACTCTCAGTGGTGCTAGAATTTTTTTGGAAGACAAGGTATGTTTGAAATAGAATGTAATTTAGCCTGAACTTCATTTAATCAAGGAAAGCTTTCCAGAGGGGTGAGATTGGTGGTGGGTTTGAGGAACCAGTTTGTGATAGTGAGAAAAGTCCTGGACTTTTATGGAAACTTATTCAAGTATTTCATCTTCTTAAACCTTTAACTTTAATTTTCTTATCTATAAAATGAGAGAGAGGGGTCTTAGTAAGATTCTAGAATCTCAGAATTATTAGGGACCCCATCAGATATTAAAACCTTCTTTCCAATGTCTTCATCAATGAGACATTGAGATTCTGCTTTTTCATGCTGTGAAGGGGCACTCAATCTGTCTAGGAAGCCCATTCTCTTTTTGCACCACTCTAATTCTTGGGAAGTTTCATTTTCTCAAATGTCCTTCTTAGCTGCAAATCCTTGCAACTGGGTGAGATAACCTGTAATCTGGCAGATCATATTGGAGGCCACATCAAACATGGGGACATAGATGGTACAGTAGAGGAAGGAAAATCAACAACCATGAAAGAAGAGAGCTCTCGAAAGAGCAAGGAAGAAGGAAAGAAAGAGGAGAGCAAAACATCAGATATGACACAGAGACAGTTGAAAAAGCAAGAGACATGTGGGCATGAAGTATATCATGGGGAAGCTGTGAAGACCAAAAGGATCAGAATAAAAAGAGTACTACTTTTCATTTACATGGGGTGGGCTATGAGGATCCTCAGGGGTGGGAACAACTACTCCCATATGTTCTATTTCCTTAGTATATCACTGAGCACATATCTCATGGAAATTTGAAACCTAGTTCATAACCTCTGTTACTGTGTAAAAATGATCAGGATTGCTTCCTGCTGGGATTTATTTAATTTGTCAAAGCATTTAAATGAGCGAGAACCTTGAAATATTCTAACAAATTTATTTTCAGCAAAACCACCAATCACCCAAAGTGCACTTTCTCAGCTTGATAAGAACAATGATCAATGGATACTTGGGCTCGCAGTAGTTATTTCTGCCTTCAGACTACCCTTTTCTCTTGTCACGGTTTCCATCACCCTGTTGACACTGTCCCTGAGTCACTTGCTGTCTGAATGCGCACACCATCTGCGTGGGAGGCAGTCTCTAGAGGTGCCGAGGGAAGACAGCCTGAAATGAAATATTTGCTCCAGCAATTTTAACAAGGCTGCCTGGAAGGTGATGGGGCTATGTGGATGCCTGGAAGAAGGAGTAGGAAGGAGGAACAGAGCTAACATTTATTGGCACCCTTGCTGTTATGTGCCAGGCACAGCGCTAAAAGCATGGATCCCCTCATTTACTCTCCATAAAACTGTTTTAAGCTGAGTGTTTTTATTATCCCCATTTTGCATTCATTTATTCATTCATTCTGTCAACTCATGTTGCCTACCTTCTCTGGTAGGGAAACTGAACCTAGGAGCTAGAAAGACTGATTAGGGACACATAGCTAGTACCCTGTTTTGCTTGCCTTACTCCCTTCTGAAATAAGAGTATCAAAATATGTCATTAGGACTAAGAACTGTAAAAATAGCTTTGTTGCCTTATCTTTTGAAAGTGATAACACAAATTGTAGTTTAAAAAAGCAAAATAAATTAAATAATTACAGGGAGGAGATTCTGTAATATAGTAAATAAGAGTAAAAAGTAACTAGGATTTGGGGGACTAGCCACCGCATTTAATAATTTTGTAGGTAGTTCCACCAGACATAGGGGAGACCCATGTGTCTTCCATGTGTCTTCCCATGAACTGTACTGCTTTGTAAGTGTACATGATATTTGAATCTATTGCTTTGACAAGGCTACCTCCAAGGAAATTTCTCTAGTCCCTACCTAAACTGTGTGAACTGACTTCTAAAGAGCTAGTTTGACTAAACTCTTTTGTCTGTCACTTGCTTTAAGTTTGTGTACACACAACCAGAAAATGTGGTAAAGTCAATGATTACTTTTGCCTCCACCCAGCTCTGTGAAAGAAAAACTTGGAGGTCTTCAGGTTGTTCTGGCCCAAGGAGCCCATATTGCAGTCTAAACTTGAGGGCCCTATGTATGGCCTTGGAACCAGAAAACTAGCAACTGCTACTTGGAAATCTGTCCTTCCTACTCATGAGGTTAACAGAGATCCTAGTCATAGTTCCTTTACTAAGTTCAAACTCACAAAGCTGTGGAGTGAATGAAGTAAAGCTCAATGCCTCTTCCTGTCTTGCGGTTGAGTCCTGACCATGGCCAGTCAATGTGATGTTTGTTCAGAGATTTGGTGAAAACTCTGAGTTACAGTTCCCCATTTCCTTCCTTTCCAGCTCAAGTCGAATCAAGAATCTGTGAGAGTCCGAAAAATCCAAAGCTTAAAGTAGATACCAAGATATCAATGGTAGCAGTTCCATTAAAGGGGGTTCCAGCTTAAAGAAGAGATTAATCTCAGATGCTGCAGGCCAAGGATCTTCAATGATTATGAGAATAGGGACTACTTGAAACCCTTGGAATATTGATGGAGGAGGAGTAAGGGCGCCATGCCTGAGAAGAGAGATATTTCCAAGTCCATGAGCAGGACCAGGAAGAGAGAAGATGGCATGAATGTACTATTATCTTTGAGGGGGTCAGGGAAGGAGAAAGAATCTGGGGCCTATGAGAGACCCTGGAGTGGGATGGGGACTGCTTCAGATTAAAAAAAAGTATTAAATAAGCTTAATATTCACAAATTGGCTACTATATACCTGGCACTGTGCCAAATGTTAGACACATTTTTTCTTTAATTTTCTTTTCAACTTTATGAGTGAACTATTATTTTGATCTTATAGATCAGAAAAATAAAATT